>CM046444.1:52830475-53430475 GCA_025506515.1 Flaveria trinervia | reverse complement strand
ATCCCAATTTTATGATAAGAGTCATAACATGCTCTTTACTAAGCATGAGTGCATTGTTCTCAAGCCCGAGGTGGTCATTCCTCATGAGCATATTCTGCTTAGAGCCCCCAGGAAAGGGAACATGTACAAGATGGACTTGTAAGAAACATCTTGTTGGACCAAAAGAACCAATGAGCCTGATCAGAAAAACCTCTAAGTCCCACAGACATTACAACTGCTGAAGAAGATCTCAACAGCTAAAGACATGAGCTGATTACAAGGTCTGAAGACAAAGTCTAAAGATAAGATCTGAAGACTTCTACTGAAGACAAAGTCTGAAAGTAAAGTACTGAAGACAAAGTCTGAAAGTAAAGTGCTGAAGACAAAGTCTGAAAGTAAAGTACTGAAGAACAAAGACTGAAAACCAAAGTGATCAGTAGTTGTCCAAATAGCTGAAGTAATTAACTTCAGTAGTTGTGATGGTTTCCTTTCAGTACTTGTAATTTACTTTTCAGTAGTTATAGTTTCAGTAGTTGTAGTTCAGTAGTTTTATGTTTTTGTACTTAAGCATTCTCTGAGATGTAATCAGTAGTTGAGAGGTAGTTTGCATAGTTTCAGTAGTTTGAATAATTCTGTTAGATGTCACTATCAAGTGACATCAGCAGACGTCACATTTCCTATATAAGGAATGTTGACCTAGTTGTAACGTGTGACATTGAGCCACCACGAAAGCATATGAATAAAATATTTCTTTTGTAGAATTCTCTCTTTCTATAACCATTTACTGTTACATTGAATATCAATTGTGTTCTTGTGAATTGTTTAATTCATTGTTCGAATTCCGCTGCAATACTCTCTAATTAATCAAACCTAGATCACTGATCCTAACAAATGGTATCAGAGCTGGTTAATCATTGATCGATCTAACAACTGATCATTGAAACTAATATTTCGATACCTAAGTTTGATTGAATTAGCATATTTGCAAGAATTGGTTATAGATCATTGAATTTCTACTGCTTTCGGTTATTTGCTTTGAGTTTTCTCTTGGTTCATATTGGTTTGTTGTGTTTTGTTCTAAATCAGTAAAAACTTAATTGAATTTGGTTGAATCTGAGAATGACTACTCCTTCTAATGACCCTCACAATACCGTTCCTCAACCAAGCCTCCAATGCTGGTTAGGACTGAGTATAACATATGGCAACGAAGAATGCTTCATCACTTGTCTGTTAACAGTTCAGGTTGTTGGACATCTGTGGTACATGGTCCATACAAGCCTATGGTGAACAATCCGGAAACCAACCAAATGGTTCCAAAGAAGAAGGAACAATACTCAGATGAGGATCGAAAACTGTTTGAGATTGATGCTAAAGCACGTGGAATTCTGGCCATGGCACTGGCTAATAAAATCTATTCTGGGCTTATGCATCATGAAACTGCTCATGACCTCTGGAATGCATTGAAGGAACAATTTGGTGGAACAGATAAGGTCTTAGCAAACAACAGAGAAATCCTTCCCAACAATATGAGACATTCTCTCATAGGAAGGGTGAGTCACTGACTCACAGTTTGAGCGTTTTTCCTGTTTGATCTCTAAGCTGAAAATGGTCAAACATGAATACACTAATAGTCAGATGAACAATAGATTCCTCAGATCACTGCCTGAGAGATGGGACACATATACCATTTTCCTACGCTCCAGTGCAAATCTAGATAGCCTATCTCTCACCCAACTCCATGGGAAACTGCTTACATTGAAGAGAGATAGAGCAGAAAAAGGAAACTGGCATCATCAGGAAAGCTCACTGATGACTTTGTACCAGGGAACACTGCCTTGGTTGGTCATGAGTCAGAATATGCTGCATCAGAAAGCCATTATGATGAGCATATAGATTTCTCTTCAAACAGTTCAGATCATGCATTTGTTAGTGTTGACAATCAGTCAGGCTGTAATAGTGACAATTTGTATTTCATTATGGATGATTTAAAGGGTATTCACTTATGATGACTTAGAAGAGATGGATATTCTAAGCCAAATGGCCTTGATTAATATCATATCTCAAAAGTTCTACAAGAGAACTGGTAGGAAATTTCCAGGACTCTCTGGCAAAACCAAAGTTGGTTTTGACAAGAGTAAGTTCAGGTGTCACAAATGCCATAGGCTTGGACACTTTGCAAGAGAGTGTAGATCAACTGGATCTAATGAAGCTTTGATAAACATGTTAATCCCAACAATGGCATCAAGAGCCACTTATACATATGCATACATGTATTACACTTTGCTTTCTTTTGGACAGCCCAAACCGTGGGTTTAAGGGGCTATTTTGGTGCCCCTTTTGATGTTTTAAAGATGCTATATTATGCATATTAGGATCTTTAAAACTCTAGTTTATAAGATTATTGTTTGCTTGGACTAAACCCATTTGTTCTTGGTTTATGTTGGCCAAAAACATGGGTTTTAAGGGGCTGCCAAAAATCGACTTCTTATGTATGTTTGGATATATTGTTGGTTTATGCATAACAAAGCCTAGACCACTTGGATTGTATGATTGATTGTCATGTTGTATTCATTTGGGCATGTAATAATTTAATTTTGTTTCAAGTCTAGTCTTGTAATTATTTATTCACATGGTTTGTAATAAATAGATTAGGAGTTTATCTTTACTAGTAAAATGTATTAGGATACATATCTTGTAAGGAAGCTCAAGATCAAGACTTGAAGAAAAGATGGACAAAGAGGATGCTTGAAGTTATGGATTCAAGTGGGAGTCCTTTTTGGGTCAACCATGTGTCATGTTCTTAACCCTTAGGACAAGACCATTTGACACACTTGTTTTGGCTAAACAAGTGTGCTCAACTTTGTATGCTTTGTTATGCATATTTGAATGTTTTGTTTAATGTTTGGTTGAATGCATATGATGATGTTTGTTTTGAATATTTGGATGTGATTAACAAACCATCAACTAAAACAAACTATAAAAAGTAATTGGTTCTCAAATCATTAAGCAAAATTCAATGGTTCTACAAAAGGAATTAATGGTTTGCAAAATAAAATGGGTTTTATTCATAAGAACCAATAGGGTACCATATGGTTGAATGCATACAATCATATGGTACATAGACTTTTCTTAACAAGAATTGTGAAATCGTATATCCCTTTTGAAAAACAAGTTAAACACCATCCTTTTTCACAACACTTAGGTTACTTGCAAACTCTTAGTGGGATAAAGGTCACCTAACCACTTTGAGGGAACTTGTAATTTGAGGTGAGAATACCATGTTTGTGGGATAAAGGTCACCTAACCACTTATATAGTAAACTCACACGTGTGTGTAAGTAGGACGACTTGATTTGTAAAATATATTGAATGGATCACCTAAAATATGTTTTATAAAAGGTGTTGATGGGATAAACATGCCGTGATAAACATATGATGTTTAAACGATCCCATACCACTAGAAGTTGCAATAGGTTGCAATTGTCATTTATGACTACCTTGTTTTATTTGAATAATGGGATAAAGGTCACCTAACCAATATTAAATATAACGTTGGATTCTAAATTTTTTTAATAGTCTATGAGACATAAAGGGTATTAATAAATGAAATATAATTATCAACGATTACTAAAATGAACTTTGTAACATCTTGTAGATGGCCGACCACAACAACGCTAATAATGATGTACCAAACCAAAACAACCAATCCCTAAGGGCGATTCTTCAAAGGGATCGTCTAACACCTAACAATTTCATGGATTGGTACCGCAACTTGAGAATTGTTCTCAAGCAAGAAAAGCGGGCCTATATCCTTGATGATCCCATCCCCGATGAACCTAACGAGGAGGATGTGGAAGCCTATAATGATTGGGTTAATATGTGGAGGACTCCATCCAGGTCTCTTGTCTAATGTTGGCAAGTATGACACCCGAACTCCAAAAGGAGTATGAGCTCCATGGAGCCTATGACATGATCACTCAGCTGCGGGAAACGTTCCAGCAACAAGCTAGAGTGGAGCGCTTCGAAACGGTTCGAGCGCTTCATGCATGTCGGATGGAGGAATCCCAATCAGTTTCATCTTATGTTCTTAAGATGAAAAGCCACATCGACCGCCTTCAAAGGCTGAACTGTCCCGTCTCAAAGGAGTTGGCCACGGATTTGATCCTTAATGGCCTAACTAAAAGGTTTGAGGCATTCGTCATGAATTACAACATGAACGGATGGGACAAGAGCATAAATGAACTTCATTCGATGCTCAAATCAGCTGAGGCGGGAATGGGTAAAAGGGTTTTACCCGTTCTCACCATTAATGAAGGTGGGAGAAGGAGAAGGTCTCTACCCCCTCCCAAGGCAACTGTTGCCAAAGGAAAGGGGGCACGTTTGGGAAAGGGGAAGATGGTTGTTAGGGCGGAACCTCCAAAACCCAAGGAGAAGAAGCAAAAGGTTGCTGTGAACGACCCATGCTTCAAATGTGGTGAGATAGGGCATTGGATGAGAAATTGTCCAGTCTATCTCAAAGAGTTGAGAGAAAAGAGGGATGCGGGGCAAACCTCAGGTATAATATACATGATACATATAGAATTAAATGTTATTTCTTCTAACACATGGGTATTAGATACCGGATGTGGAACTCACATTTGCAATTTGTTGCAGGGGTTCAAAAGAAATGAGCATTATGAGAAAGGGGAAATAAGTCTCTTCATGGGCAATGGTGCAAAGGTTCATGTGGAAGCCCAAGGAGACTACATTTTGAAACTTCCAAATGGTTTGGAAGTTATTTTAAGTAATGTATTATATGCTCCTAGTTTGACTAGGAACATAATTTCTGTTTCCCGTTTAAGACAATATGATTATGATTTCAAGTTTGTTGACAATGATATTCATGTTTCTTTAAATCATGTATTTTATTTTAAAGCTATACCTTGTAATGGTATTTATGAATTGGTTCATGAAAACGCAACATATGATAGCTCAATATACCAAGCAACCACCAAAAACTTAAATTGGATTTGAGTGATACCTACCTTTGGCATTGTCGTCTTGGTCATATAAACAAGAAACGCATACAAACACTTCAAAAGAATGGTCTTTTAAAACAATGAATGTGATTCATTTGATGTATGTGAATCTTGTTTACAAGGAAAAATGACTAAGGCACCCTTTAGTGGAACTAACGAAAGGGCAAAAGATTTATTAGGTATCATACATTCGGATGTATGTGGTCCTTTTAAGCCAATGACTAGGAATGGTGAAAGATACTTCATTACCTTTACCGACGATTATAGTCGCTATGGGTACGTGTATTATTAAGACACAAAGATGAAGCTTTTGAAATGTTCAAAATCTTCAAGAATGAAGTAGAAAATCAACTCAACAAATCAATTAAAGTTCTCCGCACCGATAGGGGTGGTGAATACCTAAGTGATGTTTTTCAAGATCATATTAGGAGTTGTGGGATTGTCTCACAACTCACTCCACCTGGAACACCACAACATAATGGTGTGTCTGAGAGGAGGAATCGAACCTTATTGGATATGGTCCGATCTATGATGGCTAGAAGCACATTGCCTCTATCATTTTGGGGTTTCGCTTTGCTCTCCGCGGCTCGTATTCTGAATATGGCCCCAACCAAGAAGGTGGAAAGGACACCTTTTGAGATATGGCATGGAAGAGTTCCATCCCTATCATACTTAAGGGTTTGGGGTTGTGAGGCTTATGTTAAGACTCCCACCCCAAACAAATTAGAAGTCCGATCCACCAAGTGTATCTTTGTTGGATATCCTAGAGATTCTATGGGATATTATTTCTATGATCCACTGGAACAAAAGGTGTTTGTTTCCAGAAAGGGTGAGTTCTTAGAAGCCAAGTTCCTTATGGAAGGAGCTAGTAGTAGAACAGTGGATCTTGAGGAGGAACAAGAACCACAGCCTAATACACGTTTGGTTGAAACTAGCACTCAACATGAGGATGTTGAGGATGATCAAGCGGTTGATCAATACACACAAAACGTTCGCAGAAGTGGTAGAACAAGTAATCCACCTGAAAGATATGGATTTTTTATGGATGGATGCTACGTGGTTGACTCTGATGAACCAACCACATATCATGATGCAGTGTCCAATTTGGATTGTGACAAATGGCTTGAGGCCATGAACGTTGAGATGCAATCCATGTATGACAATCAAGTTTGGGAACTTGTTGTACCACCTCCTAATTCCAAAGTAGTTGGAAGTAAGTGGGTTTTCAAGAAGAAAACCGATATGCATGGAAACTTGGATACTTACAAAGCTAGACTTGTAGCAAAGGGTTTCACTCAAACTCAAGGGGTTGATTTTGATGAAACCTTCTCACCTGTTGCAATGCTTAAGTCTATAAGGATATTGTTTGCCATAGCAGCTCATTATGATTATGAGATTTGGCAAATGGATGTCAAAACCTTTCCTAAATGGATATCTTGAGGAAGATGTCTATATGGTTCAGCCTGAAGGTTTTGTCAATCCAAAACATCCTAACAAAGTATGCAAGTTAAAGAAATCAATCTATGGATTGAAACAAGCATCGAGAAGTTGGAATCACCGTTTTGATGATGAAGTAAGGAAATTTGGCTTCATCAAAAACGCTGATGAGGCTTGTGTGTATAAGAAGGCTAGTGGGAGCACAATAACCTTCTTAGTATTGTATGTCGATGACATACTACTATTTGGAAATGACATTCCAACTTTGGAAGGTGTAAAAACCTGGCTTGGAAGTTGTTTTTCCATTAAGGATCTTGGTGAGGCCACCTATATTCTGGGAATAAAGATCTATAGGGATAGATCTAGGCGGCTGATAGGTTTGAATCAAAGTGCATACATTGACAAAATCTTGAAAAGGTTCAAATGGAAAACTCTAAGAAAGGTACTGTACCTATTCAAAGAGGGACAATATTGAGTATGACTCAATGTCCAAGCTCGAAGGAGGAGCAAAATAGAATGAAGGCAATCCCATATGCATCTGCTATAGGATCCATCATGTATGCAATGATATGCACTAGACCAGATGTGTCATGCGCTTTGAGCATGACAAGTAGATACCAGCAAAATCCTGGTGATAGTCATTGGATGGCTGTCAAGAACATTCTGAAATACCTAAGGAGGACTAAGGACATGTTCTTGATCTACGGGTCTGGTGAAGAGGAACTCGTAGTAAAAGGTTACACGGATGCGAGTTTCCAAACCGATCGAGATGATTCACGATCTCAATCAGGGTACATCTTTATTCTAAATGGCGGAGCTGTTCTTGGAAAAGCTCAAAGCAAGAAGTCGTAGCGTTGTCCACTACAGAGTCAGAATATGTCGCCGCTTCAATGGCAGCACAGGAAGCTGCATGGCTGAAGAAATTCATAGCCGACTAGGGGTAGTCCCTTCCATTCAGGATCCCCTAGAGATCTTTTGTGACAACGAAGGTGCGATTGCTCAAATCAAGGAACCTCGTGCTCATCAAAAGACTCGGCACATTGAACGGAGATTCAACTACATAAGGGATGAAGTTGAAAAGGGAAAGATATGTATTCGCAAAGTCCACACTGATAAAAACATTGCGGATCCACTCACAAAACTCCTTGAAAAGGCAAAGCATGAAGGTCATGCTTGTGCCATGGGACTTAGATATTCTAGTGACTGGGTTAATGTTGTACTTTATATTTGAATATTGGAACTTATGTTATTTGACTTAATTACATGGTTATAATATTCATTTGTTCTTCTATTTTAGCATGTTTAAATCCGTGAATAAATAAGTTATTCTAAACGTTCGTAGTCGATCATACTTGTGGGAACAATTATGAATGTAAGACTATAATGAACTTGGATTGGTTGATATTCATAAGGTATGAATATAGAGCAAGAGGTTGCTAGCAAGGTTCATTGATATCTATGGGATATAGATATTGGACTGACCCGCACTCAATTATTTCTGCATGGAATCTTGTGATTAGTCATAAGAAATATTGAGTAAAGGCGAATATCATAGTATCCTCAGACCTGAGATACATATTGGGTCTTGATATTCACCGAATATTGTATTTTGACTTAGTACTTTGCTGTTCTGAAATATTGGCAGTACATAAGGCTGAGTTCGGGTATGATACGAAGTGATTGTGAGAGACGTATGTAGTCAAGATGGGATTTGTTCCTCTTATTCGTTGAGAGTTAGATGTCTAAGGCCTATTAAAGTTAAATCATCAGAGAATGACAATTCTGTGTCTCTTGGATTTAACATGACATCTGAACAAAAGGATAAATGATTAGTTCACCTAAAACATATTCAAGTAAGGTACTTGAAAAGGATGATGTTATTGAATGGCACTTAGTCATATACATTAGGGGTAGCAAACCGTTGCTAGGCGTTATTTGCTGCTTGCATCAATCTACTATGAATCTTGTGCAAGGGAGATTAAAAGATTTGATCTGCCCAAGATTCATATTAAATTGATGTGGCTAGTGTGATATGATCCAAGTCGGGTCATACCCAATAACAAGCCAAACAAACACCGAAAGAAAATTTATTTGTTGATAAGATCATACAAATAATAAGTGACACCAATTTAGAAAATTGGATTTTCTAAATTATTGCTTTTGTAGATGAACATTATTATATGTATTAATTTGTTCATGAGGGATTATTTGTTCATTGTTTAAATTAGTTTAAGAATGACAAATAACATATGTATTGTGTTATAAAATTAAAGTGGTTCATTTTATAAAAGGGTGATTACTAGTGTATTCCTTTAAAAAGGATTAATTTGAATTTTGGTGAAAAAAGGGGAGCCATTCGGCCGCCCCTTTATGTATGTCTTGGGAATGCCTTTTATTGTTCCAAGCACATGCATTAGCTCCTAATCAATTCTTTTTAACACACACACTCAACCTTCACAAAGACTATCTCTCTCTCTCTCTCTCTTCAAGATTTTCGGATTGAACAAGAAGAAGAATGATTTTCAGCTTCAAGTTTTGGTTCTTGGCTGAAAAACTTCACGAGGAAGAGAGACTACAACTTGTGTTCAATCCTAGCAAAGAGAGGTGTTTTGCACGTGCTTGGGGTAATCTTCTTGAGGATTGCTTGTTGGAATCTAGCCTTCAAGATCATCACCATCCTTCTCATCTTAAAGCTCGGGTTAAGTAGCTACAAAGGTTGTAGTTCTTGATTTTTGTTGTTTTACATTTGTATGCATTATGTATAAAGATCCATGGCTTGGGGTTATTATAAAATGGGTTTTATAATCAGATCTTAATATGTTTCAAAATATTATTCCGCTGCGTTTTCATATAAATCATGTTGTATGAAGCTTTGATAAACATGTTAATATCCCAACAATGGCATCAAGAGCCACTTATACATATGCATACATGTATTACACTTTGCTTTCTTTTGGACAGCCCAAACCGTGGGTTTAAGGGGCTATTTTGGTGCCCCTTTTGATGTTTTAAAGATGCTATATTATGCATATTAGGATCTTTAAAACTCTAGTTTATAAGATTATTGTTTGCTTGGACTAAACCCATTTGTTCTTGGTTTATGTTGGCCAAAAACATGGGTTTTAAGGGGCTGCCAAAAATCGACTTCTTATGTATGTTTGGATATATTGTTGTTGTTTATGCATAACAAAGCCTAGACCACTTGGATTGTATGATTGATCGTCATGTTGTATTCATTTGGGCATGTAATAATTTAATTTTGTTTCAAGTCTAGTCTTGTAATTTATTTATTCACATGGTTTGTAATAAATAGATTAGGAGTTTATCTTTACTAGTAAAATGTATTAGGATACATATCTTGTAAGGAAGCTCAAGATCAAGACTTGAAGAAAAGATGGACAAAGAGGATGCTTGAAGTTATGGATTCAAGTGGGAGTCCTTTTTGGGTCAACCATGTGTCATGTTCTTAACCCTTAGGACAAGACCATTTGACACACTTGTTTTGGCTAAACAAGTGTGCTCAACTTTGTATGCTTTGTTATGCATATTTGAATGTTTTGTTTAATGTTTGGTTGAATGCATATGATGATGTTTGTTTTGAATATTTGGATGTGATTAACAAACCATCAACTAAAACAAACTATAAACAAGTAATTGGTTCTCAAATCATTAAGCAAAATTCAATGGTTCTACAAAAGGAATTAATGGTTTGCAAAATAAAATGGGTTTTATTCATAAGAACCAATAGGGTACCATATGGTTGAATGCATACAATCATATGGTACATAGACTTTTCTTAACAAGAATTGTGAAATCGTATATCCCTTTTGAAAAACAAGTTAAACACCATCCTTTTTCACAACACTTAGGTTACTTGCAAACTCTTAGTGGGATAAAGGTCACCTAACCACTTTGAGGGAACTTGTAATTTGAGGTGAGAATACCATGTTTGTGGGATAAAGGTCACCTAACCACTTATATAGTAAACTCAACGTGTGTGTAAGTAGGACGACTTGATTTGTAAAATATATTGAATGGATCACCTAAAATATGTTTTATAAAAGGTGTTGATGGGATAAACATGCCGTGATAAACATATGATGTTTAAACGATCCCATACCACTAGAAGTTGCAATAGGTTGCAATTGTCATTTATGACTACCTTGTTTTATTTGAATAATGGGATAAAGGTCACCTAACCAATATTTAAATATAACGTTGGATTCTAATTTTTTTTTAATAGTCTATGAGACATAAAGGGTATTAATAAAAAATATAATTATCAACGATTACTAAAATAGAACTTTGTAACATCTTGTAGATGGCCGACAACAACAACGCTAATAATGATGTACCAAACCAAACAACCAATCCCTAAGGGCGATTCTTCAAAGGGATCGTCTAACACCTAACAATTTCATGGATTGGTACCGCAACTTGAGAATTGTTCTCAAGCAAGAAAAGCGGGCCTATATCCTTGATGATCCCATCCCCGATGAACCTAACGAGGAGGATGTGGAAGCCTATAATGATTGGGTTAAATATGTGGAGGACTCCATCCAGGTCTCTTGTCTAATGTTGGCAAGTATGACACCCGAACTCCAAAAGGAGTATGAGCTCCATGGAGCCTATGACATGATCACTCAGCTGCGGGAAACGTTCCAGCAACAAGCTAGAGTGGAGCGCTTCGAAACGGTTCGAGCGCTTCATGCATGTCGGATGGAGGAATCCCAATCAGTTTCATCTTATGTTCTTAAGATGAAAAGCCACATCGACCGCCTTCAAAGGCTGAACTGTCCCGTCTCAAAGGAGTTGGCCACGGATTTGATCCTTAATGGCCTAACTAAAAGGTTTGAGGCATTCGTCATGAATTACAACATGAACGGATGGGACAAGAGCATAAATGAACTTCATTCGATGCTCAAATCAGCTGAGGCGGGAATGGGTAAAAGGGTTTTACCGTTCTCACCATTAATGAAGGTGGAGAAGGAGAAGGTCTCTACCCCCTCCCAAGGCAACTGTTGCCAAAGGAAAGGGGGCACGTTTGGGAAAGGGGAAGATGGTTGTTAGGGCGGAACCTCCAAACCCCAAGGAGAAGAAGCAAAAGTTGCTGTGAACGACCCATGCTTCAAATGTGGTGAGATAGGGCATTGGATGAGAAATTGTCCAGTCTATCTCAAAGAGTTGAGAGAAAAGAGGGATGCGGGGCAAACCTCAGGTATAATATACATGATACATATAGAATTAAATGTTATTTCTTCTAACACATGGGTATTAGATACCGGATGTGGAACTCACATTTGCAATTTGTTGCAGGGGTTCAAAAGAAATGAGCATTATGAGAAAGGGGAAATAAGTCTCTTCATGGGCAATGGTGCAAAGGTTCATGTGGAAGCCCAAGGAGACTACATTTTGAAACTTCCAAATGGTTTGGAAGTTATTTTAAGTAATGTATTATATGCTCCTAGTTTGACTAGGAACATAATTTCTGTTTCCCGTTTAAGACAATATGATTATGATTTCAAGTTTGTTGACAATGATATTCATGTTTCTTTAAATCATGTATTTTATTTTAAAGCTATACCTTGTAATGGTATTTATGAATTGGTTCATGAAAACGCAACATATGATAGCTCAATATACCAAGCAACCACCAAAAAACTAAATTGGATTTGAGTGATACCTACCTTTGGCATTGTCGTCTTGGTCATATAAACAAGAAACGCATACAAACACTTCAAAAGAATGGTCTTTTAAAAACAAATGAATGTGATTCATTTGATGTATGTGAATCTTGTTTACAAGGAAAAATGACTAAGGCACCCTTTAGTGGAACTAACGAAAGGGCAAAAGATTTATTAGGTATCATACATTCGGATGTATGTGGTCCTTTTAAGCCAATGACTAGGAATGGTGAAAGATACTTCATTACCTTTACCGACGATTATAGTCGCTATGGGTACGTGTATTTATTAAGACACAAAGATGAAGCTTTTGAAATGTTCAAAATCTTCAAGAATGAAGTAGAAAATCAACTCAACAAATCAATTAAAGTTCTCCGCACCGATAGGGGTGGTGAATACCTAAGTGATGTTTTTCAAGATCATATTAGGAGTTGTGGGATTGTCTCACAACTCACTCCACCTGGAACACCACAACATAATGGTGTGTCTGAGAGGAGGAATCGAACCTTATTGGATATGGTCCGATCTATGATGGCTAGAAGCACATTGCCTCTATCATTTTGGGGTTCGCTTTGCTCTCCGCGGCTCGTATTCTGAATATGGCCCCAACCAAGAAGGTGGAAAGGACACCTTTTGAGATATGGCATGGAAGAGTTCCATCCCTATCATACTTAAGGGTTTGGGGTTGTGAGGCTTATGTTAAGACTCCCACCCCAAACAAATTAGAAGTCCGATCCACCAAGTGTATCTTTGTTGGATATCCTAGAGATTCTATGGGATATTATTTCTATGATCCACTGGAACAAAAGGTGTTTGTTTCCAGAAAGGGTGAGTTCTTAGAAGCCAAGTTCCTTATGGAAGGAGCTAGTAGTAGAACAGTGGATCTTGAGGAGGAACAAGAACCACAGCCTAATACACGTTTGGTTGAAACTAGCACTCAACATGAGGATGTTGAGGATGATCAAGCGGTTGATCAATACACACAAAACGTTCGCAGAAGTGGTAGAACAAGTAATCCACCTGAAAGATATGGATTTTTTATGGATGGATGCTACGTGGTTGACTCTGATGAACCAACCACATATCATGATGCAGTGTCCAATTTGGATTGTGACAAATGGCTTGAGGCCATGAACGTTGAGATGCAATCCATGTATGACAATCAAGTTTGGGAACTTGTTGTACCACCTCCTAATTCCAAAGTAGTTGGAAGTAAGTGGGTTTTCAAGAAGAAAACCGATATGCATGGAAACTTGGATACTTACAAAGCTAGACTTGTAGCAAAGGGTTTCACTCAAACTCAAGGGGTTGATTTTGATGAAACCTTCTCACCTGTTGCAATGCTTAAGTCTATAAGGATATTGTTTGCCATAGCAGCTCATTATGATTATGAGATTTGGCAAATGGATGTCAAAACCGCATTCCTAAATGGATATCTTGAGGAAGATGTCTATATGGTTCAGCCTGAAGGTTTTGTCAATCCAAAACATCCTAACAAAGTATGCAAGTTAAAGAAATCAATCTATGGATTGAAACAAGCATCGAGAAGTTGGAATCACCGTTTTGATGATGAAGTAAGGAAATTTGGCTTCATCAAAAACGCTGATGAGGCTTGTGTATAAGAAGGCTAGTGGGAGCACAATAACCTTCTTAGTATTGTATGATGACATACTACTATTTGGAAATGACATTCCAACTTTGGAAGGTGTAAAAACCTGGCTTGGAAGTTGTTTTTCCATTAAGGATCTTGGTGAGGCCACCTATATTCTGGGAATAAAGATCTATAGGGATAGATCTAGGCGGCTGATAGGTTTGAATCAAAGTGCATACATTGACAAAATCTTGAAAAGGTTCAAATGGAAAACTCTAAGAAAGGTACTGTACCTATTCAAAGAGGGACAATATTGAGTATGACTCAATGTCCAAGCTCGAAGGAGGAGCAAAATAGAATGAAGGCAATCCCATATGCATCTGCTATAGGATCCATCATGTATGCAATGATATGCACTAGACCAGATGTGTCATGCGCTTTGAGCATGACAAGTAGATACCAGCAAAATCCTGGTGATAGTCATTGGATGGCTGTCAAGAACATTCTGAAATACCTAAGGAGGACTAAGGACATGTTCTTGATCTACGGGTCTGGTGAAGAGGAACTCGTAGTAAAAGGTTACACGGATGCGAGTTTCCAAACCGATCGAGATGATTCACGATCTCAATCAGGGTACATCTTTATTCTAAATGGCGGAGCTGTTTCTTGGAAAAGCTCAAAGCAAGAAGTCGTAGCGTTGTCCACTACAGAGTCAGAATATCGCCGCTTCAATGGCAGCACAGGAAGCTGCATGGCTGAAGAAATTCATAGCCGACCTAGGGGTAGTCCCTTCCATTCAGGATCCCCTAGAGATCTTTTGTGACAACGAAGGTGCGATTGCTCAAATCAAGGAACCTCGTGCTCATCAAAAGACTCGGCACATTGAACGGAGATTCAACTACATAAGGGATGAAGTTGAAAAGGAAAGATATGTATTCGCAAAGTCCACACTGATAAAAACATTGCGGATCCACTCACAAAACTCCTTGAAAAGGCAAAGCATGAAGGTCATGCTTGTGCCATGGGACTTAGATATTCTAGTGACTGGGTTTAATGTTGTACTTTATATTTGAATATTGGAACTTATGTTATTTGACTTAATTACATGGTTATAATATTCATTTGTTCTTCTATTTTAGCATGTTTAAATCCGTGAATAAATAAGTTATTCTAAACGTTCGTAGTCGATCATACTTGTGGGAACAATTATGAATGTAAGACTATAATGAACTTGGATTGGTTGATATTCATAAGGTATGAATATAGAGCAAGAGGTTGCTAGCAAGGTTCATTGATATCTATGGGATATAGATATTGGACTGACCCGCACTCAATTATTTCTGCATGGAATCTTGTGATTAGTCATAAGAAATATTGAGTAAAGGCGAATATCATAGTATCCTCAGACCTGAGATACATATTGGGTCTTGATATTCACCGAATATTGTATTTTGACTTAGTACTTTGCTGTTCTGAAATATTGGCAGTACATAAGGCTGAGTTCGGGTATGATACGAAGTGATTGTGAGAGACGTATGTAGTCAAGATGGGATTTGTTCCTCTTATTCGTTGAGAGTTAGATGTCTAAGGCCTATTAAAGTTAAATCATCAGAGAATGACAATTCTGTGTCTCTTGGATTTAACATGACATCTGAACAAAAGGATAAATGATTAGTTCACCTAAAACATATTCAAGTAAGGTACTTGAAAAGGATGATGTTATTGAATGGCACTTAGTCATATACATTAGGGGTAGCAAACCGTTGCTAGGCGTTATTTGCTGCTTGCATCAATCTACTATGAATCTTGTGCAAGTGGGAGATTAAAAGATTTGATCTGCCCAAGATTCATATTAAATTGATGTGGCTAGTGTGATATGATCCAAGTCGGGTCATACCCAATAACAAGCCAAACAAACACCGAAAGAAAATTTATTTGTTGATAAGATCATACAAATAATAAGTGACACCAATTTAGAAAATGGATTTTCTAATTATTGCTTTTGTAGATGAACATTATTATATGTATTAATTTGTTCATGAGGGATTATTTGTTCATTGTTTAAATTAGTTAAAGAATGACAAATAACATATGTATTGTGTTATAAAATTAAAGTGGTTCAATTTTATAAAAGGGTTGATTACTAGTGTATTCCTTTAAAAAGGATTAATTTGAATTTTGGTGAAAAAAGGGGAGCCATTCGGCCGCCCCTTTATGTATGTCTTGGGAATGCCTTTTATTGTTCCAAGCACATGCATTAGCTTCCTAATCAATTCATTTTAACACACCACTCAACCTACACAAGAGACTCTCTCTCTCTCTCTCTCTCTTTCAAGATTTTCGGATTTGAACAAGAGAAGAAGATTTTCAGCTTCAAGTTTTGGTTCTTGGCTGAAAAACTTCACTAGGAAGAGAGACTACAACTTGGTGTTCAATCCTAGCAAAGAGAGGTGTTTTGCACGTGCTTGGGGTATCATCTTCTTGAGGATTGCTTGTTGGAATCTAGCCTTCAAGATCATCACCATCCTTCTCATCTTAAAGCTCGGGTTAAGTAGCTACAAAGGTTGTAGTTCCTTGATTTTTGTTGTTTTACATTTGTATGCATTATGTATAAAGATCCATGGCTTGGGGTTATTATAAAATGGGTTTTATAATCAGATCTTAATATGTTTCAAAATATTATTCCGCTGCGTTTTCATATAAATCATGTTGTATGAAGCTTTGATAAACATGTTAAAATCCAACATCTAACTCCTCTGCACCCTTTGTGACTTTTCCAAGCAATAGTCCACAAAACAGAGGGCAACATCCTGCTAGTTCTGGTCATCATTCACAACCTATATCTCCTGCATATTTTGTCCCTCAGGGTCCAATGTCATATCCATATCCCTGCTATTATATGCCTCAGCCAAATCAAGTTCAAGTTCCTATTGCACAACAACCTCAAGCCTTACCTAAGCCTCTACCATCTCAATCATCCAAATTACAACCTCATCACAGCTTCTTCACCCCTGGTGTTGTTGACTAGAGTAGTTTACCAGATGATCTCTCTGGTAATGAGTAGTTATTTGCTGGTGATGGTCAACATGGTGGTGAACATCCTTTTGGGAATCTAGCTCTCATGGCCCTGGAGTCTACTGAGAGTTCATGCTCCAATGCATCTTCATCACAGATAACCCAGGTATCCTCTGAGGCTAAGGCCAAGCTATGTTCTGAATCTTGCATAGCTGCATTTATCTCTATTAGAGAGGCAAATGTAGCTTTAATTAATCAAAATCTTGAGCTTGAACAAACTATTTCCAAAAGAAAAGCTGAATATGAGTCTGTCCTAAAGATAAAGATGATGAGATTTATAAGCTTAAATGCCAATTAAATGATGAAAATGCTAAGCTAGAGGTCATTCTTGAGAACCACAGAGAATTCAAAGAAAAACTTGCAGTTACCCAAGTTGAGTGTGACCGCTGGGTATCATCCTGCAAGGGATTTGAAATGCTGCTCAGCAAGCAATCTGCTTCGAATGTGAAGTTTGGAATAGGTTACAACCACATTACACCACCTACAAATTTTACTCCAAAATCAATAGTAAAACCTGAAGGTGAAAGTAATTTCCAAACCACATCATCATGTGCATCATCCTCAAGTGATCACCCAAAATCACAAGTTGAAATCAGTAATGATACCTCAGCAAATCAATTGCCTGATGGGTCAACTACTGATAAGCACATGAAGTTGAGTACTTCAGATGTTGTCCCTCAAAGTATCCCAATCACTGAAGGGAAAGACACAACATCTGAAAAGCATTTCAAATCAGCTGAAATAAAAGGATTAACAACTACTGATAGAGAACAGCTGAAGAACAAGTCTTCAGTTATTACAAATCCTTCAATACTTAACACAAGTACTGAAAGGAGGAAAGTACTGAAGAGCACACCTTCAGTAGTTTCCACATCAGCAGTTGATCAATTCAAGATGAAGAATAAGCCATGTGAAATATGTGGTAAATTCAATCATCTTTCTGATGAATGTTGGTACAGAAAGGGTTCCAAACTCAACAGAGATAAGCTCATTAAAATCCAGATGGATGAAATGAAAAATGAGTTTGAGACCAAGTTTGTACCACAGTCATCCCAATGTGATAAACCTAAGCCTTCATTCAAATCCAAAAAGAAGGATAGGGTTTATCATAAAACAGCTGATAGTGAACCTCATGATAAACATCAGACAAAGTCTGTGAATTTCAAGGAGGAAATGGTGGGCCACAGGAACTCATCATACACAAGTACTGATATGTCACAAGAGCTAAAAGCTTTGGCTACAAATCAAACACAACTTCTTATGACGGTTCAGCATTTGTTGGGGAGATTTAACCAACTACATGCACCTGTGATCAAACCACTGAAAAGGCATTCCAAGCCTAAATCCAAGGAATCCATTTCAGCACCATCTCATTGTTCATCAGCTGTTAATCATAAGAAACAAGTTCTGGTTAAATCTGTTGATGAAAACAGACCCAAAACCAAAAAGGTTTGGGTCTCAAAACCTAACTAGTTCTTTATGATAAATGCAGGGTTCTTCAGCATGCCAAAGGAGCATCTGGTATGTAGACAGTGGAGGATCTATGCATATGACTGGGAGCAGTTCTCTTCTTAACGACTACTCTCAAGGAAAGAAGGGATTTGTTTCATTTGGAAATGATGCCAAGGGTTACATCATCGGGAAAGGATATGTGTCTAATGGAGATATCAGATTTGATGATGTTAACCATGTGGAGAATCTCAAGTATAATCTACTGAGTGTCAGTCAGATGTGTGATAAAGGGCATGTTGCACTTTTCACAAGCCAGAACTGCAGGATTCTGTCTTCCCAAGTTCTGAGGCTGATTGACAAGGTATTGGATGATCATACTCTCCTGAAGGCCAATAGGATTGGAAGAGTATATTCCTTGGATTTGTCAAAAAAGATTGATTTGAAGGGTCATCCTTGTCTATTCTCCAAAGCTTCTCCTCAGGAATCTATACTGTGGCATAGAAGGCTGGGTCATGTTAATCTCAAAAACATGAATCAGCTGATCCACAATAGTTTAGTGAGAGGTTTACCAATAAAGGAGTTCTACTGTGATGAAACCTGCACTGCTTGTTTAAAAGGAAAACAACACAAAATCTCATTCCCTCCTATTGAAGAACCTAAGTTCACTGCCTGCTTGCAGTTACTGCACATGGATCTATTTGGTCCTGTGAGAGTGATGAGCATGGCAAAGAAGAAATACTGTCTGGTAATTGTGGATGATTACTCTAGATTTGTATGGACTTTCTTCTTGCAATCAAAGGTTGAGGTTGCTCAGACAATTATAAACTTTGTGTTGTATGTTGAGAAGCAGTATTCCCTATCAGTCAAGTGTATAAGGAGTGATAATGGAACTGAATTCAGAAACCATACACTTGATGATTTTCATCTATCAAAAGGAATCAAGAGGCAGTTTAGCATCCCAAGGACTCCAGAACAAAATGGAGTAGTGGAGAGAAAGAACAAGACCCTAATTAAAGCTGCAAGGTCTATGTTGGCTGACTCTGGTTTGCCATTGACCTTTTCGGCTGAGGCTATTAACACAGCTTGCTATGTGCAGAATAGAGTGTTAGTAAATCAGAGGTTGATGAAGACTCCATATGAAGTTCTACATCATTTGGCTCCTCTAATTTCATTCTTCAAAGCCTTTGGGTGTCCTTGTTTCATTCTCAACACAAAGGATCAACTCCACAAATTTGATCCTAAGGTGGATGCAGGGTATTTTGTAGGTTATTCATCCACATGCAAGGCTTACAAAGTCTTCAACTGTAGAACAAAGATAGTTGAAGAAACCTTGCATGTGAAATTCAATGAATCTCCTAAGGATAAAATTCCACAAAACCCTGTGGAGTTGTTTGATCTGGACATACTGCAATATGTTTCTTATCAACCTCCAGTTGTTGCAGATCATATGGATAAATCATCTTCTACAGCAAGTCTGTTGCAGATCATATGGATAAATCATCTTCTACAGCAAGTCTTCCACCTGTTGGTACTAAAGATGATGATGATATCAGTACTCACCTTTTCAAGTTTAGTGACCAACTGCCTGAGTCTGCTAAACTTGATGTTCCTGTAGCTTCTGTAGCTCCATCCACAACAAATGCTGATGAGATTTCTCACTCCTCTACATCATTTGACTTGCCATCTAATACTTGGTTTCAAGAATCTGGATCACCATTTGCTGCTGTTGAACTGGCTACAAACACTTGCATTGATCTTATAGTATACCAAGAGCTGAAGAATCACCCCATGTCTCGGATCATTGGTGATATCAATGCTGGTGTCTCAACCAGAAGTCAATTGTCTAACTTCTACTTCTATGCTCTCTTTATCAGTCAGCTAGAGCCAAAGAACTATCATGTTTCTTTGAGAGACAATGGATGGGTTGAAGCCATGCAGCTTGAGCTATTTCAGTTCAAAAAGCAGCAAGTGTGGGAACTGGTCCTCTACCCCCAGGTAAGTGTGCAATAGGCACTAAATGGGTGTTTAGGAATAAAACTGATGAAAATGGGCTTATTGTCAAGAACAAGGCTAGACTGGTAGTACAAGCGTTTTCACAAGAAGAAGTTTGTTGGACCAAAAGAACCAATGAGCCAAGATCAGAAAACCTCTAAGTCCCACATGGTATCACAACAACTGCTGAAAGCCTCATCAGCAGTTTGACAAGTGCTGAAGACTTCAACCGCTGAAGATCAAGTGCTGAAGACTTCAACAGCTGAAGAACTAAAGTGCTGAAGTACAACAGCTGAAGAACACAGGTACTGAAGCTGAACAGCTGAAGAACACAAGTGCTGAAGCTGAAAGACCAAAGTACTAAGTACAACAGCTGAAGAGTTTACAAGTGCTGAAGATCAACAACTGATGTACAAAGTCTGAAGACAAAGACTGAAGACATCAGCTGATGATATCTACTGAAGTCATCAGCTGATGAAACATCTGAAGGTCAAAGTCTGAAGATCAAGTACTGAAGCCTCAGTAGTTTGTCACAACTGCTGAAGAGTACTTCTTCAGTAGTTGTGATATCAGTAGTTTTATATTTCTAGTTTCAGTAGTTTTGTAAAACGACTGAAGAGCTTGTTCTTCAGTCGTTGTAGTTTCAGTAGTTCTAATCAGTAGTTTTATATTCTGTACTTAACACTCTGATATGTTCTCAGTAGTTGTGAACATTTCAGTAGTTTGTTTAGAGTTAGTTATTTTTGTATTAGATCTACCAGTTGTCACTTTCCCGTGATAACAGCAGCGATTGCACTCTATATAAGGAGTGTCAACCTATTGTAGTAATTGAATGAATGATTTGAATGATTTGATTAGAATTATTCCATATCTATAAACATTCCATGAATCAGAAATATATTCTTTCACTATAACCGTATGTGCTCTTAATGCATACAAGTATCGATCTCTTGCTACAATTTGTCTAATTCCTGTTCGTATTCCGTGCTTTGAACTCTAATACATCAAACTTGTGATCGCTGATCCTGTCAAATGGTATCAGAGCAGGTTAATCATTGATCGATCTAATAATTGATCATTGAAACTGCTATTCAAGATCTAAGTTTGATTGAATTAGCTTTTGTTTTTGCAAGAAACGGTTATAGAGATTGAATTTTCTGTATTTCTGGTCATTCATCCTGAGATCTTTTCTTGGTTTTCATTTAGTTTGTTGTGGTCTGTGTAAAACTTTTAAAAGCTTGAATTAAATTGTTTCTGAACTGAAAATGACTACTCCCTCCAATGATCCTCACAATACTGGTTCCTCAACCAAGCCACCAATGCTGGTTAGGAATGAGTATAACATATGGCAACGACGAATGCTCCATCACCTGTCTGTTAACAGCGCAGGTTGTTGGACATCAGTGGTACATGGTCCACACAAGCCTATGGTGAATAAACCGGAAACCAATCAAATGGTTCCGAAGAGGAGGGAGCAATACTCAGATGAGGATAAGAAGTTGCTTGAAATTGATGCAAAAGCCCATGGAATTCTGGCCATGGCACTGCCCAATGAAATCTATTTGGGCTAATGCATCATGAAACTGCCCATGACCTCTGGAATGCCTTGAAAGAACAATTTGGAGGAACAGATGAGGTCTTGGCAAATAGTAGAGAAATCCTTGCCCAACAATATGAGACATTCTCTCATAGAAAGGGTGAGACACTGACTCAACAATATGAGCGGTTCTCTTGTTTGATCTCTGAATTAAAAATGGTCAAACTTGAGTACACAAATATTCAGATGAATAACAGATTTCTCAGATCACTGCCGAGAGATGGGACACATATACTATTGTCCTACACTCCGGTGCAAGTTTGGACAAACTATCTCTCACCCAACTCCATGGGAAACTGCTCACGTTTGAGAGAGAGATAGAACAGAAAAGAAAGTTGTCTTCATCTGGAAAGCTCACTGAAGTCTTTGTACCAGGCAACACTGCCTTGGTGGGTCATGAGTCAGAATATGCTTCACCTGAATGCCAGTATGATGAGCATATTAATTTCTCTTCAAACACTTCTGATTCTGCATTGTGAGAGTGTTGATGGTCAGTTTACTGGGTGTAATAATGACAATTTATGCTTCATTATGGATGATCTCAAGGGGATTGCTGATGACGACTTAGAAGAGATGGATATTTTGAGCCAAATGGCCATGATAAATATCAGATCTCAGAAGTTCTATAAAAGAACTAGAAGAAAATTCCAGGACTCTCTGGCAAAACCAAAGTTGGTTTTGACAAGAGCAAGTTGAGGTGTCACAAATGCCAAAGGCTTGGACACTTTGCAAGAGAGTGTAGATCAACTGGATCTAACTCCACTGCACCCTTTGTGACTTTTCCTGGCAATAGTCAACAACACAGAGGGCAACATCCTGTCACTTCTAGTCATCATCCTCAACAACAATCTCCTGCATATTTTGTTCCTCAGGGTCAAATGCATATCCTTACCCTTGTTATTACATGCCACAGTCAAATCAAGTTCAAGTTCCTATGGCACCACAACCTCATGCACTACCTGAACCTCAGCCATCCCAATCTCATCAACAAACTCAACCTCAACAACACAGCTTCTTCACCCCAGGAGTTGTTGACTGGAGCAGTTTACCAGATGACATGTCTGGTCATGAACAACTGTTCTCAGGTGCTGGTCAACATGGTGGTGATAGTCCTTTTGGGAATCTAGCTCTTATGGCTTTGGAGTCTGCTGATACTTCATTTTCTAATGCCTCTACACCTCAGGTATCACAGGTATCCTCTGAGGCAAAAGCCAAATTATGTTCTGAACCATGCATAGCAGCATTTGCTTCCATTAGAGAAGCAAATGTAGCACTAATTAATAAGAACATTGAGCTAGAACAAATAATTTCCAAAAACAAAGCTAAGTTTGAGTCTGTGCTTAAAGATAAAAATGATGAGATTTACAAACTAAAATGCCAAATAATTTATGATCAGGCTAGAGAAGAGGTACTTCTAGAGAAGTACAAAGATCTCAAAGAAACCCTTGCAGTTACCCAGGTAGAGTGTGATAGATGGGTACAATCATGCAAAGGTTTTGAAATGCTTCTTAGTAAGCAATCTGCTTCCAATGTGAAGTTTGGCATTGGTTACAATCACACTGCTCCACCTACAGATTTTACCCCAGAGCAGAGGTAGAATCTGATGGTGAGAGTGATAACCAATCCATTCATCGTGTGATCTACTTTCTGATACAGCACAATCAGAAGTAGCAGTCAGCATAAAGTCCTCTCTGAACCCATCAACTGATGTTGATGGTTCAAATGCTGACACTCACATGATCAATGAGGTGATCAACTTAGGAGTTAATTCTGAAGGTCCTGAAAGGACTAGAGAGCAGGATTTAACACCTGAAGTTCAAACTCCAACTGCTGTCAGTACTGAAGAGAGAAGAAAACTGTCAGTAGAAAGAGTTTGAAGACTACTAAAGAGGCAGTCAAGAAAGCAAATAATGCTTCCAAAGCATTGAAGAACAAGTCTTCAGTTGCTTCACCCTCTTTAGTGATGATCAATTAAGATGAAGAAGAAACCATGTGAAGTATGTGGTTTGTTCAATCATCTTACAGATGATTGTTGGTACAAAAGAGGTTCCAAACTCAAAAAAAAGAAGAAATTAAAGAGAAAATGGTAAAAATGAAAACTGAGTTTGAGACCACATTTGTATCAGCAACATCAAATCCTGTAACCCTTAAGTCCTCAAAGAAATCCAAAAAGGAAGGGGTTAAACAGGTGACAGCTGAGAGTGCTCAGAAAAAGAAGGTGCAACATAGGAACTTATAAACTCCACTGGCAATGTGTCTGATGAGCTGAAAGCTTTATCACAAAATCAGACACAGCTGGTCATGATGGTTCAACATCTGTTGGGTAGAGTTAACCAACTAGATGCTCCTATGTTGAAACCACAGAAAAAGGTCCAAGCCAAAGGATTCCTCTTCTCACCATCTTCTTCATCTCAGGCTGTTGTTCCAAATAAACTTGTTAGTTTACCATCTATTGATGAGACCAGGCCCAAAACCAAAAAGGTTTGGGTCTCCAAAACTAACTGATTGTTTATTATTGCAGGGTTCTTCAACATGCCAAAGTAGCATCTGGTATGTAACAGTGGGGGATCTATGCACATGACTGGGAACAGCTCTCTTTTTCATGACTACTCTCAAGGAAAGAAGGGATTTGTTTCTTTTGGCAATGATGCTAGGGGTTACATCATTGGTAAGGGCTTTGTCTCCAATGGAGAAATCAAATTTGATGATGTTAATCATGTGGAAAATCTCAAGTACAATCTCTTGAGTGTCAGTCAAATGTGTGATAAAGGCCATGTTGCTCTTTTCACCAGTCAAAACTGTAGGATTCTGTCATCCAAAGTTTTGCACTGATTGACAAGGTGTTGGATGATCACACTCTCCTGAGAGCCAACAGGACAGGAAGAGTGTATGCCTTAGATCTTTCCAAGAAAATAGATCTCAAAGGCAATCCTTGCCTATTTTCCAAAGCCTCTTCTCAAGAATCTAAACTATGGCACAGAAGGCTTGGTCATGTTAATCTCAAAAACATGAATCAGCTTACCCATAATAGTTCAGTCAGAGGCTTACCAATAAAGGAGTTCCACTGTGATGAAACCTGCACTGCTTGTTTAAAAGGAAAACAGCACAAAGTCTCATTCCCTCCTATTGAAGTGCCTAAGTCCACTGCCTCTTGTAATTACTGCATATGGATCTATTTGGTCTGTGAGAGTAATGAGCATGGCAAAGAATAAATACTGTCTGGTAATTGTGGATGATTACTCCAGATTTGTATGGACTTTCTTTCTACATTCAAAGGATGAGGCTGCTCAGAAGATTATTCACTTTGTGTTGTATATTGAGAAGCAGTATTCCCTTCCAGTCAAGTGTATTAGGAGTGACAATGGAACCGAATTCAGAAATCATACACTTGATGACTTCTATCTTTCAAAGGGAATCAAAAGGCAGTTTAGCATTCCAAGGACTCCAGAACAAAATGGAGTAGTGGAGAGAAAGAACAAGACCCTCATTGAAGCTGCAAGGTCCATGCTGGCTGACTCTGGTTTGCCACTGACCTTTTGGGCTGAACTGTTAACACAACTTGCTATGTGCAAAAAATAGAGTTTTAGTAAATCAGAGGTTGATGAAGACTCCATATGAAGTCCTCCATCATTTGGCTCCTCTGATTTCATTTTTCAAAGCATTTGGGTGTCCCTGTTTTATTCTCAACAAAGGATCAACTCCATAAATTTGATCCTAAGGTGGATGCAGGGTATTTTGTTGGTTATTCATCTACTTGCAAGGCATACAGAGTCTTCAACTGCAGAACAAAGATGGTTGAAGAAACTCTACATGTTAAGTTCAATGAATCTCCAAAGGACAAGATTCCACAAAGCCCTGTGGAGTTATTTGATTTGGACATACTGCAATATGTTCCTTATCAAACTCCTGTTTGCTCCTGTGTGGTACTGCTGGTGCTGATGATGATGATGATTGCAGTACTCACCTCTTCAGGTTTAGTGATCAACTATTTGATTTGGACATACTGCAATATGTCTTATCAAACTCCTGTTGTTGCTCCTGTCAACAGTTCACCACCTGGTGGTACTGCTGGTGCTGATGATGATGATGATTGCAGTACTCACCTCTTCAGGTTTAGTGATCAACTGCCTGATTCAGCTAGACCTGATGTTCCTGTAGCTCTAGTAGCACCATCCACAACAAATGCTGATGAGATCTCTTCGAATTCAACTTCCTTTGAATTACCATCCACTGATTGGTTTCAAGGAAATGATTCACCATCACCATCTGTTACTGCTGAGCCTGCTACAAACACTTGAACAGATCTCATTGTGTATCAAGATCTGAAGAATCACCCTATGTCTCAAATCATTGGTGATATCACTGCTGGAGTATCAACAAGAAGTCAATTGTGAAATTTCTGCTTCTATGCTCTCTTCATCAGTCAGCAAGAGCCAAAGAATTATCACATTGCTTTAAAGGACAATGGATGGGTCGATGCCATGCAGCTTGAGCTTCTTCAGTTCAAGAAACAGCAAGTGTGGGAACTGGTTCCTCTACCTCCAGGTAAGTGTGCAATAGGCACTAAATGGGTGTTTAGGAACAAAACTGATGAAAATGGGCTTATTGTTAAGAACAAGGCCAGACTGGTTGTTAAGGGGTTTGCACAAGAAGAAGGTATTGATTATGATGAAAGCTTTGCCCCTCTAGCCAGACTGGAAGCAATTCGATTGTTTCTAGCTTATGCTGCTCATCAAAACCTTAAATTTTTTCAAATGGATGTCAAATGTGCATTTTTGTATGGAAAATTTAAAGAAGAGGTTTATGTATGTCAACCTCCAGGCTTTGAGGACAATAAACATCCTAATTGGGTGTATAAGCTTTATAAGGCTCTTTATGGGTTAAAACAAGCTCCTAGAGCTTGGTATGAGACATTATCAAACTTTCTTCTGGAAAATAATTTCACTAGAGGCTCCATAGATAAGACTTATTCATTAAGAAAGCTGGGCAGCATAATCTACTTGTTCAAATTTATGTAGATGACATCATTTTTGCATCCTCTGATCCAAAGTTGTGTGATGCCTTTACAAAGTTGATGCAACAGAAGTTTGAAATGAGTGCCATGGGAGAGTTACAGTTCTTTCTGGGGTTGCAAATCAAACAAAAGGCTGATGGAACTTTCATTCATCAGTCCAAATACACAAAAGATCTTTTGCAAAAGATTGATTTACAAAACTGTAAGCCTTGCTCTACCCCGATGTGTAGCACCACACAACTGGATACAGATCAGAAAGGTAAAGTGGTTGATGAAACACTTTACAGATGTATGATTGGGTCCTTGATGTATTTAACAGCTTCTAGACCAGATATTATGTTTGCTACATGTGTTTGTGCTAGATTTCAGGCTGCACCTAAAGACTCTCATCTGATTGCAGTCAAGAGGATCTTTAGATATCTGCAAGGCACTCCATCTCTAGGTTTATGGTATTCTACTGGACATTCTGGTAAATTAGTTGCTTTTTCTGACAGTGACTATGCAGGGTGTAAGTTGACCAGGAAATCAACTTCTGGTGGATGTCAATTCCTAGGCAACTGCTTGATTTCTTGGCAGAGCAAGAAACAGACCTCAGTTGCTACATCAACTGCTGAAGCAGAGTACATTGCTGCTGCAAGTTGCACCTCTCAGGTACTCTGGCTTCAGAACCAACTTCTGGATTATGGCATTACAGAGACTAAGACTCCATTGTTAATGGATAGTGCTTCAGCTCTGTGTATTGTCAAAAATCCAGTCCAGCACTCTAGGACCAAACATATAGAGATCAGACATCATTTTATAAGGGATTGTTTTGAAAAAGGTCTGATTGATCCTAAGTTTGTGCCTAGTGCTGATGAGCTTGCAGACATTTTTACTAAGCCTTTGGATAGTTCAACTTTCGAAAACCTGGTGTTAAGGCTTGGTATGTTGCAGCTAGAATAAGTGACAACTACTGATGATCTTAGTAATAAGTACTGATGATCATTGGTAACCATGTCACATATAAGTACTGATGGGTTCTTTTACCCTCAGCAG
Organism: Flaveria trinervia; assembly: GCA_025506515.1. NCBI lineage: Eukaryota > Viridiplantae > Streptophyta > Magnoliopsida > Asterales > Asteraceae > Flaveria > Flaveria trinervia. Next base: position 53,402,602 of record CM046444.1, on the reverse strand, counting down.
TTTTTATAACTACTGAAGGCTAAAGGTCTCACAAGTACTGAAGTACTTCATCTGTTCTAAACTACTGATGTAGTTACAACTACAGATGCAGTTACAACTACTGAAATCAGTAAAAACAGATAAGTACTGATGTCCTATGAAACAACTGAAATCAGCCAAAAAGGCTAATGAATGTGTTGAGGACAGTATGAAACAGCTGAAAAGCTAAGAATTGACGAAAACAGCTGATGAGAAATTTCTCTTCAGTCGTTTGTACAACTGCTGTTTCATTCTAAACAACTGAAGCAATAACAATGACTAATACCAAGTCTTCAGTTGTTTACAACAGTTGATGACAACACCACTGTCTTCAATAGTTTCACAACTACTGATGACAAACACCAAGTCCTCAGTTGTTTCAACCATCTGAAGTCAAAACCACGGTCTTCAGTAGTTTTCTAACTTCTGATGCCTAACACCACGACTTCAGCTGTTTCAACGTCTGAAAGGATAATACCATGTCAACGGTCGTTTAAAACTACTGATGACTAACACCACATCCTTCAGTCGTTTTCTTACCCGTACCCTATAAATATCCCTGACCTAAGCCTTCAATGCTTCATCTTCTTCAAACCTAACGTTCCTCTCCAAAACTTCTCTCTCTCAATGGCGTCCATGCAAATTAAACCGCGACACAACTGTGTTGCCTACCTTACTAAATCGCCTGTCTGGCTAAGTTCGATACTGCTATCGATCTTATGGTTCAGTCCCAATACAAAACGGCATTTCTTCTGAATCCCATACTACATGCCGAATCCCTTCAACAATTTTGGATGAACGTTACTATTACCACTGGGAGAGAAACACACCATCTCTCCAGTCGGTCGTCAACAACAAAGAAGTAGTCATCACTCCTGCAGTTATCCGTCAAATTCTTCATCTGGATGATGCTAGTTCTCCTGCTGGATATCCGAAGGGCACCACAGATCTATCCTTTGCCCAACATGGATATCAAGGCAATCTCAGTGCCTCCAACTATCATGAAGAAACACTTCCATGACGCTGACGCCTAATTTTTCACATGGTGAATGTATGTTTGGCTCCTAAGACGTCGTCTTGGGATCAAATGTCGACAAAATGGCAGCAGGTAATGTATTCTATTCTTGAGCAACAACGCTAAACTTTTCAGAAATAATATTTTCGGAGCTCAAGGATATGGCTCAAAAACTAACTGCCAACCGTTGGATACTATATCCACGGTTCATAATGGCCATCATTACAAACCAGCTTAATGCTGAGGGACTTGTTGGCTTGGGAGTCCCTGCTACGGCTGTTCTGCCAGAAGTATACTCCCGGCACAACTCTGACCAGACACTCAAAATGGTTGCCAAGCTGCGAAAACCCACGCAGCTGGAACCCACAGCCACCACCTCCAAATCAAAAGTCCCCACCAAACCCACCAAAAGAAACCCAAAAAGGCTACTCAGAGAATTGAGTCCCCTGAGGATGCCCCTGCACCACAAACGCATGATATATCCACTAGTCCAAACCCCCTAGTGGATACAATGACTCTTCCAGCCATAGCCGCTCAGGCTTCCTCTCAACAGGAGCCTGCAGCAACCACACACAGGGGTACCTACATATCTGGGATCTTCCTCACTTGAGGAGATTGCAATTGAAGAGCAACAACCTCCCCAGGTGCACACTGCTTCTATCCCTTCACCCCATACAACCGCCCCTCACAGCCCAACTTTAATAGTTGCACAAGTGCTGACTCAACTGCACTCCTCACCCCCTCCCCAAAAACCACTTTACTGGGAACACCTCTACAATTGAGGGGAAGGAACACAGTGCACTTGAGAACCCACAGCACAGGGGTTTACCACTTTTATCTCCTGGTGTAGATAAGGAGCTTAGAATATCTAGTGAGGCTGCCACCTCTTCTGAATCAGCACATGATCAGAATGAGGCTGGTAACATTGCTAAGACCTCACTAGAGGCAACAATGATGATGGACATTGTCCTGGGGCTAGAAGTCCCCAGTACCAAGCACAAGGGGCACATGCAACAACTGGTCTACACCCAGTGCATGTAAATCCTGCTCCAAGCAGGAGGTCAGATGATTCAGCTTCGGCTGATGATGACCTGGGCTTTTTCTACGATGTTCTTGCCAGAACACAATCCTTGAAGAGAAAGTCAGTAGGCTGCAAAACCTACTTGACCAACTCTCACAAGGAGAAAGACCATCTGCCTCTACCAACCCACAGATGGCACCTTCACTTGAAGGTTCCCCAAACACTGAGCCACTCCAAACTCAACCACCTGCCTCTGCTTCAGGCCTATTCTCAGGAACAGAACCCTCCTGAGCAAATAGGTGCTGTACTTCAATATTCCCTCCCTCTCATCACACCCATAATCACTGATATTGTGACTAAAGCCATTGATGGAGGCTTTCCTCAACTTTACAACCCTTGATTGATGCTGCTGTGCAAAAGACATTTCTGCGGTACAAACCCCTTCCTCCAATGCATCCAAAAAGGGGGAGAGTACTGCAGTGAAAGAAAAGAAGAGGAAAAGAACAGAGGAAAAGAAGGAAGAGAAGAACGCCCAAGAGGAGGAGAAAGAAAAGCAACCACTGCTCACTTACAAGCGAAAGAAAAGTGCTGATGATCATTGCTAAAGACAAATCCTTGGAGAGCTGGTAAAAGAAGCTGATACTACACACAGCCGATCCATGGATAAAATAATTGAACAACTCTTCAGGCAAGGGTTTGATACAGCCACACTGGATAGTGAGATCAGAAGGTTGGAAGTGCAAGAGATACAAACCCGATGGGCTGGGTATGATGCTCTTGAAAAAGAGAGATTGGAAATAATGATCCGCTTCATTGCAAAATACTTAGGAAGATCGTTAATGGAGATTCGCGCGTGGACCAGGGACAACATTCTGGCTATAGCCACCAGAATCTGTCTGTCTGAGCAATTCACCAAAGGGATTATTGTGGAAGCCCTGATGAGGCTGGGGCTGGTAAAAGGTTGGAGATGGCTAAACTCACAAAGGCAAAACTTACTACAAAGATGCTGGATCAACCTTCCCTTCCACCCACTCAAACAGAGCCTATCCCTCAAATCTCCCAACCAATCTCTAAGTCAAAATCCAAACATACTCATTCTTCAAAACCAATTCCTTCACCAACCCAACCATCATCCAGTGATAACCTAGAAGGAGGAGAAGGGTGCTGAGGATGGAAGAAGAAGAAGAAGAGGAGGATGAAGATGATAGTCTGCCACTCTCTGCTGTTCTAAAGCTACCAAAACCCCGAAGTCAACCCATGATCACACCTGACTCTCAAAGGGAAATGGTCAGAGTCAAGATAGAAGATGAAGAACAGCAGAAACAGCACGATGAGCAACTGTTGAAGATGGTTGACAAGGAATTTCCTCAGTCATCATCTATTCAAGCCATGAAAGGGCATGCTCAAAGGCTGTACACTCTCAGGCACACTTTTCAGTATCAGAAGGAGAGAGTGAGAGTATGGACAGACCCCAGGGTGAGTTCTAGAATCCATAAAAGAACTATTCCCACAGATACAATGGCCAGGTCAGAAAAACAATAGATTCTACCATCATGTTGGCCATTGTAGTCTCACCTTGGGAAATCATTGATGAATTCAAGAAAGCTCACCAAGCAAAGATGACCCCTCAAGCTTTACTAGAAAACAAGATGATTAAGAAGGGGTTGTTATATAAAAAGCTTGAAGACATCCAGAAGAATGAGCTCCAGTTACTCCTTGAAGGCAACCATCCTGATGAATTTGTATATAGGGAGGTAACTACGGTGGAGCTGAAAAATGGCAGGACCATGAAGTACTTATCAGAGTACTATGGTCCAGAGTTCTTCTTCGAAGGAGGAGTAGAAGAACTCTCTCAGGAGGAACAAGTTGTTCTCCTTGAGGCCTATGTTCGAGAGTCATACAGACTCATTATGGGGAAGTAAATCTCATGAATGGGATAACAACTCTGTGTCCAGTTCCCCAAAACAGAGTTCCCATTCATACCCTGCCAAACAAATATCTGAGATTTCTTCCCAGGCCGGAGCTTACATGGGTCATCTTCTCTACTGATCAAGAAGGAAAAAGACCAACACTTTGCCAACAATAAGTGGGATAAAAATAATTTAGAGGTTTTGGCTGCATTGGTTCAGGGGAGTTTGTTGGACCAAAAGAACCAATGAGCCAAGATCAGAAAACCTCTAAGTCCCACATGGTATCACAACAACTGCTGAAAGCCTCATCAGCAGTTTGACAAGTGCTGAAGACTTCAACAGCTGAAGATCAAGTGCTGAAGACTTCAACAGCTGAAGAACTAAAGTGTTGAAGTACACAGCTGAAGAACACAGGTACTGAAGCTGAACAGCTGAAGAACACAAGTGCTGAAGCTGAAAGACCAAAGTACTGAAGTACAACAGCTGAAGAGTTTACAAGTGCTGAAGATCAACAACTGATGTACAAAGTCTGAAGACAAAGACTGAAGACATCAGCTGATGATATACTGAAGTCATCAGCTGATGAAACATCTGAAGGTCAAAGTCTGAAGATCAAGTACTAAAGCCTCAGTAGTTTGTCACAACTGCTGAAGAGTACTTCTTCAGTAGTTGTGATATCAGTAGTTTTATATTTCTAGTTTCAGTAGTTTTGTAAAACGACTGAAGAGCTTGTTCTTCAGTCGTTGTAGTTTCAGTAGTTTCTAATCAGTAGTTTTATATTGTGTACTTAACACTCTGATATGTTCTCAGTAGTTGTGAACATTTCAGTAGTTTGTTAAAGTTAGTTATTTTTGTATTAGATCTACCAGTTGTTACTTCCCGTGATAACAGCAGCGATTGCACTCTATATAAGGAGTGTCAACCTATTGTAATAATTGAATGAATGATTTGAATGATTTGATTAGAATTATTCCATATCTATAAACATTCCATGAATCAGAAATATATTCTTTCACTATAACCGTATGTGCTCTTAATGCATACAAGTATCGATCTCTTGCTACAATTTGTCTAATTCCTGTTCGTATTCCGCTGCTTTGAACTCTAATACATCAAACTTGTGATCGCTGATCCTGTCAAAGGTATTGATTATGATGAAACCTTTGCCCCTGTAGCCAGACTAGAGGCAATAGATTTTCTTAGCCTATGCTGCATTCCACAATCTTTTTTCAAATGGATGTAAAAGTGCATTTTATATGGTAAAAAAAAGAAGAGGTTTATATGTGTACCACCAGGTTTTGAGGACAATAAACATCCTGATTGGGTGTATAAACTTGATAAGGCTCTTTATGGGTTGAAGCAAGCTCCTAGAGCCTGGTATGAAAAACTTTCAAATTTTCTTCTTAAAAATAATTTCACTAGAGGCTCCATAGATAAAACTTTGTTATTAAGAAAGTGGATCAGCATAAGCTACTTGTTCAAATTTATGTTGATGATATTATTTTTGCATCCTCTGATCCCAGTTGTGTGATGATTTTACAAGTTTAATGAAACAAAAGTTTGAAATGAGTGCAATGGGAGAATTACAGTTCTTTCTAGGCTTGCAAATCAAACAAAAGGCTGATGGAACCTTTATTCATCAATCAAAATATACAAAAGAACTTTTGAATAAGTTTGATTTACAAAATTGTAAGCCCTGTTCTACTCCCATGTGCAACACCACATAACTGGATGTAGATCAAAAGGTAAAGATGTTGATGAAACACTTTATAGTGTATGATTGGGTCCTTGATGTACTTAACATCTTCTAGACCAGATATCATGTTTGCAACTTGTGTTTGTGCTAGATTTCAGGCTGCTCCTAAAGAGTCTCATTTGATTGCAGTCAAGAGGATCTTTAGATATTTGCAAGGTAACAATCTCTAGGTCTTTGGTATTCCACTCATGCAAATTAGTTGCTTTTTCTGATAGTGACTATGCAGGGTGTAAGTTAACCAGAAAGTCAACTTTTGGTGGATGTCAATTCCTAGGCAACTGTTTGATTTCTTGGCAGAGTAAGAAACAAACATCTGTTGCTACATCCACTGCTGAAGCATAGTACATTGCTGCTGCAAGTTGTACATCTCAGGTACTCTGGCTTCAGAACCAACTATTGGATTATGGCATTACAGAGACTAAGACTCCATTATTAATGGATAGTGCTTCAGCTCTGTGCATTGTCAAGAATCCAGTCCAGCACTCTAGGACCAAACATATAGAGATCAGACACCATTTTATTAGGGATTGTTTTGAAAAAGGTTTGATTGATCCAAAGTTTGTGCCTAGTGCTGATGAGCTTGCAGATATATTTAGTAAGCCTTTGGATAGTTCAACTTTCCAAAACCTTGTGTTAAGGCTTGGTATGCTGCAGCTAGAATAAGTGATAACTACTGATGATCTCAATAAACAAGTACTGATGATCATTAATAAACATGTCACAAATATGTACTAATTCTGTTAAAAGAAACTGATGCAGTTACAACTACTGATGTAGTTATAACTCCTGATGTCAGTAAAAACAGATAAGTACTAATGTCCTATGAAACAACTGAAAACAGCTAAAAAGTCTGATGAGTAAGTGTTGAGGATAGTATGAAACAGCTGAAAAGCTAAGAATTGATGAAAACTACTGATGAGAATTTTCACTTCAGTCGTTTCCACAAATTGTTGTTTCACCCTAAACAGCTGATGACAAAACCATGTCTTCAGTAGTTTCACAACTACTGATGACTAATACCAAGTCCTCAGTTGTTTACAACAGCTGAAAACAAAACCAAGGTCTTCAGTAGTTTCACAACTACTGATGATTAAAACCAAGTCTTCAATTGTTTTCAAACGTCTGATAGTTAAAACCAAGTCTTTAGTTGTTTTCATAACAACTAATGCCAACACCAACACTTTCAGTCGTTTTCTTTTCAGCCTTTTCTTAACCTATAAATACCTGCACTTATAGCCAAACGTTTCATTAGCCATTTTCAAACCATTTCTCTCTCAACAATGGCGACCATGAAACTCAAACCTCGACACAACTGTGTTGCCTACCTTTCGAAATCGGCTTTCTGGAACAAGTTTGACAATGCCATCGATCTTATGGTGGATTCCCAATACCGAACAACCTTTCTTTTGAAACCTACCATATACCCTGATTCCTTAACCTAGTTCTGGACCAACGTCTCTGTAATAACTGGTGAGAATGAGAGCCAACTCACTCTCCAGTCGTTGGTGAACCAGAAACAGGTGCTCATCACCCCCGACATCATTCGCAAAACCCTAAATTTGCATGATGGCACCTATGTTAAAGAATACCCGAAAGGCACCACTAATATGTCTTTCCTCAATAACGGGTATGAAGGCAACTTAAGTGCTACAACTATACTTAAAAAGCACTTCCATGATGCTGAACGAATTATCTTTCATATGGTGAATGTCTGCCTTGCATCAAAGACATCTTCTTGGGATCAGATGTCTTCCCGATGGCAACAGGTATTGCACTCTATCTTTGAACGCAAAAATTTAAATTTTTCTGAGATAGTGTTCATGGAACTAAAGGATCTGGCTCAGAAACCTATGGCAAACCAATGGCTACTTTATCCCAGGTTTTTGATGGCCATAATTTTGAATCAATTAAAATCCGATGGCCTTGTTGGTCTTGGATTCCCTGCTCCAACTGTTTTAGCTGAGGTATACTCCAGACATAACTCAGACCCCACTCTAAAAGGGGCTGTCTGGATGCTAAAACCCAAGCAAAGGGAACCCACAGCCTCCACTTCCAGATCCAAAGTCCCCACCAAACCCAAATAAAAAAAGCCCAAAAAGGCTACTCAGGGAGATGAGTCCCCTGAGGATGCCCCTGTACCACAAACACAGGAAATACATACCGGCTCTAACCCCCCAGTTATGTCCAAGACTCAACCTGCTGAAGCCGCAGAGGTATCCTCTCAACAGGATCTTGTTGCAACCATAATTGGGGATCCCACATTTCTGGAACCTATCTCAATTAAGAGGGTTACCATTGAAGAGCACCTCTCACCCCAGGTGCAATCTGCTTTGCACCAATCTCCATATGCAACCGCCCCTCAAAGCCCAACACTGATAGTTGCTAAAGTGCTGAGTCAGTTGCATTCCTCACCCCTCCCCAAAACCACTTACCACTGGGAATACCTCAACCATTGAGGGGGAGGACCAAAATGCTTCTGCTAACCCACAACACAGGGGTTAAAATGTTCAATCTCCAAGTGTAGAAACGGAGGTCAGAACATCTGGTAAGACTGCCACTTCTACTGATTCAGCAAATGATCAGGATGAAGTTAGTAACATCCATAAGACCTTACCAGAGGCAACTGCCAATGAAGGACACAGTCTTGAGGCAGGAAGTCCCCAGTACCAAGAACAAGGGGCAGATGCTTCTACTGATCTACACTCAGAGCATGTACATCCTGATTCAATCAGGAGGTCAGGTGATTCAGCATAGACTGTTGATGACCTGGGCTTTTTCTATGATGTATTAGCCCATAATACCATCCTAGAGACTAAGGTAAGCAGACTCAAAGAGCTTCTAGCCAAAATGTCTCAGGATCAAAGTCCATCTACCCCAAAAACCCCACAGATGGCACCTTCAATTGAAGGTTCACCAAACACTGAGCCTACACACTTAACTGAGCCACCAGCCACTACTTTTGGCACCACCTCTCATGGACAGAACCCCTCTGAGCAGATGGTTGCTATCTTTCAAAACTCCTTACCTCTCATCACTCCCATCATCACTGACATAGTGCATAAACCCATTGATGAGAGGATCTCCTCAAATCTACAAACCCTCATTGATGATGCTGTTCACAAATCTCTTTCTGCCTTTCAAGCCCCTGATCCCAATGCAACCAAAAAGGGGGAGACTTCCAAGTCTAAGGCAGTGAAAGAAAAGAAAAGAAAAAGAGTTGATGATAAGAAAGAACATGCAAAAGAGAAGGAGGTGGAGAAAGAACTGATCTCAGAACTGCTGATCACAGATAAAGAGAAGGAAGATCAGCTGATCACGTATAAAAGAAAGAAAAGTGTTGAGTCAAAAGCTGATGAAGATAAATCCTTAGAAGATCTTGTCAAAGATGCTGTTGAAGCTCACAGCAGATACATGGATAAAATTATAGATCAGCTCTTTCGACAAGGTCATGACACAGCCACACTAGAAACTGAGATCAGAAGGCTGGAAATAGAAGAGATTCAAGCTAGATGGGCTGGTTATAGTGTGTTGGAAAGGGAAATATTAGAGATAATGATCAGATTCATTGCCAAATACCTTGGGCGATCATTGATAGAGATAAAAGCCTGGTCCAGAGACAATATCTTGGAGATAAGCAAGAAATTTTGCTCTGCTGGAGGCTATAATAAAGGGTTGATCATCGAAGCACTGGATGAAGCAGGTGCAGGGAAGAGAACTGAAATGGCAAAGCTCTCCAAAGCCAAACTCACCACCAAAATGCTAAGTCAGTCTTCTCACACTCCCACTCAAACACAACCCTTATCTCTAAAATCTCCCAAATCTATCCCTAAACCAAAGCCACCCATAACTCAACCCACAAAACCAATTCCTTTACCCCAAAAACCACCTCAAACCTTACCCAGTGATACACCCAGAAGGAGGAGAAGGGTGTTGAGGGTAGAAGAGATGAAGAAGAGGATGATGATGAAGATTTTTTGCCAATCTCTGCTATTCTCAACCTTAAAACACCTGAGCACAGAAGTCAACAAGTGATTACACCTGACTTGCAAATGCAGATGGTGAAGGTAAAGATTAAAGAAGAAGAACAACAGAAGCAGCACGATGAGCAGTTTTTCAAGATGGTTGACAAGGATTTCCTCAGTCCTCATCCATTCAAGAAATGAAGAAACAGGCTCTGAGGTTGTACACTCTTAGACATACTTTTCAACATCAAAGAGAAAGAGTGTGGATATGGCCAAACCCTAGGGTAAGTTCTAGAATTCATAAGAAGAATATACCAAGTAGATATCATGGCCAAGTGAAGAAGACCTTGAATGCTGCAATTACGTTGGCCATGGTAGTCTTACCCTAGGAAATCATTGAAGAATTCAAGAAAGCTCACAACTCCAAGACAACCCCTCAATCTATTCTTGAGAACAAAATGATTAAGAAGGGGTTATTATACAAAAGACTTGAAGATCTTCAGAAGAGTGAACTCCAGTTGTTGCTTGAAGGCTCTCACCCTGATGAATTTGCTTACAGAGAGATAACAATTGTGGAGTTGAAAAATGGAAAGACAGTGAGATACCTGTCTGAGTATTATGGCCAAGAGTTCTTCTTCGAGGGAGAAGCAGAAGAACTCACCAAGGAGGAACAAGTTGTTCTCCTTGGGCCCTATGCTAGTGAGTCTTATAGACTCATTAACGGGAATTAGGTTTCATGGTTGGGACAATACTCTGTGTCCAGTTTCCCCAAGACAGAATTCCCTTCCATACTTAGCCAATCAGAAGATTAGAAACCTTTTCCCGGCCTGTGCTTAACTGAATACCTCTGAGGCTGATCAAGAGGGTGTTTCTGCCAAGAATAAGTGGGATCATCAATAAGTTTAGAGGTTTTGGTTGCACTGGTTCAGGGGGACTTTGTTGGACCAAAAGAACCAATGAGCCTGATCAGAAAAACCTCTAAGTCCCACAAACATTACAACTGCTGAAGAAGATCTCAACAGCTGAAGACATCAGCTGATTACAAGGTCTGAAGACAAAGTCTAAAGACAGGATCTGAAGACTTCTACTGAAGACAAAGTCTGAAAGTAAAGTACTGAAGACAAAGTCTGAAAGTAAAGTACTAAAGACAAAGTCTGAAAGTAAAGTACTGAAGACAAAGTCTGAAAGTAAAGTAATGAAGAACAAAGACTGAAGACCAAAGTGATCAGTAGTTGTCACAACAGCTGAAGTAATTAACTTTAGTAGTTGTGATGGTTTCCTTTTAGTACTTGTAATTTACTTTTCAGTAGTTATAGTTTCAGTAGTTGTAGTTCAGTAGTTTTATGTTCTTGTACTTAAGCATTCTCTGAGATGTAATCACTAGTTGAGAACATTCTCAATAGTTTGCATAGTTTCAGTAGTTTGAATAATTCTGTTAGATGTCATTATCAAGTGAAATAAGCAGACGTCAGATTTCCTATATAAGGAATGTTGACCTAGTTGTAATGCGTGACATTGAGCCACCACGAAAGCATATGAATAAAATATTTTTTTGAAGAATTCTCTCTTTCTATAACCGTTTACTGTTACATTGAATATCAATTGTATTCTTGTGAATTGTTTAATTCATTGTTCGAATTCCGCTGCAATACTCTCTAATTAATCAAACTTAGATCACTGATCCTAACACGTCTCCCTCTAGAGAAGTTTCATGCTTTTTGTCTAAAGCCAATAGTGATAAGTCTTTCCTATGGCATAAAAGAATATGCCATGCAAACTTTAAAAACATGAAGAAACTTATTAAGACTGATTTGGTAGATGGAATGCCAAAGAATGAGTTTACAAGTGATGATCATTGTGTTGCATGCCTGAAAGGGAAGCATCATAGGTATCGCATAAGCCTAAGGAAAGAAACTTGATCACTACACCCCTACACTTGTTACATATGGATCTCTTTGGCCCTACCAGTGTAATGAGTCTTGGAAGGACCTCTTATTGTTTAGTGATCACTGATGACTTTACAAGATTCACTTGGGTCTTCCTCCTTAGAACTAAGGAGGAGACTCCTGAGATTTTGAAGAATTTCATCCTAAGGATTGAGAATCAATCTAATCACAAGGTCAAAACCATAAGATTTGATCAAGGAACTGAATTCAAGAACCAAATCCTTGATATATTGTGATGAAAAAGGTATTACAAGACAATACAGTGCTCCCAGGACTCCTCAGCAGAATGGTGTTGCTGAGAGGAGAAACAAGACACTGATTGAAGCTGCAAGAACCATGTTGTCTAACTCTAAGCTGCCCATCACCTTCTAGGCAGAGATAGTCAACATTGCCTGTTATGTGTAGTACAGATCTTTAATGGTTAAGACTCATGGCAAGAATCCTTATGAACTTTGGCACAAGAGGAAACCTTTCATTGGTTTTCTCAGGTCATTTGGATGTCCTTGCACCATCTTGAATACAAAGATCAAATTGCCAAATTTACTAAGAAATCAGATGATGGACACTTATTGGATACTCCTCTCAAGCTAAGGCTTATAGAGTATACAATCTTAGAACTAGAATTGTTAAGGAGTCAGCCAATGTGACTTTCAACAAACACACACCCTATGTGGCTGGTTTTGGTCCTGATTGGTTGTTTGATCTTGATTTAGTTACCAACTATTTTAACAAATCTATGAGACTGTTTCAGGATTTGCAGATATATTATCAACAGGTGATCCTCATCCAAGATTTGAGCTAAGAAGACCTTCAAGTAACACATCTTCAGCTCCAGTTGTAACTACTTTCTGCAAATGAAGTGTCTATCAGCACCACAATAATAAACTCAGCTAATACATCTAGGATGCCTTCAAATTCCAGCTTAGAGGCTCCACAACCAGATAAAGATACTTCAAATGTATAACAAAAGAATGGAGGTGGTGACAGTGATCAAGAATTTCTTGATGCTGATAACCACTCCATAGATGGCAACATCAATGATGTCACACACTCATTGGATCAAGTTTTCTTGATAAGTGTGCTGATGTGGCGGGAGAAACATCTTTGCTAGATTTGAATTTCTCTAATTTAGATCTCTCTCAGCAACTTGCTCTGATACCTTAGCTAAGGATCCACAATTCTGACCCCACCACAAACATCATTGGAGATGTTGACATAGGGGTAAGAACAAGAGGACAAACCCATAAAGTAAATATTTGTCTTCACTCTTGTTTCTTATCCTAGATAGAGCCAAAGAAATTTGATGAGGCTCTAATGGATGGAAGTTTGGTTGAAGCCATCCAACAGGAGTTGCTTCAATTCAAAGGCAGAAAGTTTGGAACCTTTGTTCTCTTCCTCATGGGAAGACCACCATTGGAACCAAATAGGTGTTTAGGAACAAGAAGGATGATAGATGCATTATCATTAATAATAAATCTAGACTAGTTGTTCAAGGATACACACAAGAAGAAGGGATTGATTACACTGATGTCTTTGCGCCTGTAGCAAGACTAGAAGCTGTTAGGATATTCCTGGCATTTGTTGCATCCAAGAACTTCAAGGTCTATCAACTTGATGTGAAGTGTGCTTTACTTTATGGGGTGATTGATGAGGAGGTGTAAGTCAAACAACCACCTGGTTTTGCAGATCCTGATCATCCTGATTATGTCTGCAAGCTTGACAAAGCTCTTTATGGGTTGCATCAGGCACCTAGGAAGTGGTATGAGACTCTATCTCAGTATCTGTGAAAACATGGATATAGGAAGGGTACTATACATGGAACTCTCTTCATCAAAGGACAGGGAAATGACATACTGCTACTTCAAGTATATGTAGATGACATCATCTTTGGTTCAACTAATCCAAGGCTTTGCAAAGACTTTGAGAAGCTGATGAAGGACAGATTTGAAATGAGTGCCATGGGGCAACTCAATTTCTTTCTGGGAATTCAAGTGAAGCAAGTTGAAGATAGCATCTTCATTAGTTAGTCAAAGTATGTTCAAGACATACTTAAGAGATTCAACATGACTGATTGTAAGATTGCTAAGACACCCATAGCAAGAAACCACTCCCTTGGACCTGATCTTGAGGGGGATTGTGTGGATGAACGCTTATACAGAGCTATGATTGGGTCTCTATGTATCTTACAACAAGCAGACTTGATATCATGTTTGCTACATGTATTTGTGCAAGATATCAAGCCAACCATAAGATCTCTCACCTTATCAATGTCAAAAGGATTCTAAGATACCTCAAAGGTGCTTCAACAATTGGTCTATGGTATCCTAAGAATTCTGACTTCAATCTATATGCTTATACAGATAGTGATTATGGTGGTTGCAACATGACTAGAACGTCTACATCTATGGGATGTCAGTTTCTTGGTAGAAGGGTTGTCTCATGGCAATGCAAGAAACAATCATGTGTCTCTGCATCAACTACTAAAGCTGAATACATTGCTGTTGTAAGCTGCTGTGCTCAAGTGCTTTGGATTTAAAATAAGATGCTTGACGATGGACTAAATTTCAAGGAGACTCCCATTCACATAGACAACAATAGTGCTATCTCAATCACAGAAAATCCTTTGCAGCACTCAAGAACCAAACACATCCACATCAGGTATCATTAATAAGAGATAACTTTGAAAAGGGATTAATTAATCTAGTCAAAGTCCACACAAATGAACAATATGCTGATCTGTCTACAAAGGCTTTTGATGAACAGAGATTTAAATATCTTATATCATCTATTGGGATGATAAACTTTGAGTTGGTTTTTATTAAAAGTAATTCTTATTAGTTCTTAAAATCTGTGTCCTAAGTTGTCTAGTTCATCACTTTCATAAGCTCTTATTTTCTTTGGATGAAAATTTTTGAAGATTTTCCTTAGATTTCTGAAAATTTTTGAAGATTTTCCTTAGATTTCTAAAAATTTTGATCCTTCGGAATATATGCATTTACCTTTGGAAGAAAATCATCCCCTCAAAACAAATAACTGTCTAAGAATTTACCTTCGGAAGAAATTTCTTAAATATCTTTGAAGCTTAACACTTGTCTTAGACACTTATGTGTTTTTAAGGACTATTTTCTTCCTAAGCAAAATTAACTCTTGTAAGCTCTGTTCCTTTGAAGAAAGCATTCAAGTTTTAGTTTTTCTTCCGAAGCAAATTTTCACAACTCTTAGGAAAATATTCCGAAGTCATTTTAGCTTCGGAAGCTTTTTCGTTAAAACTTCCGAAGAAAATTTTCCTTCGAAAGCTTTTTGACTTCCAAGAAAACTACTTTTTGAGCAAAAGTAAACTACTTTTTTAAAGGTGGGACCGACATCCGGATTTCAAATTTTATCCTCTTTCATTAACTTTATCTAAAATCCTTTTTCACATATAATCCCAACAGTTTCCCCCTCTTTCTATCATCTCCTTCTTTCCTGCAGACCTAAAAAACCCAAATTTCTTTCTGAAATTTTTTCTTTCTTCTTTCTTCATCCTTAAGCTTCCTCAATATGGCCAACCTTAACCGCAGAAATGATCCGAACTTTTCCATGCAGTTACACAAGCAACATAACCAAGTTGCTCTGTTACACTATGAGCAAGATCCTCATTTCTCAGAGGTTTGCCGATTCTTTACTTTATCCAACTACTTCACCTCCCTAATCATTGATCCTACTCTTTATAAGGATCAACTGCTAGAATTTTGGAAGACCTGCCAAAAGGTCGTCATGGATGGGGAGAAGGCACTATCTACCACAGTGCAAGGGAGAATAGTCTTCATCACTCCGGCCATCATCAACATGCATCTTCAGCTGGATCATGAAGAAGGTGAGGTGTTCATTCCCAAAGAAGCTGTAAACCAGTCCTTTGAGTAGATGGGCTATGAGGAAGTCTTTTCTGTCAAGACTTTCAGGAAAGGGAAGGTCTAATCCTAATGCAATTTTTTGCTCCATGTGATTATCCACATCTTATCAAACAAGCATGGTGGATGGGACCAGAAACCTGAGGATCCCTCCTTCATTATTCATGGGATGGCTTAGGGAGTCAAGTTCAAGTATTCTCGATTTGTTTATACAAATCTTCTTGCAAACTTGTACTCCTTAGAGCGTCCAAAATAGCCAATCCAACTTCATAGTTCGATCTTGATCGATCCCTACTCATTCTTAACATTTAGTTCATTGTTACATTGATCGGGTTATCATTCTCACTGATTGGATCACCAATCAATAGGATTCCGCACTATTCGATCAGGTTTAACATAGAATCTGTTAGTACTCCATACGTACATAGTCCCTAACAAGTGGTATCAGAACTTTGGCGCGTGATTTTGCGTTGGATTCGATTAGTTTTGATGTTAAAAACCTACGTTTTAAATCAAAAGAGTCACAACTTTTCTTCAAAAGGCATTTTCGACATTTGTAGGCATTAAAGTCTCATTTTTTCATTATACGGCAGATTAGGGTTCCTAGGAAACTCTTATTTTGTGTCAAAGTATCAAAATATTCGATTTTACAAACACAGCAACCTTTAGTCGCATGATGGTTCATTCGTACAATTGAATTCAATCGTATACTCCATTCGCACGACTGAACTCAGTCATATCCCTCATTCGCATGACTGAACAACTCTAGTCTTTAGATTCCAATCGTCCTATTCATACGCGTGACTGAATCCAATCTCACGATTGAATTCATTCGCATCCTTCATTCGAACGAGTGACCCATTCGCATAGCCCATTCGCACGAGTGAAATTGTCCTGTTCTAAAAGTACCAAGTTTAAAGCAATGGAAGACCAATTTGCTGCATTTACTACCGGAAAGGACTCCTGCATCCAGAATCTTCTAATTCTGGGGAATGAGATTGGAAATCATAATAAACCGCCAAAGTTGTAAACGTTAGATGAATATCCATAGTGGAAACAGCGGTTTTAAATCTATTTAAATGGAGTTGACCCAAATCTTTGGACATCCATTGAGACTGGTTATATGGTACCAGTCAGTGCTAATAGAGTCAAGTTGACTTTGGGAGAAATGAGTGAAGCTCAGAAGATTTTGTTCAATGCTGACAAAAAAGTATATGCCTTGTTGACTCAGTCAATACCTAAGGACATTTTTCATCAGTTCTCTGAGAACAAGCAGGCTAAAAAGTTATGGGAGGCATTAGAGAAGAGATATGATGGAAACACAACTCTTAAAGCAATGAAGGCTAAAGTTCTCAAAAAGGAATTTGATAATTTCTCTTCGATAGGGAATGAGAGGTTGGATGATATTATTGATAGATTCTATCATCTGATGAGTGAGTTGCACACTCATGGTGTGACAACATCTATGGAAGATAAAGTTTCGAGCCTTGCTGATCGTTTGTTGGATAAATGGGATTCATTTGTGTCTAATCAAAGAGAAAACGATATTCTTGCAATGTTAGACATAAATGATTTCATCTTGAAGTTAGGGAGGCAGAACTGCGAATGAAATACAAGTCAATGAAAGGATCCTATGTTCAGAATCCTTCACTTTACAACTCAGTTCTGACTTCAGCTATTTCAGGAGCACCGTTACAAATAGCATTCGTGTCTAGTTCTTCTGCTCCTTCCCAAAACAGTGCTTCAGGAACCGAAACGTTAGGGTCATCTGGAACCCAATACATAGTTTTTGAGGCAAATACTACAAAGTTGAAGACTGAGAATCTTAGTAATGTCACAGTGGAAGTTCCTAAGGAGCACATGGATCTTCTAGCGGTTGTTGTACAATCTTATGATGGTTTAGTTGCCGGTAAGATTGGAAATTGTCATCTTGCAGATGAGGATTACGAGCAAGTTGATGAAAATGAGCTAGAAAGAATGGGCATAATGTGGGCCTTGGCTAGTGCGGTCAGAAGAGCAAAGAATTTTGTCAAAAAGACAGGGAAAAATCTAGTTGCCACTAAAGATACGACTTTTGGTTTTGACAAAACCAAAGTCACATGTTTCAACTATGGTGAAAAAGGGCACTTTAAACATGAATGTGTAAAGCCCAAGAAAACTAGAAATGGAAACCCATTTCCTACATTCAACCGTCAAGACAAAGACATGATTGGAACTACTTCTTAAAGTAAAGATACAAAGGCTCTGACTACTCAAGGTGATGAAGGGCAAAACTGGTTCTTTTGATTTGTTTCTCCTGGGGAATCAAATATTGCCTTTGTTGATGCATTGGATGATGGATCTACTAGTGAAAGTTAGATCATAGCTGAACATACGATGTCAGATACCAAAGAAGCTATGAATGTTGTAAATCACCTGGTTGAGGAAGAGCTTAGAGCCACGATTTCAGAATCTCCAGTCACCGAAGGTTCTGACTCTGCTTTGATGGCTGATTCATCTGATTCATCACATGTAAGTTCTAAAGACTAATTATTTGAAGCATGCTTGTACTGAATGTGACAAATTTAGAGAAAGCATTGATTTGAACTTTGCTAGGTTATTAGAACATAATGATAATCTAGTAAATGATTTACAACTCTGCACTTAACCTAATCGTATTTTAAAACAAAATGAGCGCAGTTTCAAAGAAAAAATACAACTTTTGGGAAAACAACTAAGGGAAAACGAGGTTGTTACATTAAATCAAGAAAATGACATAAAGTTTTATTTAAATTATTTGGAAGAAATGAAAAAGGAAAAAGCAGTTTGAGAAGTCGAGGTTGATTCGTTAATGCAAAAACTGCACAGTTTGGCAAGTTCTTATCACATAGTTCAAAACTTAGTGAAAGAATGTAATAATGGGGAAGGTTTGGATTATAAGGAAGTACCGCACCACATGAAATCCTTCTGAACACTAAATGTAGACCAATTAATAACAATCCTGTAAAGGATAATATGGTGTCCACTCCTCTAGTTAGTGATCCCGATTCCACGAGCAAACCTGTGAAAAATATCACTAAACAGAAGAAATCTACTTTGAAATCAATAGGGAAGATGCCTATTGAAAATTTGGATGATCAAATTGAAAAGGTTAACTTAAGGTCAGGTTCACACATGTCTACTCCTGAACCCAAAATGACTAAACCAGTTATCCAAAAACGTTTTACCCATCAAAGTCCAAATAAACTAAAATTGAAAGATGTTTAAAATGTTAAAACAATTAATTTTGTTAAAGAAGCTGAAACATCTAAAAGAGAAGTGACAAAAACCAACCAGACACCTCTCACTCCTCTATTAAACTCAACCCCATCTCAAACCTTTCCTAAATCTGTAGAAGGGAGATCTTGCTACAATTGTGGGAAACTAGGACATATCTCTCCTAATTGTCCGTACTATCAGACACCCAAAAAGAAAATTAAACTTTTTAATGAAAAATAATAATTTTCTAAAGTAAGATCTAACACTCCACCTAAGAGTATTAGTGAACCTAAAGTTCAAACCATAAGCTAGTCATCAGTTTACCACAAACGGGCCTTACACAAAACTGGCTTATGGAAGATAAAATCAAGTAATATGTCTGATAGTGAGGAAAATAAGAAGAAAGATATGCCATCATCTTCTAAAGGAAAGTGGGTTGAGTTCATGATGTATGATTCCTCTAGGTCACCCAAGCCAGTTAAGGCTTGGGTCCCAAATCTGAACAGATAAATTTCTTTGAATGTGCAGGGTGTCCGCTACAGCGCTATCACTAGTACCTGGATTATTGGTAGTGAGGCGTCCAGGCACAAGACTAGGAATTCGTCTCTCCTTTTCAATGTCAAACAAATTAAAGGGGGACATGTATCATTCGCTAGAAACAAAGGAGGTTACATCATCGCTCAACGCGAAGTGGGAAACAAGAAAGTGAATTTTGACAAGGTCAACTACGTTCAACAACTCCAGAACAACTTGCTTTCCGTCTCACAGATCTGTACTCAAGATTCTCTTGGGTGATGTTTCTGAAAGCCAAGTCACAGACATTTGATTCTTTCAAGCATCTAGTCACTACATTGGAATCACTCTACAAGCTGAAAGTAAGAAAGATTCGGTCAGACAACGGCATAAAGTTCAAGAATCAGTGGATGGAGGCATACTGTAAAGAGAAAGGAATTGTACATCAATTTACTTCTGCCTACACTCCACAGATGAATGAGGTTGCTGAAAGGAAAAATAGGAGCTTGATAGAGACATCCAAGACAATGCTAGCTGACTCTAAACTACCTATTCAATTCTGGAATGAGGCGGTGGCTAAATCATGTTACACGTTCAATCTAGTCTTAGTGGTCAAACAACATGGGAAAACATGTTATGAACTGCTCCAGCGACATAAACCCAACTTGGAGTATCTAGAACCATTTGGCGCACCATGCATGTTGTTAAAGAAGACTAATACTGGGAAATTTTGTGAGAAGGAAAAAGTAGGCATCTTTCTCGAATATAGTATACCAGACAAGAGAGTATACAACAACTCAACGGGTCAGGTAAAAATTTGGTGCAATGTTGATGTTCAAAAATACAGCACCTCCTACTAGAAAAGGGCCTTCCTTGTTCTTTGACTATGATGGATTTTTTAAATCCTTAAATCTACCGCCTTCTTAACCTGATGACGAGTTGTCCGATGATGTACGATGTTCTGAACACTCCACTACCAGACTCAACATCAGTGGTTCTATTAGATGATTCTTCTAGTCCTGCAGGGGGAGAGCTTAAAGTAAGAGACTCCTCCTCTGATGATGAAGCAGTTGAGACTGAAAATGTGGACTAGGAGGAACAGGTTCCCACTAATGAAAGTACACAAGCATCGGATCTTGATGCTACTGACACATCTGAACCTCATACTCCAACAGCTACAGATACTGAACCTGGGATTCAATATTCTAGATACTAAGGTAGTTGTTCCTGCCACTCCCGGATCTCGAATTAATGTGTATCATCTCTTGGACAACATCATTGGGGATGTTCTATCGGGAGTACAAACACAAAATCAGCTATACTCAGCTGATTATGCCTTAGTCATGGAAAAAGGATATCTGCACGATGGTGCTTATCGATGTTTTGTGTCTCAATTTAAGCCAAAATATGGAAGTGAAACCTTAAACGATGAAGCATGGGTTAGTGCTATGCAAGAAGAACTTCTATAGTTCAAGAAGTTAGGAGAATGGACCCTTATGGACAGACCAAAAGGTGCTAAGGTGATTAGCACTAAATGGGTGCTGAAGTGTAAGAAAGATGACTAAGGGGTTATAATTAGAATAGACTCGGCTTGTGGTTCAAGGGTTTCGACAAGTCGAGGGCATAGACAACAATGAAGTGTTTTCACCTGTAGCACGAATGGAAGCAATTCTTATCTCTTTAGCCTATGCATCCTACATGAAGATTAAAGTTTATCAATTGGATGTGAAAAGTGCATTTCTTCATGGTGAAATTCGTGAAATTCATGAAATAGTATACGTCAGTCAACCGGAAGGATTTGAGGATCCTATCATTGGGATAGAGTTTACAAACTGGACAATGCTCTTTACGGGCTCCATCAAGTCCCTAGAGCCAGGTATGAGAAACTCTCAACTCATCTAGTGAAACATGGTTTCGCAGAGGAGTTATTGACTACAAGTTATTCATCAAAGAAAAGGATGGTGATTTAGTACTGGTATAGATATATGTGGATGACATAATCTTTGGTTCCAAAAATGAAGAATTATGTGAAGAATTTGAATTTGTAATGAAAGCAGAGTTTGAGATGAGTGCCATGGGGTAGATGAAGTTTTTTCTTGGATTACAGGTGGATCAGACACCAAAAGGAATCTTCCTGCATTAGTCCAAATATGTAGGAGATATCATCAGTCGATTCGACATGGAGAATGCTACCGCTCCTAGAACTCCACTTGCCACGAACCATGACGTGGCACCCGACCAAAATGGTGATCTGGTTGATGCCACCATGTAAAGAGGAATGATCCGATCTCTAATGTACCTCACAACCTCTTGTCCTGATATTATGTACGCCACGTGTCTCTGTTCCAGATATCAGGCAAAACCAAAAGTAAATCATCTCATTGGAATTAAAAGGATTTTTCGTTATCTAAAGTGTACTCCAACACTCGGGTTGTGGTATCCTCATGATGATGACTTTGAGTTTACAGCGTATAGTGACTTGGACTATGGTGGTGGCAAGATGAATTACAAGTCAACATCAGTGGGATGTCAGTTCTTTGGTAGACGGTTAGTCATCTGGAAGTGTAAGAAGTAGACATCAGTTGCTCTATCAACATGTGAAGCTGAATATGTTGCTGTTGCAAGTTATTGTTCGCAAATCATTTGGATTCAACAGCAAATGCGCGACTACAGTTTGCAATTTTCTAACACCCCTATCTTTGTTGATAATTCTGCTACAATTGTTGTCACCAAAAATCCGGTCCAACACCCGAACATATCGGTATTAAATATCACTTTATACGCGACTGTTTTGAAAAGCAATTAATCAATGTTGTTAAAATTAATACGGATTTTTAACGTGCCGACCTCTACACAAAAGCATTTGACAAACCTCGGTTTTTATATCTTTTAGAGGTTAATGGCATGAAAAAGAAAAGTGATGTGATTCAAGAAGAAATTTCTTAGTCCGACAAGTATTTTCTTAGTTTATTATTTATTTTCTTTTATTTTATTTTCCTGTCTTTTAAAATCCCTAAACACAAAAGATTTTCAGTTTTAGAATTTTAGGGGGCGAATTGTTTAGTTTAGTATTTACTTAGTTGCAGTATTTATTTACTTAAAAAACTAGGGGGAAGGGCAGATTAGGTGAAAGAAATGAAATCAAATCTGTGATTTTGATTTAAATTTTATGGAAAATGATAGTACACAGGGAAAAAATTATTTGGGACTTCAAAAGGATTTAAATGTTCAACATGCTAAATTCAAATTACAAGTCTAAGAAGCACAACAAAAGAAAAATAATAGTAAAACTAGTCTGCTACTGAGGTAACATTGAGCAAGTAGACCTAGAGGTTGCTAGTTCATTATATGATGTGTCGGTAGATTTAGCACAATAAATGAGTAGACTTCATTGCTGAATTAAATTCAAACTAATTTGTTCAACTTGTTGTGGGTTCTCATCTTATCTCTGGTTAACACAATCAACGCATTTCCAATAAGGGGTGACGAGCAAAATAAACGCATCAAATGTGTGCGGATGATCATAAAAATGAGCAAAGCACATGGAAAACTGCTAAGAGCAATCAAGCTAATGACTAGTGTTGTTGGTGTGTTATGTGCAAAGAAAAAGAAATGCTCTAACAAGAAGATAGGTTGTGTGCCTCTCTTCAATGTGGTGGCACTGACCTAAGGATAAGCATAACCTAAATATTCTAGAATTCATTGTTGTTTGCACCTCTCTGTTGTGCGATGGCACTGACCTAAGGCTTGGCATCTCTTTGAAAGCTCTTAGAATTGTTTCTTCTTGTCAAATACCCGTAGACCACTCAAAAATCTCCTGAGCAATGTTGATTACCATATAAGTGTGGGACCCATAAATGCTTGTTGAAATAATTAAACCTAACTCATCACCAATGTGAGTCAAAAATATGTGTATGAATTTAAGTGGACAAATATACTAACAATCATCATGACTGCAACTCTTGATAGTCAAAATCATTATGTGCATCTTATAGCTCTAGTATGATTCTTGAAAGTGCTACTGAGTCTCAGGCAAAACACAAATCTAGCATCAAAGTGCATATGAAAAGGGGTCTCAAATGATTAGGATATACCTGTATGATTCCATCATGAATCTTTCCAGAAATGATCAAAATAACTTGAAGTTGTTCTGCTCAGGAAGTAAAATCGGTTAAATGTATTCTAAAAGGTTTCCATACATCTCAAACCCAAAACCACAAAAATATGTCTTGTTTTCTTTTAAATTTCATGTTGTTTTCTATTTCCTATTTTGTGTTGCGTAGATGTCGGACTATACAACTAGATGAAATCTGTGAATCACTCACTAAAAGTGGTCACGTTTGAGGTGACCGATCAGCTTTAAACTAAAAGGATCACGTCTGAGGTGATCAAATGATGTTGAATTAAAAGGGTCATGTCTGAGATGATTATTGGTCATAACGTTATATATCAAAAGTTAAAATTTTTAAGTGTTTGAAAGTGTATGAGGTCAAACTCAAGTATGAGCCAATCGCATGATTGAATCATACGGATGAGCCAATCGCACTTTGAATCGTAAGTATGAGCCAGTCACACAATTGGACCATGAGTATGAAACAACCATGAGACTGAACCACATAACTGAACCAATCGTACGAATGGATGAAGGAGTAGAAGCCAGTCGCACAACTGAACCCCAGTCGCACGAATGAAGAATGCGTATGGGTCCAGTCGCATGACTGAAATTTAAAACAGTATAAATGAAGGGGTCAGTCGGTCGTAACCCTTACCGCTCTTCAAAACTCTCTGAAACTGCCCATACACACACATACTCTGCCAAATTGTTTATTGTTGTGATTACTCCCATTTTTGATACTAACTTATTTCCTAATCGTCTACATGTACTTTGCAACGGAAATCGGCCAAAATTAATGGATTAATCTAACCCTAAATGACCTAAATTGTTAAGATCAATAACCGGGACAATACCCTAAAAAAAGACCACTCAAATAGACAAAAAAGTTGATTTAAAGGACAGTAAGTGCTATTTCAAGTCTCTACAGTCCAAATGACTATAAACACGAAGTATAATGTCATGTTTTTGATGAAGATTCAAATCCATGGTGTTCAACAGTGAAGGATACGAATGGACATGCTGATGAACTTCAGTAGATCAAAATCATTCAAACTTCAACTGTTAAGTCTAGCAACCAATCTAATGTATATGTCTCTTATGTTGCAGCAACATGGCTGATAGATGGACGATGAGCACCAAGCACAACATCTGTGCTCATTCAGATGCTACTTCTCGAAACGCTTTCAAGTTCACTGGGATTATTGCTTTCCTACGTAGATCAAGGATCTACAAGGCCATCTTGACTCCATGCACACCATACAGATCTCTTTAGCAGGCCTTCTAGGAAAGTGCCTCAGTTGACCGGTCAGTGGAGCCTCACTGTATCCGGAGCTCCATTTTCGAACAAGACATTGAGATCTGTGAAGAAGACCTGAGGAGAGTCCTAGACTTAGGGGAAGATGGAGCCCATCCTACTAAGTTGCATCCATTGACTGTGTGTGGTTGCTTTCTAAGGATAAAGTATGCTAGGGACATTAATGCAAGTGTGCTCAACAAGAGCAACATGTGCCCCGGTTCAAGTACTTGGCTCATGTTATCCTAAAGTGCATAGCTTCAAGGCGGGGAGGATTTGATGAAATGTCGGACCAAATCCAGAATGCATACGTTGCACCCGTACTGAACCACCCGTTTAGTTTTTCTCACCTGCTCTTCTCCTATCTGATCGAGAACCTTGATGCCAAAGGCAAGGAAGGCTTCTGTATGTATCCATGTTTCTTATAGATGATCATAGATGAGAAGCTTCGTATGATGCCAAAAGAGAGAAATGAGGTAGTGGTGCTTGAGGTGATGGATGATACCACCTTAGGCAGGATGAATGTATACCGGGGGAAGCGGGTGAAGCCCTCGGTCAGGAGATTGTTTGGGCATCTGGCCAATGAAGACTACATGACGCCTGCTCGCAAGAAATGGCATCATGATGATAGTGATTCCGATGTTGAGCCTATTGTGGTACCCATTGATGAAGGCGACGCAAATGATGACGACCTTGATGACAGTCAAGGTGGTGGAGATGTTGGTCCAAGTCAAACAAGGGCCACTGGCACTTCTACTATATCTCCACCATCTCCACAAGGTACCTCTGATGCTCCAGTGGACCTAAGCAAGCGGCTATCCACCCTGACTTTCTGTTAGATGAAGAAAAAGAGTCAGATGACGAGCCTCTTGTTAGGCAAGCCGGTAGACGGGTTGTGGCTACCAAGAAAGGGAAAGAGGCGGTTGGTGGACGCCTAGCTGGTACTACAGGTACACCTGACCAACCTATGAGCTCACGGGGAGCTCTTATTGCCAAAGGTTCAAGGAAGAAAAGGATGGCCAAACCCATCGGCAAAAAGAGAAAGTGACCAAGGTTCATATTGATCACATCTTCCACCACCATTACCACAGCCACCACCACTACCATAGCCACTACCACAACCACTGCCACTACCACCCCTACACCCATTACCACCTCTACAGCCACTGATACTCCCTCCACCACTCATACATCTACCTCCACCTCATGCACAATACCCAACACAATTCTACCACAATCCACTCCCATTCCTCCTCCCATCTTCACCACATCCACTACCACAACCACCACTCACCAAGCCAGTACTTCCACCCAATCCACATTTACACATGGCTTTACTCTACCCACAGTCGGGTTAGAGGAAAAGCTGGCAAGCCTAAACCACATTGTGCTAAAGCTGATCGCAACTGATGATGTTAGAGCTACTCAGAAAAACCAGTTGATGGCGGTAAATGCAGCCCAAGCCAAGCAAATAACTTAGCTCAGTGAGAAGAATGCACTTTATGAGAGAGCTTTAGGCTGAGCTCACCATGTACTAAAGAGTCAAAATGAGTTGGTGATGGCATCGGTGAAAAGGATTGAGGGACTGGAGAAAAAGAACAAGAAGATTATGCTAAGGCTAAAGGGATCTAAGGGTGAGCCCCTAAAGATTAAAGAGGGTGATGATGATGGTGATGATGTGGATGATGATGATGAGCTTACTGATAATGAAAAGGGTGATAATGATAATGATGATGAGCAAGAAGTTGATGTAGCTGCCTCAGCCTCTACTCAAGCAGCTCGAAGAGGCGCTCCAAAAAAGCCTCATCCTCTGCAGCTCTAGCTGAGGAGACTCATGATCAGGGCAAAGAAAAATCTCCACAAGCCGATGATTATGATGTTCTTCCCTTTCAGCAAGTCAAGACGCATCTAACTATGATTCTTGACTTGCAAGGGACAGTCAAAAGATCAGTGAGCTACAATCCCAAAAGAAGGAGAAATCATACATGATCTGACTGACAAGTAGCTAGCTGATATGTTCAAACTAAATCCAGTGGAACTGATCAAATATGCTCCTGAAGTCAATGTCCTAAGTGATGACGAGCTACAAGATGACGATGAAATAGAGATTGAAGATGTGACAGTAGACCACTATCTTGAGTACACTGACCCTGAGGGCAATGTTATCCCCCACTTGGTGAAACTTTTGGCAGTGCTACTTTTGATAAGCTGAACGAGATAGAGAAAGAAAAGGAGAAAGATGAAAGCCAAGCCCAAGCATCTGATGCAAATGTTGATATTAAGAAATATGAATGGGCCGCGTGTTTTTTCTGAAATGAAAGCCCAGCATGCACCTCCAAAGCAAAATGCCTACACCAAACTGTACAGAGTCAAAAAACATCAAAATGTGTCTGGCAAAATCATCACGTGGGCTTATTTTGAAGATCTAAATGTTTATGCTGTAAAGAGAGAGAAAGGGGTTGAGTACTTCAGATATCCATATGATCTGATGACTCTTCCTGGTTTTGAGCTTAATAGATTGGCTAATTTAGATCTTTTGTATGCAAACCCGAGGAAGATATCAGGATGGTTTGAGACAACTCTGAAGAAAGAATACCACACCAGATGGGCTAACTTTAAGCCTCAACAACCTAAACGTTTTATTCATAAGACTTATCTTGATCCTATCTCTGGAACACCGAAGATAGTACTGAAGTGGAGTCCCCCATGCATAATGTCTAAGATTCCTCTGAGGGAGATGCCTCAAGACTTCACTCCACACTTCAAATGATGGTATTATGATTGGAGGACGGGAGAAGCGGTCATAGTGTTGAACAAAGATGGAAAGATTGAGACTATTAGGGTATTTGACCCAATGTGGCTTACCAACTTGTCTGCAGAAGATGTCTACACTCTATACAAGTGGCCACTGTTCAGTGACACGCAAGATATCGTACAAGCTCTACAGTTCCAACATGTATACGACTCTGCTTTGCATTCGAGATACACACATGAGTTACCAGAGAAGAGAAATACAAGAAGTTTCAAGAACATATGAAGAATGTTAGACAATAGGGTAAACTAGGACCAAAGGGGAGTTTGTTGATACATGTGTTCCTAGTTTATGTGCTTAAATGTAAAAGTCTTTCATGTCTTACATATGTGTAATGTAATTACTTAATGAAATATTATATGCTTTTGATGTTTAGTTGTCTTTGAATATTTCATATTATTAATGTATTTGAACATCTTATATGGGTTAGAGGTTGTTGTACATAGTTCTTAGTCAATAATAATTAAGTAATGTGTTCAACCTAGTCTGATTATTCATGCTAATGGACCATACTTATGGACCATATGCATGAATATCATGCTTATGGACCAGTCGCACAACTGAACCAGGAGATTGGATCAGTCGTATGATTGAGACATAATATTGACTCAGTCGCACGACTGAACCTTCAGTCGTGCGTATGACTTAATTGCATGAGTCAATCGCACGACTAAACCATGCTAATGGTTTTTCATACGAATGGAAACTACAAACCTATAAATACCACTTAATTCATGAAACCAAAACACTTTGAGAGATACTTCGAATATGCATAAACCCTAGCCGTCCAGAGCGTCCAAAATAACCAATCCAACTTCATAGTTTGATCTTGATCGATCCCTACTCATTCTTAACGTTTAGTTCATTTATATCGATCGGGTTATCGTTCTCACTGATTGGATCGCCAATCAAATAGGATTCCGCACTATTGATCTAGTTTAACGCGGAATCCGTTAGTACTCCATACGTACACGATCCTAACAAATCTTAAGTATTCAAACATTCGCATTTGCTACAGTACAAAAATGCGGAAGTCCAAACTCTTAAGTTTTACTTTTCCGCATTTACAACAATAAACAAATGCAAAAGTATAAAACCCTTCCACATTTGCTATAGTGTGAACTAAACTTGACCGCATTTGTTCTGAAACTTGTAAAAACTTGTAAATGTTATTATTTGACTATTTAAAGCACGTTCAAAAGGTCATTTAATACTTTTAAAATTTGAGTGACTCTAAAGTGCGACAAGTGAAAACACACTATTCATCTTCTTCATTCATCATCATCTTTAATAATCAAAGATCTAGTCTCATCTATTATGTCCTCACCTTCGATTCTACTAAACAATAGTATAGAACAGAAGGTGAAACATTCAACATTTTGTAACCAAAATGTCGAACACTTGGACTGATGATAAACATAGAACCCGAGGTTAATAAAGAACACTCAAAATCCAACCCATTCTAAGAAAAGATGAACTTTTTCGACTTCAATGAGCATGCAAACTAAGAAGAATATCAACGAACAAGAAAAAATTCACAACCATGTTCATCATATGAACTTAGGATGATGAATGCAAAAATGTCAAAATCAATTCTAGAAATAAGATCAGATTAAGGGTCAAACAACATCAAAAATCATCTCTTCAAACATGATAAAAAAATAACAATGAATAACTCTTGAAAAACATCAAAATTAGTGATTCCTATATAACAGTACCTTCAGATACTCATCTTTGACCATCAAAAGTCAAACTGATGAAGTATGCATAATGTAAAACATATAATTTCATCAATCTAACTCATATGCCTCTAATGCAGGGTACATAGCTAATCTTACTTGGAGCAAGCTCCATAATGTCAGTGGTTACCTGACCCTGATGTACCCGAGGCAGAAAGGCTCAGAGATATGATCAGATTTATCTCTACTATAAGAGTAGCTTATGCCATCACAATCAGACCTATTATCTATGAGAGATTCATAAGGTCATTCTGGAACACTGCTAAAGTGACAGAGGTTGATGGTCAAAAGACTCTGTCTGGGAGAATTGATGTTGAACATACTTTGATCATAACTAAGCAAACTGTGAGACAGTGTCTACAATTTGGTGATAATGCAAACACACCCATTGAGCTAGAAGATGATGAGATCACTAGCTTCTTTGCCAACATTGGCTATGAAGGAGGGTATGAAGGAAAACAGATTGTGAAAGGACTAGTGGACTTACCATGGAGATTTTTGATCCATCTCTATCAGCACTGTTTGTCCAAAAGGAAGACAAGATGGAATGGCATTCCTGTGATCACTTCTTCAGCAATATGTGCTTTATGAACTAATAGACCATTCAACATGTCAGCATATGTATTCAGTGGTCTTGTTTCCAATGTCTAGGAAGGAAAAAGGTATATGTTTCTGATGTACCCAAAGTTTATTCAATGTCTGATTAATAAAGCATTCCTAGAGATAGTGGCTGAAGGACCTGTGCTGAATATCCCTCACTATGATGCAAAGCCCTACAAATACATCAAGAAGAGGGATCCCAGGAACTTTTATAGTGGAGCTCACTCTCCTCTTTTACCTTGGATGCTCCAACAATTAATCATGATGAACAAGTTGAATAACAGCGGCTCAAGCTCGTGAGCAAGTTCAAGAACCTGTTACTCATGTTCAGCAAGCTGCTAATAAGCAAGTTGAGGAAAGAGAGGAAAGACATAGGTCAGTGTCACCCCATGTTGATGTAGGGGGTGATCTTCACACTGAACCTCATGGTCATGATATGGCATCACCCTTTTCACCCTCACAATACAAACTCCATAAGGAACCCCACTACCAATACCTCATAGATCACCAATTCCATCTCCCTATACACAACCTATCACTTCCACACATATATCTCCAATTCATCACTCACCCATTTCACCTGCCCAACCATCTCCTATTGCAATCGAGTCAGTTGAGTTTGGTGACTCTACCAGCTCTTTAAAAGGATCCAACTCATCATCTAATGAAGAGGATAACCCAAGCCCAATGCTTGTCAAAAAGTTACTTCTGAAGCTGCTCCTTCAGAGAGCTATACTGAATTTGGTGTGAATAAACTA
This sequence comes from Flaveria trinervia, assembly GCA_025506515.1. Taxonomy (NCBI): domain Eukaryota; kingdom Viridiplantae; phylum Streptophyta; class Magnoliopsida; order Asterales; family Asteraceae; genus Flaveria; species Flaveria trinervia. Next base: position 53,372,017 of record CM046444.1, on the reverse strand, counting down.
GATGAGAAGGATGAGCTTATCTATGAACTTATGCAAAATGTAGTAAATGGAAAGATTACTGAACAATAGATCAAGCATCATTCAAGATAGATTGTTGGAACTTGATGAGAAGGAGGCTGAGTTGAAAGAAATGAAAGAAAGGTATGACTCAGAGAAGAAAGAAAAGGATAAGGAGATTGATAAACTTAAAGCTGCTCTTCAACAATCAAGAGAAGAAATAAGTGGTCATGTGGACACTTTGGCAATACAGACCATTGCCATGGAAGAGCAAGAAGAATTAATAGAAGAACATGCTAAAATCATTCTTAATTTGCAAAATCAAAATGAAAGCCTAAGCAAAAGAGTCTCTGAGCTTGTAATGTTGGCTAAAACTAAAAGAGAAGTTAAAGCTGAAATAAAAGATAATGACAAGAAAGGAGATGTGGATAGTGAGAAGGAAACTTCCTTTGAAAGTTCATCAACAGAGAGTGATGATGACACTCCTCAAGCTAAGAAGATGAAACTTTCTGAAACTAAAAAAGAAGAAGAAACAAGCAAGTCAAAGAATGAAGATTCCAGCTTAGAAATGGTTGTCTACTCAGAAAAAGTAGTTGATACTCACTTTGAAGAAGCTGAGTATAGTGATATGATCAAATCTCTAGATAGCTTCACAGCTGAAGAATTCATCATTGATGATGATTTCAGGGATTTTATAAGTGAACAGAAGACTATTGCTGAACCAATTGTTGTGATTCCTCAATCTCATGTCCCTCTTGAGAAGGAATTGAGAATGCAACTAATGCTTGCTGTTTCACTTTCTGAAGATCAAAAGGAGCTGATCAAAAAACGTTGTGAAGAACAACAAGAAAAGGAAGAATCAGCAGCTACCATATCAGAATAAGAACAACCACAAGCTGAAACCTCTTCTGGTCCTTCAATGAAAACATATACTAGAAAAAGGAAGTACTTGGCTGAAAAGGCAAAGGGAAAAAGGCCTATGGTGGAAGAAGAGCCATTAAAGAAAAGCAAGAAGGATGATACAAGAAGCATTGCAGCTATAGCTGAATTCTTAGAAGAACATGAAGCAGCTGAGGCTCGATTGAAATAGAAAGCTGATTTTGTAGACTTGGAGGAAGGAGAAATAGAAGGTGGCTATTTGGTTGATGAACTAGTAGCAGTTGAGAGCCAAAAGAAGGAAGAAAGATCAGCAGAAGAAATGGTGGAAAAGGCACAGAATGATAACTTAATGAAAGCTATGTTTTTGATTAATCATGGATATGATCCTAATGAATATTTTCGCATGACTTATGAGGGAATGAAGGCAGAAGAAGAAAATTTGAACAAACTACTGGACCTCACTATTGAAACTGAATATAACAAGACTATTTCCCTAAAGCTGATAAGCCTAAAGTTACATTCATGAAGAAGCAAATCTCAACTCCTCAATCTCTATATCATGATCCCTATAACATGTCTAATACAGAAATGAAGGATTATAAATCAAGTCAAGGATTCACAAGAGAAAGCTTGCTAATATGAAAACAAATTCCCTAAGGGCTACCATCCTTAGGTTGATCAATGAGAAGAAAGAGAGACTTAAAACTCTGGAAGAAGAAATTACTAGCAAAAAGCCCAGAACCAAAGTGTCTGCTCAAGATATGCAGCTCACCCATAGAGATCATGACTCTTTGGCACCTGTACTTCACAGATATCCTGAGTGGTTTGCTGAGCCTTCTCAACTGAAACTTCAAGAAAGGCTGACCACTACAAAGATGATTAAGGGTGTGTCTACTCCCAAGGGCAAAACTGATCAAAAAGTTATTGCCTAGAAGTATGACAGTGATTGGAATATGTTTATGGTTAAAAGGATCTCAGGGCTGGTTCAATTTTTACAGAGTAATCTGCTCTTGTAAATGCCCTGGAGATTCATGACTTAAACGAACTGGCTAACTTGGAACTGATCAATCACAAGGCCATGTTCAGAGGGTATGAGTTTGAACAAATTCTTAGAATGTTCAATAGAACTGACAACTTCAAGTCTCTGAAGGCTATCTGTATGATGAAAGATAGATCCTTTATCAACCCTCTAGAAAAGAAAAGGACTAAACCAGCAGAGGAGGTTGTGTTTCCAGAGCTGAGAGTGAAACCAGCAAGTCTTTAAAAAGAAAGATGGTGTCTGGCACCCATTCCTCCATACCAATCTCTAATGTGTACTATGATGAAAGGACATATGAGTTGGTAATAGAAAGAAATGGGGAGGAAAGGAAGGGGCAGAAATTAGATTGTTTGATGGATATGAAGTGAGGCTATTAGATGAATCATACATCCACTACATCTACAATAGGCATTTCAGAGAGATATCTAACAAACTTGGTGAAGAAGACATGAACTTCTTTTTAAAATGCATCGAAATACTAAAGATGGCATATGATCAAATCATTGCCAAGAGAGAAAAGAGAAAGAAGAAAAAGACTCCTCTGTAGTTGGGAAATATTATGAAGCTGAAAGTTGATGTAGATGGAGCTCTACTGATTCATAGGGATGGGTTGTCTACTATGTCTATATGGGAACCAGTTCGCTTAAGAAACTTCCTTTGGAAGCATCCACACTATGAGTCAGATAAGAATACATGTGCTAAATAGAGAAAAGATGTCAGATGCCAATGACTTTGTCAATATGATAAAGGCCATTTTGGATCCATCACAAGCAGAACCACTACTGCCTTCACAAGACCCAGCAGAATCCTCTCAATCTCAACCACCACCAAACCATTGAAGAACATAGGCTGTATAATCCTTAGGGGGAGTATTGTTGGACCCTGAAAGGATCATACATGCCAATTCAATTGGTGAGATGATGGTTGTTATGCCGGAAACTCCATATGCCCAAGAAGTAATACGGATGAAGAATCTGCTAAGAAGAACCAAGTGTTGACTAACCGCATTTGTAAATGCGGAAGACATAGAACAAATGCTGACAAGTGTTTGTTCTTCCGCATTAACAAATGCGGATAGTCAAAAAGATATGTTGACAAGACATGTTCATCCGCATTTGCAAATGTGGATTACCAGCAACAAATGCGCATAAGTATTTGTTCATCCGCATTACCCAATGCGGATGACCAACTACTAATGCAGGTGATAATAGAAGAAATGCTTATCAAGAACAACACATCCGCATTTGTCAATGAAGATTAATAGAAATGCTGATGAAAACTTACACGAGTTCTGATGTATAGGTCAGGGGTAGTTTAGTCATTTTGTAAAAAGGAATCTCGTCAGCCTATAAATAGAATAGAATACCTCATACATGAGGTGACTGTTGATAGATAATTAGAATATTTTGTATTACACATTCTCAAGGTGCATTATTACTATCCTTTCTAAAACCCTAGCATTTATTGTAATCAATCACCTTCATCAATATATACAAGCATTTATGGGTATATTCCTGCATTGAATGTTTATTAATTGTTTGTTTCCGCCATTCAATCTCTGACTTGATCATTATATTCGATCATAGTGAGAATCTTAATCTCACCACCCAGTCACATACATTTGCTTTAGTACATCCTATAGTTGTTTTGTTGTTTTGCACTTCTTGAAGACTCTGTATATGGAGTTTGGCAAAGCAGTTTGAAGAGTTGTCATGGCTTTCTGATCAATCTCAACTTTCTTACTATATTCATAAGAATAATCAGCCACAGCCTTTGGAATTATACCACCTCTAGAAGCAGCTGAAGAGATGCTTGGTATGTAAGGCCTGAGACAACAAATTCCAACATCCTGGAGTCTTATGAGTTGATGAACCCTTTTATCTATTGGCACCAAGTGTCAAAGTCTTCAGGGGTGATCAGTGGGGATTTTTTCATGGTTCTAGTTTCCGTATCAGCTTTACTGATAGCTACCATTTAAGATGTTAAATATTTTGTAGGTGTGAGGGATTTTAAGATGGTGAGATTTTGTAATCAAGAGCCTGAAAAGCTCTGATACCAATTGTAGGACTGGTTAGGAGGGTTGGTCACTTACAACATAAACACACAATAAGGAGAGTGATGTTAAAACACTTAACAAATCAAATGGGGAACTGATAACCTACTAGAATGATACTAAGAACACAAGTAAATATGAGACAGAACCAAGAACAAACAAAACAGATAAATGGTTTTGAAGAATGTTGTATATTGCTCTTAAGTTCTTTTGCAAGTGTTAAGCATAAAGAAAGTTACAAGGACCTGAGATACATTATACTACATCCTATAGCCAGTCGTACTTAGAAAGCCAGCTGGAAACATTTGAACTAGACAACAAATTCAAATGTAGAGTCAAAAAGCAGATTGCCTTTTGACTACTGACTATGGTGTGTCATAGCTCACATCCTAATATATTATAAAAAAGATAAAAGTACATAAAGTAGAAAGCACAGACTCAAAACCTCAACATACAGTTTACCAAAAGCATGGACCTTTTCACCTACTAGTGAAAGTTGGTGAGTCAACAAAGTTGCAGCAGAATGTGGTCCAGCTTTATGGTAAAGTACATCAGATAAAGCATGTATTCAAAACTATTTGGAAGATAATCTGTCTTCACTTCTTGGCTTTAGAAGATTTTTTTTTGAAGTTCGGAAGATGTTGGTCTTGGCTTCGGAAGAATTTACACTTAGAGTATTTTCTAGTGCATGGTGTAAAACTTTCGAAGCATCTCTACTTCTGTACTTCAATGCATGCATGCAACAAGACTTTGGTTGTTTTAAGTGCATTAGCCTTAACATAATCCTTACAAGACACAATAAACTACACTAAAGACACAATAACAATATATGAGCTTAAAAACTTCCATTTTTTATCTTTGTATATAATAATACTATACTCATTTTAAACATTAAAAAATGCTCTTTATATGGGTTTATTTTGATAAAAAACAATGTCATATATAAAATTTATTAATGTTTAAAAAAATAAGGGAACTTGCAAAAAGTCAACAAAATTGGTTATTCCTAAAATATCCCTCTAACAAACTTATTCTTACAATGTGATTTAACTATTGATTAAGAAAGTGGATAGTTGAGATTACTTTTAGTACCTTTTAGTTTTAGAAGACTTTCTATTTGAACATTTATCTTAAACATTTACAATGACAATATGTATGTCTTTGCTATAATATTTACAAACACTAAAGTCTTGGAAAATCATCGTTTTTTTATCACCATCATAAGCACATATTTTTTTCATAAGGGCATTTACATAGTTCCCCTTCTTAATATCATTAATTATGAATTTTTTAGCTTAAAAAATCATTTTTTCATAAGGGCATTTACATAGTTCCCCTTCTTAACATAGTTTTTTTCTCCTTCCTAAAACATATATATTATATATTTATCAATTTTGTTAAATTAACTTATTAAATAAAAAAATTACTCTTATTTTTAATAAGAACTATTTTTGTAGTTCTTTTCTTAAGACTATTAGTTACATTTTTTTTGAATTAGAGTTTTCTATATACATAAAAACAAAAAAATTACATCTCCATATATAAAAGTTAAGAACCTTATTTCAAAACAACATTCACTGATAATCAACATTACATCTCAATATACAATAAAATTGCTAAAGCTATTTAAAACTCCATTAGTAAAAATAAGGTTACAATTGTCATTTATGAATTTAATTTAAATAAAATGTATAAATATGTAATATATATAAGTTTTAGGAAGTGAAAATATGTACATAATATTTTTTTGCTTGCGTAAATATACAATTAATGGTCTTAGAAAGAGAAACTATGTAAATATCTATTTTGCGTATTAGAAACTAGGATGGTGACATGAGTTAGACTTGCATCATGATTATTAGTCCATAGATCTGATTAGTGTTTACTTGCATAGTAGAATTCAAGTAGAACTTAACTCGTTGCACTCTTCTTTGTGGAATCTATGACGAATCAACTCAACTAGTGAGTTTTCATAGGCTTGCTTTTATATAATTAATTTCTAAAGAAAAACATGAAAAATAAAACCAACGAAAAGGGAAGAGTGTGGTTGAGAATTGTATTCAAATATTTTCATTATTATCAAAGAGATACAAGAGGATGTGTTAAATACATACCTCAAGAAGTATCTAGAAAAATATTCTATAACAAGAATCTAACAACCTCTAACTAACTATCTCAACAAACATAACCTCCTTAACTAAACTCACTAACATGCCCCATCAAGCTAAGTGGGAAGACATGACATGAAGCTTGGATGTCAATGCTACAAAGCGAGGAAAAGAAAGCCCTTTAGTCAACAAATCAACAATATGTGAGGCTGTTGAAACATACCGAACACAAAGAGTCCAGGAGAGAACCATATCACGTATAAAGTATAAATAAATTTCAATGTGCTTCATATGCTAATGAAAATCAAGATTAACAGCAAGATAAGTAGCACCAATGTTATCACACCAAAGTGTAGGCGAACAAGATGGAGAGATATGCAATTCGCTCAGCAAAGACATAATCCAACGAATCTTAGGGTCAGCGTAAGCACAAGCACAATACTTAGCCTCAGTACAAGAATGAGCAATAGTATGCTGCTTCTTGGAACTCCAACTAATAAGGTTGGGCCTAAGAAAAATACAATAGCCGGTAGTGGATCGGCAATCATTAGGACAACAGCCCGGTCTGCATCAGAATAAGCATGAAGATCAGAACTGGAAGAGCAACAAAGATCAAGCCATGGGAGATAGTGCCATGAAGATATCGCAAAATACGCTTAGCCGCAACGCAGTCACGATCCATAGGAGTTTGTAAAAACTAAGACACCTTACTAACCAAATAAGCAATCTCAGGGCAGGTTAAAACCAAATTTTGTAAAGCATCGAGAGTACTACGATACAACACTAGATCAGCTAAGGGAACTCCAGAATAACAAGATAACTGTCTACCAAAGCTACAGTAGTAGATATTGGTTTACACTATGCTAATCCTATGCGTTGTAGCAAATCAAGTAAGTAATGATGCTGAGACAAATTTGTGAATCCAAGGATCAAATCAGGAATTATCGGTTTGGATTATCACAGTTAGCGATCGTAGAATACAACATTGGACAATGAAGAACGGATGAAATAATTTGAAGTACAAACGAAAGTAAGAAGATGAATACAACATTGCTTCAAAATGGTTCCATTGAATACTAAATTGATTACAATTTGTATTTTGGTTAATAAGCTAATTTCTATGTGATGTTCTTAATTGTTTTTGCTATTTTGTAGTTTATGATTGATGATTTGGTGTAATCATCAATGATATATTGTTTTTGAATTTTACAGTGTAATTGGGTAGTGAACCCATGCTTCTATTTATAGGCAGAGGGTTTACTATACAGGGGCTGAAATTGTAACTTTCTTATTATGGTAAGAAATTTACATCAATAAAATTCTGATATGATGTGATTTGACACATTCTTGAATGACATCAGTATTCCATAGATGTTAACTTGTTGACTTCACTTTTGTGAGATGACATGTTGACTTCATTTTTTAGAGTTGTTGACTTCATGGATGAAGTTATTCTTCTACAGTAAATGGTCTTTCGTAGGAATGGATCTTTGATCTTCAAGCTCTTCATCAACATCAGATATACTTCTACATCAGCAGCAGCTTAACTTTCAAAGATGTCTTCCGCATGAGATCTATGGATGCTTGATCCTTGACTTATATTGCTCCGGAGAACATCTACAGAAGAACATTTTGTTCATCCATAGATAGTTTTGTACTTGTGTCAATTTGAGAATTAACCAAGTGTGATGTTGTTTTCTTGCAATCATGATTATAAACAGTACAAGCACATATATGGGGGTAACTTATATATATCATGACTGCAAATTGTTAATAGATTACAAGAATCATTACAAGAGTTAGCTAACTACTAAACCTATACAATTAAATAGACCTAACAATACTCCCTCTTAGGTTTAGCATCTTACAATTAGTTATTCAAAGACTTCAACTCCTAAAGTCTTTCTAAAATCTTAGTGTTGAAATAAGCAACCACTGCTTTTTGATCATCATACTTGAACTTGATCTTCTTTTTCCCATGACCTTTAAGGTCCCAAAATGAAGCCCAAGAATGTCTTCCTTAGTAGTTAGTGTAGAAACTACTTTCTTGTTTGAAATTACTTCCATGCATCTTGTTTTGAGATTTGAAGCTCTATGATAGATGGATTGTTGTTCCAGTGAGTTGACCAAACTCAAACTTCCTTCTTTTGTATGCTTTGGAATGAAGTTTGTCTATTACTTGGATTATGTGAACACATAAACATATGTCACATTAATCATCTTTATCAAATAACTTTCGGATGTATTTGTCATGTAGGTATGAAGTATAGCTTGGATGAAGAAGTTTGATTTCCATGGGATCAAAAATTCTTATGTTGTAAGCCTTCTTTTGTTGGTCGTCTTTGAAAAACTAGCTCTTTAGTTCTTTCCACATAACCCCATCCGATTATATGACATGAGTATTGATTCCTTTCAAACTCCTATATATAAGCCATCCTTTTATTTGTATATCCATTTCTCTTCGGCAATTCATCATCCACTACTTCAGTAGATTTGGATTGGGAATACTTTTGCTTTTGTTTTCTTCTTTTACGCTTATTATATTCCCTCTTTTCTTCTTTAAATACATCTCCTTTGAACTTATTTTTAAGTTTGCCAATCAAAACTAAGAAGTCTCTCCCTCTTGCGTTGATTGGATAGTTGGTGATTAGAATCCTATGGAGATCAACACATGAGCATCTGGGAATGAGATGATTGATTCTATCCATGGAAAGTACTAGATCATCCTAGAAGACCTTTTAATCATAACACAGCCCCATTCTGGGTCAAATTTCCATGCTATAATCTTTTTTTTCTGATGAGCTTGGAGTTGTTAAATGGTCATACAACTGAATCAAGGTTGATCTTCGCTTAGTGATCTCCTCATAGTTGTTCCTGGAGGCCATATTTTTGTTAGAGTGACATCTCTTGGCTCACTTATCAGCTTTTCTTTACCCTTGTGCATATCTTTATTTCAACAACAATAGGCACAGCAGGTGATTGCTTTGCTTTTGCTTTCTCGGTTGGATTAGGAGCACCTGTCCTAAACTTTACACTAGTATCCAATTAGATCTTCATAAAATAGTGCATCATGCTTCTTAGTTCAAACATTGATCTTCCTTTCAGCTCAAGAGATTCATAGTTGTGGTTTTGCAACCAATAAACCATGTTATACTTGGTAAGGTTCTTGGTATCATAGTGGCCCAACTCATTTCTGATCTTTTGTATAGCCTAGTACTTTGAAAATGTTTCATAGTTGCATGCAGGAAACATGATTCTTGCTAAGTCAAACTCTTTCAGCACCTTCTTATTTCATCCATGTTCATCCTTTCAACCTATCATAGGGAAAGCCATTATTGATAAGATCCATGAACATGGAGGAATAAGCTCTTTCTTCAAATATATCATCAGTAGAAAGCAACTCATCAGCTTTTGATGTATCATCCTTTGAATGTTCTTCCCATTCAGCATCACTTAGATCTTCATTGTGCTTAATTGGCTTCAAGGTATTTAGATCAGCAGATGGATTGTGCTCAAGAGATATTACCTTTGATTTTGGAGGTGACTCTTCAAGCACATCACTTCATTTGGTCTTTTTGTTTTCTTTAATGTTTCTTCATCCTTTTTCCCTGCCCAATACTTTATTTTTCTTATGTATTTAATGGATGGTTCTGATGACTTCACCGGTGAAAGATTGGCAATTAATGTTGTTGGTTAAGCACTTTCTTGAATAACTATTTCTTGTTCAGATATTTTATTTTGTAATGCTTCAATGTCCTCATACTTTTCTTTCAATAGCACTAATTATTATGCTATAGTTTCCAATGCTTTACTCAGCTCAGCCACATACTTCTCCTTCTCTTTCTTCTCTAAATCTGTAGAATCAAATGACTTAGTTATAAACTAATCCATATTAATAAACACTTCATCATGTGACTTGATCTCATCTTTTAACTTTTCAATCATTGCTTCTTGATTAGAAATAACTTTTTATTGTCTTTCAGTTTCCTTTTTAAACATCTCAATTTTCCATTGTTTGATTGTTTTTTATGATAAGATTGTTGTACTTAGCCACCAAGAAGCTTTTGCTTACATCAATCTCCTCATCTCTTATCTCATTTCATTTAGAGCTATGGTATCAACAAAGTGATCATCATTCTCATTTTATTGTTCCACATTAGAGGTGTGTATCTATTGATCAACCACTATATCACATTTTCCTTCACTCTCTACGCATACTTCTTCAGTAGCATCAACATTGATTACTTTCATAGATGCTTGGCTTTCAGCTGGTGATGGTTGTTTGGAAGTTATAGGAGAAAGATATTGTATTGTTTCCTGATGAGATTGAGCTTTTTTGGATTTGGTGAGAAGGGTCCTATTTTAACTGAGTATATAAAAGTGTGGGATTTTGAAGGTGAGAAAAGGAGAGTGTTGTCACTTGATTGGAAAAAGTGTTTAGTATGTGGAGATTCTGGTAAGGTGATCACAAGAGTTGGAGGTTGGGAAAATGTTTCTTGTTTAAGTGATGGCTGAGGTGGTATTTGATGAGTGGGATCAACTGATATTGGTTTAGTAGTAGTTGTGTTGAGTGAGGATTGCGAAAAGGTAGGGGAGATAAGTTGTGTATTCTCACGTGGCATTGAGTTTATATGAAATGGTAGGGTTTCAGCCTGGTTAGGCATAGATGGTGGTGGAGTTTGATGGAAATGGGCAGGAGAAATTGGTTATTCTTGTTATGTTACATCATGTGAATCATTATATGATACTTCTTCTTCTTGATGCTCAATAAACAATAACTCTTCAGGATTGTTTGCATGTTCATTCACCATATGAGGAAACATTGCCACATACTGATCTTGTTCAAAACAAATCTCCCTAGGTGTGATTGCACAAGCACATCACCTTCTCCTTCCATATTAGGCAGTAGTTCATTGATAATCAGCTATATAAATCTTGGGAACATGTACATCTTTTCTGCTTTTTGCACTCTGATATGATCACATAGAAAACCAAGAATGTATCTGGCATAGTTGTATCTCCTCCCTTCAAATACTCCAATTATACTAGAAGATATATGCCTTGAGAATCTATCAAGCCTAGTATTTCTATTTGACATACATTTGAGATAGGTGTGGCCTAGAAACCTATAAGGTTTGCATAGCTACCCTTTTTTATTTCTCCTTTATTGTAGTGTCCATCATAACCCATTAGGTTGAATATCTTTTGATGTATTCATGATCAAATATATCAGGATGTCCCTATTCTTGTTCCCCAAAATGTAACACCCTCCTAATGGTATGTTCATCAACCCTTATCTCTTCATTTCTGATAGACATATAAATCACATTTCCTTTGTCCTCTTCTTCAATTCTTGCATAACCCAGAAGTCTATCATGTGAGGTTGATAGATAGTGGCTTCTGCAGATAATGCAAATGAGATCCTTGACCTTCGTAGTAATCTAATAATGTCTCTGCATCCTTCCAATACTTGATCTTTAAGATTTAGGAAAGCATAGACATTATGATCCTTAGCAAATCAGTTAACCATCTGCATTATAACCAAAATCGTTAAAAACACAAACATTTGAAGATATAGAATTCAAAACAAGAAATATGAAGTTGAAGAGTTTCAGATTCAAATAATGTTGAATTTTTGATGCTTTATTGAAGAAATTTATAGTTTATTGGTGTGCGAAGATAGAATTTCTAAATGTTAGTGGAAAGGGGGTTTTAAGATATGAGAGCGTTTTTAGGCCTGAAAAAGTGTAATGAAAATGACAATGGTCAAAGACATCATTTATACTCCCTCGAACTTATTAATTTTATTTATTAAATGCCGTGGGACCCTCAACTCTTATTACCCTTCCATGGATATTTTTTCTTCCGTAGATCATCTACAGAAGACAAAATTTATCGTTTTATCCATATTCATTCTCTGGAACACAAATGTTAAGGCATAAACCCATCCACGAGATACCAATCTACATGAGGTCAAACCTTGTGATTTATATATAAAGAATATGGTTTATATAAGCTTAAGATATCATGCAGCCATGTTAGTGCTCAAGTGCCAATTTTCATCATTCAAGAGTGAAAAACTCAGATTTCATGCTAATTAACTACTCCCCCTTAAAATTTTGATTAATCATAAACTTAAGCATTTATCATAAATTTATTAAGAGAATAGCATGAAAAGCAATTGACTATCCAACAGAAGATAATTTATAAGAACATAAACAAAATCTTTTTGGATTTTTGGGTATAAGGAGGATTGAGCCATAAATATTTACAAGCACTTATAACCAAATCATGGGATCATACTATACACTAAGAAACTTCCGAAATCATTCTATTTGATGAAAGTAGACATAGATCTAGTGTTGTTTGCAAGTATAATGATCCACACAAATTCAAGCAAGAGTATATTTTCAACTAGCCATGCTGGTTATCATGTTTTGATATTAAATTAAACTATATATATATATACACATATATATATATATGGACTCCAAATTCAGTTCACATTAGAGTTTGTCTTCCATTTATGATTCAATTCATTATTTTTTTCACACTTAAAACTATGTGTTTTAAGTTATAAGCTCTATCTTAAGATTTCTTTGAAATATTAATGCTTTGTTCATATACTATTTGATATAATATACAGTTGATCACATTGGATTCTTTTAGAGTTGTTCCTTTTTTCAGAGCTTTTGATAAACATCAGGTCACGAGGTCTTTACTTAAGTAAAATAGAGGTGCCTATGAACCCACGTTTTTGTTTAGACAAAGCAGAGGGTTAATGATATACAAAGATAGAGGTTATAAAGTGTTGTAACATAGTGTGCTTGGGTGAGTGGGTTGATTGTAACACCCGGTTATTTTAATGTCAAGAAAGAAGAATAAAGTAAAAGAAAAGAAGGAGAATAAATAAAACCCAAGTCTAGGAGTAAAAAGTGTCCAAAAGGACAAAATGTTTGAAAAGTTGGTGATAAAGGTGGCATGGCCGCCCATCACCCTTTCTACACACAAAATTTTCGAAATTTTAGAGAAAGAAAGTAGAAGGAAGCAGAGAACCCTCGAGTTCAAAGAGAAACATGAAGAAAAGTGTGAATTCAAGTGGGTTCGGACCCGTATGTTTCATTTGGTGTATGTTGAATGTATGTTGTGATGTATGATTGTGTTCATGCTTGATAATGTATGATGATGTTTCTAAGACTTAGGATGTATGATTTAAGCTTAGAACATGATGAACGCTAATTTGAAATTGAAATCTTATGTTTAAGGCTCATATGTTAAGTTTTAGGATCTGTATAGTGTTGAAAAGTCAATGCGGACGAGTAATGGGAAGAAAAGCGGATGAGTATTAACTGCTAAGTAAGTCAATTTGGATGAACAGTTAATGCGGATGAGTATTAACTGCTAAGTAAGTCAATGCAGATGAGCATTGACTAAGTATGACAAATACGTATGAAGGTTAATGTGGATGAAAGTCAATGCGGATGAACATTGACTAAGTCTAAGAAATGCAGATGAATATTCACTAAGAATGGGAAATGCGGATGAGTAAGGCCAATGCGGATGAAGTAAGACAAATACGGATGAACTATAGTAAATGGGGATGAACTATAGTAAATGCGGATGAACTATAGGAAATGCGGATGAACTATAGGAAATGTGAATGCACACTTAGACTTTTTCTGACTTTCTGAAAAAAGACGAATGTAGGCTTTGACTTGAGATGTTCCGGGGATTCATGTAAGTTCACTTTTGAGGTCATAGATGTTATGGCGGGCATGTATGATGTATGTTTGATGCTAAAGCATGATGGTATGTATGATGTATGCTATGTATGTATGATGCATTATATGATGATGATGACTGTGTATGATGATGTTCCGTATTATGTATGTTTATCTTTCCCGTGACTTTACATTGAATGTTAATGAATGAAATGAAAGTAGTATGTAATGTGAAGCGAAAGATAATGAAAGAGGAACATGAAGAAAGAATGCATGCATTAATGAATGATGAAAGTAAAGAAAGTCTTGCAAGCCTTGTATGTCGGGACACGCCATTAAAAGGTGTTAGCCTAATGGTGTGCGGGTTCGCTACCCCAGGAGGATGCACATTGGGGTCTTTCTTTGTGATTGACCATTTGTATAGCCCCATTGCTGCATACCCTAGGTACTACGACCAGAGTGTGATGCACCATTATAGCTAGTCTATGATAGGCCTAGGTCTAGTACTAGGAATAGCTGGGTTTGCACATAGCAATGGTACACCTAAACTCTACCCTAGGTACTGTGACAAGAGGTGCGATGCACCATTATAGCTGGTCTATGATAGACCTAGGTCCAGTACCAGGAATAGCTGGGTAATGTTTATGGTTGAAGGAAAGGAAAGAGGTAATGATGAAAGAATGCGAAGTTAATGAACATACGAATGAAAGAATGAAAGTATGAAAGATTATGAAGGTAATAATGATATTATCTATGTGTATGTATGATGTATGATCGCATGAAAGTAAAGAACGGTTTTAACGTAAGAAAAGTATGTTTTAATGTAAAACTAGAACTCACTCAGCAACATTGACTTTTTATGCATTTTCCAGTTGGCAGGTCAGCATTGCTGAGGATGACGCGGGGTAGCTACTTGGCATTGGGATGGCATTCTTTTGTTAATGTTTTGCATGATAATACGAACAATTGAAATTGTGTAATGAATATTGTATTATTTTGCAAAAGCATTGTTAATGAAAATGTTGTTTTAAATGTTTCTGTTGCTACGTTTATTTCATGTTAATGTAATTATATGTTTTATGAGAAATGATTGGCCAGCTGTAAGTGTCCCGAAAATAGGGCCTTACATTGATCACATCAGGATAAGACTAATACCACTTGTCAGGACTGTGTACGTACGGAGTACTAACTAATAATGCGTGAAACCAGATCAAATAGTGCGGAATCCTATTTGATTGGCCATCCAATTAGTGAGAACACAATCCCGATCAATATAGCGATTAAAGAAATGTTAAGAACAAGTAGAACAAGATCAGATGCGAACTATTAACTTGGAATAGGCTTTCTGGATGCTATGGATGGCTTGGTTACAAGTATGTGTCAAAATTCTTCAAGTGTATCTGAATTCTTATAATTAGGTGGTATTGATAGGTTATGGACTTTCATTGGTATGACTGAACCATAGCATGGTTCAGTCGTGTGACTGAATCATGCGATTGATCCATATGCACGACTGAAGATTCAGTCGTGCGACTGAGTCAATCTTATGTCTCAATCATGCGACTGATCCAGTCTCCTAGTTCAGTCGTGTGACTGGTCCCTTAGCATGAGATATTCATGTGTATGGTCCATTAGCATGGTCCATTCGCATGAAGACTTATACGACTAAGTTTGAACACATTTCTCAATCATTATTGACTAAGAACTCTGCACAACAACCTCAAACCTATATAGTTAGTTTATTATACTTTATCACACAATAAACAATGAAACATTACACATTATAAGCATCAATCACATATTGTATTTCATTCAATTCATTCATTACATATGTGTAAGACATGACAGACATTTACATTAAGTTCATAAACTAGGTACATATGTATCAACAAACTCCCCCTTGGACCTAGTTTCCTTTAACATCTAACATTCTTCATAAGCTCCTTAAACCTCTTGTACTTCTCCTCTCTTGTAACTCCTGCATGTATTTCAAATGCAAAGCAGAGTCGTATAACATTCTAGAACTGGAGGGCTTGTGCGTCATAGAACAGTGGCCACTTGTACATGTGTAGACATCTTCTACAGATAATTTTGTAAGCCACATTGGGTTGAATACCCGGATAGTTTCCATTTTTCCCTCTATATTTAGAACTATGACTGCTTCGCATGTTCTCCAATCATAATACCACCATTTGAAGTATTGAGTGAAGTCCTGAGGCATTTCCCATAAGGGAATCTTGGACATTGTGCATGGGGAATTCACTTCAGTACCACTTTAGGCTTTCTAGATATGGGATCCACTTCTAACCTATGAATGTACCTCTTCGGTTGTTGAGGTCTGAAGTTACCCATCTGGTGTGGTATTCCTTCTTTAGAGCAGCCACAAACCAACCTGACATCTTTCTAGAATCAGCATATAGCAGATTTAAGCATGCTAGTTGGTTGAGCTCAAAACCTAGGAAAGTCTTCAGATCATGTGGATATCTGAAGTACTCTATTCCCTTCTCCCTCTTTACAGCATAAACATTTAGATCCTCAAAATACGCCCACGCAATAATCTTGCCAGGCACCTTCAGATGTTTCTTGACCTTGTAGAGTTTAGTGTAAGCATTTTGCTTTTGAGCTATGCATTGGGCTCGTATTTTAGCAAAACAAGCTGCCCATCCAGCCTTCTTGATCTCAACATCTACGTCCGAGGCTTTGGTTTGGCTTTCATTTTTATTTGTTTCTTTCTCCATCTCATTCAGTTTTTCAAATGTAGCACTGTCGAGAGTGTCACCCAAGTCGGGGATCACATTTCCCTCTCGGTCAGTGTACTCTGGATAGTGCTCAGACGTGACATCCTCTATCTCTATTTCATCACCATCGTTTAGCTCGTCATCACTCATAACATCAACCTTTGGAGCGTCTTTGACGAGCTCATCAAGATTCAGTCTGAACATCTCTGGAGGTTGCTCCTCGGTCAGGTCGTGTATGATTTCTCCTTCTTCGAGAGTCTAGCTCACTGACCTTCTTATAATCCCTTGCAAATCAAGAATCATTGTGAATTGAGACTTGATTTTCTGAAGGGGAGCAATATCATATTCATCTTGCTAGGGCATTTTATCTACTTGATTTAAACATTTAACACATCAATCATTAGTAGTTAATCAATATATTTAAAACATAGATAAACATAGATAATCATAATTTACATTAATGTAATATTTGAATCAAGTACAAAAGTTTTCTAAATACAAAACATCCAATCTTTACTTTTATCTTGATCAATCAATTCTTCAACTGCAGGTGCTGAAGACGATGCTCCTTGATCTTGTGCTCTCTTAGTACGCCTTTCTTGACCCTGAGCACAGGCTGATGCAGCAGCATCACCTTCTTCATCATCATCATCTCCTCTCTTCTGTCCACTCGGTCCTTCTTCATCGTCCTCATCTTCTTCACCTGAATCATTATCCTCATCATCTTCATCATCATCATCATCATCATCATCATCACCTTCCCTGATCTTTAGAGGCTCGTCTCTGGATCCTTTTAGCCTGAGTATGATCTTCTTGTTCTTTGCCTCCAAAACCTCAATCCTCTTAACCAAATGAGCATTCAGCTCCTGCAACTACATAATCTGCTAAGCTTGAGCAGCATTTAGCTCCACAAGCTGGTTTGGCTATGTAGCTCTTTGCTCATCGATAGCTAGCAGCTTTAGCACCATCCGGTTTAGGTTGGCTAGATGTTCCTCTACCCCGATGGAGGGTAGTGTGGATCCATGGCTCAGTGGGACGTGAGCAGATGTCCTGGCTCGTTGGGTGGTGGTGGTGGATGTGGTGAATATAGGTGGTGGAATAGGAGTGGATGGTGAAGGGGTGGTTGTGGTGGTGGTGGTACGTAGTGTGGTAGTGATGGTGGAAGGTGTGGTAGTAGTACTAGGGGTGTGGTAGTGGTGGTGGCAGCTGTGGTAGAAGTGGTGAATGTGGTGGTGATCAAGGTAAACCTCCTTCTCTTGTTTTTCATCCCATGGAGCTGAGCCATCCTCTTCTTCCTATCCCTCAGAGGAGGATGCTCCCCCTAGGCTAATGGGATGATAAGGGATGTATGATGGATCAGTAGTAGCAGCAGCAGCATCCCTGGACTTACCCTAGCGTCCACCAACCGCGGCAAGCCCTCTCACAGTGGCAACAACCTTACTGCCTAATGTCCTCACTAGTGGCTCCTCATCCGACTCCTCCTCCTCATCTATCTGAAAGTCTGGGTGGATTGGAGCCAGCTCGGATCCACCTGGAGCTTCACCGTCTTGACCATCACTATGCTCGTCATCATCATCGTATGACTCATCAGTGGGTAGGTCAATAGGCTCGATGTATGAATCATTCTCATCATGACGCCACTTTTTGTGAGAAGGCGCCACATAATCAGCATTGTCCAAGTGCCCGAACAAGGTACTCAAGTTTCTTCAAGTCGACCTCATCTTGGTCAAGTACCTTCCCTCAACTTTTTGTGAGAAGGCGCCACATAATCTCCTTACCCTTGGCCTCAAGGTACTTGACCATGTAAGTGGAGATTATGTTGGAGAAGCTGAAGGGGTGATTCAGCACCAGTGCCACATAAGTAATCTAGATTTGGTCAGATAGATCATCAAATCCACCACTCCATGAAGCAATGCACTTTAGAATGACATGGGCTAGGTACTTGAACTAGGGACATAGGTTGCTTTCGTTGAGCACACCTGTGTTGATATCCCCAGTGTACTTCATCCTTAGAAAACATCCCCTTACTATCAGAGGATGTAACCTGGTCAGGTGGGCAGCATCATCACCTAGATCCAGTACCCGTCAAAGGTTAATTGCAGTAACCTCAATCAATTGCCCAAAAATGGTGCTCCAAATGCAGTAGGGCTCAGTTGATTTGTCAACTAATGTACCTTCCCAAAAGGCCTGCTGTATAGACCGGTAGGGTGTGCATGGAGTAGATATAGCTCTGTAGATCCTTGATCTCATCAGAAATGCAATAATACCAACAAACTCAGCAACATTCTGAGTGGTGGCATCCAAGTGAGCACAAATGTTGTGCTTGGTGTTGATGATCCACCAATCTGCCATGTTTCTGTTACACAAGACACATAAACATGAGATTTGTTCATAATAGAAACTATTGAAATTTGAACTGTTTCGAGATCAGTCTGGTTCAATCGTGTGATTGAACCATATGAATGAGTTCAGCCGTGCGATTGAGCATGCGGCTGTGTTCAATCGGGCAATTGAGCATGCGGTTGAGTTTAGTCGAGTGATTAAGCATGCGGTTATCGGACGATTGAGCTCACAAGCCTTGTTCATTCGGTCGATTGAGTCATTCGCCTAGCTCAATCGTGCGATTGAAGTTCATTCGGAGTGTCTATTCGCATAACTCTCTATTGACACTCCAACCTTGAATCTAGGTCAAAAATTGATGTTAAACGTCATGCTTAGACTAGTTAGATTCGCAAGGTCCCTAACTATCATTGTATGCCCTTCATTTTAACGATTATACACATTTAAGTGGTCTATTTGATAGTTTTTACAGATTTCTTGACTTTAATCAATTTGGTTAGTTAGGGTTTGATTACATCATGCATTTTATGCGATTTCATTCACTAAGTACATGTAGAAGATGAGAGAACACGTTAGTATCACAATCACAGTGTGAAATCAACGAAATCGAATTTTGGCAGAGTAACTTTGCTTTCATGCAATTTGGGAGCGATTGAAGGTGGTGAGAATGTGCGTTTATACTGATTTTATCTTCAGTCGTGTGACTGGACCTATTCGCATGCTTGATTCGTGTGACTGGGGCTCAATCGTGCGATTGGCTCAATCGGTCACATCCATTCGTGTGACTGGGGTTCAGTCGTGCGACTAACCCAGTCGGTTACCTCCATTTGTGTGATTGGTTCTTTCTGGTGATTCAATCGCATGAAATGGTCCATGCTTATGGTCCAATCGTACGTCTGGTCCATATGTATGGTTCAATCGTGCGATTGGCTAATACTCATGATCTAATCGTGCGAATGGCTAAGACTTATGAGTTTGACCTCACGCACTTTCAAACACTTAACTTGTTAACTATAGATAAGACATTATGACCATTGATCATCTCAGACATGACCTTTTTAATTTGAAAAACTATTGATCACCTGAGACGTGATTCTTTTAATCTTAAACCCTGATTGGTCACCTCAAACGTGACTCCTTTTTAGTGAGTGATTCATAGATTGAATTCAGATGGATAGTCCGACTTTTACCTACAAATGACTAAAAGTAGATAAATAAAAACAACTAGAAATTTAAAAACACAACCAACACATATTTTTGTAATTTTGAATGGAGATGGATTTAAACCTATTAGGGTACTTCTAACCGATTTTACTTCTTGGACAGCACAGCTTCAATTCTATTTTATCATTTCTGGTACGATTCAGTATGGAATCATACAGGTATATCAGAATCATTTGGGACATTTTAATAAATTATTTTGATGCTAGATTCTTGTTTTGACCAAGAGTCAATAGCAATTTTAGGAAATCATAGTAGAGCTACAGGATGCATACAATGATTTTTACTTTCAAGAACGGCAGCTCACGATGATTGTCAGTATACTTGTCCTCTTAAATCCATACACAGGTTTTTGACACTCATTGGTGATGATTAAGGTTTAATTATTTCAACAAGCATTTGTGGATCCCACGCTTATATCTTAATCAACGTTCCTCGGGAGATTTTTGAGCGGTCTATGAGTATATTTTATGAAGAAACTATTCTAAGAGCTTTCAAAGAGATGCCAAGCCTCAGGTCAGTGCCATCACACAGCAGAGAGGCATTAACAACAATGAATTCTAGAATATTTATGTTATGCTAATCCTCAGGTCAGTGCCACCGCACAGCAGAGAGGCACAACCTATCTTCTTGTTAGAGCATTTATTTTCTTTTTGCATATATCGCACCAACAACATAAGTTATTAGCTTGATTGCATTTTGCATTTTTTCATGTGCTTTTCTCAATTTTATGGTCGTCCGCACACATTTGTGGCGTTTATTTTGCTCTTCACCCCTTATTGGAACTGCGTTGATTGTGTCCAGGGATAAGATGGGAACCCACAGCAAGTTGAACAACTTAGTTTGAACTTGAAACACCAATGAGGTCTACTCATCTATTATGTTGAATCTACCAACACATCATATAATGAACTAGCAGCCTCTAGGTATACTTTCTCTATGTTACCTTGGTAGCATACTAGTTTTACTATCATTTTTCCTTTTATTTTGCTTAGACTTTTCAGACTTATACTTTAAATTTTGCATCTTAATTAGTTGAAATCTTTTAAAGTCTTAAACGATCTGTTCCATGTGTACTATCATTTTCCATAAATGTTGAATCAGTATCACAGATTTGGTTACTTTCCTTTTACCTAAGTTGTCCTTCTCTCCTTGTTTTTTTAAGTAATTAAACCAAGCAGCAAATTTAATACTAATCTAACCTATTCTCCCCCTAAAATTCTAAAATCGAAAAAATATCTTTGTGTTTTTGGATTTAATAAAAAGGAAAATAACATAAAATAAAATACAAATAACAATAAAGAATGTCAGACTAGGCATTTTCTTCCTCTGAAATCACATCACTTTTCTTCTTCACGCCATTAACCTCTAATAGATATAAAAACCTCGGTTTGTCAAATGCTTTTATGTAGAGGTCGGCGCGTTGAAAATCCATATTTATTTTAACCACATTGATTAATTGTTTTTCAAAACAGTCACGTATAAAGTGATATTTAATACCGATGTGTTTAGATTTAGGATGTTGGACGGGATTTTATGTAACGGCTATAGCAGTAGAATTATCAACATAGATAGAAGCGTTTATTAATTGCAAACCGTAGTCTCGCATTTGCTGTTGAATCCAGATGATTTGTGAATAGCAACTTGCAGCAGCAACGTATTCAACTTCACATGTTGACAGATCAACGGAGGTCTGCTTCTTACACTGCCGGGTGACTAACCGTCTACCAAAGAACTGACATCAATGCTGATGTTGACTTGTAATTCATTTTGCAACCGCCATAATCCTAGTCACTATACACTGTAAGCTCAAAATCATTGTCATGAGGATACCACAACCCGAGTGTTGGAGTACCCTTCATATAACGGAAAATCCGTTTAACACCTATGAGATGGTTGACTTTCAGTTTTGCTTGATATCTGGAACAGAGACACGTCGCATACATGATATCAGGACGAGACGTTGTGAGATACATAAGGGATCCGATCATTCCTCTATACATGGTAGCATCAACCAGATCATCATTTTCGTCGGGTGCCACATCGTGGTTCGTGGCATGTGGAGTTCCAGCAGTTAAGCATTCTCCATGTCAAACCAACTAAGGATGTCCCCTACATATTTATTCTAATGCAGGAAGATTCCTTTTGGTGTCTGATCCACCTATAGTCTTAGGAAGAACTTCATCTTTCCCATTGCACTCATCTCAAATTCTGCTTTCATGATAGATTCAAATTCTTTACATAACTCTTCATTTTTGGAACCGAAGATTATGTCATCAACATAAATTTGTACTAGCAGTAAGTCGCCATCCTTTTCTTTGATGAACAGTGTGCAATCAATAACTCCCCTGCGAAAGCCATGTTTCACCAGATGAGTTGAGAGTTTCTCATACCATGCTCTCGGGGCTTGATGGAGCCCATAGAGAGCCTTATCAAGCTTGTAAACTTTGTCCCGATGATAAGGATCCTCAAATCCTTCAGGTTGACTGACATACACTGTCTCATGGATTTCACCATGAAGGAATGCACTCTTGACATCTAGTTGATAAACTTTGATCTTCATGTAAGATGCATAGGCTAGGAAGATATGGATTGCTTCTATTCTAGCCACAGGTGCAAACACTTCATTGTAATCAATTCCGTCGACTTGTCTAAAACCTTGATCAACAAATCAAGCCTTGTTTCTAATTATGACCCCTTGGTCATCTTTCTTGCACTTCAAGACCCATTTAGTGCCTATTACTTTAGCACCTTTTAATCTATCCACCAGTGTCCATACTCCTAGCTTCTTGAATTGAAGGAGTCCTTCTTGCATTGCACTAACCCATGCCTCATCATTTAAGGCTTCACTTACATATTTTGGATCAAATTGAGACATAAAACATCGATAAGCACCGTCGTGAAGATAGCCTTTTTCCATGACTGAGGCAAAATTAGCTGAGTATAGCTGATTTCATGTCTGTACTCCCGATTATACATCCCTATGACGTTGTCCAGAGGATGATATACATTTATTCGTGATCCGGGAGTGGTGGGAACAACTACTTCCTGATCCAGATTTGGAATTCCTGGTTCAACATCTGTAGCCGTTGGAGTGCGAGGTTCTGAAGTGTTAGAGGCATCAACATCTAATGCTTGAGTACTTTCAGTAGCAGGAACCTATTCCTCTTGGTCCACCTGATCATTCTCCACTTCTTTATCGTTAGAGGAGGAGTCGCTTACCTCAAGTGCTCCCCCTAAAGAACTAGAAGATTCACCTTGTGAACCTGATGTTGTTGATTCTAGTGATGGTGTGTTTAAGATATCGTACATTATTTTGGTCGATAACTCATCATTAGGAAGGGAGAGAGGAATGTTGAAGGACTTAAAGAACCCATCATAGTCGAAAAAGAATGCAGGTCCCTTTCCAGCAAGTGGGTGGTGTATCTCTGAACATCAACGTTGCACCACACTTCTACTTGAGCCATTGAGTTGTTATAAACTCTCTTTTTCGCTATATTGTATCCTAGAAAAATCCCTACTTCAGCCTTCTCACTAAACTTCCCTGACTGAGTTTTCTTCAGCAGCGTACATGGTGCGCCTAATGGTTCAAGGTACTCCAGATTAGGTTTACATTGCTAGAGCAACTCATAACACGTTTTACCATGATGTTGACCACCAAGACTCGATTGATGGTGTAACATGCATTGGCAACTGCCTCGTTCCAAATTTGGATGGGCAGTTTTGAGTCGGCTAGCATCGTTCTTGTTGTCTCTATCAAGCTCCTGATCTTTCGTTTAGCAACTCTGTTCATTTATGGAGTGTAGGCAGATGTGAACTGGTGTACAATTCCTTTCTCTTTGCAAAACGCCTCCATCCACTAGTTCTTGAACTCCGTGCTGTTGTCTAAGCGAATCTATCTCACTTTCAGCTTGTAGAGAGATTCCAATGTAGTCACCAGCTATTTGAACGCTTCAAACGTCTCTGATTTGGATTTCAGAAACATTACCCAAGAGAATCGTGAGTAATCATCAGTGACTACATAACAGTAAAAATCACCAGCGATGCTCTTGGTGCTGACAGGACCAAATAGATCCATGTGTAGAAGTTCGAGAGGCAGGTCAATGGAATTACTTTCTTTGCCTTGTGAGACTTCTTGGTCTATTTACCTTTCTTACATGCTACACAAAAATCTGGAAGTTGAAAATTCTTGACATTTACTCCATTCACCCTAAATCATTCTGGATCAGACGATTCTTCTTCCGTGGATTTATGTGTCCCATTCTCCTATGCCAGGAGATTGAGTCCTTCTTTATTGCCTTTGACAAGAAGCATTGAATTTGATGATCGGTTGTGGAGGCTTTTGATAGATCCAAGACATATAAGTCATTATATCTTGAAGCTGACATTAAGATTTGGTCCTCTGCGATAATGTAATCCTTCTTCAATACATAGCACTTCTTGTTGTCAAAAACAACTTTGAATCCTTTGTCACATATCTGGGATACTAAAAGCAAGTTATTCTGTAATTGTTGAACGTAGTTGACCTTATAAAACTTTACTTTTTGGTTTCCCACTTTGCCTTGAGCGGTGATGTATCCTTCTTTATTCCCAGCATATGATACATGTCCCCCTTTAATTTGTTTGACATTTGAAAGGAGAGACAGGTTCCCTATCATATGCCTAGATGCCCCACTATCAACAATCCAGGTATTTGTGATAGCACTGTAACGGACACCCTGCACATTCAGAGGAAATTATCAATTTAGATTTGGGACCCAAGCCTTAACTGGCTTGGGTGACCTAGAGGAATCACACATCATGAACTCAATCCGCTGTCCATTTGAGGGTGAGGGTATATTATTCTTCTTCTTTTTCTCATTATCAGACAATGGACTTGACTTTTCCTTCCATAAGCCAGTTTTGTGTAAGGCCTGTTTGTGATAAATAAACGACTGGCTTACAGTTTGAACTTTAGGTTCATTAATTCTTTTTGGTGGAGTAATAGAACTCCTTTTCGAAGAACTTGGTTTAGTGTCATAAAGTTCAATTTTCTATCTGGGGTCTGATAATAAGGGCAGTTAGAAGAGATGTGTCCTCTCTTTCAACAACTATATCATGATCTTCCTTCTACATGTTGAGGAAACTGTTTAAGTGGGGTTGAATATGATACTGGGGTGACATGTGTCTGGTTGGATTTAGTCACTTCTTTTTTAGATGTATCACTTTTATTAACAAAATTAATTGTTTTGACATTTTTAACATCTTTAGCATGCCCTTTGGTCGGACTTTGATGACTAGCATGTTTATGGTTAACTGGTTTAGTCAGTTTGGGTTTTGAAATAGACTTTAGTGAACCTGACCTTACATTAACCTTTTTAAATTCATCATTTAAATTTTCAACAGGCATCTTGTCTTTTGATTCCACCAATTTACCTATGGAATTAGGATCACTAACCAAAGGAGTGGACACCGCATGATCCTCTATTGGATTGTTATTTACAGGTCTACATTTTGTATTTACAGGATCTTATGTGGTGGTGGAACTACTTTGTAACCTAACCCTTCCCCATTATTTTGTTCTTTCACTAAGTGTTGAACTATGTGAGAAGAACTGGTCCAACTATGCAGTTTTTGTTTTAAAGAGTTGACTTTGACTTCTAAAACTGCTTTTTCTTTCTTTGATTCTTCCAAAGTATTTAAATAAACTTATATCATTAGCTTGATTAAAAGCAACAACCTCGGTTTCTCGGTTTCCCTTAGTTGTTTACCTAAAAGTTCTATTTTTTCCTTATAACTGCACTCATTTTGTTTCAAAATATGATTAGCTTCTGTGCATAGTTGTAAGTCATTTACTAAGCTATCATTGTGGTCTAATAACCTAGCATATTTTAAATCTATGCTTTCTCTAAATTTTTTACATTCAATACAAGCATGATTTTCAAAGAGTTGGTCTTTTGTACTTACCTGTGAAGACTCGGTTGAATCAGCCATCAATGCAGAGTTTGACTCTTTGGATGCTGGAGATTCTGAATATGTCGTTCTAAGTTCTTCTTCAATCAGGTGATCGACCACATTCACTGCTTCTTCATTATCTGATGTTACTTGTTCAACTATGATTTCACCTTCACTAGTCGACCCATCATCCAATCCCTTGACACGGGCAATGTTTAATTCACCCAGAGACACAAATCTGAAGGTCCAATCCTGTCCTTTGTCTCCTTGAGCAGTCAAGGCTTTTGTCTCTTTGCTTGAAGAAGTAGCTCCACTTGTGGGTTTGTCTTGACGGTGGAAGGTTGAGAACGGATTTCCGTTACATGTTTTCTTGGGCTTTACACATTCACGTTTGAAATGCCCCTTTTCACCATAGTTAAAGTAGGTAACTTTGGTTTTGTCAAAACCAAAGGTTGTATCTTTTGTGGCTACCAAGTTCTGTCCTGTCTTTTTCACAAACTTTTTCGCCCTTGTGACAGCACTATCCAATGCCCACATGATATCCATTCTCTCTAGATCATTTTCGTTCACCTGCTCGTAATCTTCATCTGGAAGATGGAAATTTCCGATCTTCCCTGCAACTAGACCATCATAGGAATGTACAACAGCTGCTAGGAGAGCATGTGCTCCTTTGCTATTTCCATAGTAATATTACCTAGATTATCGGTCTTCAACTTTGTAGTGTTGGCTTCAGGCACTATATATTGGGTAGAGGATGACCCTGATATTTCTGGTCCTGAAGTGGTGGTTTGGGAAGGGGATGCTGAACTAGACACAAAGGCAGTTTGAAGCGGTGCTCCTGAACTGGTTGGAGTGGGAAATGAGTTATAAAGTGAAGGATTCTGGTCGTAGGATCCTTTCTGTGACCTGTATTTCATCCTCAGTTCCTCCTCCCTCAATTTCAAGATGAAGTCACTTATGTCTAACTTTGCAAGTATATTATTCTGTCTCAAGTTAGACACAAACGAGTCCCATTTCTCCGGCAACCCATTAGCAAAGCTTGTTACTTTAACTTCCATAGACGCCGTTACCCCATGAGTGTGCAACTCACTCATCAGATGGTAGAATCTGTCGATTATATCATCCAAGCTTTCTTTCCCTATAGAAGAGAAGTTATCAAACTCCTTTCTGAGAGCTTTAGCCTTCAATGCCTTTAATGTTGCATTTCCATCGTATCTTTTCTCCAAAGCCTCCTATAACTTTTTCGCCTGTTTGTTCTCCGAGAACTGATGAAAAATGTCTTTTGGTATTGACTGGGTCAATAGGGCATACACCTTCTTTTTAGCATTGTACTTCGCTTTCTGGCTATCAATCATACCTCCCAAAGTGAGCTTAACACCATCAGCACCGACTGGCATACTATAACCTTTCTCAATGGATTCCCAAAGATTGGGATCAACTCTATTTAGATAGATCTCTAACCGTTGTTTCCATTGTGGGTAATCATCTAACGTTATAAGTTTTGGTGGTTTATTATGATTCCAAATTTCATTTTCCAGAAGCAAAAGATTCTGGATGCAAGAGTCCCTTCCCGCAGTAAAAGCAGAGAACAGATCTTCCATCTTTATAAACTTTGAACTTTAGAACACGTCTAGTTCACTTGTGCGAATGGATAGATGCGAATGAGTCAATCGTGCGTTGGACAAATATGGATGAGTCAATCGTGCGATTGGACAAATGTGGATGAGTCGATGCGGATGACTTAGTCGTGCGAATGAAAGGTGCGAATGAATTCAATCGTGCGATTGGATTCAGTCGTACGTATGGAGTGTGTGATTGGAGACAAGCGAATGGGGTTGTTTAGTCATACGAATGAGTGAGCGACTGAGTTCAATCGTGTGAATGGGGTGTGTGATTGAGTTCACTCGTGCGATTGAGCCAATTGTGTGACTGAAGGCTACTGTTTTTGCAAAATCGAAGGCTTTTGACACTTTGACACAAAAACACGATTTTTCAAGAACCCTAATTTGTCGTATGCCAAAAAACATAAATTGACTACTAGAGACGTCGAAAACACTGTTTTACTCAAAACGTGACTTCTTTGAATGAAAAACGTTATTTTTACACTGAAACTAATCGAATCACACGCAAAATCAAGAGCTAAGGCTCTGATACCACTTGTAAGGACCGTGTACGTATGGAGTACTAATTGATCATGCGTGAAACTAGATCAAATAATGTGGAATCCTATTTGATTGGTGATCCAATTAGTGAGAACGCAATCCCGATCATTTAAAGAAACGTTAAGAACAAGTAGAACAAGATCATATGCGAACTATGAACTTGGAATAGGCTTTCTGGACTCTCTGGACTGCTAGGTTACGAGTATGTGTCGAAATTCTTCAAGTGTCTCTAAATTCTAAATTAGGTGGTATTTATAGGTTATGGGCTTTCATTCATATGACAGAACCATTAGCATGGTTCAGTCATGCGACTGAATCATGCGATTGATCCATACACACGACTGAAGTTCAGTCGTGCGATTGAGTCAATCTTATGTCTCAATCGTGCGACTGATCCAGTCTCCTAGTTCAGTCGTGCGACTGGTCCATTAGCATGAGATATTCATGTGTATGGTCCATTCGCATGAAGACTTATATGACTAAGTTTGAACACATCTCTCAATCATTGTTGACTAAGAACTATGAACAACAACCTCAAACCTATATAGTTAGTTCATTATACTTATCACACAATAAACAATGAAACATTAAACATTATAAGCATCAATCACATATTGTATTTCATTCAACTCATTCATTACATATGTGTAAGACATGACAGACATTTACATTAAGTTCATAAACTTACATATGTATCAACAAAGACTTACTTGCTTGTACCTCAAAATGGAATTATCCACAATTTGTTACCTTGGCATTATGTCAAGCATGAACTTTGTTTATATTCCACTCAAGCTGAACCTACTCACATATCTAAACTCTTCTAATCGGTCTTTATTATAATTGAAAAACCTAAGGCAAGTAACAAATGTATAGTGTACTATCATTTTCCAAGATATGAAATGCTATACAAGAAAACATATTAACTAAGACAATATTTTCGTATTATTATATGTTTTATGTATGTTTTTGAATTTTTTTCATATATGTATGTACATGGACAGGATATGCTTTTCTTGTTGATGATGATTAGTCTAAGTTGATCATGCCTAAAGACTCAATAAGAAAATTAAATCTAACTAAATCAAAGGTTGTAGTGAATAAATCAATAAGTAGATTTGTTGTATCCAATTTGACCAATTTGATTAAACCTTATTCAGAGCAATCTCTCAGGAAATGGTATTTGATTTCTATATGTTTTGTTTTACCATGTTGCACTGGATTTGCAATGATAAACATAGTAGTTGAGTTATCTATGTGAATTGGTGTTTGAAGAAAATTGTAACATAATCAACTAATGATTTTGCAACTAAAGAACTTGAGAGCAACTAGCTGAAGCAATAATGTACTCAACCTCAGTTGTGGATACTGATACATTTGTTTGTTTTTTGGACTGCGAATAAACAAGCCTTGATCCTATGAATTGACATCCACTAGTTGGGATTTCTTGTTGTTGTTACATCCTCCAAAGTCACTATCTGAATACAAGTAGAGGTTGAAGTCTCCTTCTTTTGGATACGAAAGCCCAAGAGCTATCTTCCCTTTAAGATATCTGAAGATCCTCTTAACAGCATTCAGATAGGACTCCTTAGGATCTGATTGGTACCTAGCACAAACACACACAACAAGCATAATGTCAAGTTTGTTGGTAGTTAAGTACATTTCAAACGTGAATGTGTAAAGTCTTTGATTCAACTAATTTTCCTTTAGGATAAGGTACAAGCTTATCAATAGTTGATACTGGAGTTTTGCATGAAGAAGAATCAGCAAGGTTGTACTTCTTCAAGATTTAATGCACATACATCTCCTGATTGATGAAGATTCTAGATGATTTCTAATGAACTTGTGACAGGGTTAGTGAGATTGAGATTTTCACTAAGGATCGAATATAGTGACTGAGTTAGTGATTGAATGGTGGAATCAAACAATCAAGAAACATTCAATGCAGAAGAAATACTCATAAATGCTTTTGTATATATTAATAAAGGTGATTGATTACAAATACTGCTAGGGTTAGCAAGAAACGTAATAATGCACCTAGAGAATACAAATATTCTGATTGTCTTAAATTCTGTCACCACATGTACGAGGTTATCTATTCTATTTATAGGTAGACAAGATGCCTTTCCAAAATGACCAAACTACCCCTGACCTATTGCATCAGAACTAGCCTAAGTGTGGGAGGGAGCACACCGGCGAATGTAGATTCGGATTTAACATGTGCTTCAAATGTGGGAAACTTGGCCACATAGAGAGGGAGTGTAAGACTGTGAGGTGTGTGGCAGGGAGGGCCATATGAGCCGAGACTACAAGAAGCCGATGGCTGAAAGTTCTGGTGCAAGGAAGAAGACGACTGGGGGAGAAGGACCAAGGCCGAGCGCCAGGGCGTTCATGATGACACAGGAGGAGGCTAGGACGGACCCTGATGTCGTGTCAGGTATGTTTCAAGTAAACCAAACTTTAGCCTCTGTGTTATTTGATTCTGGTGCTAGTAAAATTTTTATCTTTGTTGCTTTCTGTGCTAAACTGCCTGTTAGTAGTAGGAGTGTTGATGCACCCTTTGATGTAGAAACTACCATAGGTAAGTCTACCAAAATTTCTGAGATGATAGAAGGATGTGATGTGGAAATAGAAGGTCATAAGTTTCCTGTTAGGCTGTTCGTGATGAACTTGGTGGTTTTGATATGGTTCTTGGGATGGATTGGTTAGCGGACTACAAGGTGAACATTATGTGTCGCAAGAAGATGATTCAATTGACATCACCTGACGGGAGTTCGGTAACGGGTTATGGTGATTGGGTCATGACGGTTCCGAAGGTAATCTCAATGGCGGTGGCGGGAAAATGCATGAGGCGTGGATGTAATGCCTACTTGGCCTATGTAAAGGATGTGGAGACGCTAGCACCACAAATGTCTGATGTATCGATTGTGTGTGACTTTCCAGACATGTTCCCAGAAGACATACCAGGAGTGCCACCTGACCGACAGATTAAGTTTCAGATTGATCTGATACCGGGTGCCCAACCTATTGCCAACGTACCGTATCGGTTGGCTCCGACTGAGATGAAAGAGTTGATGGAGCAGTTGCAAGAGCTGCTTGATAAGGGGTTTATTAGACCGATTATCTCTCCTTAGGGTGCTCCAGTCTTATTCGTGAAGAAGAAAGATGGTAGTATGAGGATGTGTATTGACTACCGTGAGTTGAATAAGTTGACGATAAAAAACCGATACCCCTTACCGAGAATTGATGATTTGTTTGATCAGCTTCAAGGTGCCAGTTGGTTCTCAAGGATAGATCTTCGATTAGGCTATCATCAGCTTAAGGTGAAGGAGCAGGATATTCCTAAAACAGCTTTTCGCACGCGTTATGATCATTACGAGTTTCTTGTCATGTCATTTGGTCTGACCAATGTGCCAGCTGCTTTTATGGATCTGGTGAATCGAGTGTGTCGGCTGATGTTGGATAAATCAGTGATTGTGTTTATCGATGATATCCTGATTTATTCGAAGGGTGAGATAGAGCATGGCGGTCACATTCGGGAGGTTCTGGAGACGTTAAGAAAGGAGAAGCTGTAAACTAAGTTCTCCAAGTGCGCGTTATGGTTGCACGAGGTTCAATTCTTGGGTCATGTGGTGAATCCTGACGGGATCATGGTGGATCTACCAAATGTGGAGGCAGTGATGCAATGGAAGTCTCCAAAGACGCCATCCGAGATTCGTAGCTTCTTGGGTTTGGCGTGCTATTATAGAAGATTCATTCAAGACTTCTCTAAGATTGCTTCTCCACTAACTAAGTTAACCCGGAAAGATGTAAAGTTTGTATGGGGTCAAGCTCATGAGAAGGCATTTGAGGCGTTAAAGGCGAGGTTGACTCAAGCTCTTGTTTTATCATTACCCGATGGAAGTGAAGATCTGGTGGTTTATTCTGATGCTTCTTACTCGAGGTTAGAGTGTGTGTTAATGCAGAGAGGAAAGGTTATAGCCCATGCATCCTGACAGTTAAAGGTTCATGAGGTCAATTATCCTACTCATTACTTGGAGCTAGCAGTCGTGGTCTTTGCGTTAAAAATTTGGAGGCACTACCTTTACGGGACGAAGTGCACCATATTCACTGACCACAAGAGCTTGAAGTACTTCTTCAAGCTGAAGGATCTGAACATGAGGCAGAGATGATGGTTGGAGCTTATAAAAGATTATGATTGCGAGATCTAATCCCATCCGGCAAAGCCAACATGATGGTGGACGCCTTTAGCAGAAAAGAGAGGTCTGAGCCGATTCGGGTGAAAGCATATCAGTTGATCATGACATCAGATGTGATGAAGCAAGTCAAGGAGTTCCAAGATGAGGCATTGAAAGAAGATCATCTTAACTTTGAAAGAATGAGAGGTCTAGTCGCAGAATTAGGTGAAAACACGCTTGGTGTTAGAACTCGATTCCGAAGGATGTGGATTCCTCGTTTTGGGGGTCTACGGGTGAAGATTTTGGATGAAGCTCACAAGACTCGATACTCTATTCATCCCGGTGCTACAAAGATGTACCAAGAAATGAAGAAAGACTATTGGTGGTCGGGTATGAAACGTGATGTGGTGGAGTATGTGAGTAAATGTCTTACTTGTTTACTAGTGAAGGCCGAGCACCAAAGCCGTATGGGACGATCCAAACTTTGGATATATTGGAATGGAAGTAGGAGCACATCACCATGGATTTCATTACAAAGCTGCCACGTACCCCAAAAGGGTATGATGCTATATGGGTGATTGTCGATCGTTTGACGAAGAGTGCTCACTTCCTACCAATTCGCGAGACGTATTCATCCGAGAGGTTGGCGGATCTGTTCATCAAGGAGATAGTAACTTGAGATGGTGTGTCGGTGTCTATTATGTCTAATCATGACACCCGTTCACATCTAAATTCCGGAAGAAATTCCATGACGCGATAGGGACGAGGTTACATATTAGCACGGCTTATCATCCTCAGACAGATGGTCAGTCAGAAAGGACCACTCAGACCTTGGAGGATATGCTTGGCGCATGTGTTATCGATTTTGGAGGAAGTTGGGATGGCCACTTACTATTAGTTGAGTTCTTATACAACAAGAGTTATCATGCCAGTATTGGTATGCCTCCTTATGAGATGCTATATGGTAGGAGATGCAGGACACCCGTGTGTTGGGGTGATATGGGTTAGAAAGAATTAGGGAGCATCGAGGTGATCGAGGCTACGACTGAGAAGCTTGAAAAGATCAAAGCCTTCAGAAGGCAGCCAAAGATAGACAGAAGTCGTATGCTGATAAACGACGCAGACCGATTGAGTTTAAGGTGGGGGACAGGGTTATGTTGAAGGTCTCACCTTGGGAGGGCATCATTCGGTTTAGAAAGCGGGGCAAGTTGAGCCCAAGGTACATAGGGCCTTGCCGAATCATTGCTCGAGTAGGAGAGGTGGCCTATAGACTATAGTTACTAGATGAGCTAAGTGGAATTCACCCGACATTCCATGTATCTCATATGAGAAAGTGCCTAGCAGACGAGGATATGATTTACCACTAGAGGATATCGAGATAGATGAACGGCTCAATTATGTGGAGCAACCAGTGGAAATCATTGATCGAAAAGAGAAGAGGCTGAGGAATAAAGTGGTTCCTCTTGTGCGTGTATATTGGAAGCATAGGAAGGGATCCAAGTTTACGTGGGAGTCTGAAGAAGAGATGAGGCAGCATTACCCATAATTCTTTAAGGATAACAGGTTTCAGGGACGAAACCCAAATAAGGGGGTGGACTTGTAACACCCGGTTATTTTTAAAGTCAAAAAAATAAAGAATAAGTGAAGTAAAAAGAAAAAAAAGATGTTTTATCCAAGTTAAGGGGTAAAAAGTGTCCAAAAGGATAAAATCTTTGAAAAATGGGTGTAAAAGGTGGTATGGCCGCCCATATGTCACACACATCACAAATCTTCGGATTTTAGAGAGAGAAAGTAGCAAGTGCAGCAGAGAACTTTTGGTTTTAGAAAGAAGAATTCGAATTCAAGGTAAGAATTTGCGTGTTCATGATGTTCTTGACTGGTTTTATCCTCTTGTTTATGCTTATGTGTGTTTGTATGTGTTCGGGTATGTTTTTAGTGGGATTCTAGGCGGTTGAACTCAATTTCAAACGAGTTAGGAAGAAGCCATACTCAAGAGCTGCAAAGGTGAGTTCTAGAACCCCTCTTTTACATGTTTTAACTAATTTTGGAGCTGGAAATGCATGAATGTATGTTTTTATTAAGCTGGGTTTCGGACCCGTATGTATGAATGTGTGTATGTTGATGTTATGATGTGATGTGTGGCTATGTTCATGCTTGATGATGTATGATGGTGTTTCTAAGGCTTAGAAGGCCAGACTTAAGCTTACAACATGATTGATGGTGCTTGGGAACTGAGATCTGATGTTTAGGGCTCATATGTTTAAGTTTTAAAACCTCAAGTGTTCAAAAGTCACTGCAGATGAGTATAGAAAGTCACTGCGGATGACAGCTAATGCGGATGAGCATTAACTGCTAAGAAAATCAATGCGGATGAGTATGGAAAGTCAATGCGGATGATAGCTAATGTGGATGAGCATTAACTAATAAGAAAGTTGATGCGGATGAGTATGGAAAGTCAATGCGGAGGAGTATGGAAAGTCTATGCGGATGACAGTTAATGCGGATGAGCCTTAACCACTAAGTAAGTCAATGTGGATGAGTAGTGGATGAAATGCGGATGAACATTAACTAAGTATGGGAAATGTGGATGAGTAAAGTCAATGCGGATGAACAAATGCGGATGAACAGGAACAAATGCGGATGAAGTAAAACAAATGTGGATAAACTATAGTAAATGCAGATGAACACTTAGAATGTTTTCTGACTTTCTGGGGAAAAAGATGAATGTAGGCTTTGACTTGGGATGTTCCCGGGGGTTCTTGTAAGCTGACTTTTGAGGTCATAGATGTTATGATGGGCATGTGATGGTGTATGTTTGATGCTTTGGCATGATGAGTATGATGTTATGCATGATGGTATATATGATGTATGTTATGTATGTATGATGCCCTGTATGATGATGTTGACTGTTGATGTTTATGTTCCTTATTATGTATAATTATTTTCCCTTGGCTTTGCGTTTAATGTTAATGAATGAAATGAAAGTATTACGTAATGTAAAGTGGAAGGTAATGAAAAGAGGAACGAAATGATGAATGCATGCATTAATGAATGAATGAAAGTATGAAAGGCTTGCAAGCAAATGTAAGGAGGTTCACACCCAATAAAGGGTGTTAGCTCAACCGTGTGTGGGTTAGCTACCCCAGAAGGAAGCACACTGGGGCTTGATCCATGAGATTAAGCATATGTATGGAGGTTCACACCTAATGAAGGGTGTTAGCTCAACTGTGTGCGGGTAAATTACCCCAGAAGGATGCACACTGGGGTCTAATCCTTGTGATTGACCATATGTATGGGACCCTTGCCGCTCACCCTAGGTAACTAGAGTTAGCTTCATGCATAATATTTGGGGTCTATGAAAGACCTCAGGCCCAGTACCGGCTTTATGCATGTCGGTGGGGTGAAGCACATGGCATTGGTCCGAATGAAAGTAAAGATGTAATGACGAATGTACGGAATGAACGAACGAATGATAAAGATAATAATTATATTATCTATGTGTACATATGATGTGTGATCACATGTAAAAGTAATGAATGGTTTAATGAAATTAAAAGTATGTTTTATTGTAAAACTATAACTCACTCAGCAACGCTGACTTTTTATGCATTTTCCAGTTGGTAGGAGAACATTGCTGAGGATGGCGCGGGGCAGCTACTTGGCATTTTGGATGGCATTCTTTTGTTACTGTTTTTGCATTGTAATGCGAACAATGAAAATGTGTAATAAATGATTGCATTAACTTGCAAAAGTAGTTATTCTGAAATGTAAAGTTATTTCAATGTTCCACTACGATGTTTTTATGAAAGTTAAATGTAATTGTATGTTTCGTGAGCAATAATTGGCCAGCTGTAAGCGTCCCGGGAATGGGGCCTTACATGTGTGTTCATTTGTAAAGGTGCTCTAAGAGTGAGAGAGCAGAGAGATGTGTGATAGGCCACCCAAGGGGAGCTCACATTAGGTGGATCGAGCTTAAACAATGTAAACTCCTTTGGTATTGTAATCATTTGATTAATAATATTCGATTGAGTTGTTTTATGTTTATTAATATCACACATGCACACATCCGTCTTAATCTGATTATCAAGTGCAACAATATGTGGAATCGATCGTAATGAGGGCTTTACATATTTAATATGGGAATTTAAAAGTTTCTCATATTGTTGAGATGATAGCTTAAACTTTTGAAGTTTCACTTCAGTTGATACATGATCAGACATTGATTTTGTTAAAGAGGTGGTCAGATGCTCAACTTGGGCTTTCAAATTAAAGTTTTCAGATAAGAGTTTATCCAAATCCTTTTGTAATGAGGTGATTTTGACTTGATATAATTTTTGTTCTTTTTCATGAGATTCATTCAAAATCATTGTTTCTTTGACTTTATCAACCAATTATTGGGCATGGACCCTATACCTTCTACCTCTTCAACACAACTAGATGAACACAATCTATCTCTTAACTCTCTATCCATAGGTGGGATTTTGTTCTCCATGTTAGCCATCAATGCTTGATTTTCCTCTAACACTCCCTTGTCATACATGCTCCAATCAAAAGTGCCATCCTGTAAGATAATCAAACCAATTCTTTAGAATTATTT
The DNA here is from genome assembly GCA_025506515.1 of Flaveria trinervia. Taxonomy (NCBI): domain Eukaryota; kingdom Viridiplantae; phylum Streptophyta; class Magnoliopsida; order Asterales; family Asteraceae; genus Flaveria; species Flaveria trinervia. The sequence goes on along the minus strand of CM046444.1, from coordinate 53,335,050 downwards.
ATGCCTGCTGAGGAACTCGTGGCTGGTGGGGGTAAGTTTGTGATTTGAGATTTCTTAAAACTTCTTTGATTTGTCTGTCGTGTATCATTTGTTAATTGCTGATTGCATTCCCTGGATAAGTGACCATACAATTTGCACTTATAATATCTCACTTTTGATTTATCAACACCAATTTTAGTGGTTTTTCCTACAACAGACAGCCCCTATTTCTTCTCATGACATTTTTGCTTTGTATGCAATCATGGCCATTTCCCATTGAAAATCCATTTCTTCTTCTTCATCTGGATGAAGTTCTTCAAGATCTAGTTGTTAGAAGTGAGCAAGAGTCAAGGTGCTACCTAAGTAAGCTTGAAAGCTTGAGCTGGAAGTTGCAAAAGCTGCCTTCTGCTTTTCAGATTTTAGAACCATTGTGATTGGTTCAGAATGATTGTTTCTTTTGTTGGTTGATGATTCTTTTGAGGTTGAACCATTTCATTCATTAGCTTTTTGTCTTCCTTTCTTGGTTGAACTACTTTGAGTGGTAGATTTGGATGAATTTGTAGCATAGAAAGAAGTTTCTTCTTCATCCTCACTCAAAGCATGAGAACTTTCATCATCATCATTTGAAATGAATGCACTGCCTACTCCCTTTGCTTCTTTAAACTGATATGGAGCTATTTGAGCTCTTACACTCTTGTTTCTTATTTTCTCATCAAGCTCCAATGCTTCTACCTTTGCTACCAATATACCTAGTCCAATGGATTTTAGATCAAGGGTATTTTTGAACATAGATACAGTCTCACTCTAACTTTTTAGAGAAGTATGAAGTATTTTTTGTTTACCTCCTCATTGTTATATTTCAACTCAAATATATTCATTTCTGTAACAAGTTGCATATATCTATAGAGTTGTTGAGGAACAAATTCACCCTCAATATGATGGAATGTCTCATATTATGAACAAAGAGTGTCCTTTTTATGCTTCTAATCTCATTACTTCATTCACACAATGAGTTTTCCGTAGTGAGTTAGCAGTTTTGTATGCCTCACATCTCATCAATAGATCTTTAGGTAAAGCCATAGTAAGCATACTATAGGCTTTAATATCAATTTTGACCTTCTTAGCATCATCAGGAGGGGGTCCTTTAAAACTTATGGGTTAATTTTTGTCAATATAATCAGGTCCAAGTGCAGGTGGAATATATGGACCTTCAGTAATGGATACCCACAAATCTGAGTCAGTGTAATTCATATGATTTCTGAATCTAATTTTCCAAGTTGTGAAATCAGATTTTTTTCCAATTTTAGAGTTTGATAAGCTAATCCAACCGGTGAATTACTCATTTTAGAATGTTTGTTGATTTTCAAACAATTAAATGATCAAATACCATATGAATATGTAAACGAGATGCAAACACACTCACGCAACAGTAATAAATCACTAATGAGACTGATATTCAATCAATCATGACAAAAATTCCAAGGAATTAATGACTTCTGATGATAACGATCTAATATATATCAAACTCTTAATTATTCTGAAAAAGAGAATGAGTTGTGATTGAATTAGTCAAATCTCTTGATGAATTCTTACATGTTTGAAATTTCTGATTATTGATGATGAAATTTTTTCAAATCTGATTGAACAATATTTTGATTATTGAACAATGACCCAAATCTACGAATCAAAAGATATTAATGTAGATCATACTTAATAGATCAATAGAACAGTACTAGATTGATTGATATAAAAAGGATTTGATGATTTTGATTGATTACACAAAATCGTTGAGTGAAATAACTTCATTAGCTATTAATTAGCAAAACCCAACGTATGATTTGATTGATTGATTAAAAAACACGTTTAAATCTGGATTATCAATACCCAAGTGGTGATGAACATTCAAAAGAAATTTAGGCAAAACATCAATTCAAAAAGATCTAAAACTGATTGAACAACTAATTAACAAATCTAAAACTGATACATCAGTTGATCTAAATCAATGAGCACGAGGCTCTGATATCGCCTGTGAATCCAATGATCAAATCAGGAATTATCAAAATAGATTATCACACTTAGCGATCGTGGAATTACCACAATGTTTGTTTGATTAATTGTTTATGATATTTATAATTTGTAACAATGGACAATGAAGAACAGATGAAATAATTTGAAGTACAAATTAAAGTAATTAATTCCTTCAAAATGGACAATTAAAGAAGATCAATACAACAATTGCTTCAAAATGGTTTCCATTGAATACTAAATTGATTACAATTTGTATTTTGGTTAATAAACTAATTTCTATATGATGTTCTTAATTGTTTTTGCTATTTTGTTGTTTTTGATTGATGATTTGGTGTAATCATCAATGATATATTATTTTTGAATTTTATAGTGTAATTGGGTAGTGAACCCATGTCTTCCTTTTATAGGCAGAGGGTTTACTATTACATGGGTTGAAATTGTAACTTTTTTAATTGTGGTAAGAAAGTTACATCAATGAAACTTTGATGTTTCTTGAATGACATCAGTCTTCCATAGATGTTGACTTGTTGATTTCACTTTTGTGAGGTGACTTGTTGACTTCATTTTTGAGAGTTGTTGACTTCATGGATGAAGTAGTTCTTTTGCAGGAAATGGTCTTCCGTAAGAATGGATCTTTGATCTTTAAGTTCTTCAGCAGTATCAGATATACTTCTACATCAGCAGCAGCTTAACATTCGAATATGTCTTTCGCAGGAGATCCATAGATGCTTGATCCTTGACTTATATTGCTCCGGAGAACATCTACGAAAGAACACATTGTTCATCCGTAGATAGTTCTGTAATTGTGTCAGTTTGAGAATTGACCAAGTGTGATTTTTTTTCCTGAAATTTTGATTATAAACAGTACAAGCACATATATGTACTTATATATATCGTGATTACAAAATGTTAATAGATTAGAAGAAATCATTACAAGAGTTGACTAACTGCTAAACCTATACAATTAATTAGAGCTAACAAAATGAAGACAGAAATCAGAAAAGGTTGTCTGAATACCCAAAAAATAGGATAAAGTCCCCAAATCCTCAAGGGAAACTAAGAGTGTAACCGAGCAATCAAGGAATTAACAAACTCAAAGGAGCTCCCGGTAATAATAATGTCATCAACATAGACCAACACCTAACAAATATCACCACCATGCTTAAAGACAAATAGTGAAGTATCAGAAACACACTGAGAGAAGCCGATGGCCAAAAGAGCACATGAGAGCTTGGAAAACCAAGCACGAGGAGCCTGCTTAAGGCCATAGAGAGTTTCCAAAGAAAACATACATGATGATGCCTAAAAGAATTAACAAAACCTGGTGGTTGAGACATATACACAGTCTCAGACAAATCACCATGAAGAAAGGCATTGTTGATATCAACCTATCAGATAGGCTAACCACAAGAGAAGGCAATAGACAAAACAAGATGAATATTGGTAGGCTTAACCGTAGGACTAAATGTCTTAGTGTAATTAACCCCCTTAGTCTAATGAAAGCCTTTAGCAACTAGCTGGGCTTTATAGCGACTCGTAGAACCATTAGGATAGTGCTTAATCCTGTAAACCCACTTACAACCAACAACATTAGCATCAACATGTAAAGTCACAAACTCCCAAATATGATTGGAATGCAAAGCATCCACCTCATTATGCATGGCATTCTACCATAAATAGTAGTGTTGAACTTAAGAAAAAGAGGAGGGCTCAGTAGCCGGAGCTATAGTAGCATGAAAAGAACATGATCAGGGGATTGTCAAGGTTGATGAGTATAATCATGCGAACGAGTGACCATAGGATGATAGGAAAAAGTAGAAGGATAAGGGGCATAAAGAGAAAAAGAAGAATCCAAATGAGAAGACGAAGGAGGTGATGAAGAGGAAGAAACAGGAGATGTAGTGAAATAAGGAGGAGAAATAATAAAGTCAAAAAAGGAAGTGGAATTCAAAGAGACAACTAAAGAAACAAAACCTTGAATTTCAAATACCGTCTCATGAAATGTCACATGACGAGATGTGATAGTTTGAGAGTGTAGAGATTAATGAAGAGCCTGATGCAACCTAAACATCCAATGTCTATTCTGCATGCTGCACAAGTGCATTGAAGAAGAATGCTTAGGAAGTTTCACACATACAACAGAAATATTCTAAGTATGAAATCATCCAAAGCCAAGACCAATATCTTCCAAAGCCAAATATGAAGTCTTCTGAAGCCTTAGAGACAAAGTCTTTCGAAGCTTCAACTCATGAAGACAGATTTCTTCCAAAGACTTTTAACACATGCTTTATCTGATGTACTTTTCCATATAGCTGGACACTTTTCCGTTGCATCTTTGTAAGGTCACCAACTTACATGAGTTGGTGAAAAGGTCCATGCTTTTGGTAACTATACATTGAGGTCTTGAGTCTGTAACTTTCTACTTCATGTATGTTATCCTTTCTGTAATAGATAAGGATGTGAGCTATGGCATGTCATAGTCACTAGTCAAAAGGCAATCTGCCTTTTGACTTTACAATTGATTTTGTTTTGTGTCTAGTCAATTGTATCCAGCTGGCTTTCAAAGTATAGCCGGCTGTAGGATGTAGTATAAGTATCTCATGTTCTTGTATCTTTGAATCATGCTTTGGAACACTTGTAATAGAGCATAGAGAAAGCAATATACTGCATTCTTGAAAACCATATACTTGTGTTCTTTGTGTTCAGTCTCTTACATTACTTGTGTTCTTAGTGTCCTACAGTCATACTGTTTGATTAAGTTTAGTTAATCTCTCTTTGTGTTTGTGTTGTAACTAAACCCCCTTCAACGATCATGCATTTGGTACCAGAGCATTTCAGGCACTTGATATAGATCTCACCATCTTACGATCCCTCACACACACAAATACTAAAATTTTCAAATGGTAGCCATTTCCAAGACTGATATGGAAACCAGAACCATGAAAAAGTCCCCGCTGATCACTCTTGATGAGTTTGATACCTGGTGTTTAAGAATGGAAGGTTTCATCAGGTCTCTTGATTCAAGAATGTGGGAGTCTATAGAGAATGGACCTTTCATACCTAGCACCCCTTCTGCTACTGGTGCTGGTATGATCCCCAAAGATGTGGCTAACTACTCTGATAATGATAGGAAGAGAGTAGAGATTGATAGAAAAGCCATGAGAGCCCTTCAAACTGCCCTTCCAAACTCTGTGTACAGAGGATTCAAGAAGTGCGAAACAGCCAAGCAGCTATGGGATGCACTAAAACTGATGTATGAGGGTTCCTCTGAAGCTAAGGAGAACAAGAAGGATCTCTTGAAGCAGCAGCTTGAAAACTTCACCTTCAAAGCAGGTGAAACCATGACTCAGCAGTACTTCAGGTATGTTGAGATTGTGGATACCCTAGTGGATGGAGGAGTCTCTCTTGAGAACAGAGACATTGTAAGGAAGTTCATGTCCTCACTTCCTAGGCAATAGACACACTACTGTGTGGTGATCAAGAGAACTGAAAATCTCAAAACTCTTACTCTGACAGAGTTATAAGGGATTCTCAGTGGCTACCAGATGGAGATGAACATGCAAGGTTCACCTGGCAACTCCAACAATCAAATGGGTTCAGCCCTACATGTGGTTGAAAGGGACAGCATAGAACCCAAACATCATCTCATATGCTACCCTGACAACTCACCAAAGGGTTCTTTCATCACCTTCCCAGAGACACCAAGAGAGAACTACACTCAAGGAAGCCCATTCCAAGAGACAAGCTCTTCTCAAACTTTTATGTCTTCTGATGAAAGTTGTGGCAACTCTCTGTTCACTCTTGAAGACCTGGATTGTATTCATCCAGATGATCTGGAATACATGGAAATAGTCCAGCAGATGGCTCTTCTCACTCACAGAGCCAAGAAGTTCTACAAGAGGACTGGAAGGAAGTTTCCAAGCAATGCAACTAGTGGAAAGTTTGGCCTAGACAAAGACAAAGTCAAGTGTTACAACTGTAACTTGATGTGCCACTTTGCCAGAGAGTGTAAGGCACCTAAAACAAATGGTGGCCAAACACAGTCCAGACCAAACTACACTGACAAAGCTCTCCGGAATGAGAAGTCAAAGCAGTAGGCTGCTGTTGTTGTTGAAGAAGGAGGCTTTGACTGGAGCTTTCAGGTGGAAGATGCTTGTTGATGGCAGATCATGATAAAGCCAAGGTATTGGAATATCTCTGTACTCCTAAATGCATTGCTAAAGTGAATAGATAAAGGTCCTATAACCTGGAGATGAGATCTGACCTTGAGTCCTTAAACATTTTAAAATCTGATTTTAGAATGTCTGTAATGATTATAAACTAAAGATAGAGGACCTTGAGAAAACCATTTCAGTTCTAAAACATGAACACACAGATTTTAGGACTTAAATCAAAGATCTCATAACCAAGTTAACTGAGTGCCAGGCTAAGCTTGTGATCAGCAAAGCCAGGGTAGAAAAGAGTGTTCTTGAAGAAGAGATCTTCAAGAACATGATATCCTCATCCCTGTACAACAAAGTGTGCTATCAAAACAGGCAGGGACTGGGATCCAATGAGATAGCTCCTCCACACACAATCTTGTCAGTAAGATCTCCTAGGTGTGGAACTTGTGAAGATGAGCTTCCTCTTATAGATCCTATAAGTGAAGAGGATGAAGAAGAGATAGTGAAAAATTCCTATGAGAAGAGTGAAGAGGAGGATTCTAAGAAGGGCCACTATCCTTCTGAGGAGAAGAAGAAGACTGTGATGACCATGTCCATGAGAAAGAACTTGATCAGAAAGAGCAAAAGAAAGGCAAGGAAGGCTCAAGAGATCAAGGCTACTTTTGACTCTAAGCAGAAACAAGTTTTCATCTCTATAGGGATTAAAGTGGTAGGGACTGAAGACATCAACCAAAACTCTTTTGCTAAGAGTTCTGGTTCTTGTTCAACTCATCTCAGTAACAAGAAGAAGACTAATCTATTATGTACCACTGCTGCACAGCCTGGGCCATCAAACTCCAAGAACAGTTCCTAGCCCAAAGGAACTGTCTCAGCATCTACAAAGATAAGGTGGAGAAGGGATGTGACCAAAGAAAGTCTTGTTCCCAGCAAAAGACTCTTGTGAAGAAGAAAATGGTGTGTGTCATGTGTGAAAGTACCTCTCACATTGCTAAGGATTGTCCATACAATCCTAAAGGTACTGTCCATATGACTAGTACAAGACTTCAAAGAGTTCTAAGAAGATTCAAGCTTTGGAAGGAAAACCTATTTCCTTCGGAAGCTCCAAGTCTATGAAGAAGGGAAGTGGAAAATTACCCTCAAAAGAAAAGTTGGTCTCAGAAGAAAGGAGTTCTTCCGAAGCACTGAAGTCTGCTGCAGTGTCTACAAAATCTTTTGAAGGTTCAGTCATCAAAAATTCCGAAGTCCCAAAAGCTTTTGAAGTTTTGAAGGTCAAGTCCAAGACTCCAAAGGTGGTGTGGAAGTCTAAAAAAGACCAAGTGACTGAGAATTCTCCATCAACAACAGCTCAAGATCCTCTTAGCACAACCATAGGATCTATTACTGTTGAATTACTTTCTGTTATTGAGCCCAAGATAAGCAAGGCTTGTGTTTCCAAATGTAACTAATCATTTTCTTTGTGCAGGGACAGCTGAAGACAAACAAAATGCTTGGATCATTGATAGCGGCTATTCCAGGCACATGACAGGCAATAGGTCACTACTCTAGAACTTTGAAAGAATTGATGGAGGACCAGTTGCCTTTGGAGGAGATGAAGATGGTTACATTTCTGGAAGGGGCAAGGTCACAAATGGTAAGCTCAGCATTGATAAGGTATACTTTGTCAAAGAGCTTGGGTACAATCTTCTGAGTGTATCCCAATTTTGTGATCAGAGTCATAATATGTGCTTCACTGAGCATGAGGAATGGGAACATGTACAAGATGGATTTGCAAGAAACATCTCCCTCTGGAGAAGTTTTATGCTTTCTGTCTAAAGCAAATAGTGATGAGTCTTTCCTATGGCATAAAAGAATGTGCAATGTAAACTTTAAGAACATGAACAGATTAATTAAAAATGATTTAGTAACTAGAATACCAAAGAAAGAGTTTACAAGTGATGACCATTGTGTTGCATGCCTGAAAGGGAAGCAACATAAGGTATCTCACAAGCCTAAGGAAAGGAACTCTATCACTACACCCCTACACTTGTTACATATGGATCTCTTTGGCCCCACCAGTGTAATGAGTTTAGGAAGGACCTCTTATTGTTTAGTGATCACAGATGACTTTAGAAGATTCACTTGGGTTTTCTTTCTTAGAACTAAGGATGAGACTCCTGAGATTCTGAGGAATTTCATCTTAAAAATTGAGAATCAATCTGATCACAAGGTCAAGATCATAAGATGTGATCAAGGAACTAAATTTAAGAACCAAATCCTTGATACATTCTATGATGAAAAGGGTATTACAAGACAATACAGTGCTCCCAGGACTCCTCAGCAGAATGGTGTTGCTGGGAGGAGAAACAGGACACTGATTAAAGCTGCAAGAACCATGTTGTCTGACTCTAAGCTGCCCATCACCTTCTGGGCAGAGGCAGTCAACACTGCCTGTTATGTGCAGAACAGAGTTTTAGAAGTTAAGACTCACGACAAGACTCCTTATGAACTTTGGCACAAGAGGAAACCTTTCATTGGTTCTCTCAGGTCATTTGGTTGTTCTTGCACCATCTTGAATACCAAAGATCAAATTGCCAAGTTTGTTGAGAAATCAGATGATGGACACTTTATCGGATACTCTTCTCAAGCTAAGGCTTTTAGAATATACAATCTCAGAACTAGAGTTGTTGAGGAGTCAGCCAATGTGATTTTCAATGAACACACCCTGTGTTGCTGGTTCTGGTCCGGATTTGTTATTTGATCTTGATATAGTTACCAACTGTTTTAACAAATCTTTTGAGAATGTTTCAGGATCTACAGAAAATTTAAATACAGGTGATCCTGATCCAAGATTTGAGCTAAGAAGACCTTCAAGTTATACATCTTCAGCTCCAGTTGGAACTACTTCTGCAAATGAGGTTTCTGTCAACACTACAATGAACAAGGAAAAGACATACTGCTAGTTCAAGTATATGTGGATGACATCATCTTTGGTTCAACTAATCCAAAGCTCTGCAAAGACTTTGAGAAGCTAATGAAAGACAGATTTGAAGTGAGTACAATGAGGGAACTCAATTTCTTTCTGGGAATTCAAGTGAAGCAAGTTGAAGATGGCATCTTCATAAGTCAATCAAAGTATGTTCAGGACATACTCAAGAGATTCAACATGACTGATTGTAAGATTGCTAAGACACCCATAGCTAGAAACCACTCCTTTGTACCTGATCTTGAGGGGGAGTGTGTAGATGAGCACTTATACAGGGCTATGATTGGGTCTCTTATGTATCTTACTTTTAGTGGGCCTGATATCATGTTTGCTACATGCATCTGTGCAAGATATCAAGCTAACCCGAAGATGTCTCACCTTATCACTATCAAGAGGATTCTAAGATACCTCAAAGGTGCATCAACACTTGGTTTATGGTACCCTAAGAATCCTGACTTCAATCTGTATGCCTATACAGATAGTGATTATGGTGGTTGCAACATGACTGCAAAGTCTACATCTGGGGGATGTCAGTTCCTTGGTGGAAGGGTTGTCTCATGGCAATGCAAGAAACAATCATGTGTCTCTGCATCAACTGCTGAAGCTGAATACATTGCTACTGCAAGCTGCTGTGCTCAAGTGCTTTAGATTCAAAATCAGATGTTGGACTATGGGTTAAACTTCAAGGAGACTCCCATTCACATAGACAACAATAGTGCTATCTTAATCACAGAGAACCCTGTGCAACACTCAAGGACAAAGCACATCAATATCAGGTATCATTTGATAAGAGATAACTATGAAAAGAGATTAATTAAACTAGTCAAAGTTCACACAGATGAATAATATGTTGATCTGTTTACAAAGGCTTTTGATGAACAGAGATTTAAATATCTTATATCAGTTATTGGGATGATTAACTTTGAATAGGTTCTTCTTAAAACTAATTCTTATTATTTTCTAAAATATGTGTGTCCTAAGTTGTCTAGTTTATCACTTTCATAAGCTCATGTTTTCTTTGGATGCAAATTTCTTTTTGAAGACTTCCTTAGATTTTTGACAATTTCTGATACTTTGAAAGTTATGCTTTTAACTTCGAAAGCAAATCATGCCTTCAAAATAAATAACTATCTGAAAAATTCTACCTTCAGAAGTGTTCTCACATCTATCTTCCGAAGCTTAAATACTTGTTGCAGGATCGATGTTTGTCACTAAACACTTATGTTTTTCTCTCAAAATCACCTAGAACAACACTCGGGTTAAGATAGAATCAGTAAGAGTTGATCACAATATAGAAAGTAATAAAGAACACAGGAAGTAATTTTCAAGGTACTTTTATATATTGCTTCTCAACTCAAAATACAAGACTCTTACAAGCAGTTGTTGTTATGTGTTACAATGAGTTATAAAGAGAACCTATACATAATACTACCTACAGCCAGATATACTTTGATACCAGCTGGGATCCTATAGCTAAAGTCTATACTACAAGACTAAAGTTTAAGGTATCTCGAATGAAGTCTTATCTGAGATTTGGTAGTCAGGAGATGTCCCTGAGTTACCTTTTGTCACCAACTAAAGTTGATAACATGTACTATCATGAAAAGGTGAACAGTGGAATAAAGTATGGTCAACTGCATGGCTCTTTAGGAAGAAGCCATACAGTATCAAAGGTCTGCAGCGGAGTGTCAGAGACCATACTTGTGTCCACTGGTCATAGCAGTGTCTTTCGAAGGTTAAATGGCTTCGGAAGAGTAAGTACTTCCGAAGCCACTTATACTTCGGAAGAGGCTGCTTCTTCCAAGGCTTGGAGACTTCTTCTTTTCATCATACTTCGGAAGTGGTCTTTAGTTCATTCTTCTAAGGCTTGAACTTCGGAAGTATACACTTGACTTCGGAAGTAGGGTTTTGTCTTCGGAAGTTGATCTTGTACTTTGTCTTCAGAAGAACTCTACAGCCTTCAGAAGTTCCATGCTAAGCTTAGGAAGCCTTGGCATTAGTACCAAAATTATCTAAGTGACTTAGTTTTGGTTGCATTAGCCTTCTTCTTGATCCAACAAACTCCCCCTAGGCTGATGCTACCAAAACTTCACTTGTTTCTGCTTCTCAAAACTTTCAACACCAACAAGAGTAAATATTTGATGTCTCCTTGTTCTTCCCTGATGTGGTGCTAAGAAGTTTGTATAGATCCTTGGTGGACAGGAAATCCAGTCTGTCACCTTGGATAACATGTACCCTCTGTTGTTGCCCTGTGAAAAAAGTTTGTTGATGGGAACTGTAATCATATTCTCATCTGACTATAGGTTCTAATTCTGGACCCTCCACCATTTGTAGAAAGGCAGTGCCTTTGGTGGGAGGTCTTTCCTTGTCTTCCTGTCTTCTCAATCTCAACTCTTCTTCAATCTTGGCCTTTCCAGTCAACTCGGCTAGGTGAAGGCTGCTAAGATGATTTTTGATAAGTGTAGCGGCTTTAGAGTCGGAGGGGTTGGATGTCAGCCTTGATTTCACTGACATCTCTTTTCTCTTCCCTATCCGGATGTCAGCCTTGATTTCACTGAGAATCTGTTGAAGTGTCTTTTCAGACATGGGACCCACCTGCCTGCCAGAGAAGTCGTGGGCCCAAAGATAGTCTTTCATCTAGGCCTTCTTAGTGAGCTTCTTGGTTGCAGTGTCCCAAGCCTTTTCTTCCTTCTTATTCTTCCCCTTTGCCTTTTCTCTTGCAGCCTTCTTCCTTTCTTTCTCCATTTGATCCTGCTCTTTGTTGTAGAGCCATAGGATCGTATCATCATTGTGTGGAGAAAGTTCTTGAAGATTAAACCCTCTGGAGAGTATGAAGTTTATCCTGTCTCTCCTCAGCTGCAGCTCAGCCTCCTTCTGCTTTTCTTCTTCTTTCTCCAAGGCCAACCTCGCTTCTTCTTCAAGTTTCAGTCGGGTTGCCCTCTCCAGATACACCAACTCCTCTAGTGTTAGCAGGAGTGTCTCTTTATTGGCAGCTCCCATTTGGATAAGCTGGTCAATGATCTCTTCTCTTCTTTTGTTGTTGATAGCCTTCTGATTGGTTGCAGCTGCTTTTGTACTGGCAGCTAGCAACTTCTCAGATGGAAGTCTTCCTTTCTTCTTAAGTTTCTCAATCTTTTCTGCTTCCTGAAGCTCTTTCGCAGTCATCTTTCTTTTTCCTTTATCTTTTGAAGATCCTGACTGTGGTGGTTCTTGGAGAGTGGATTCTGATTTTGAGAGAGGTAGAGATGGTGTCTGGGATGGAGGTAGTTTCAGAAAGTCCTCACTGTTAATCTTAGATTCCCTTTTGAGGATTGCATCTATGATGATCAGTTCCTTGGATATCTTAAACAGTCCTTCCGCAGCTTCCATTTCAGCTTTGGAAGATTCAGCTTGTTCTTCCGAGGCTTTAACTTCAGCTTCGGACGTTGGAGGAGATGCAGATTCTGTCCCAACTGTTTCAGTTGCTGGGCCATCAGGCCCCATTTCCCCTTAAAAATGAATCTTAGGTTCCATGTGGACCTTAGGTTGACCAACTTCTTCCACAGTGGTAGAAGGTGCAGTCAGCCTCTGAAGCTCTTTAGCTCCAAAGTAGAGCATTGTAGCATCTGGACTTGGCTGATCTATGGAGGATCTCAATAGAAACTTGGTGAAGAGTCTGTAGAGATCACTGAGCATCTTTGAGTCAATCTGCAGAATGACTTGAGGTGGCTCAGACACAGTAATGATAGGAGTAGATGAAGTTGAAGTTGGAGTTGAAGTGTGGCTCTGTTGGGGGTCCTCAAGTGTTTGTCTCTGAATATTCTCCCCCTTTTTGGTAGCATCATCTTGAGAGCTAGATGAGCTAGAGGAAGAAGTTAATGAGACCTGAATAGTTACATGCCTGACAGACCTCTCTGTCTGTTTCTCAGCTAGTTTGGCCTTGAGATTGTCAATCTCAAGTTGCTGAGTGGCGGACCTTGCTTCTAAAGTCCTAACCAAAGATTCAAGGTTTGAGACTTTAGATAGAAGGTTGTGAATGAGGATTTTCATGTTTCCCTAATCTTCTTTTGAAGAATCACATGGAGATGAGGTAACATACCTGGTATGTTCAGCCTCACCACCAGATGTGGTTTCTTGGCACCCTGGTTTCCCATGCTCAATGATGTCTCTTTCAGAGTCATCAAAGTGCTCGGTTGCCGCAGATTCAGTCTGATATATGTTACCACTATCCACAAGGCCCATTGAGGCACCTTCTGTAGTGGCAGTTGAATCTGCATGAGTCCCCTCTACATCAGTGGGACTCACCTCAGTAATTTGTTGCTAATGGAGCTAGAGATAAGGGATTTCTCCGGGCTCTGTTGATCTTGAAGAGGGTGTTGTAGATCAACATCATTGCCATGGAGAGATGTTATCTCTTCATCAGTTTTGAATAGAAGGTCAGTAAAAGATAGGGAGGTTAAGCCTACTGACCTGGGACCTTGGTCAATGTCTACAGGCAGTGAGCCTCTGGTGGGGCTGTCCCTAGTTGGCTGTTCAGAAGAGTGTAGATACTCATTCTGATGGTTGCTGGTTTGGGTTTCGGGCTCCTGGGTTTGAGACTGAGGAGACTCAAAACCCATATTGAGGTCAAAAGAGAAGGATGGAGAGACCTTAGACTGAATGGGACCCCATGTTTCCACTCTAGTCTTTTTGGATTGAACAGGATGGGCTTGTTCAATCAGAGTATATTGAACAAGGGTTCGTTTGGGGCGTCTTTCATATGTGATGGTGATAAGTGGAGAAGGCAGTGTTGTCATTTTGGTGGTGGTTGCTCGTGTGGGTTCATCACCTGTGGGGTGAATAGGGATGTCATCAGGAGCTATGTGCTCAATCATACCTGGGAGCAGAGTGGTGTACCTTCCAGTGAAGTTGGTTGATACCTTCTTAAAGGTCTTGAAGATGGTAGGCCGCATGTGGGGGACAGTTAGAGCAGCTTCATAGACAAGCATACTCTGGTCCAACTCACAGTTGATGATGTGCTGTATGAATCTTGGATACATATAGAATGTCTCCCTTTGTAGATTCCCAATCAGATTGGTGAACAAAAATCATGAGTAATTAAAGCGTAGGCCTCTCACCAGTCCATGAACTAAGCATCCTAGTTCATATGGGATTTGATCCCATCCACCGGACTTGTTGGACAAGAAGTGGAGAACAACATGCAGGAGAAACTTCCAATTGTAAGAGAAGTTGAACTTGTATACCGTTGACCTGCTGATGTCGCCGCCATATCCCATTAGGATGTAGGTGCTGTCCAAATCTGCCTCGGGAACTCAGTCGGAGCTCCTTCCTCGTGAAGCTCTAGATGATCCCTGATGAGTTGTTCAGTAATGATCAACTCCTGTCCACAAATGCTGGACCTCAGTACTCAAATCCCATTTAGGGTTTCGGCTCGACCATTTCCCCAAAATTCAGCCATGTGGTTGGAGAAAACAGTGGGGTTAATAGTAAAAGCAGTGTAGTAAGGTGATTGGGTGAGAAAGGAGATGATTTCAGAGAAGTCGTGACAGGATCAGTGATCTCAAGTTTGATGGATTAGAGTGTAATGCAGCGGAATAAGATCAAGAATTAGACAAATTATAGCAAGAATTTGATATTCATATGCATTAAGAACAAATACGGTTGTAACGAGAGAATATATTTCTGTGAAAAGGAATGTTTCAATTATATCAAATGTTTTTGCTCAATCATTCATTACAATTAGGTTGACACTCCTTATATAGAGTGCAATCACTGCTGATATCACGGGATAGTGACATCTGGCAGATTTATTACAAAAATAACTAACATTTAACAAACTACTGAAATGTTCACAACTACTGAGAACATATCAGAGAGTGCTAAGCACAAAATATAAAACTACTGATGCTAAACTACTGAAACTAAACTACTGAAACTAAACTACTGATTACAAAACTACTGAAAAGGGAAAATATAAAACTACTGAAAGAAAACCATCACAACTACTGAAGAAGACCTCTTCAGCTGTTGTGACAACGTCTGATACTTGGTCTTCAATACTTGTCTTCAGCACTTGTCTTCAGACTGTCTTCAGTACTTGTCTTCAGACTTTGTCTTCAGCACTGGGTCTTCAGACTTTGTCTTCAGCACTTGTCTTCAGACTTTGTCTTCAGCATTGTGTCTCAGACTTTGTCTTCAGCACTTGTGTCTTCAGACTGTTTTCAGCACTTGTCTTCAGACTTGTCTTCAGCACTTGTGTCTTCAGACTTTGTAATCAGTTGTTGTCTTCAGTTGTTGTGGACTTCAGCAGTTGTTGTGACGTCTGTGGGACTTAAAGGTTTTTCTGATCCGGCTCATGGTTCTTGGTCTAACAAACTCCCCCTGAACCAATGCAGCCAAACCTTTAACTTTATTGAGGTCCCACTTATTGTTGGCAAAGACTTCTCTTGATCAGCTTCAGAGAATCGGATCAGCACAGGCCAAGAAGAGGTTTCTAATCATGTGTTCGGCTAAGTATGGAGGGGAACTCTGTTTGGGGAATCTAGACATAGAGTTGTGATCCCAACCATGAAACCTACTTCCCATTTACGAGTCTGTAAGACTCACGAACATAGGCCTCAAGGAGAACAACCTGCTCCTCCTTGGAGAGTTCTTCTACTCCTCCTTCAAAGAAGAACTGGACCATAGTACTCAGATAGGTACTTTACAGTCCTGCCATTCTTCAACTCCACAGTAGTTATCTCCTATAGACAAATTCATCAGGATGGGTGCCCTCAAGGAGTAACTGGAGCTCATTCTTCTTAATGTCTTCAAGCTTCTTATATAATAACCCCTTTTGATCATCTTGTTTTCCAGTAAGGCTTGAGGGGTCATTTTTGATTGATGAGCCTTCTTCAATTCATCAAGTATTTCCAAGGTGAGACTACAATGGCCAACATGATTGTAGAGTCTGTGTTTTTCTAACTGGCCATTGTATCTATGTGGAATGGATCTTTTGTGTATTCTAGAGCTCACCTTGGGGTCTGGCCATACTCTCACTCTTTCTTTTTGATACTGAAATGTGTGTCTGAGAGTGTACAGCCTCTGAGCATGCCTTTCATGGCTTGTATAGATGATGACTGGGGAAATTCCTTGTCAAACATCTTCAGTAGTTGCTCATCGTGCTGCTTCTGTGTTCTTCATCTTCTATTTTGACTCTAACCATTTCCCTTTGTGAGTCAGGTGTGATCATGAGTTGACTCCTGGGTTCTGGTACCCTTAGAACAGCAGAGAGTGGCAGACTATCATCTTCATCATCTTCTTCTATCCTCAGCACCCTTCTCCTCCTTCTAGGTGCATCACTGGATGATGGTTGGGTTGGTTTTTGTGGTAAAGGAATTGGTTTTGAGGGTTGAGGATGTTTGGATTTGAGTTTTGAGATTGGTTTGGAGATTTGAGGGGTAGGCTGTTTTTGAGTGGGTGATTGGAAGGTTGTTCAAGCATTTTGGTTGTAAGTTGGCTTTTGTGAGTTTTGCCATTTCAAGCCTTTTCCCAGCTCCAGCCTCATCAAGTGCTTCAATAATGATCCCCTTATGAAATTGCTCAGACAAACAGATTCTGGTGGCTATAGCAGATGCTGTCTCTAGTCCATGAACGAATCTCCATCAGTGATCTTCCTAAATATTTGGCTATGAATCGAATCATGATCTCCAATCTCTCTTTCTCCAGCACACTGTACCCAGCCTCTGTTTTGGATTTCATTTACTTCCAACCTCCTGATCTCACTGTCTAGTTTGGCTGTATCAAAGTCTTACTTGAAGAGTTGCTCAATGATTTTGTCCATGGATCGGCTGTGTGCTTCATCTGCATCTTTTATCAGTTCTTCCAAGGATTTTTCTTTAGCATTCTTTTGATCACCAGCACTTTTCTTTCTTTTGTAAGTGATCAGTTGTTGTTCCTTTTCCTTCTCCAACTCCTTGGTTTTCTCTTGTGCCTTCTCATCCTCAGTTCTTTTTCTTTTCTTTTCTTTCACTGTTGTACTCTCCCCCTTTTTGGATGCATTGATTGTAGGGGTTTGTACCACAAAAAGTTTCTTGTGCACAGCATCATCAATGAGTGGTTGTAGACTTGAGGAGATCCTCTCATCAATGGCTTTATGAACAATGTCATTGATGATGGGAGTGATGAGAGGTAAGGATTGTTGGAATCCAACAACCATCTGCTCAGGGGGGTTTTGTCCCTGAGAGATAGTGCCAAAGGCAGAGGCTGGAGGCTCAGTGAAGTGAGAGGGTGAAGTGTTTGGGGACCTTCGAATGAAGGTGCCATCTGTAGGTTAGTGGGGGCAGAT
This sequence comes from Flaveria trinervia, assembly GCA_025506515.1. Taxonomy (NCBI): domain Eukaryota; kingdom Viridiplantae; phylum Streptophyta; class Magnoliopsida; order Asterales; family Asteraceae; genus Flaveria; species Flaveria trinervia. The sequence goes on along the minus strand of CM046444.1, from coordinate 53,317,613 downwards.
GGACTTACATCCTGAGACTTCTGGCAAGCAGTTCTTGTAGTCTGCTTACCTCAGCCTCCAGGATGGTGTTGTGGGCTAGAACATCATAGAAAAAGCCTAGGTCATCATCAGCAGATGTTGAATCACCTGACCTCCTGCTTGTACAGGATGTACATGCACCGGGGTAGACCAGTTTTAGCATGTGCCCCTTTTTCTTGGAACTGGGGACTTCCAGCCTTAGGACGATGTCCTTCATCAGTTGTTGCCTCTGGTGAGGTCTTAGCTATGTTACCAGCCTCAGTCTGATCATGTGCTGATTCAGAAGAGGTGGCAGCCTCACCAGATGTTCGTATCTGCATATCCACACCGGGAGATAGAACAGTTAAACCCTGGTGCTGTGGGTTGTCAGAAACATGTTGATCCTTTTCCTCAATTTCTGTGGTTCTCCCCTTTGTTGGTGTTTGTTGGGGAGGAGGAGAGGCATGCAGCTGAGTCAGCACGTTTGCAATTATAATGGTTGGACTTTGGGGGGCATTTGCTTGGGGAGAGGGGATAGAAGCTGATTGCATCCGGGGAGAGGGATGCTCTTCAATGATAACCTCCTCAAGTGAGAGAGGTCTTAGTAATGTGGTTTCCCCTGAAGTGGTTGCAACAGGATCCTTTTGAGAGGATACCTGTGCGGCTGTTGCTGGTTGAGTCTTTAACACTACTGGAGGGTTTGAACCAGTAGGTTTATCCTGTTTGGGTGGTACAGGAGCATCTTCAGGGGACTCATCTCCCTGAATAGCTGTTTTGGGGCGTTTGATTTTTGGTTTGGTGGGGACTCTGGATCTGGTGGTGGAAGCTGTGGGTTCCCTCTGCTTGGGTTTTAGCATTCGGGCAGCTTCTTTGAGAGTGAGGTCTGAGTTGTGCCTGGAGTATACCTCAGCCAGAACAGCTGGTGCAGGGACTCCAAGGCCAACAAGGCCATCAGATTTTAATTCATTTAAAATAATGGCCATCAGAAACCTGGGATATAATAGCCAGCGGTTTGCCGCAGGTTTCTGAGCCAAGTTCTTTATTTCTAGAAACACGATTTCAGAGAAATTTAGCGGTTGGTGTTCTAGAATAGAATACAATACCTGTTGCCATTGGGATGACATTTGATCCCAAGAGGATGGTTTGAAGCTAAGCATACATTTACCATGTGAAAGATAAGTTTTTCAGCATCATGGAAATGTTTCTTCAGAATAGTTGTAGCCCGAAGATCACCTTCATACCCATTATTGATAAAGGACATATCCATTGTGCCCTTTGGGTATTCAGTCACAGTGGTGGAGTCATGTAAGTGTAATGCCTGACGAATGATGTCGGCAGTAACAACCACTGGTTTCTAGTTGACGAGGGACCGAACAGAGATTTGGCCAGTAGACTCATCAGTATGAACAAAACATTTGACCAGAATTGACTGAGAGATTCAGGGTAGATGGTCGGATTCAAGAGAAAGGCTGTGCGATATGGGGAATCCACCATTAGGTCAATGGCATTATCAATTTTTTCCAGAAAGTCGACTTGGTAAGGTATGCAACGCAGTTGTGTCGTGGTTTTAGGCTCATGGTTGCCATTTTGAAAGTATGAAGGTCAGAAGAACGGCTAATGGAACTTTGAGAAGAAGACAGGTATTTATAGGGTAGGGATAGGAAAAGGCTGAAAGAAAACTACTGAAGGTTTTGGTGTGGTCATCAGCTGTTTGAAACTACTGATGATGTGGTATAACCTTCAGAGGTTTAAAACGACTGACAGTGGTGGTGTTGTCATCAGGTGTTATAAAACAACTGAAGACTTGGTTTTGACCATCAGACGTTGAAACAGCTGAAGTCTTGGTGTAACCATCAGTATTTATGAAACTACTGAAGGTCGTGGTTTTGACTTCATATGATGTAAACAACTGAGGACTTGTGTTAGTCTTCAGTAGTTGTAAACTACTGAAGACATAGTTTTGGCTTCAGTTGTTTTAATGAAACAGTAGTTGTATAAACGACTGAAGAGAAATTTCTCATCAGCTGTTTTCGTCAATTCATAGCTTTTCAGCTGTTTCAGTCTGACCTCCATACTTACTCATCAGACTTAGATCTGAGTTTCAGACGTTTCATTGGTCATCAGTACTTATCTGCATTTCTGACATCAGTAGTTGTAGCTACATCAGCTGTTGTGACTACATCAGCTGTTGTGACTACATCAGCTGTTGTAACTACATCAGCTGTTTAACAAATAAAGTACTTGAGTACTGAGAAGTTACTAAGCTCCAGTAGTTTTAAAAACTTCTAAAGGGAGGATAACTTCAGTACTTATATATGACAATAATAAACTAATGATCATCAGTACTTGTGAGCTGAGATCATCTGTAGTTGTCACTTAGTCTAGCTGCAGCATACCAAGCCTTAGCACTAGGTTTTGGAAAGTTCGTGCTATCCAAGGGCTTAGTGAAAATGTCTGCAAGCTCATAGCACTAGGAACAAATTTTGGATCAATCAAACCTTTTTCAAAACAATCTCTAATAAAATGGTGTCTGATTTCAATATGTTTAGTCCTAGAGTGTTGGACAGGATTCTTGACAATACAAAGAGCTGAAGAGCTGTCCATTAACAATGGGGTCTTAGTCTCTGTTATGCCATAATCCAATAATTGGTTTTGAAGCCAAAGTACCTGAGATGTACAGCTTGCAGCAGCAATGTACTCTGCTTCAGCAGTTGATGTAGCAACTGAAGTCTGCTTCTTACTCTGCCAAGAAATCAAGCAGTTGCCTAAGAATTGGCATCCTCAGAAGTGGACTTTCTTGTCAACTTACACCCTGCATAGTCACTATCAGAAAAAGCAACTAATTTACCAGAATGTCTAGTAGAATACCATAAACCTAGAGATGGAGTGCCTTGCAGATATCTAAAGATCCTCTTGACTGCAATCAAATGAGACTCCTTAGGTGCAGCCTGAAATCTAGCACAAACACATGTAGCAAACATAATATCTGGTCTAGAAGCTGTTAAGTACATCAAGGACCCAATCATACATCTGTGAAGTGTTTCATCAACCACTTTACCTTTCTGATCTGTATCCAGTTGTGTGGTGTTGCACATGGGAGTAGAACAGGGCTTACAGTTTTGTAAATCAAACTTTTCCAAAAGATCTTTTGTGTATTTGGACTAATGAATGAAAATTCCATCAGCCTTTTGTTTGATTTGCAAACCCAGAAAGAACTGTAATTCTCCCATGGAACTCATTTCAAACTTCTGTTGCATCAACTTGTAAAGGCATCACACACTGTGGATCAGAGGATGCAAAAATATATCATCATATTTGAACATAAATTTGAACAAGTAGATATGCTGCCCAGCTTTCTTAATGAATAAAGTCTTATCTATGGAGCCTCTAGTGAAATTATTTTCCTGAAGAAAGTTTGATAATGTCTCATACCAGGCTCTAGGAGCTTGTTTCAAACCATAGAGAGCCTTATCAAGCTTATACACACTAATTAGGATGTTTATGTCCTCAAAACCTGGTGGTTGACAGACATAAACCTCTTCATTAATTTCCCATACAAAAATGCACTTTTGACATCCATTTGAAAAACTTTAAGGTTGTGATAAGCAGCATAAGCTAAAAACAATCGAATTGCTTCCAGTCTGGCTACAGGGGCAAAGGTTTCATTATAATCAATACCTTCTCTTGTGAAAACCCTTGTACAACCAGTCTGGCCTTGTTCTTAACAATAAGCCCATTTTCATTAGTTTTGTTCCTAAACACCCATTTAGTGCCTATTGCACACTTACCTGGAGGTAGAGGAACCAGTTCCCACACTTGCTGTTTCTTGAACTAAAGAAGCTCAAGCTGCATGGCTTCAACCCATCCATTGTCCCTTAAAGCAATATGATAGTTCTTTGGCTCTTGCTGACTAATGAAGAGAGCATAGAAGCAGAAATTTGACAATTGACTTCTTGTTGACACGCTAGCATTGATATCACCAATGATTTGAGACATAGGGTGATTCTTCAAATCTTGGTACACAATAAGATCTGTGCAAGTGTTTGTAGCAGGCTCAGCAGCAACAGATGGTGATGGTGAAGAATTTCCTTGAAACCAATCAGTAGATGGTAATTCAAAGGAAGTTGAAGTTGTAGAAATCTCATTAGCATTTGTTGTGGATTGTGCTACTGGAGCTACAGGAACATCAGCTCTAGCTGAATCAGGCAGTTGATAATAAACTTGAAAAGGTGATTACTGATATCATCATCATCAGTAACACCAGATGGATGACTAGCTATAGAAGATGATGGATTCATATGATCTGCAACAGCAGGCGGTTGATAAGGAACATATTGCAGAATGTCCAGATCAAACAACTCCACAGGGTTTTGGGATTGTCCTTAAGGGATTCATTGAACTTCACATGCAAGGTTTCTTCAACTATCTTTGTCCGACAGTTGAATACTCTGTAAGCCTTGCAAGTGGATGAATACCCAACAAAATACCCTGCATCCACCTTAGAATCAAACTTTTGGAGTTGATCCTTTGTGTTGAGAATGTAACAGGGACACCTAATGCTCTGAAGAATGAAATCAAAGGGGCTAAATGATGTAAAACTTCATAAGAGTTTTCATCAACCTCTGATTTACTAAGGCTCTATTCTATACATAGCAGGGTGTATTGACAGCTTCAGCCAAAAGGTCAATGGCAGACCAGAATCAGCCAACATGGACCTTGCAGCTTCAATGAGGGTCCTGTTCTTTCTCTCCACTACTCCATTTTGCTCTGGAGTCCTTGGGATGCTATACTGCCTCTTGATTCCCTTTGACAAGTAAAACTCATCAAGAGTGTGGTTTCTGAATTCAGTACCATTGTCACTCCTCACACACCTAACTGGTAGGGAATATTGCTCTCAACGTGTAACACAAAGTTCATAATGGACTGAGCAACCTCATCCTTTGAATGCAAGAAGAAAGTCCATACATATCTAGAGTAATCATCCACAATTACCAGACAGTATTTCTTCTTTTCCATACTCATTACCTTCACAGGACCAAAAAGATCCATGTGCAGTAGTTGTAAGCAGGCATTAGACTTGGATTCTTCTATGGGTGGGAATGAAATTATGTTGTTTCCCTTTTAAGCATGCAGTGCAGATTTCATCACAATTGAACTCCTTATTGGAAGACCTCTCACTAAACTCTTATGGATCAGCTGATTCATGTTTTTGAGATTAACATGACCCAGCCTTATGCCACAGTTTAGATTCTTGGAGAGAGGCCTTGGACAACAAGCATGGATGGCCTTTTAACTCAATTTTCTTTGACAAATCCAAGGATATACTCTCCTATCCTGTTGGCCTTCAGGAGAGTATTATCATCATACTTTGTCAATCAGGCTCAGAACCTTGGAAGACAGAATCCTACAGTTCTGGCTTGTGAAAAGAGCAACATGTCCTTTGTCACACATCTGACTGACACTCAACAGATTGTATTTGAGATTCTCCACATGGTTGACATCATCAAATCTAATATCTCCATTAGACACAAATCCCTTTCCAATGATGTAACCTTTAGCATCATTCCAAATGAGACAAACCCTTCTTTCCTTGGAGTAATCATGAAGAAGAGAGCAGCTCCCAGTCATGTGCATGGATCCTCCACTGTCCATATACCAGATGCTTCTTTGCATGCTGAAGAACCCTGTAAAATCATAAGAAACTAGTTAGCTTTGGAGACCCAAACCTTTTTGGTTTTGGGACTGACTTTATCAACAGATTTAACCCAGATAGTTTCTCATGATTAACAGCTGATGAAGATGGAGATGGTGCTGAAATAGATTTGGACCTGGAATTCCTTTTCAGTGGTTTGATCACATGGGCTTCAAGTTGGTTAACTCTCCCCAACAGATGCTAAACCATCATAACAAGTTGTGTCTGATTTGAAGCTCAAGCTTTCAGTTCATTTGACACTCCAGAGCTTGTTTTTGATGAGTTCCTGTGACCCACCATTTCCTCCTTCTTAGATTTCACAGACTTAGTCTTATGTTTATCATGAGGAACAATATCAGCTGTCTTCTGATAAACCGCATCCTTCTTAGTGGATTGGGGTAAGGCCTTGGGTTATCAGGTTGAGATGATTGTGGTACAAACTTGGTCTCAAACTCAGTTTTCATTTTATTTATTTCTAGTTTAATGAGCTCATCCCTTTGGAGTTTTAAACCCTTTGTTACCAACATTCATCAGATAGATGATTGAATTTACCACAAATTTCACATGGTTTATTCTTCATCTTGGACATCTCTACTACTGAAGTGGAAACTACTGAAGGTGTGATCTTCAGTACTTTCCTCCTATCAGTACTAGGTACTAAAGGATTTGTAACAGCTGAAGACTGGTAATTCAATTGTTTTCCATCCGTCCTAATAGACTGTTGATGGATTCCTTAGCAGTTGTTAGTCCTTGTATTTCAACTGATTTGAAATGCTTTTCAGATATTGGGTCTCTTTCAGTACTTGGGGTACATTGAGGAACAACATCTGAAGTACTCAGCTTCATATGAGTCTCAGTAGTTAGACCATCAGTCAATTTATTTGGAGATTGCTTTCACTTTCAGACTTAACTATGGAGTTAGGAGTAAAGTCTATTGGTGGAGCAGTATGGTTGTAACCAATACCAAACTTCACATTTGAAGCAGTTTGCTTGCTAAGAAGCATTTCAAATCCCTTGCATGATGAGACCCAGCGGTCACACTCAACTTGGGTCACTGCAAGTTTTTTCTTTGAGACTCCTATGGTCTTCCAGAATAACCTCTAGCTTGGCCTTTTCATCATTTAATTGGCATCTAAGCTTATAAATCTCATCACTTTTACTGTTAAGAGCAGACTCATACTCAGCTTTTCTTTTGGAAATGGTTTTCTCAAACTCAAGTTTTTGATTTATTAATGCTACATTTGCCTCTCTAATAGACAAAGGCAGCTATGCATGATTCAGAACATAACTTGGTTTTAGCCTCTAAGATACCTAGTTACCTGTGAAGATGATGCATTTGAGCAGGAACCCTCAGTAGACTCCAGGGCCATGAGAGCAAGATTTCCAAAAGGGTGTTCACCACCATGTTGACTAGCACCAGCATAGTATTGCTCAGTGTGACCAGACAAGTTATCAGGTAAGCTACTCCAGTCAACGACTCCAGGTGTGAAGAAGCTGTGATGAGGTTGTGATTGAGATGGAGATGGTTGAGGTTCTGGTAGTGCATGAGGTTGTGGTACTATAGGAGCTTGAAATTGATTTGACTGTGGCATATAATAGCGGGAATAAGGATATGGCATTTGACCCTGAGGAACAAAATATGCAGGAGATTGAGGGTGTGATGAATGACGAGAACCAGCAGAATGTTGCCCTTTGGATTGTGAATTGTTATTTGGAAAAGTCAAAAAGGGTGCAGAGGTGTTAGATCCAGTTGATCTACACTCTCTTGCAAAATGTCCAAGCCTGTGGCAATTGTGATACTTCAACTTGCTCTTGTCAAAACCAACTTTGGTTTTGTCAGAGAGTCCAGGAAATTTCCTGCCAGTTCTCTTGTAGAATTTCTGAGATCTGATATTGATCAAGGCCATTTGGCTCAAAATATCCATCTCTTCTAAATCATCATTAGCAATGCCCTTCAAATCATCCATGATAAAGCATAGATTGTCACTATTATTACCAGAATGACAATCAACACTCAAAAAGGCATGATTAGAATTGTTTGAGGTGAAATCAATATGCTCATCATAGTGGCATTCTGATCCTGCATACTCTGACTCATGACTTACCAAGGCAGTGTTTCCTGGTACAAAGTCATCAGTGAGCTTTCCAGATGATGATAGTTTTCATTTCTATTCTATCTCTCTCTCAAATGTGAGCAATTTCCCATGGAGTTGGGTGAGAGATAGTTTGTCCAAATTTGCACTGGAGCGTAGGACAATAGTATATGTGTCCCATCTCTCAGGCAGTGATCTGAGAAATCTGTTATTCATCTGGCTATTGTGTACTCATGTTTGACCATTTTTAATTCAGAGATCAAACAAGAGAACCGCTCAAACTGTTGAGTCAGTGTCTCACCCTTCCTATGAGAGAATGTCTCATATTGTTGGGCAAGGATTTCTCTATTATTTGCCAAGACCTCATCTGTTCCTCCAAATTGTTCTTTCAAGGCATTCCAGAGGTCATGGGCAGTTTCATAATGCATTAGCCCAGAATAGATTTCATTGGGTAGTGCCATGGCCAGAATTCCATGGGCTTTTGCATCAATCTCAAACAATTTCTTATCCTCATCTGAGTATTGCTCCCTCCTCTTGAAACCATTTGATTGGTTTCCGGGTTATTCACCATAGGCTTGTGTGGACCATGTACCACTGATGTCCAACAACCTGAGCTGTTAACAGACAGGTGATGGAGCATTCGTCGTTGCCATATGTTATACTCACTCCTAACCAGCATTGAGGCTTGGTTGAGGAACCAGTATTGTGAGGATCATTGGAAGGAGTAGTCATTTTAGGTCCAAATACAATTTAATTCAAGCTTTTAAAAGATTTTACACAGACCACAACAGACTCAATGAAAACCATGAATAAATCTCAGGATGAATGACCAAAAACACAGAAAATTCAATCTCTATAACCGTTTCTTGCAAAAATGCTAATTCAATCAAACTTGGATCTTGGATAGCAGTTTCAATGATCAATTATTAGATCGATAAATGATTAACCTGCTCTGATACCATTTGACAGGATCAGTGATCTCAAGTTTGATGGATTAGCGTGTAACGCAGCGGAATAAGATCAAGAATTAGACAAATTATAGCAAGAATTTGATATTCGTATGCATTAAGAACAAATAAGGTTGTAACGAGAGAATATATTTCTGTGAAAAGGAATGTTTCAATTATATCAAATGTTTTGCTCAATCATTCATGGATTACAATTAGGTTGACACTCCTTATATAGAGTGCAATCACTGCTGATATCACGGGATAGTGACATCTGGCAGATTTATTACAAAAATAACTAACACTTAACAAACTACTGAAATGTTCACAACTACTGAGAACATATCAGAGAGTGCTAAGCACAAAATATAAAACTACTGATGCTAAACTACTGAACTAAACTACTGATTACAAAACTACTGAAAAGGGAAAATATAAAACTACTGAAAGAAAACCGTCACAACTACTGAAGAAGACCTCTTCAGCTGTTGTGACAACGTCTGATACTTGGTCTTCAGTACTTGTCTTCAGCACTTGTTTTCAGACTGTCTTCAGTACTTGTCTTCAGACTTTGTCTTCAGCACTTGTGTCTTCAGACTTTGTCTTCAGCACTTGTCTTCAGACTTTGTCTTCAACACTTGTGTCTTCAGACTTTGTCTTCAGCACTTGTGTCTTCAGACTGTCTTCAACACTTGTGCCTTCAGACTTTGTAATCAGTTGTTGTCTTCAGCTGTTATGGACTTCAGCAGTTGTTGTGATGTCTGTGGGACTTAAAGGTTTTTCTGATCCGGCCCATTGGTTCTTTGGGTCCAACAAGTCGGCATTCCTTGAAGAATCAAGGAGTGCGACCTGGTTGCTAAGGGTTAAGTACCATTTGTAGAAAGGTGAATGTGGATAATTTTGAGGTTGGGTAAAGTTACAGAGGAGAAAATTTTCTATGGCAGTAAAATTTGCAAGTAAGAAGATGAGATTGAACAGTCAAGATTATTTAAAAGAGGGTGGGAAGGCGGTAATGGGGGTTAGGATAAGGTGATGTGATGGTTTAGTGGATGAAATGACAGTGGCGGTAAGGTTAAAATCAGTTAAATAATCCGACATCATTAACAAAATCTTTGCTTTTTACAGTGTGGGGCCCAAGAGATTTACATTACACAGTAGAATCTTTCTTCCAAATGTAAAACATTTCCGAAGGTAATTTGTCTTCTGAACGCAATTCTTACTTCCGAAGCAAAAACTTTGCTTCCGAAGGTTAGAGTTGCTTTCTGAATGGAGAATTTTTAAACCTCGGAAGTAGATTTGATATGTAATCAATCGCTTACTCCGAGACCAAAAGTTCTTCCGAGAAGAAAAATTATCCTTTGAGAAATTATGCTTCAGTATCCTCCCCCTCAAGGTCAGGACAAAGATTATGGTTTCTGGGTATGGGTGTCTTGGCAGGCTTGCAATCTTACATTTCAAATCTTTCTAAGATGTCAGAGACATACTTAGATTGATTCAGAAGAACCCTTCCTTCATTTGCTTCACCTGATTCCAAGGAAAAAGTCCATTTTTCCCATGGAACTCATCTCAAACTTCTTCTTCATAATGCTCTCAAAGTCCTTACACATTTGGTCATTTGAAGAACCAAATATGATGTCATCAACATAGACTTGAACGAGCAAGATGTCCTTTCCAGACCTTTTGATGAAGAGAGTCTTGTCAATGGTACCTCTAGTGTAGTCGTTCTTCAGAAGAAACTGAGACAATGTCTCATACCACAACCTAGGTGCTTGGTGCAGCCCATATAGAGCTTTATCCAATTTGCACACATAGTTGGGGTGTTGTGGGTCTTCAAAACCTGGAGGTTGGCATGCATAGACTTCCTTATCTATATCCCCATATAGAAACACACACTTGAGATCAAGTTGATAGACAGTGAAGTCCTTGGATGCAGCATAAGCAAGGAAGATTCTAACTGCCTCAAGTCTTGCAACTGGTGAAAAGACATCAATATAATCAATTCCTTCCTCTTGTGTGTTTACTTGAACTACAAGTCTTGCTTTGTTCTTGATGATCAAGCCTTTATCATCTCCCTTGTTTCTGAAAACCCATTTAGTGCCTATCGGTACTTGACCAAATGGTAGCGGACATTACTTCCATACCTTCTGTCTCTTGAATTGAAGCAGCTCCTCTTGCATCGATTCAAGCCAGCTACTATCCTTTAAGGCATCTTCTGCCTTCTTGGGTTCCATCGGGGATAGAAAGCATGAGTACAAGCAGACATTCCCATGATGAGTCTGTCCTCTTGTTCTCACACCCTCAGTGACATCCCCTATGATGTTCTCAGCAGGATGAATATTATGAATCCTGAGGTGAGGAATCACTTCCAGTTGCAGAGATAGATCCAGGTTGGACATATTCTGCTCAGAGACTGGAACACTCTGTCCAGCTGTTGTTTCAAAATCATTCAATGAGGACTGATTGAATGAGTGAGAAACATCATCAATGGTTGGCTGTGAAGTAGCATTAACAGTTTCTTGTTCCTTCAAAACACTACTTCCTTCTGCCTGGTATTGTGGGGGCTCACCTGATGAGTTTTGAGGCTCAATGAGTGATTCACTTGAAGAAGCTTCACAATTCCTTGATATGGTTAAGCTACCAGATCTGTGAATGGTGGAGACTTCGTTTGTTGTAGCTCTTGGAGAATTTGGACTAGGTCTGGGAAGCTCAAACAGTTGATCATCAGCAACAGCATCAGCATCATTTTGAGCACCTGTTCCAACTGAAACATTCTCACAAGATGGTTTAGAATAGTTTGGAAACAATTTGAAGTCAAAGATATGATCAGGGCCATTCCCCCTAACACAAGGAGTGTGGTCATTAACAACTATATTGGATGACTCCTCAAATTGTTGATTCTTAATATTGTATACTCTATAAGCTTTGGAGATTGAATAGTATCCAACAAAGATAGCATCATCCGACTTTTCAGCAAATTTTGCTAAATTGTCTTTTGTGTTAAGTATGGTACACCTGCTGCCAAAGGACCTTAGAAAGCCAATGACGATGGCCTCTTGTTCCATAGCTCATAAGGGGTTTATCCATGGGGCTTAACTACAAGAACTCTGTTCTGCACATAGCATGCAGTGCTAACTGCCTCTGCCCAGAATGTTAGAGGTAGTTTTGAATCAGCTAACATAGTTCGAGCAGCCTCAATAAGTGTCCTGTTCCTCCTCTCAACAACACCATTTTGTTGAGGAGTTCTGGGAGCACTATATTGTCTAGCAATCCCTTTTGAGTTACAGAATGAGTCAAGAATAAAGTTCTTAAACTCAGTCCCTTGATCACTTCTAATAATTTTAACCTTGTGATCAATTTGATTTTCTGTTTTAAGAATAAAAGATTTTAGTGTTTTAGCAGTTTCATCTTTAGTTCTTAAAAAGAATACCCATGTGAATCTTGTAAAATCATCAACTATCACAAGGCAATATGATTTCCTCCCAATGCTCATTATACTTGTGGGACCAAAGAGAACCCTGTGCAATAAGTGTAATGGAGTAGTGATAGAGTTAACACATTTGAATTTATGAGATGTCCTGTGTTGTTTTCCTTTCAGGAAAGCAACACAATTATCTTTGCAGAAAAACTCCTTTTTAGGCAAACCATGTGCCAGGTTATTTTTAGCCAATTATTCATTGTCTTAAAATTTACATGACACATACGTTTATGCCACAGTGTTGACTCATCACTATCAGCTTTGGAAAGAAAGCATGATACTTCTCCTATTGGGGAAGCATTGGTCATATTAAGCTTGTACATATCCCCTTTTCTAGGAGATCTAAGAAGCACCAATTCTGGAGGAATTGTCATCCCAGGTTTGAGGATAATGCACTCATGTTCTGTAAAAAGCATTTGGTGCTTTTGATCACAGAATTGAGAAACACTCAATAGATTGTGTTCAATTTGTTTGACAAAGTGAACTTTGTCAACCTTTAATTTACCATTGGATATACTCCCTCTGCCAGAAATATATCCTCAGGCCTCACCTCCAAATTGGACAGGACCTCCATCATAGTTCTGAAACTGTTGAAGGAGAGATCTGTTCCCTGTCATGTGCCTGGAGCATCCACTATCTATTGTTGTTCTTGTCATATTGATGTCCCTGCACATAAGATGAGATTGTTAGTTTTGTTTGGAAGCCCAAGCCTTGTTGGTCTTGGGTTCTTCCAAAGATAATGACATAATTGAACCAAATGTTATGCATGGGGGTTTAATAGAGGTCTTTGAAGAAGAGGTTTGGGCTGCAGCATCTTCCTTGATCTTCCAGGCCATCCTTTGGTTGATCTTGAATGATGAGCTTGTTGAAGCTTTAGCAGCAAGACTATCTTCCGAAGCTTCTTTCTTTTCGGAAGAAGTCTTCACCACCTTTTCTTCCGAAGCAGTCATCTTCTGAGGAGGTTTCAAGGGAACTTTCTTGTTCTTCTGAACCTTAGTAGACTTCTTAGAATATTACATGTTTCCTAGATATGTCCAGTACATTCTTAACTGTGAACTGGGCTCACAGTTGAGGGAAACAGGTAACATTCTTAAATTGGGATAGATGAAGCCCGGTGATGTGCTCCAAATTATGCATAAAAATCCTATCAAAAGCACATCAATTATTCCTTAATATCTTCCTTAAAATGATGAAAATGTACTTAAAAGTATTAAATTGTGTTTTCAGGTGTTTAAAAGGGCAAGATGGACAAAATGAGCATATTTAACAAGAAATTGAAGCAAACCGAGCTTTGGACTCCAAGCACGGGGTCTTGCCTCATTAAGCACGCCCCCATGCCTTGCCAGAAACACACCCCCGTGCTAAATTAACACACCCCCGTGCTTGGACATCTGACAGGACAAAAAGTACTGTCCCCAAAAAGTAGACACGGGGCCGTGCCCCATAAGGCACGGGGTCATGCCCCACCACTAACATGGGGTCGTGCCCCATTTAGCACGGGGTCGTGCCCGACATAACCTGCATCCCCGTGCTTGGACATCTAACAGGACAAAAAGTACTGTCCCCTAAAAGTAGACACGGGGCCGTGCCCCACCACTAACACGGGGACGTGCCCCATTTAGCACGGGGTCGTGCCCGACATAAGCTGCACGTACGAGCCGACCAACTTTCGTAAGCATTGTACTAGCACGGGGCCGTGTCTTTTAGGCACGGGGCCATGCTTAAACACTCCAGAAAGCCTATAAATAGAAGCCTAAGCTCCCTATTTTTGGAAAGCTTTGGTGGGAGAGTTACTCTGCTGAATTCTCTCGGGAATCAAGACTTCAAGATCATTCGGAGGCTCGGGAGGTGCATACAACACTTGGAAGAAGCTTGGGATCACCTAAACATCATCCATTGTGGATTATCTCTTTGATTGCTCCATTTCACCGATGATCACTTATCTATCTTCTTTGTTATCCGTTGTTATGTTAAAGCTCATCATGAGCTAAACTCTATTTATCATCCTAATCAGATGAAACTTATGTAATTTGTGATGAACTAATGGTGTGATAAGTATTATGTCAATGTTATGGTGGTCTTGGGAAAACTATTGATGGGTAGCATCTACATTTGAACGGGAAGTTATAACTTTATGGTTTGTGATTGTAATTGTCATACAAGGTTGAAAGCCGTATGATTAACTTTCATTCGCGAAACCGGTCTTCATAATAAATCCATGGCTAATGAACTAGAAATGGTTATTAGAAATCATATCACTTTAACTTTCTGATCATTTGCGGGTTCCCTTTTATTAGTTCGGAAACTTCAATAATTGTTACGGTTTTCTAAAATTAATGGTATGTTAGGAAGGAACCTGATCAACTCTCTTTTTAACATTAAATTATGTTTTCAGAAATCATATGTCAAATAGGACACAAAAGATTTACCTACATTATTAGGGCTTTGATCTGAGCAGTAAAATCAGCCTGACAGGATCAAGTCACTACGGTAGCAGGATAGTCGAGAAATCGCGCCGGCTCATCTTTATAAACATTAACATAATCACATCACCTCACCAATTCATCACAATTACATAAGAGGATTCTAATTAGGATGATAACTTTAATTCCCTGATTTTAAATCCAAACGCTTCAATTCTTATTTTACTTTCTTTTTATTACTGTTTACTTTTAAACCCCAAAAAAATCTTTCCAATACAAAATATCACTTTCTTTAACAAAAACCAAATCTGATAGTCAAACATCAAGTTTGTTGAGTAGGCTAGGTGTGTCCACGGATTGATACTCGGTTCTTATCAACACTATATTACCACACGACAGGTACACTGCCTTTTGTGTGTGGTGTTTAGTATTAGTAACAACCAATTAAAACTGAATCTGTGCAATAAACCTTTATCAAATATATATACTATCCGCAGACCATCAAGTTTTTGGCGCCGTTGCCGGGGACACACGGCAGTTTGAAAGACAAACTAAATTTTTGACTATCTTGCATATAACCTGTTAATATATTTTTGTTTAACTTCCTTTTTATTCGTAGGTAGTTTGCCTTAGTTAGTTTAGTTATTTTTGCCTGATTCATTTTAAGCCTTAGTTAGTTTATGCTTCCTTAAGTTAGTGTATGTTCGACTCGTCTAGTTCTGAACTTGTTCAGCCTCTTCCGGAACCCGAACACTTTTCCGTCAAAGATTGCGCAAAAGATCACAACAAGAAGCACCAGTCATTGAAGAAGACATTTTTGAAGATACACCATCCGAAGAAGACATGGCTAACCAAGACGAGGAAATGAAGATGACACACTATGCCACACCGTCAATAGATGGTTATGAGTCTAGTGTTGTCCAACCAGCAATAGCGGCCAACAATTTCGAGATTAAGTCTAGTATTATCCAACTAGTGGAAAACTCTGTTCAGTTCCATGGGTTACAAGACGAAGACCCTAATACTCACATCTCACGATTCCTTCATATCTGTGCGACCTTCAAAATCAATAACTGTTCAGACGACGCCATTCGACTAAGACTTTTTCCATTTTCACTTCAAGGCCGAGCCATCGATTGGCTTGATTCACTCCCGCCTGGTTCCATCACCACATGGGTGGGAATGGCTGAACAATTTCTTTTGAAATACTTTCCACCCGATCGTACTGCCAAACTAAGAAGCAGCATCACAAGTTTCCGTCAAGACGACGATGAATCATTACACGCAGCATGGGAGAGATATAAAGGTCTCCTTCAGAGATGCTTTCATCACGGACTTGATCTGTGGCTGCAGTGTCAAACCTTTTACGATGCGATTAGCGAAGCCCATAAGCAAGCAGTAGACCAAAGTGCGGGAGGAGATTTTGGAAGTGTCACGCCAACGGAAGCATATCAAGCCTTAGAAAGAGTAGCTAAGAAGAGCTTTGCTTACAATCCTTTAAGAACCAAACCCAGTTCTAAAGGTATTCATCAAGTAGACTCTGAAACCCTAATTACAGCCCAATTAGAAGCTCTAACCAAAAAATTTGAACAATTGCAAAGCGAGCTAAAGAAAACTCCAACACGATGCAACACATGTGGAAATTCACACAAGACCAACGAGTGCCCACAAGGCGTTATGATGGTTGAAGATGTTGACTACGTAGGAGGCCCAAACAACTCATACAATTCAAATTGGAGAGAAACAACTCGAATTACAGAGATGCTAGCAGTAACCAACAATCATCTGGATTCAACCAAAGGCCACCTTACCAACAACAGAAACCACCATACCAAGGTCCAAGCAGTAGTAACCAAGACCGTGGAGCATCATCAATAGAAGAATTATTACAGCAATTGTTGTTAACCACACAAGCCACAGATGAATCCATCCGGAAATCTGATCGAAGAAATGAGGAGAGGTTCCAAAGAAACGAAGCTGACATCAAAAGCAACAAAGTATCATTACAGACCATAGAGCACCAAGTAGGTCAAATAGCACAACAACTCTCTGAAAGACCTCAAGGAGCTTTGCCCAGCCACACTGTGACAAACCCTAATGCTCAAGTCAAAGCCATCACCACCAGGAGTGGCAAAATCACTCAAGGTGATGCACCCGCATTACAACCCATCCTTGAAGAAGTAGAAACTGAAACTCCAAGCAATGCGAGTGATAAGCAAAAGCAACCCGTTGTTATTGAAGAACCAGCAAAGAATTACGTTCCACCACCACCTTATGTTCCACCACCTCCTTATCCAGGTCGTTTGAGACAATAAAGAATGGAGGCACGATATGGCAAATTCCTTGGGTTGTTCAAGCAACTCCACATCAATCTGCCTTTGGTGGAGGCCTTAGCACAAATTCCAAACTACGCTAAGTTTCTAAAAGGTGTCTTGTCAAACAAAAAGAAGCTGGAAGAGTTATAACACGTAGTTTTGAATGAGGAATGCTCTGCGGTTCTTCAAAACAAACTACCTCAAAAGATGACTGATCCAGGAAGTTTCACCATACCTTGCCTAATAGGAAATCTTTCTGTCAGTAATGCATTAGCTGATTTAGGTGCTAGCATTAACCTTATGCCTTATGCGGTTTTTGAAAAGTTAAACTTAGGTGAGCCTAGACCTACCCGTATGAGCATCCAGTTAGCTGACCGTTCTGTCAAATATCCAAGGGGCATCGTAGAAAATCTCTTAGTTAAAATTGACAAATTCGTATTTCTCGTTGATTTTGTGATCCTAGACATGGATGAGGACAAAAATGTTCCTCTTATCCTAGGTCGACCTTTCTTAGCGACTGCTCGAGCCCTCATTGATGTTTGTACAGGCAAACTCACGCTTAGAGTAGACGAGGAGGAAGTTACTTTCGATATAGACCAATCCATGAAACACCCTCAACATCATGATGACTCACTTTATTACGTTGATGCTTGTGATTCAATCATAAGTTGTCATTTGAAGGAAGCCTTCAAAATGAAGCTTGTAATACTCAATTAATAGAAGTCACAATCACCGAACCCATCTGTGAAAACCACTCATTCCAGAACTTGAAGTTGACGAAAAATCATTTCATCAAGAAGCATTTGAGATCATTGAGCAAGACTTAGAACCAAAAGCCAAACCTTCTATCGAAGACCCTCCAGTCTTAGAGCTCAAAGAGCTTCCATCTCATCTCGAATACGCTTTTCTTGAAAACACATCTCAACTTCCTATCATAATCTCATCCACCTTATCAATTGATGAGAAGAACAAGTTGCTCAATGTGCTTAAGGCACAGAAACGAGCAATTGCATGGAAAATCATGGACATCAAGGGAATCAATCCATCCTTTTGCACTCATAAAATATGGAGGAGAACTTCAAATCCATCATTCAACCTCAAAGACATTTAAACTTGACCATGTAAGAGGTGGTGAAGAAAGAAGTAATCAAACTTCTAGATGCCGGTTTGATTTACCCTATTTCTGATTCGCCCCCGTCCAAGTTGTTCCAAAGAAAGGAGGAATGACTGTTGTAACTAACGAGAAGAATGATCTTATTCCCACTCGTACGGTTACATGATAGAGAGTTTGCATAGACTATCGCAAACTCAATGACGCCACAAGGAAAGATCACTTCCCTCTTCCTTTCATCGACCAAATGCTTGAGAGATTGTCTGGAAAAATCTTCTATTGTTTTCTGGATGGTTTATCAGGTTATTTTCAAATTCCTATTGCTCCCGAAGATCAAGAAAAGACAACATTCACCTGTCCATATGGCACATTTGCTTATCGGCGAATGCCCTTTGGCTTGTGTAATGCTCCGGCTACATTTCAAAGATGCATGGTAGCAATTTTTCATGACATGATTGAACACTCAATGGAAGTTTTCATGGATGATTTCTCCATCTTTGGAAACTCATTTGAGCAATGTCTTGAAAACCTGGAAAAGATGCTGGTTAGATGTGAAGACTCCAACCTTGTTTTAAATTGGGAAAAGTGCCACTTCATGGTTACGGAAGGAATAGTGTTAGGACACAAAATCTCTCGAGCAGGGTTTGAAGTCGATCAAGCCAAAGTCGACACTATTTCTAAACTTCTGCATCCCACAACCGTGAAAGACATCAGAAGTTTCCTAGGACATGCAGGATTCTACCGTCGTTTCATTAAAGATTTCTCAAAAATCGCTCGACTAATGACTCAACTCCTGGAGAAAGACGTGAAATTCGTATTTTCTGATGAATGCATTAGTGCATTCAAATTGCTTAAGGAGATATTGGTAACTGCTCCAATCATGGTTTCCCCAGATTGGACACTACCATTTGAGCTCATGTGCGATGCAAGCGATTTCGCGGTGGGAGCTGTATTAGGACAGAGGAAAGACAAGCAATTTCACCCAATTCATTATGCGAGCAAAACCCTAAACAATGCACAAGAAAACTACACTACCACCGAAAAAGAACTTCTTGCGGTAGTTTTCGTGTTCGATAAACTTCGCTCGTATCTCATCCTTTCAAAGACAATTGTTTACACTGATCATGCAGCCCTTCGTTATTTGTTCAACAAACAAGATGCAAAGCCGAGATTGATCCGTTGGATTCTTCTGCTTCAAGAATTTGATATCGAAATTCATGATAAGAAAGGAGCGGAAAATCTAGCGGCTGATCATCTCTCGCGTCTTGAGGATTCAAGTCCTTCACGAACTGAGGAAGCCAAAATAAACGACAATTTTCCTCATGAATTCCTTATGAATATTCAATCCTCAATCGATGAACACCCTTGGTTTACCGATTTTGCGAATTACTTAGCAAGCGGAATCCTTCTCAAAGGAATGACTTATCAGCAAAGAAGAAGTTCTTTACTGATATCAAAACATTACTATTGGGAGGATCTGTATCTATTCAGAATCGGTGCAGACCAACTCATCGAAGATGTGTATACGGAAGTGAAGCAGAACAAATTCTAAGGCACTGTCATGAAGGACCACAGGAGGACACCATGGAGCAACCTTAACAGCCAAGAAAGTATTCGACTCTGGATTCTACTGTTGATACATGTATGTCCCTAGATCATGATATGAATGTAATAGATCTTGTTTGTCTGATTCTGAGGTAATGCTTGAAATGAAATGATATTGCTTGTTTGATATTTATAATGTTTAATATTTCATTAATGAGTCGACATTGAATTGGTTAATTAAATTTGTGGTTGTTTGAAGTGTTACACATAATGTTATATTAATTAATTAATACATTCAAACTTAACAGAATGAAGTTCTCATGCGAGTGGCCCATGCGAATGGACCATACGCATGAATAACTTCATACAAATGACTCAGTTGCACGACTGAACCAGGAGACTGGATCAGTCGTATGATTATAACATGAGATTGACTCAGTCGCACGACTGAATACTCAATCATGCGAATGAATCAACCGCATGGTTCAATCGCACGACTGAACCATACTAATGGTTCGGTCGCATGAATGAATAATACTAACCTATAAATACAACCCAATTCATGAAAAATAGAGAGCTTTTGATTAATTACAGTTCCAGACGTACCCTAGCCGTCCAGAAGCCTCACAATTCGTTCTCCAAGTTCATAGAACACATTAAATCGATTCCCAATCGATTTCTAACGTTAGTTTCGATTCTTGATTGATTCTTCGTCTGTTCTCACTGATTGGATCACCAATCAAATAGGATTCCGCACTATTTGATCTGGTTTACACGCTAATCACTAGGTATTCCGTTCAAATACCAGGTCCTAACAAGTGGTATCAGAGCCTTGGCTCTTGATTACGTGTGATTCAATCAAGATTGATAAAAAGTTTGTGTTTTAGCACTAAAAACGCAATCTTTTGTGTCAAAAGTGATCTTGGACGTTCCCTGCTCATCAAAGTTTGGTTTCTACGGACTTAGGCAATTAGACCTTGCGAAATTTCGATTTTTTACGGCTAAAACACGTTTAACCTAGAAATTTTCGCAAAACAACAGCCTCAGTCGCACGAGTGTGCCATTCGCATGACTGGACTTCATTCGCATAGTCCAGACGCACGATTGGACCTAGTCGTATCTCCTTTCGTACGACTGAACCGTTCGTTTGCATTGCTCATACGCATCAGATTCAGTCGCACGACTGAGCTAATCGCTTAGTTCAGCCGCACGATTGAACCAGTCGCAAAGTTCATACGCACGACTAGACCATTCGCATCCTTCAGTCGCACCAGTGACAGTTTGTTTATTAGACTTAAAGTTATTCGCCATGGAAGATCAAATATCAGCCTTTACTGCCGGAAAGGACTCTAGGATACAGAACCTGCTGTTGCTTGAGAGTGAAGTGGGTAATCATAATAACCACCAAAGCTCTTGACGTTAGATGATTTTCCCCACTGGCAACAACGTTTTGAGATCTACCTCAATGGAGTGGATCCGAATCTGTGGGAAGCCATCGAGATTGGATATAGTACACCGGTTGGAGCTGATGAAGTTAAGCTAACGTTAGGAGGGATGACGGATGTGCAGAAAGTTAAATACAATGCAGAGAAAAGAGTTTATGCATTGATTACACAGTCTATTCCTAAAGACATATTCCACCAGTACTCAGAGAATAAGCAGTCCAAGAAACTTTGGGATGAGCTAGAAAAGAGGTATGATGGAATGCTTCATTGAAAGCAATCAAAGATAAGGAATTAAAGAAGGAATTCGATAACTTCTCATCGATGGGAAACGAGAGTTTAGACAACGTTATAGATAGATTTTACCATCTGATGAGTGAACTGCATACACATGGGGTGGCAACTACCATGGAAGAGAAAGTTACTAACTTTGCAGACGGATTGCCTGAAAAGTGGGCCTCATTCGTGTCTAACCTTAGACAGGATGGAATGCTGGCAAAACTGGATATTAATGACTTCATTCTTAAGTTGTGAAAAAGTCACTTAGGATGAAGTACAGAGCTCAAAAGTCTTCGTACAATCAAAATCCAGCCTTGTACAACACCAGGCCTCAAGCTAAGACATCTGGAGCACCTCTCCAGACTGCATTTGTGTCTAGCTCATCGGGTCCTTCACATGCGTCTCCTTCAGGATCAGACACGTTGGGGCTCTCTTGTACCCACTATATTGGATCCGAAACAAGTGCTACTAAACTGAAGACCGAGAATCTCGGAAATGTGACTGTGGAAGTAGCTCGAGAACACATGGATCTTTTGGCTGCAATGGTCCATTCATATGATAAACTTGTTGCTGGGAAGATTGGAAACTGCCATCTGGCAGACGAGGACTACGAGCAGGTGGACGAAATGGAGCTTGAGAGGATGGACATAATGTGGGCCTTAGCTAGTGCTGTCCGGAGGGCAAAGAAGTTTGTGAAACAAACCAGACAGAACTTGGTAGCTACTAGGATACCACATTTGGCTTTGACAAGAGCAAAGTGACCTGCTTCAATGTGGAGGGAGGGGCACTTCAAAAGAGAATGTGTCAAGCCTAAGAAGACGGGTAACGGGAACCCGTTCTCGTCCTTCACTCGTCAAGACAAGCAAGCTACCAGTTCTACTTCATCAAACAAGGACCCAAAAGCCTTGACTGCTCATGATGATGAAGGACAGGATTGGAGTTTAGGTTTGTCTCACTAGGGGAATCAAACATTGCAAGTGTAGAAGATATTGACAGTGATTCCGCTAGTGAAGGAGATTTAGCAGTTGAGATAGCGATGTCACATAGTGAAGAAGCAACTGCAACTGAGGTCAGTTACAAGCCTAAAGAGGAGACTACCACGTCAGAGACAGAAAAGACAGAATCACCAGAACCAGAGACATCTGATGCTGCATTGATGGCTAACTCTTCCGAATCAACTCAGGTAAGTACTACTAACCAAATGTTTGATAATCATGCTTGTTCTGATTATGATACTTTTAGGAATAGCATAGATGAAAATTTTGCTAGGTTATTACATCATAATGATAGCTTAGTAAAAGATTTGCACCTGTGCACTGAGGCTAATAGGGTATTAAAACAAAATGAGCATAGTTATGAAGAAAAGATAGACCTTTTAACTAAACAGCTTAGGGAAACCGAAGTAGTTGCATTTAACCAAGCTAATGACATTAGGTATTATCTAAACTCCCTAGAAGACACTAAGAAGCAAAAGGCAGTTCTAGAAGTAGAAGTAAATTCATTAAAACAGAAACTGCACAGTTGGACTAGTTCTTCACACATAGTCCAACACTTAGTGAGAGAAAGGAACAACAAGGAGGGATTGGGTTATAAAGTGGTTCCACCACCACCTGAGACTTTGATGAACACTAAGACTAGACCAATAAATAGTAATCCCATCAAGGATCATGTGGTGTCTACTCCTCTTGTTAGTGATCCAGATTCCTTATGTTCATCTATTGACTCTGGAAATAAACAAAAGGAGGCCACTTCAAAGGCAAAGGATAAACTGTCTTGTGTTAATCTGGAAAAGGAATTTGAAAAGGTTAACTTAAAGTTAGGATCAAACAGAGTCAAATTAGATCCTAAAAGGACTTCTAAGGTTAATCTTTCACATACTTCAAGTCAAAAACCTATTAACCAAAAAGAAAAGGATGTTAAACGGGTGAAAACAGTTAACTTTGTTAAACCAGTGAAAACAACCAAAGAACCAGAGTCAAAACCTAGAGTGAGTTATGTTACTAGAGTGTCACACACTTCTCCACAAAGAAAGTTTAATCATAAAGTTGATAGCAAGTCGTGCTACAACTGTGGTGAATATGGACACATTGCTTCCTATTGTCACTTCTATCAGACACCTAGGAAGAAGATTGAACTTCAGGTTTCAAAACCTAGGTCTCCTAAGAGGATTTCTCTGACTCCACCTAGATGAACTAGTGAACCTAAATTTCAACTTGTAAGTCAGTCGACTGTTTATCACAAACAGGCATTGCACAAATCTGGATTATGGAAGGAGAAGACATCCTCTGTGTCTGATAATGGGTAGAATTTATGATGTGTGATGCCTATGGGAAACCCAAGCCAGTAAAGGCTTGGGTTCCTAACCCAAACTAATCCTTTACTTTGTATGTGCAGGGTGTTCGATACAGTGCTGAAACTAACACGTGGATAGTAGACAGCGGAGCATCCAGGCACATGACAGGAAACAGGCTCTCTTATCAAACGTCAAGCAAATAAAAGGAGGGCATGTCTCGTTTGCTGGAAACAAGGGTGGCTATATCACAGCCCAGGGAGAAGTGGGGAATCAGAAAGTTAAGTTTGATAAGGTGAACTACGTTCAACAACTACAAAATAACTTACTTTCTGTCTCCCAATATGTGATAAGGGATTTAAAGTCATCTTCAACAACAAGAAGTGTTACGTACTAAAGAAAGACTACGTGATCCCAGAGGACCAAGTTTTGATGACTGCTTCAAGATATAAAGATCTTTATGTCTTGGATCTGTCAACAGCTTCTACAACGGATCATGAGGTTCAGTGTTTTCTATCTAAAGCTACTGAAAAGGATTCCATCTCCTGGCATAGGAGAATGGGACACATTAGTCAAAGGAAGATGAATCACTTGATTTAGAAGGATCTGGTGAGAGGAGTTAATGTCAAGAACTTCCAGCTTCTTGACTTTTGTGTAGCTTGCAAGAAAGGCAAACAGACAAAGAAGTCTCATTCGGAAAAGAAAGTTCGTTCAATAGAACTTCCTCTTGAGCTTCTTCACATGGACCTGTTTGGTCCAGTCAGTACAAAGAGCATTGCAGGCGACTTGTACTACTTTGTGGTCACTGATGACTACTCAAGGTTCACTTGGGTAATGTTTCTGAAATCCAAATCAGAAACATTTGAGTCATTCAAAGAGTTGGTAACCACACTGGAATCTCTCTACAAGCTGAAGGTTAGACAAGTACGCTCAGACAACGGAACAGAATTCAAGAACCAGTGGATGGAAGCATACTGTAAGGAAAAGGGAATTGTGCATCAATTCACCTCTGCCTACACACCTCAAATGAATGGCGTTGCCGAGAGAAAGAACAGAAGCTTGATAGAGACAGCACGGACTATGCTGGCAGACTCGAAACTGCCTATCCAATTCTGGAATGAGGCAATGGCGAATGCATGCTATACACTGAATTGAGTCCTGATAGTCAAGCGCCATGGAAAGACATGTTACGAGATACTACAAAGACGCAAACCGAATCTGGAGTATCTCGAACCATTTGGCGCGCCGTGCACACTTCTGAAGAAGACACAAGAGGGTAAATTCAGCGAGAAGGTAGATGAAGGAATCTTTCTAGGATACAACATACCGAACAAGCAAGTTTACAACAACTCAACGAGTCTAGTAGAAGTATGGTGTAATGTTGACGTTCAAAGATATACCACACCACCTACTGGAAAAGGACCCGCCTACTTTTTCGACTATGATGGATTCTTCAAGTCCTTCAACTTCCCTCTCTCTCCCTCAGATGACGAGTTAGCTACACGGATGATGTATGATATCTTGAATACACCAACATCTAGCTTACAGGGAGAATCATCTATTTAGTCAGGGGGAGTAGTCGACGACAGTGACTCCTCCTCTGAAGATGAAGCTGAAGAAGATAACCAGAACAGTCAGGAAGAAGAGGTTCCAGTTCTTGAAAGTCCACAAGTATCTACCAGTGATGTACCTTCGACTTCGGAGCATCAAACTCCAACTACCTCAGTTGCAGAACCAAATGTTCATAATCTTGGCTCTGAGGTAGCAGTTCCTACTACTCCAGGATCACGACTAAACGTCTATCATCCCCTAAACAATGTCATTGGGGATGTCAGATCAGGAGTGCAAACCCGAAATCAGCTATACTCAGCTGATTACGCCTCAGTTATGGAAAAAGGATATATTCATGATGGTGCTTATCAGTGTTTTGTCTCACAGTTTGAGCGAAAATACGTCAGTGATGCACTAAATGATGAGGCGTGGGTGAGTGTCATGCAAGAAGAACTTCTTCAGTTCAAGAAGTTAGGTGTATGGACTCTGGTTGATAGACCTAAAGGTGCTAAGGTCATTGGCACCAATGGGTTTTAAAATGCAAGAAAGATGACCAAGGGGTAATTATCAGGAACAAGGCTCGATTGGTGGTTCAAGGTTTTCGCCAAGTTGAGGGAATTGACTACAATGAGGTGTTTGCACCCGTGGCAAGGATGGAAGCCATCCGTATCTTCCTTGCCTACGCATCGTACATGAAGATTAAAGTATATCAATTAGATGTGAAGAGTGCATTCCTTCATGGGGAAATCAGAGAAACATTCTATGTCAGTCAACTGAGGGATTTGAAGATCCTTATCATCGGGATAGAGTCTACAAGCTCGACAAGGTGTTATACGGGCTTCATCAAGCTCCAAGAGCTTGGTATGAGAAACTCTTGACTCATCTTATGAAACACGGCTTTTGCAGGGGAGTCATTGACAGCACGCTGTTCATTAAAGAAAAGGATGGCGACCTACTTCTCGTACAGATCTATGTTGATGACAAAATCTTCAGTTCAAACAACGAAGAGTTATGCAAAGAGTTTGAAGCAGTTATGAAGAAAGAGTTTGAGATGAGTGCTATGGGGGAGATGAAGTTCTTTCTCGTTACAGGTGGATCAAACACCAAATGGGATCTTTCTACATCAGACCAAGTATGTAGGAGACATTCTCAGTCGTTTTGACATGGAGAATGCATCTGCCGCTGGGACTCCACTGCTATGAATCACGACATAGCACCTGATGAAAATGGAGATCTGTAGATGCCACGATGTACAGAGGAATGATTGGATCCCTCATGTATCTCACTGCCTCAAGACCTGATATCATGTATGCTACATGTTTATGTTCTAGATATCAGGCTAAGCCTAAGGTCAACCATCTGATCGGGGTCAAAAGGATTTTTCGTTATTTGAAGGGTACACCCACACTTGGATATGGTACCCTCATGATGATGACTTTGAGCTCACTGCGTATAGTGACTCAGATTACGGAGGCTGCAAGATGAACTACAAGTCTACATCCGCAGGGTGTCAATTCTTTGGGAGAAGACTAGTTACTTGGCACTGTAAGAAGCAGACATCGGTTGCATTGTCAACCTGTGAAGCCGAATATTTGCTGCTGCAAGTTGCTGTTCACAAATCATCTGGATTCAACAGCAAATGTGGGATTATGGTTTAACGTTCTCCTCTACTCCTATTTGTGTTGATAACTCTGCTGCAATTGCAGTAACTAAAAATCCGGTCCAACATCCTAAGACCAAACATATCGGTATTAAATACCATTTCATAAGAGACTGTTTTGAAAAGAACTTCATTGATGTGGTAAAAATTAATACTGATTTTCAACGCGCTGACCTCTATACTAAAGCCTTTGATAAACCACGTTTTCAATATTTGCTAGAGGTCAACGGCGTTAAAAAGAAAAGTGATGTTATTCCTGATGATGATCATGTGTAGTCCGATGTAGGTTAGTTAATTTTTCTTTCTTATTTTATTTGTTTTATTTTGGTCTGTTTAAATTAAACTCATGTTATTTTGCTGGTTATTAAAATCCTAAAATAATTAAACCAGTTTATGATTTTAGTATTTTAGGGGGAGAATAAGTCAGCAAGGAACATTTAAAAAAAAACAAGGGAGAAGGAGTGGAAAGCTGATTTAAGGTAGATCGTATCTGTGATACCGATTCAAACTCTTTGGAATATGATAGTACACAGGAACAAGTCAAGAGGGACTTTAAAATGTTAATTTAGAAAAGGTGCAAAAATTCAAAGTATAAGTCTGTGTAGTCTAAGCAATATAAAAGGGAAGATGATAGAAAAACTGGTAACTCCTAAGGTAACACAATGAGAATAGACCTAGAGGTTGCTAGACCACAGTTGATATGTCGATAGATTCAACACAATAGATGATTAGACCTGACTGGTAATCTCAAGATCAAACTAAGTTGTTCAACTGACTGTGGGCTTCCATATCACTGGTTAACACAATCAAAAATATTCCAATAAGGGGTAATGAGCATGTAAATGCCACAAATGTGTGCGGATGACCATAAACAGAGCAAAGCACGGAAAAAATGAAAGAAAAATGCTATCAAGCTAATGACGTATGTTGTTGGTGCATTTGGTGCAAAATAAAATTAAGCTGCTCTAACAAGGAGATAGGTTGTGTGCCTCTCTGCTGTGCGATGGCACTGACCTGAGGATAAGCATAACCTAGATATTCTGGAATTCATTGTTGTTTGCCGCCTCTCTGTGTGCGATGGCACTGACCTGAGGACTGGCTTCTCTTTGAAAGCTCTAAGAATAGTCTCTCCTTGTAAAAATACCCGTAGACCGCTCAAAAGCTCCTGAGGAATGATGATTACCATATAAGTGTGGGATCCACAAATGTTAGTTGAAATAATTAAACCTAAATCTATCACCAGTCTGTGTCAAAAGTCTGCGTATGGATTTAAGAGGACAAACATATTGACAATCATTGTGGCTGCAATTCTTGAAAGTTCAAATCAATGTGGTAATCTAATAGTTCCAGTATGATCTCCTAAAAGTTGCTAACGACTCTAGATAAAACCAAGAATAGAGCATCAAAAGATTTTGACAACAAGTCCCAAATGATTTGACTTGCCAGTATGATTCCAAAATTGGCTTGGTCCAGGTGTGGTCAATCTAAGTTGAAGTTGTCTATTCTAGGAACAAATACAGTAGATTTCCATCTCAGGACTTATCTCTCACAAAAAGCAAAAACAATTCTTATTTTGATTCTTTAGTTTAATTTTTTTAATTTAGTTAGTCGTTTTAGTTTTGTTTGTTTGTCGGACTACATCAGGAAAATCAGTAAGGGATCAACTCACTAAAAGGGTCATGTCTGAGAAGACCACATGTGTTTTTAAAAGTTTAAAACAGTCACGACTGAGGTGATCAAAAGATTTTCAAGTCAAAACGATCATGTCTGAGATGATCAAATGCTCATAACGATAATTTCTGCAATTAAAGGGATTTTAAAAGTTAAATATTCAAATTAGTAGAAAAGTTAATAAGTATGACCTATTCGCACGAATGGACAATACGTATGGACCAATCATACGAATGGAAGCCATTCGTACGAATGGACCATGAATATGGACCATCCAACCGAATGGCCCATACGATTGGCCCAGTCGGATGCTTAAGGACGGATGAGTGAGTCAGTCGCACGACTGAGATCCAGTCGAACGACTGAAGAAGGACGACTGAACCAATCGCACGACTGAGTCCCACTCGCACGACTGAAAGATGCGTATGAGCTCAATCGCACGATTGAATCTAGGGTTAGTATAAATAGAGGGGGAGTCGGTCGCAGAGACTCACCACCTTCAAAATAACCCTGAATAGCACGACTTAACACAACTCTGCAAAAAATTTCATTTGATCTCTAAACCCCCCGTTTCTTGATTACTGACCATCTATATCGACTCTATAGGTAATTTACGGTATAAAAGCACTCTCATAACTTTAAATTTGATGAAAAAAATTGGTACATTCAGACTCGCAAAAGAACCAAGACTTAAGTGACTTAATAACCTAACTAAATGCTCAAACAAACGAAAGTAAAGATGTTAGGTGGTATAAGAATGTATTGCGAGTCAAAAAAAAAAAACCAGATAACGATGTCTAAAACTCAAAAATGGTGAAAAAGTGATTTTGAATTGAACAGTCAGTACATCATGCGAATGGACAGAGTGATGAACTTCAGTCGCACGACTGAAGGGTGCGAACTGCTTAAATGCACGACTGAACCATGCGTATGAAGTTCAGTCGCATGACTGGTGTAACCGCATGAGGTTACATACGTATGAGCCCAGTCGCACACTCAGTGGTACGCATGGGACCAGTCGTACGACTGAACCCCATTCGCATTGTTCAATCGCACGACTGAACTCAGTCGCACAATCTCAATCGCATGACAGAAAGACTTTCTTCAAGTTTAAGGTTTTCATGACTTTCTTAGCCAATGGTACTAATGTTTACTATCTTTGTGTAACAGATGGCGAGTCGTTGGATTATGAGCACGAAGCACAATATATGTGCTCATCTGGACTTGACATCCAGAAACGCTGCCGATTTCTCTAGCATCATCACATTTCTACTGAGATCGAGGATTGCACATGCCATATCTACTCCTTGTACTCCTTATCGATCCATTCAGCAAGCCTTCTGGGAAGGCGCTACAGTCGATAGATTGTCTGAGCCTCATTGCATCAGAAGTACCATCTTTGGAGAGGCTATTACTATCTCAGAGGAGGATCTGAGGATCGTATTACAGTTGGGGGATGACACTGATTGCCCGACTCGATTACACCCCCTCACAGTCAGAGGATGCTTTCTGAGAGCCAAGTACTCTGGGGACATAAATGCTGGGGTACTCAACAAAAGTAACCTCTATCCCCAGTTTAAGTATCTTGCGCGCGTGCTGCTTAAGTGCATAGCTTCCAGAAAGAGAGGTTTTGATGAGCTGTCTGACTAGATGCAGAACGCGTATGTTGCGTTGGTGTTGAACCATCCGTTCAGCTTCTCCAAGATGATCTTCACCTATCTGGTGGAGAACATCGAGGGGAAAGGGAAGGAAGGCTTCTGTATGTACCCGAGGTTTATGCAGATGATCATAAATCAGAAGCTTCCCTCCCTGCCGAAGGAGAAGGAGGATGCGGTAGTCCTCGAGGTGATGGATGATACTACCCTGGGGAGGATGAAAGTGTACATGGGGAAGCAAGTGAAACCTCCTGTCAGGAGGTTGTTTGGTCATCTTGCCCGGGATGACTACGTGGTGCCAGCAAAGAGAAAGTGGCACCACGATGATAGTGACTCTGATGTGGAGCAGATTGCTCTACCCACTCATGACTCAGATGATGATGACAGTGGGGATGCTGGAGACGGTATGCCTATTCCACCTAGAGGCACTGTGTCTGATGTTGTTCCTCCAGTGTCTGTCCCAGCTGGAGAAGTAGCCGAGTCAGCTGGATTTCATCAGGATTTTGTTCAGGGTGCGGAGGAGGAGGATGAATCGGATGAGGAGCCCCTAACGCGAACTATGGGAATCAAAGTTGTTCCCAGAGAACATGGGCTAAGGGTGGTTGGTGAACACCCGAGAGACTCCGGAGAGACTGATACTGACCCAAGTTATGCACTGGGGTCCGCAGGTAGGGTTGTAGGGGGAGCTTCCACCTCAACGGGGACGAGGAGGAAGAGGATGGCTAAACCCCATGGTCAGAAGAAGAAGACGCGTCAGGTGACCTCCTCACCACCACAGCCACCACATCCACCACATCCACCACAGCCACCACAGCCACCTCATCCACAACAGCCACAACAGCCACCACACCCACCATAGCCACCACATCCACCACAGCTACCACATCCACCACCATACCTCCCACAACAGCACAGATTACATCCACCACCATATCCTTTACTCCTACATCACCTCCATCATTTCACAAACCTATCTTTACTACAGCCACCACATCCACCACAGCTACCACAGCCACCACCATACCTCCCACAACAGCACAGACTCCATCCACCACCATATCCTTTACTCCTACATCACCTCCATCATTTCACAGACCTATCTTACTACAGCCACCACCACCACCACCACTTCACACCAAGCAATACCCTAGCCCATCCCTCACATACTTCTGGATCACCTCTACCTCCAATCGGGGTAGAGGAACAGTTGTCTGCGCTTAACAGAATGGTGATGCGCTTACTGGCTGCAGATGAGGAAAAGGCAGCCCAGATCCGCCAGATTACTGACCTGACTGCTGCACAATCTCACCAAATTGCAGAGCAGGCTCGAGTTATAGAGGAGCAGGCCCAACAGATGGCTGCTCAGAGCACTGAGATAGCCCAACTCCAATCACATAGTGTCACATCAAGCAAGAAAATAGAGGAGTTGGAGAAGGCAAAGAAGACTATCATGTTAAAACTGAAAGGATCTAAGGAGGAGCCATTAAAGATCAATGAAGGGGACAGAGATGATGATGATGAAGATGATGATGAGGATGTTGAGAGTGATACTGAGGAGAATGAAGAAACCAAGGAAGATAGGACAGAGAAGGACGATGATGATGAAGCAGAAGGAGGGGATGCAGCTACATCGGCCTCTGTTACAGGTCAAGAGAAAAGGTCAAAGAACAGACAAGATCAATCAGCTTCTACTTCTGCTCCTCCAAGTGATGAGACTATGATACAGGATAAAAATCCAAATTACCGAAAAGATGAGTTTGATGTTGCTCCCCTTCAGCAGGTCAAGACTCAGCTAACAATGATTCTTGATCTGCAAGGGATTGTCAGAAGGTCAGTGAAATATACCCCTGAAAAAGGGAAATAATTCATGACCTATCAAACGAGCAACTGGTAGAGCTTTTCAAGCTAAATCCAGATGAGATAGTGAAAGATGCTCCGACATGCGATTCGACTAGTGACGAAGAGCTCAATGATGTTGATGAAGTCGAGATCGAAGATGTCACTGCTGAGGATTACCCTCAGTACACTGACAATAAGAGTAATGTGGTCCCCAATCTGGGTGAATCCCTTGTCAGCGATAATTTTGAGGTGTTGAACAAGATGGATCAAGAAACAAAGAAAGCAGTAGGAACAGCCCAAGCCTCAAATGATGATGTTGACATTCGAAAGGCTGAGTGGGCTGCATGTTTTGAAGAAGTTAGAGCCCAACGTACTGCACCAAAGAAAGATTCCTACACCAAACTCTATAGAGTCAAGAAACATCACAAGGTGTCAGGAAGGATCATAGCATGGGCGTATTTTGAGGATCTTAATGCTTATGCGGTTAAGAGAGAACAGGGCATAGAGTACTTCAGATTCCCACATGATCTAAAGACTCTACCAGGTTTTGAGCTCAACCAGCTGGCCAAATTAAAGCTTTTGTATGTTGATCTGAGGAAGATGTCAGGCTGGTTTGAGGCTGCCCTAAAGAAGGAGTATCACACCAAATGGGTTAACTTCAGACCCCAACTGCCTACTAGGTATATCAGAAGGTCTGAGGTTGATGCCATTACTGGCAAGCCCAAGATAGTGTTGAAGTGGAATTCTCCGCGCACAATGTCAAGAATCCCACTCAGGGAAATGCCACAGGATTTCACTCCACACTTTAAGTGGTGGTACTACGATTGGAGAACAGCTGAAGCGGTCATAGTCCTAAGCAAAGAGGGACAAATGGATACGATCAGGGTATTCAACCCGATGTGGCTTACAAACTTGTCGGAAAATGATGTATATACGCTATACAAGTGGCCACTGTTCTATGATACGCAAGATATTGTACAAGCCCTCCAGTTCCAGAATGTTATACGACTCTGCTTCGCGTTTGAGATTCACACGGGAGTCACAAATGAGGAGAAGTACAAGAAATACAAGGAGGTTATGCAGAAAACAAGAGATTAGAGAGATCTACGTCCAAGGGGGAGTTTTTTGATACATGTATGTCCCTAGATCATGATATGAATGTAATAGATCTTGTTTGTCTGATTCTGAGGTAATGCTTGAAATGAAATGATATTGCTTGTTTGATATTTATAATGTTTAATATTTCAATAATGAGTCGACATTGAATTGGTTAATTAGGTTTGTGGTTGTTTGAAGTGTTACACATAATGTTATATTAATTAATTAATACATTCAAACTTAACAGAATGAAGTTCTCATGCGAGTGGCCCATGCGAATGGACCATAAGCATGAATAACTTTATATGAATGACTCAGTCGCACGACTGAACCAGGAGACTGGATCAGTCGTACGATTATAACATGAGATTGACTCAGTCGCACGACTGAATACTCAATCGTGCGAATGAATCAACCGTATGGTTCAATCGCACGACTGAACCATACTAACGGTTCAGTCGCACGAATGAATAATACTAACCTATAAATACAACCCAATTCGTGAAAAAGAGAGCTTTTGATTAATTACGATTCCAGACGTACCCTAGCCGTCCAGAAGCCTCACAATTCGTTCTCCAAGTTCATAGAACACATTAGATCGATTCCCAATCGATTTCTAACGTTAGTTTCAATTCTTGATTGATTCTTCGTGTGTTCTCATTGATTGGATCGCCAATCAAATAGGATTCCGCACTATTTGATCTGGTTTACACGCTAATCACTAGGTATTTCGTTCAAATACCAGGTCCTAACATCTACTGGCCCACAATCTTCAAAGATGCTCATAACATGGTACGCACCTGTGATGCATGTCAAAGAGCAACCAATATCTCGACATGGGATGAGATGCCTCAGAAACCAGTTCAAGTATGCGAGATATTTGATATATGGGGTATTGATTTCATGGGTCCATTCCCGGTGTCATTGGTAATCGTTACATCTTGGTAGCAGTTGATTACGTCTCAAAATGGGCTGAAGCTCAAGCCCTGCCTACTAATGATGCCAGGAACGTTGTCAAATTCCTTAAGAAACTATTTTCTCATTTTGGTACCCCCAAAGCTCTGATTAGTGACCGAGGAACTCATTTCTGTAACAATCAACTTGAAAGAGCAATGGCACGTTATGGAGTTCACCATCGCTTTACAACTGCGTAATCCCCAGCGAATGGGCAAGCCGAAGTCACTAACCGAGGTATCAAACGAATCCTGGAGAAAACTGTAGGTCAAAATCATAAGGACTGGTCTATCAAGTTAGATGATGCATTATGGGCTTTTCGAACAGCCTATAAGACTCCCATTGGCACAACACCGTTTAAACTAGTTTATGGGAAGTCGTGTCATCTACCTGTAGAACTAGAGCATAAGGCCTTTTGGGCACTTAAAGCAGCAAACCTGGACCAAGACCTTGCAGGAAAGAATCGATTCCTACAAATTCACGAATTGGAGGAATTGAGGGAACAAGCGTACGAAAACGCTAGGGTTTACAAAGAAAAGACAAGGAAATTCCACGACGCTCGATTAAAGAGCACAAAACAATTTCATGTGGGAGAACGTGTCTTACTGTATAACTCTCGTTTACGTTTATTTCCCAGAAAACTGAAATCACGTTGGTCTGGACCTTATACGATCAAAAACATGTTTCTGAATGGTGCCATTGAAATTTACAACCACGTAGGTTTAAGTTTCAAAGTAAATGGTCATCGTTTGAAACCGTATAATGATGGACCAACCAAGATCTCTTCGGAGGAATTAAACCTCCACCCCAACGAAAACTAAGTGTGGGGAAGGGTCATGTCGAAGACCCGAAACTTAAACGCGGCACCTGTACATACATTTTTTTCATTTTTTAGAAAATTTTTAGGACTTCACAAGCATCAGCACGAGGTCGTGCCCCATCAAGCACGCCCCCGTGTCTCTGACAAATTCTTTCCACGATCTCCGCTGACGACTCTGGAACGTTGCAGGTCGAATTTAAGAGGAATTCTGACAAGCACGGGGCCATGCCTAGCCAAGCACGCCCCCATGTTCACTTTCCACGACCTGTGTATAAATACCATACTTGTTCCATTCTTTCATCACATCCATTCCTGCTTAAAAGCATCTGAAAAAATGAAAGAATCAAGTCACGGAAGCTCAAACTAGAATCCTGCGAAGAAACCGCGTTCTGAAACGTGAGAACCTACGACTCAAGAATATTTCTTCAAGATGCATGAACTAATCAAGCAACTGACTGAAATGAACCTTGTTGCTTCCCAACGCTTAGCTGAACTAATCCAAAAAGTTTAGCAGATGAGCGAGGAACTCATTTCCATTAACCAGCAGCTCGCGGAATTGAGCAACTGCACTTCTCACTACCCCATGCCAAACCTCCCACATGAAATGTGTGGAGGTTTCTTTTAGAAACATTCCGTGATGTGTTAAGTGCGTTGTTGCGCGTTAAAGAGTCTGGTTTTGCTGTTTCAGATTCTCGGCTTTAAACGTATCGTATAACTGTAGGATTCTAGGGAATGTAATTTTCAATTTGTCTTATGTTATTTAACTATAAGACTATTTTCGTATCTTTTCTGATGATTTGGAAGTGATAAAACTTAACCGGGAAAATTACACAACACGCGAAACTGAAAAACGGAACAACAAAAGACTGAAACCGAACTTTTTACATGAACACGCCCCCGTGTTCTAAGGGGCACGCCCCGTGTTCGACAAGAATGACACCACCTACCAATTTTCATCCTTTTGTCCTTTTCCATTCAATGTTGCATGATAAAAACCGAGCTAATGTGCCTGCAAAGTAGTATCCACTTCAATTCTATCTTCTTTTCCATTTTTCTTTCATTTGTTCAAGTGTTCTTGCAAGAGTATTTAGCCAAGAGGTTAGCATACTAATTCCTTTGATTATGAAAGTCATTTACATGTAGTTAGGTGATTAGGTCTCTAAACAACCGAAATCCTAGCAATTATGTGTAAACACTTGTTCTTAAACGTGTTATGGAATGTTGAATGCTTTTAACCTACTTGTTCATGTTTATTCTTGTAGTCGATTAGTGTTAATTAGTGTGTTTAGTTAGATATTAGTATGTTTAGTTGGTTAGTTAGTTGTTTTCTTTTATTATTAACATGACTATCTTCATAACTCGTGGTGAAACCTTTGTTAAACATGTTCAAGTTACAAGAATTCTCAAGTGATGTAAAACAATATATATTTTTAGTATCTTGAATTATTAGCAAATGATTAAAATGTTCAACGTATGATCTTTGATTTTTGAAGCAAGAAAATGTTAAACCCATGCTTAATCAACGATTACAAACAAAACCATGATTGCTCGAGTCAAGATTTCATGCCCAAACATGTTAACCGCACCCCCATGTTCAAAAAAAAATTTTCCTTGGATGATAAATTCTTAACTATTTTTGAACATGAATTGAATCATTATGGTGTTATGTCTTGAAAAACATATGATTTTCACTAACATCATGAGACTGCTTAAGAAATTTGTTTTGTATAGATTAATTTATTTTTAAATTTCAGGATCATGGAGCATCCCTACTTACATTTTGGAGGGAGCCACGAGAGATGGTGTCATGATAGACTTCAAAGATTGCTACAAAGGGTTGAAAGATCCTACTTACAAGCAGATGAAGAAACACTAGCTGCAGTCGGGCAGCTAGAAAGATACAATAATTTATTAAGTGTCCGGTGGAAACGTCTATTTTCACAAAATAGACCTTCCGTTTATAAACTGACTCTTGAATTTTTAGCATCTTTTAAATTTAGCATGAAAGACTCTGATCCTTAGGATGAAAATGCAGTTTCATTCAGACTAGCTGGGAATTCGCATAAGACATCCATTGCCTTGTTCGGTGTCTATCTTGGAATATACACGGAACAAGAAATGGAGGAGGAGGCTATATCTGGAATGCCGGCGTATCATACCTTCCCGGACGAGGAAAGTAGAGACGCGGAAAGCGGTGCAATGAGGAAAGCATTTTGGGAGCGGATTGGAACCAGAGGGTTCAACTCGAGCAAAACAAAAAGCAGTCAGATACGAGACCCGTTGTTGCGATACATTCATCGGTTACTCAGCCATTCCATAACAGCTCGTGGTCAAAGCGAGGGAGTTGTTAATTTGAGGGGCTTGTTTATTTTATATTGTATGGTTAGTCAATTGCCATGTAATATTGGGTATTTGTTTTGTAATCTTTTTGCTAAGAACGTGATTGCAGGTACTCCAACACCCATGTTTGGAGGAAGCTGGATTTTGAACCTGTATGAAAGTTATGGTTATAACACTGAAGGAACTGAAGGAGTGATGCCAGGACTGTTGGACTTGAGCATCTGTACAAGTATGTACATGGTGACAAGTTTACCAAATGGGCAGCCGAGATTCATGGATAAGAA
The DNA here is from genome assembly GCA_025506515.1 of Flaveria trinervia. Classification (NCBI taxonomy): domain Eukaryota; kingdom Viridiplantae; phylum Streptophyta; class Magnoliopsida; order Asterales; family Asteraceae; genus Flaveria; species Flaveria trinervia. The sequence goes on along the minus strand of CM046444.1, from coordinate 53,280,132 downwards.
GGGACAAATCTGGGATCCGGCGGATCCCAAAAAAATTATCATGGACCTCGACATGCCGGAAGGAGCCAGAGCTGGATCTTCGAGTTCACGAACAAGGGAATTTCCAACCATGTTAGACCTATGAGTCAATCCAAACCACCAAAACCTATGCAAGGCGATCATTTGAATATGCCCAACGAGCCTTCAATCGAGTCAAAAATCTGAATTCCCGAGTCGATGACTTGAGCAAAGATGTCACGTACATCAGAAACCGAATGTACCACGAGTGGGGGGATATCCCACCACAAAGCCCTTGAAAACCGTATCATTTTCGGGGCCCCGGCACAGTTGTTTTGTGCCAATCTATCTTTTAATTTATGTCGTTTTGTTTTTATTTTGTGTGCTTAGGATTTTAATGCTTTCAATAAATTGGTGACATTTCAGGTGATACTGAGGATTCTAACAACGCGAGGGCAACCAAACACAAGTGAAAAATTAATCATTTTTGGGGGAGTTATTTCGTTACCCTTTCTCGATGAATATTTTAATCACATTGAGGACAATGTGAAATTTAAGTGTGGGAATGGAAGTAATGCATTTGACTTTGCTAAAGAGGTCCAAATTAAAATTTTTAAGAAAAGATCACTTATCAAATAATTTTTGTGACAAGAAACCAAAAATTTAATATAATTTTTGATAAACCAAATTATAAATATACGTTTTCGGAAAATAAAGAAGTAAATCCATGACGTCCAAATAAAAATTGAAAATGTTTTTTGTGATATCCTTAAAAGCAATAATCTAGTAAAATATTTAATCATGTAAAATGAAACACTTTTACTCAATTCCATCCGTATGTGAGTTTATTTTTGAGCTTTAAAAAGCTTTTGCAAGTTGCAATTCTACTTTCATTCTGGATTTAATTGAGGGTGCCATATGATACGTGTGATTAGAACTTGTTTTGGGTATACATTTCAAGACCTTAATTAGTATTTGTTGCATAAAAATGAGTTAGGCACTAGGAAACCTTAACCATTCAAGCCCCAACCATTGTCTGTAATTTTCCTTACCCGAACGTCAACCCTAGTTAGCCCCGTTGAGCTTAAACGTTTTTATCTTTCAATCACCCGAGTCACCAAGTCATTTAACCAAAAAGCCTTCAACAAAACCCGTTTTCGTTAAAGACACGTTTTTGGCTTATAACTAAAAAAAATTGGTCTTTTACCGGCAGACCTTAAAGAATTGGAATGCATTCTTTTGATTTCAATTTGCTTTGTTGCCTTCATCACGCAAACCGAGACTTCCCCGAAAATCCGCGAACAAATTTTCAATCTCACGTTTAACGCAAGAAAGAAATGGCGAAAAAAAAAGAACAAGTTCCGCCATTTTGTGGGATTTCAAAAAGTGCTATAAAGAGACGGGCGAAAAGATATGAAAAATGCCCGAATTATGGAAATTGGTCCCATAATGGAAAATGCAAAAAGAATCAAACTGAATCTCAATACGAATACACAGAATTAATCCGACTGGGTGCTATTAGGCTTCAAGCCGAACGATCCTCGAGAAAGGATAGTTTTGTGTATCTTCGGGTAAAAGATGAAGTACGATTCTTGAAAGAAAAATACGGGCTTGACAATCTAACCTTAAACGAGTCCTCAAGCTAGCATATCGCTTCTAGCTTGAAGTATTTTATAGGGAACCTTTATTGCTTTCCTTGTACTTATGTTAGAAAAATAAGCCAAGACCGGTATTCGACTGAAATACCTAGAGATCACGTGTATACCGGATCAAATAGTGCGGAATCCTATTTGATTGGCGATCCAATCAGTGAGAACACATGAAGAATCAATCAAGTATTGAAACTAACGTTAGAAATCGATAAGGAATCGATCTAATGTGTTCTATGAACTTGGAGAACGATTTGGAAGGTTTCTGGACGGCTAGGGTTCGTATGGAATTGAACTTGATCGAATCTCTCTGTTTTTCACGAATTGAGTTGTATTTATAGGTTGGCACTCTTCAATCGTGCGACTGAACCATTAGTTTGGTTCAGTCGAGCGATTGAACCATGCGGTTGGTTCATTCGTGCGACTGAGTGTTCAGTCGTGCGACTGAGCCAATCTTATGTTACAGTCGTACGACTGATCCAGTCTCCTGGTTCATTCGTGCGACTGAGTCAATCGTATGAGGTTCTTCATGCTTATGGTTCATTCGCATGAGCCATTCGCATGGGAACTTCATTAAGTTAAGTTTGAATGTTTTAGTTAATTAATATAATATTATATGTAATCATTCAAGTAATTATAAACCCAATCAATTCAGTACGACTCATTAGTGAACTATTAGACATTATAATCAACAGACTATCAATATCAGTTCATTAATCATACCAAACAAGATCGATTACATCACATATCACGATCTAGGGACATACATGTATCAAAAAACTCCCCCTTGGACCTAGATCTCTCTAATGTCTTGTTTTCTTCATTACCTTCTCATATTTCTTGTACTTGTCCTCTTGTGTGACTCCCGCGTGAATATCAAACACAAAGCAAAGTCGTATAACATTTTGGAACTGGAGGGCTTGTACAATGTCTTGTGTGTCATAGAACAGTGGCCACTTGTATAATGTATAGACATCATTAGCAGACAAGTTGGTTAGCCACATTGGGTCGAATACCCTGACAGTATCCATTTGATCCCCTTTGTTCAGAACTATGACAGCTTCAGCAGTTCTCCAATCATAGTACCACCATTTGAAGTGTGGAGTGAAGTCCTGTGGCATTTCCCTGAGAGGGATTCTCGACATAGTGCGAGGAGGACTCCACTTCAACACAATCTTAGGTTTTCCAGTAATGGCATCCATCTCAGACCTTCTAATATACCTTGTAGGTTGTTGAGGTCTGAAGTTAATCCATCTGGTGTGGTACTCTTTCTTGAGGGCAGCCTCAAACCAGCCTGACATTTTTCTCGGGTCAGCATACAACAGCTTCAACTTTGCTAGCTGGTTGAGCTCAAATCCAGGTAGAGTCTTTAGGTCATGTGGAAATCTAAAGTACTCTATGCCCTTTTCCCTCTTAACGGCATACACGTTAAGATCATCAAAATATGCCCATGCTATAATCCTGCCTGACACCGTAAGATTTTTCTTGACGCTGTAGAACTTGGTGTAGGCATCCCTTTCGGTGCATCACGTTGGGCTCTGACTTCTTTAAAACATTCAGCCCACTCAGCCTTTCGAATGTATACATCATCGTTTGAGGCTTGGGTGTTCCTTCGGTCTTTCCTGCTTCCTGCTCCATCTTGTCTAGTACCTCAAACATATCACTGACTAGGGACTCACCCAGATTGGGGACCACATTACCCGCGTTGTCAGCGTATTGAGGGTACTCTTCAGCCAGCAAATCTTCAACCTCACTTCATCAACGTCGTGTAGTTCGTCGTCACTGGTTGAATCAACTGTTGGAGCATCCTTGACAATATCATCAGGATTGAGTCTGAACATCTCTGCCAGTTGCTCGTTAGATAGGTCGTGAATTATTTCACCTTCTTCAGGTGTATAACTCACTGACCTTCTGACAATCCCTTGCAGATCAAGAATCATTGTGAGTTGAGACTTGACCTGTTGAAGGGGAGCATATCAAACTCATCTCTGTGGTACTTTGGATCTGTTTGATTTACACATTTCACATTCAAATCATTAGTAATATATCAAACAAAATGCATTAAATTAATATAAACATTCAGTACATCATTTTTCAATACAGAGTACAAAAGTAATTAAATACATAAACATCCACTATTTACTTTTATCCTGTATGCTAGTCTCTTCGTGTGAAGGTGCAGAAGTAGAAGCTGACTGATCCTGTCGGTTCTTTGTTCTCTGCTCTTGACCGGGAGCTGAGACAGATTCAGCTGCTTCTCCTTCTTCAGTCTCTTCATCTGCACACCACTCTTCTGTTTCTCTTCATCAGAATCACTGTCATCATCATCATCATCATCATCCTCACTATCTCTTCTCCATCCTTTATCTTTAGAGGTTCCTCCTTTGATCCTTTCAATTTTAGCAAAATGGACCTCTTGCCTTTTCCAACTCCTCTATCTGCTTACCTGCTGTGACGCTTTGTGCTCGGAGTTGGTCCAACTGAGTGTTCTGAGCAGCCAATTTCTGGGCCTGCTCCTTAATAGCTCGATCCTGCTCTGCAATTTTCTTCGATTGTGCAGCAGTCAGGTCGGTGAGCTGGCGGATCTGAGAGGTCTTTTCCTCATCAGCCGCCAGCAGTCGTAACACCATTCTATTTAAGGCTGCCAGCTGTTCCTCTACCCCGATTGGAGGTAGAGGAGATCTAGAGGTGTGTGAGGGGTAGGCTGAGGCTCGGTTTGGTGGCTAGTGGTGGTGGTGGAGGTGGTGAATATCGGGTAAGGTCTGGATGATGGTGGTGGTGAGTGTGGGGTGAATGAAGTAGTGGTAGCAGGGGTCTGGCTTGTGGTGATCGGTATGGTGGTGGTTGTGGTTGCTGTGGGGAGAGGTATGGTGGTGGAAGGTGTGTCTGCAGTGGTGGTAGTGGTGGAAGGTATGGGGGATGTGGTGGTGATGAAGGTTACCTTACGCTTTTTCTTTTTCTGGCCATGGGGTTGAGCCATCCGTTTTCTCCTCGTTCCCCTCGAGGTGGATGCTCCCCCTTCAATCCCGCCTGAGGACTCCGGAGCATATGATGGATCAGTCTCTGTATCTCCGGAGCCTCTCGGTTGTTCACCGACAACCCTCAACCCGTTTCTGTGGGAACCACTTTCCTTCCCACAGTCCGGGTCAATGGCTCCTCATCAGATTCATCTTCATCTTCCTCGGTAAGCACAAAAATTGATGGAATCCTGCTGACTCAGTTACCTCAGCAGGTGAGACAGACACCGAGGGAACAGAGTCAGACACGGTGCCTCGGGATGGAACAGCCTCATCCTCAATGTCATCCTCCTCAGAATCATCAGTAGGGAGGACAATTGGCTCCACGTCGGAGTCACTGTCCTCGTGACGCCATTGGCGTCTCCCCGGTGCCACATAGCTTTCATCTGCTAAGTGGCCAATCATTCTCTTCACTTGGGGCTTAATCTGCTTTCCCCTGTAAACCCTCATCCTGCCCAGAGTAGTATCATCCATTATTCCAAGGCCACTGCGTCATGACTCTCTTGGGCAACTGTGGCAGCTTCTCGTTGAAGATGAGCTGTAAGAATCTGGGTACATACAGAACCCCTCTTTTCCCTTTACCTCCAAATTCTCCACCAAGTAGGAGAATATCATGCTGGAAAAACTAAAGGGGTGGTTCAGAACCAGTGCCACGTAGGCATTTTGAATCTGGTCTGAGAGGTCGTCAAACCCACCCCTCCTCGAAGCTACACACTTTAGAATCACGTGTGCTAAGTACTTGTACTGGGGGCTCAGGTTGCTCTTGTTGAGCACACCTGAGTTGATATCCCAGCGTACTTTAGCCTTAGGAAGCATCCCCTACAGTCAATGGATGTAGTTTTGTAGGATGATCAGCATCCTCCCCGAACTCTAGGACCCTCTGAATATCGGCGGCAGAGATCTCAATATCATGGCCCAGTATGGAGCTCCTGATACAGTAAGGCTCACGAGAGCGGTCCACCGAGGCATTTTCCCAGAATGCCTGATGGAGTGATCTGTAAGGCGTGCAAGGAGTGGAGATCGCCTTATAGATCCGGGACCGTCTCAGAAATGCAATATGTCGGTAAACTCCCCCGTTCCTGGTGGTGTGATCCAAGTGGGCACAGATGTTTTGTGGGATTTATGGTCCACTTTTCTGCCATTTATCTGTAACACACAAGACATAGAACTATTAATACATAAGACATGAAAACTTCTGTTCTAAGTGTAAAGTTGAAAGTCATTTTGATTCATTCGTGCGAATGAATCATGCGACTGAAGTCAGTCGCCTGTTTGAGACATGCGACTGAGTTCAATCGGGTGTTTGAGACATGCGATTGAGTTCAATCGGCTGATTGAGGCATGCGATTGAGTTCAATCTGCCGACTGAGACATGCGATTGAGTTCAATCTGCCGACTGGACTCATTCGGGTGGTTCAGTCGGTCGAATGATCCAATCGCAAGGTTCAATCGTGCGATTGGAGTTCATTCGAACGACCAGTCGCTTTGCCCCTGTTCGATCCCTGTGGGTCGAATCTTGACCCTTCTAAGTCTTTTAACAGTGTGTAATGGTCCATTAGTCTCGTATACTTGTCACTAATAACCTATTAAACTCAATTTTAACATTTTGCTTCATTTACATAGGTGATTAGGTCGATTCGCAGTTCGGTTCTTGATTTAATCCAATGTCGCTATTGTAGTTCGGTGATGTACTGATTTTGGTAGGATTCAAGGAGTAGTGTACCTGTAAAACGTCACTGGAATGTAAGAATCTTAACCGCAATGTATATCAGAATCGGAGGCAATTTCGACAGGGTAACGGTAATGAACGCGATTCGGGGTGTTTTGGGAGTGATGAGTGATATGCGATCGATTAAGACCTTTAAATACTAAACCTAGGTTCATTCGGCCGACTGGCCTCAGTCGCTCAGTTCAATCGGGCGACTGAGGTTCAGTCGTACGATTGGCCTAGTCAATCGCATTCAGTCGGCCGACTGAGTCTCATTCGGTCGACTGACTCATTCGGTCTCCTTCATTCGCCCCTTTAGTTGACCGACTGAGCCTCAGTCGGTCTACTGTTTCGTTCTCCCCCTTCCATTTGGTCGGATGAATCAATTTCATGTCCATTCGGCCGATTGGAAGCCATTCGCATAGTTGGTCGATAACCTGATCCACTAGTGCGAATGGGTCACACTTTGTGAGTTTACAGTCTTTTAACATTTACTATTCAGACCCTTTTCACTTTTGATAATAACATTGTAAGCTCTTAACCAATTCAGTCACTTCAGACGTGACCTTTGAATTTTGAAAAACCATGTGGCCATCTCAGACATGACCTTTTTAGGTAAGTTAATTCCCTTCTGATTTCCCTGATGTAGTCCGACAGACACACAAATTAAAAGATAAACATAGTAACTTAAACTAACTACACAACTAAAGTTTATGTTTGGACTTTTTGTGAGAGATAAAACCCTAAGATGAAAATCTAAGGGATTTGATTAGGAGTAGACAGCTTTAACTTAGATTGATCATATCTGGACCAATCAATTTTGGAATCATACAGGAATATCAAATCATTTTGGGACTTGTTATTAAAGCTCTTTGACGCTTAAATTCTCGGTGTTCATCCAGAGTCGTTAGCAACTTAAGGAAATCATACTGAAACTCTTAGATCTTCACATTGAGTTGAACTTTTGAGAATGTAGCCACTAAGATTGTCAGTATATTTGTCCACTTAAATCCATACACAGACTTTTGACGCAGACTGGTGACTGATTTAGGTTTAATTATTTCAGCTAACATTTGTGGATCCCACACTTATATGGTAATCAACATTCCTCAGAGGTTTTGAGCGGTCTACGGGTATTATTACAAGAAGAGACTATTCTTAGAGCTTTCAAAGAGAAGCCTGTCCTCAGGTCAGTGCCATCGCACAGCAGAGAGGCGGCAAACAACAATGAATTCTAGAATATCTAGGTTATGCTTATCCTCAGGTCAGTGCCATCGCACAGCAGAGAGGCACACAACCTATCTCCTTGTTAGAGCAGCTTACTTTTATTTACACAAAATGCACCAACAACATGAGCCATTAGCTTTATTGCATTTGTCTTTCATTTTTCTTGCTTTGCTCTAATTTGGTCATCCGCACACTTTTGTGGCGTTAAATGCTCATTACCCCTTATTGGAATATATTTGATTGTGTTAACCAGTGATAAGATGGAAGTCCACAGTCAGTTGAACAACTTAGTTTGATCTTGAAATCACCAATCAGGTCTAATTGTCTATTGTGTTGAATCTACCAACATATCATTTGTGGTCTAGCAGCCTCTAAGTCTACTTTCTCTGTGTCACCTTAGGAGTTGCCAGTTTTCTATCATTTCCCCTTTTTATTGCTTAGACTACACAGACTTATACTTTGAACTTTTGCATCTTTTCAAACCTTAAATTGAAAATCCCTCTTGATTTGTTCCTGTGTACTATCATATTCCAAAGGTATTGAATCAGTATCACAGACACAATCTACCTTATTTCAGCTAGTTACCCCTCTCCTCATTTTCTTTTTTTTTTAATATAACTTGCTGACATATTCCCCCCTAAAATACTAAAATCATTTCGGATTTAATTATTTTTGGATTTTAATAAACAGCAAGATAACATGAATTTAAAATAACCGAAAAAAACAGATAACATAAAATAAAATAAACTTTAACGAAACTACATCGGACTACACATTATCTCATCAGGAATTACCTCACTTTTCTTTTTAACGCCGTTGACCTCTAGCAAGTATTGAAAACGTGGTTTATCAAAGGCTTTTGTATAGAGGTCAGCACGTTGAAAATCAGTATTAATTTTAACCACATCTATTAAGTTCTTTTCAAAACAGTCTCTTATGAAGTGGTATTTAATACCGATGTGTTTGGTCTTAGGATGTTGAACCGGGTTTTTGGTTACTGCAATTGCAGCAGAGTTATCAACAAAAATAGGAGTAGACGAGAATTTCAAACCGTAATCCCGCATTTGCTGTTGAATCCAAATGATTTGGGAACAGCAACTTGCAGCAGCAACATATTCGGCTTCACAGGTTGACAATGCAACCGATGTCTGCTTCTTACACTGCCATGTAACTAATCTTCTCCCAAAGAATTGACACCTGCTGATGTAGACTTGTAGTTCATTTTGCAGCCTCCATAGTCCGAGTCACTATACGCTGTGAGCTCAAAATCGTCATCATGAGGATACCACAAACCCAGTGTGGGTGTACCCTTTAGATAGCGAAAGATCCTTTTGACCCCGATCAGATGATTGACCTTAGGTTTAGCCTGATATCTGGAACATAAACATGTAGCATACATGATATCAGGTCTTGAGGCAGTGAGATACATGAGGGATCCAATCATTCCTCGGTACATAGTGGCATCTACAAGATCTCCACTCTCATCAGGTGCTATATCATGATTCGTAGCAAGTGGAGTCCCAGCAGCAGAAGCATTCTCCATGTCAAAGCGACTGAGAATGTCTCCTACATACTTGGTCTGATGTAGAAAGATCCCATTAGGTGTTTGATCCACCTGTAACCCGAGAAAGAACTTCATCTCCCCCATTGCACTCATCTCAAACTCTTTCTTCATCACTGCTTCAAACTCTTTGCATAACTCTTCGTTCTTTGACCCGAAGATTATGTCATCAACATAGATCTGTACAAGCAGTAGGTCACCATCCTTTTCTTTAATAAACAGTGTACAGTCAATGACTCCCCTGCGAAAGCCGTTTTCACAAGATGAGTCGAGAGTTTCTCGTACCAAGCTCGAGGAGCTTGATGAAGCCCATATAAAGCTTTGTCGAGCTTGTAAACTCTATCCCGATGATAAGGGTCTTCAAATCCCTCGGGTTGACTGACATAGACTGTTTCCCTTATTTCACCATGAAGGAATGCACTCTTCACATCTAATTGGTAGACTTTAATCTTCATGTACGAGGCATAGGCGAGGAAGATACGAATAGCTTCCATCCTTGCCACGGGTGCAAACACTTCGTTATAGTCAATACCCTCGACTTGGCGAAAACCTTGAACCACCAGTCGAGCTTTGTTCCTTATGATGACTCCTTGGTCATCCTTCTTACATTTTAGTACCCATTTGGTGCCAATGACTTTAGCACCTTTAGGTCTATCTACCAGTGTCCATACACCTAACTTCTTAAACTGCAGAAGTTCTTCTTGCATGGCACTCACCCACGCCTCATCATTTAGTGCTTCACTGACATATTTTGGCTCAACCTGCGAGACAAAACATCGATAAGCACCATCATGAATGTAACCCTTCTCCATAACTGAGGCGTATCAGCTGAGTATAGCTGATTTCGGGTTTGTACTCCTGATCGGACATCTCCAATAACATTGTCAAGGGGATGATAGACGTTTAGTCGTGATCCTGGAGTAGTCGGCACAGTCACCTCCGAACCAAGATTGTGAACATTTTGGTCTGCATCTGAGGAGGTTGGAGTTTGAGGTTCCGAAGTCGAGGGTGCATCACTTGTGGATGCTTGTGGACTTTCAGGAACTGGAACCTGTTCCTCCTGACCGTTCTGGTCATCTGCTTCAGTTTCATCTTCAGAGGAGGAGTCACTTTCATCGACTACCCCTTCTGACTGAGTAGATGACTCTCCCTGTGTGCTGGATGGAGTGTTTAGTATATCATACATCATCCTAGTAGCTAACTCATCATCCGAGGGAGAGAGAGGGATGTTGAAGGATTTGAAGAATCCATCATAATCGAAGAAGTATGCAGGTCCTTTGCCTGTAGGTGGTGTGGTATATCTCTGAACGTCGACATTACCACACTTCTACAAGACCCGTTGAGTTATTGTAAACTCGCTTGTTCGGTATGTTGTATCCTAGAAAAATTCCTTCAACTGCCTTCTCGCTGAATTTTCCTTCTTGTGTCTTCTTCAGAAGTGTACACGGTGCGCCAAAAGGTTCAAGATACTCCAAATTCGGTTTGCGTCTTTGAAGTAGCTCATAACATGTCTTTCCGTGGCGCTTGACTATTAGGACTCTGTTCAGTGTATAGCAAGCATTTGCCACTGCCTCGTTCCAGAATTGGATAGGCAGTTTCGAGTCTGCCAGCATAGTCCGGGCTGTTTCTATCAAGCTCCTGTTCTTTCTCTCAGCAACGCCATTCATCTGAGGTGTGTAGGCAGAAGTGAATTGATGCACAATTCCCTTTTCCTTGCAGTATGCCTCCATCCCTTGATTCTTGAATTCTGTCCCGTTGTCTGAGCGTATTTGTCGAACTTTGAGCTTGTAGAGTGATTCCAGTGTGGTTACTAATTCTTTGAATGTCTCCAAAGTTTCTGATTTTGATTTCAGAAACATTACCCAAGTGAACCTTGAGTAGTCATCAGTGACCACATAACAGTACGCGTCGCCTGCGATGCTCCTTGTACTAACTGGACCGAACAGATCCATGTGAAGAAGCTCAAGAGGAAGTTCTATTGAATGAACTTTCTTTTCCTTATGAGACTTCTTTGTCTGTTTGCCCTTCTTGCAAGCTACACAAAAGTCAGGAAGTTGGAAGTTCTTGACATTCACTCCTCTAACTAAATCCTTCTGAATCAAATGATTCATCTTCCTTGACTAATGTGTCCCATTCTCCGATGCCAGGAGATGGAATCCTTCTCAGTAGCTTTAGATAAGAAACACTGAACCTCATGATCCGTTGTGGCAGCTGTTGACAGATCCAAGACATAAAGGTCTTTATATCTTGAAGCAGTCATCAGAACTTGGTCTTCTGGGATCATATATTCTTTCTTCAGCACGTAACACTTCTGATTATCGAAGACGACTTTAAATCCTTTATCACAGATTTGGGAACAGAAAGTAAGTTGTTCTGAAGTTGTTGAACGTAGTTCACTTTATCAAACTTAACTTTCTGATTTCCCACTTCTCCCTGAGCTGTGATATAGCCTCCTTTGTTTCCTGCAAAGGAAACATGCCCTCCTTTTATTTGTTTGACGTTAGATAAAAGGGCGCTATTTCCTGTCATGTGCCTGGATGCTCCGCTGTCTATAATCCACGTGTTAGTCTCAGCACTATATCGAGCACCCTGCGCATACAAAGTAAAAGAATCAGTTTAGGTTAGGAACCCAAGCTTTGACTGTCTTGGGTTTCCCAGAGGCATCACACATCATAAACTCCACCCATTGACCCTTAGAAGTGAGGGTAGCTCAGGTTCCTTCTTGTTATCAGTATCAGACACGAGGGTGGATTTTTCTTTCCATAAGCCAGATTTGTGCAGTGCCTGTTTATGATAAACAGTCGTCTGGCTTACAGGTTGGACTTTAGGGTCACTAGCTCTTCTAGGTGGAGTTAGAGAACTCCGCTTAGAAGACCTAGGTCTAGAGTCCAGAAGATCAATCTTCTTCCTAGGTGTCTGATAGAAATGACAGTCGGAAGCAATGTGTCCACATTCTCCACAGTTGTAGCATGACCTGCTATCAACTTTATGAGTAGACTTTCTTTGTGGAGAAGTGCGTGACACTCTAGTAACATCAAACACTTTAGTTTTTGACTCTTGGATGTTTGATGTTTTCTCTGGTATAACAAACTTTACTGATTTAACCTGTTTTCCTTTTTGGTTAACTGGTTTTTGACTTGAAGCATGTGAAAAAGTAACATTTGAAGTCCTTTTAGGTTCTGATTTGACTCTATTTGACCCTGACTGTAAATTAACTTTTTCAAATTCATTTTCCAGGTTAACACATGGCATTTTACCCTTTGCCTTTGAAGTGGCCTCCTTTTGTTTCTTACCAGATTCAGTAGATGAACATGAGGTGTCTGGATCAGTAACAAGAGGAGTGGTCACCACATGATCCTTGATGGGGTTATTATTTACTGGTCTAGACTTGGTGTTCATCAAGGTCTCAGGTGGTGGTGGAACCACTTTGTAGCCTAATCCCTCCCCGTTATTCCTTTCTCTTACTAAGTTGAACTATGTGTGAAGAACTAGTCCAACTATGCAGTTTCTGTTTTAATGAATTAACTTCGACTTCTAAAACTGCTCTTTGTTTCTTAGTGTCTTCTAGGGAGTTAAGATAGTACCTAATGTCGTTTGCTTGGTTAAAAGCCACTACTTCGGTTTCCCTAAGTTGTTTGGTCAATAGGTCTATCTTTTCTTTATAACAATGCTCATTTTGTTTTAGCACTCTATTTGCCTCAGTACACAGACGTAAATCTTTTACTAAGTTATCATTATGGTCTAATAACCTAGAAAATTTTTCATCTATGCTCTTCCTAAACGTGTCACAATCAGAACAAGCATGGTTATTAAAAAGTCGGTCAGTGGTACTTACCTGAGTTGGTTCAGAAGTATTAGCCATCAGTGCGCATCAGATGATTCTGGTTCTGTCGACTCTGGCTTTTCTGTCTCTGAGGTGGAAACTTCCTCATTTGGCTTGTAGCTGACCTCGGCTGCAGTTGTTTCTTCACTATGTGACATTGCAATTTCAACTGCTATATCACCTTCACTCGCAAAATCATCGTCAATATCCTCGACACTGGCAATGTTAGATTCTCCTGGTGAGACAAACCTGAAACTCCAATCCTGTCCTTCATCATCATGAGCAGTAGTGCTTAGGGTCCTTGTTTGTTGATGAAGTAGAATTAGAGGGTTGCTTGTCCTGGCGAGTAAATGATGAGAACGGGTTCCCATTCCCGTCTTCTTTGGCTTGACACATTCTCGTTTGAAGTGCCCCTTCTCACCACAGTTAAAGCAGGTCACTTTACTCTTGTCGAAGCCAAAGGTGGTGTCCTTAGTAGCAACCAAGTTCTGTCCAGTCTTTTTCACAAACTTTTTCGCCCTCCGAACAGCACTTGCTAAGGCCCACATTATATCCATTCTTTCAAGCTCCATCTCATCCACCTGCTCGTAGTCCTCATCTGCCAGATGGCAGTTTCCAATTCCCAGCAACAAGTCCATCATATGAATGAACCACTGCTGCTAAGAGATCCATATGCTCTCGTGCTACTTCCACGGTCACATTACCGAAGTTCTCCGTCTTCAGTTTGGTAGCGTTTGCTTCTGATCCAATATGAGGGTACATGATGACCCAGACGTGTCTGATCCAGAAGGAGAAGCATGTAGGGACCTGACGAGCTAGACACAAAAGCAGTCTGGAGGGGTGCTCCAGATGCCTTTGCTTGAGGTGTGGCGTTGTATAAAGCTGGATTTTGTGTGTACGAAGACTTCTGAGCTCTATACTTCATCCTTAGTGCTTCTTCTCGCAACTTAAGAATGAAGTCATTTATATCCAGCTTTACAAGGATTCCATTCTGTCTCAGGTTAGACACGAATGTAGCCCACTTATCAGGCAACCCGTCTGCGAAATGCTTACTTTTTCTTCCATGGTAGTAGCCACTCCATGTGTATGCAATTCGCTCATCAAAGTAGAATCTACTATGACGTCGTCCAAGCTTTCATTACCAATTGATGAGAAGTTATCGAATTCCTTCTTTAACTCCTTTGCTTGATTGCCTTCAATGATGCATTACCATCATATCTCTTCTCTAGCGCATCCCACAGTTTCTTGGACTGCTTGTTCTCGGAATACTGGTGGAATATGTCTTTGGGGATAGACTGAGTGATCAATGCATATACTCTTTTCTCTGCATTGTACTTTACTTTCTGTGCGTCGGTCATCCCGCTTAATGTTAGTTTAACCCCATCAGCTCCCACGGTGTACTATAACCTGTCTCAATGGCTTCCCACAGATTAGGATCTACTCCATTAAGGTAGATCTCAAAACGTTGTTTCCAGTGGGGAAACTCATCTAAAGTCAAAAGCTTTGGTGGTTTATTGTGATTCCCCACCTCACTCTCAAGCAGCAACAGATTCTGTATCCTTGAGTCCTTCCCAGCAGTAAAGGCTGACATCTGATCTTCCATGATGAATAAACTTATAATCTAATCAAACAAACTTTTACTGATGCGACTGAAGGATGCGAATGAGCTATCGTGCGTATAAGCTCTGCGATTGGTTCAATCGTGCGAATGAACTGGGCGATTGGTTCAGTCGTGCGAATGAATCTGGTGCGTATGAGCTATGCGAACGAACGGTTCAATCGGCCGAATGAAGGTGCGACTAGGTCCAATCGTGCGTATGAGCAGTACGAATGGAGTCCAGTCGTACGAATGAGTCAGTCGTGCGATTGAAGCTGCTGGTTGCGAAAATTTCTAGGTTTGACGGTTTTCAGCCGTAAAAACTCGAAATTTTACAAGTTCTGATTGCCTGAGTCCGTAGAAACCAAACGTCGATGAGCATGGAACTTCCAAGATCACTTTTGATGCCAAAGATTGCGTTTTTAGTGTAAAAACACAAACTTTATGCAATCTTGATTGAATCAACACGTAATCAAGAGCCAATAGCTCTGATACCACTTGTTAGGACCTGGTATTCGACTGAAATACCTAGAGATCACGTGTATACCGGATCAAATAGTGCGGAATCCTATTTGATTGGCGATCCAATCAGTGAGAACACACGAAGAATCAATCAAGGATTGAAACTAACGTTAGAAATCGATAAGGAATCGATCTAATGTGTTCTATGAACTTGGAGAACGATTTGGAAGGTTTCTGGACGGCTAGGGTTCGTATGGAATTGAACTTGATCGAATCTCTCTGTTTTTCACGAATTGAGTTGTATTTATAGGTTGGCACTCTTCAATCGTGCGACTGAACCATTAGTTTGGTTCAGTCGTGCGATTGAACCATGCGGTTGGTTCATTCGTGCGACTGAGTGTTCAGTCGTGCGACTGAGCCAATCTTATGTTACAGTCGTACGACTGATCCAGTCTCCTGGTTCAGTCGTGCGACTGAGTCAATCGTATGAGGTTCTTCATGCTTATGGTTCATTCGCATGGGAACTTCATTAAGTTAAGTTTGAATGTTTTAGTTATTAATATAATATTATGTAATCATTCAAGTAATCATAAACCAATCAATTCATTTACGACTCATTAATGAACTATTAAACATTATAACCAACAGACTATCAATATCAGTTCATTAATCATACCAAACAAGATCTATTACATCACATATCACGATCTAGGGACATACATGTATCAACAGAACCTTTATGCTTCCTTGTAACTATGTTAGAAAAATAGCCAAGACGTCGTCTTAGCAATAGCCACTCTTTTCAATATTCCATACCGAGCCGAGCCAAGTTAAACCATCAAAGACCTAATGATTTATGCAAATAAATATCTAAGTAGGTGGAGATTTGATCCTTAACAAAGCATATGATTCACATATTCATACTAGGCAATTGAGTGTATTAGTCATACTTAATCTTGATTATGACTCATATATTTAGCTGAGTGTGAGTGCATCTTGTGAGAAGGTGGATTTTTACATGATAATAATCTTTAATGACAAACATATGCTTGCTAGGATATCATTACATGTGCTTAGAATATTTATATTTGGATAGTATTTATTGCATACTTCTCGAAAGACATGTTTATAATTTGATTTATTGGGTTTTGTGGAATTGTCATTGTAAGTGATTTTGCTTGAGGACAAGCAAAGTTCAAGTGTGGGGATGTTTATGTCTCCAAATTATACATAAAACTCCTATCAAAAGAACATCCATTATTCCTTAATATCTTCCTTAAAATGATGAAAAATGTACTTTAAAAGTGTTAAATTGTGTTTTCAGGTGTTTAAAGGGCAAGATGGACAAAGGAGCATATTTAACAAGAAATTGAAGCAATCCGAGCTTTGGACTCCAAGCCACGGGGTCGTGCTCATTAAGCACGCCCCATGCCTTGCCAGAAACACACCCCCGTGCTAAACTAACAAGTGCTTGGACATCTGACAGGACAAAAAGTACTATCCCCTAAAAGTAGACACGGGGCCGTGCCCCATAAGGCACGGGGTCGTGCCCCACCACTAACATGGGGTCGTGCCCCATTTAGCACGGGGTCGTGCCCGACATAACTGCACGTACGAGACGACCAACTTTCGTAAGCATTGTACTAGCACGGGGCCGTGTCTTTTAGGCATGGGGCCGTGCTTAAAAACCAAAAGCCTATAAATAGAATCCTAAGCTCACTATTTTGGCAAGCTTTGGTGGGAGAGACTCTGCTGAATTCTCTCGGGAATCAAGACTTCAAGATCATTCGGAGGCTCGGGAGGTGCATACAACACTTGGAAGAAGCTTGGGATCACCTAAACGTCAACCATTGTGGATTATCGTTTGATTGTTCCATTTCATCGATGATCACTTATCTATCTTCTTTGTTATCCGTTGTTATGTAAAGCTCATCATGAGCTAAACTCTATTATCATCTAATCGGATGAAACTTATGTAATTTGTGATGAACTAATGGTGTGATAAGTATTTGTCAATGTTATGGTGGTCTTGGGAAAACTATTGATGGGTAGCATCTACATTTGAACGGGAAGTTATAACTTTATGGTTTGTGATGTAATTGTCATACAAGGTTGAAACCGTATGATTAACTTTCGTGAAACCGACCTTCATAATAAATCCATGGCTAATGAACTAGAAATGGTTATTAGAAATCATATCACTTTAACTTTCTGATCATTTGCGGGTTCCCTTTTATTAGTTCGGAAACTTCAGTAATTGTTACGGTTTTTTAAAATTAATGGTATGTTAAGAAGGAACCTGATCAACTCTCTTTTTAAAATTAAATTATGTTTTCAGAAATCGTATGTCAAATAGGACACAAAAGATTTACCTACATTACTAGGGCTTTGATCTGAGCAGTAAAATCAGCCTGACAGGATCAAGTCACTACAGCAGCAGGATAGTCGAGATATCGCGCCGGCTCATCTTTATAAACATTAACATAATCACATCACCTCACCAATTCATCACAATTACATAAGAGGATTCTAATTAGGATGATAACTTTTATTCCCTGATTTTAAATCCAAACGCTTCAATTCTTATTTTACTTTCTTTTTATTACTGTTTACTTTTAAACCCTAAAAAATATTTCCAATACAAAATATCACTATCTTTAACAAAAACCAAATCTGATAGTTAAACATCAAGTTTGTTGAGTAGGCTAGGTGTGTCCACGGATTGATACTCAGTTCTTATCAACACTATATTACACACGACAGGTACACTGCCTTTTGTGTGTGTGGTTTAGTATTAGTAACAACCAATTAAAACTGAATCTGTGCAATAACCTTTATCAATATATATACTATCCGCAGGCCATCACCCAGCATCTTTAAAATACTGAGAAAGCCCACTGTTGGCTTCTCTAGGGTAGAAATAGCCCTTGTCCCAAAAATGTTAGAGCTCATTGCTCAAGGTGATAACCTAGCAGCACAAGCTAGTGTTGAGCCCACACCTGCTACCTCCCAACCACCCACACAACCTCAAATCACCATCACTTACCAAAGAAAATCCAACGAACCCCTGCTCAGACTATTCAGTCTGTGGAAGCCCCCATATACTCACCCATACAGGAAGAAGTGGACACTGGAGCTCCCACTTCTCCTAAGGAGCAGACCACTCCCATCTCTCTAAGAATCAGTGTTGAGGTTCCTCATGCTCAGCCTGATGAGCTCATTAGCTAACTGCCTTAAGCCATCACTCTGAGTCTCAACACTCTAGTGATCAACCTTCAGGGACAGTTACCATCCCCAGCCTATAGATCTCAACCAACAAATTCCCAACCTTGATTTCTATACTGATGAAGATCTAGGTTTCAGTGAGTATAATGATTCTCTCTTCTTTAACCCTACTCAAAGAGAGATGAGTGCTCATGAGTCTCTTATATCTATCCCACATCAGTCATCTATAATTGAGGTGGACACTTCTGAACCTGTTCAGGATGTCCATATGAAAGAGGCTCTCACTTCTGAAAGTGATTACATCATTAAGACCTCAACCATGGCAACTCAGCCCACTGACATCTCAACTGATATTGCCAGTGAGCAAAGGAAACCCAGCAGCCAAGAACCTGAAGCTGGTGTGAGAGAGAGGACTTTGGTCCAATCATCTCATCCCCCAATGATTCTTCTGATGAAGATGAGGGGAATCTGAGAATAAAGGTGCACAAACTGACTAAAACATGCACCTATTTAGTCTCAAAGGTTAGTCACCTTGAATCTCAGGTGACTACCTTACACAACAGGATCAATGATCAGCAACTTGAGATTTCATATCTTAAGGAAAAACTAGCTGGGAGACCCTTAAGAATAGCTCAACCAGGAACACAAGAACCTATGGATGTGATTAACCTATCTTCCAGCTCACCTATGCAAGTGGGTGATGCTACCAAAAAGGGGAGAAAGTCATCACCGTTACAGAACCTGTGAGTTCTTCAGAGAGAGTGGACATTGAGTACTCACCATCCTCACTTGCAATTGTGCATTCTTAGCACCTCCTCAAATTCATATTGATGTTGACTACACAGACTCCTTCATACAGAGTTTGTTTGAAGATGGGATACCAAGGGCTATGTCATCTTCACCATCTTCCAATCACATCATTGGGTGGAGGTATGACAACATCAGGAAAGCCCTAATCATCATAAGAGTTCAAGGACAGCAAGAAGTCTTCAGTTTTCAGAGTTTGAACTACTATGAAGGTCTGGATTTAGTCAACATGCCACTTGTCAACCCAAGCAAATCAAAACAAGCTGACAGACTGGCTCAAAGAATCCAAGACAGGATCACTGTAGAGTTCATCTTAAGAAGGAGACTTAGGCAATCAGGCAATGCCATCGGTCAACTGGATGTTAAGGCAGACCCTAAGATTAGTTTCATAGGGGAAACCTTGACTGAAGGCCCAGTGGCAGAACTTGAGACCCCTGTCTCATCATCATCAACTGCTGCAGAGATCCACACTCCTACTGAGAGACCTGCTGGTGAAGATGCTTCTCAACCTCTCTGGCCAGAGCTCAGATGCTACAACAAGCAATGAAGGCCAAAGCTCTCTCCACCTTGAGTCACAAAGGTCTGTGAGTGACAAAGGGAAAAGAAAGATGACATCTGAGAGACTGAGGAGGAGGAGAGAGAGAGAGAGAGAAAAAGGAGGCTGAGGGGAGAAGGTTCCTCTGCTGAGTCTTCAAGACTCATGGAGTCTGCTATCAGGGTTGCCCCCAGACCAAATACTCAGAACGATGAGTTAAGGGCAGTCAAGATAAATTACCTACAGACAAGGAACTATGACATAGATAGTGTCATCTCTCTCCCCTTAGAAGAGTTGAATGAACTGGTTGATCTAGAAAGGTCAAAGGAGAAGAAGGAGGCAGAAGATGCAGAGCTTCTAGTACAAGTCAAAGAAGAGAGAAGAAGAAAAAGACTATACAAAGATATGCCTACCCTCTCCCCAGTTCAGGAAAGTCTTGCACAAGAAGATGTGGTTTAACAAGAACCTCAGGTAGACAAAGAAGAAGAGAGGATCAAGATGATCAACTACCTGAGTGCCACAGCTTCTATCAGGCAGATGCACTCCTTCCCTTGTCCTATGACTATGTTGAGTTTGAGTACGTAAAACAGCTTGAACTTGAGATAATCAAGGATAGAAAGACAACTAAGAAGAAGCTAAGGGAAGAAGCTGCAAAATCAAGAGCTATCATCCAAAAGAGCATGAAGAATTCTGCTGATAGGCAGAGGATGATAAGCTTCTTGAAGCTTGGATTCTTCGAAAGGAGACTTGGCCCCATGTCTCTATCCACTATGGATAAGCATATTAGGGTGATCAAGCAGAAGATCAAAAGTGGAGAGCTCATTGACTTACACTCCACTCCAAGTCAAGCCCCACTTGAAATGGAGGTTAAGGTTGAACAACCAGAGACAACACAACCTGGACCTCCTGCTAAAACTCAGACACCTTCATCTTCTGGTCCACAGCAGGATCAACCTCCCTCTCCTTTTGAGCCTGAGAGAAAGGAAATCCCAACTGAGAAAGACAGTGAAGATCAATCTGGTACTGCAGGCCAGTCTTCTTAGTTAAAACCTGTAAAGAGAAAGAAGAGGATGGCTTCTAAACCAAAGCCAAAGAAGAAGAAGACTGCACCCTCTTCTAAACCCCAGGATGAGTCAGAACATCTTGAGGTTGTGCAGCCAGAGGATGCTACATCAATCCAATTCAAACAGCTCCTCTAGCATCAGGAAGACCCATCTTGTCTTGGACATACACCACAAATCCAGAAAGATGGTATGTCATTAGAGATTAAGGCACTGAAGACATTTACACATGGCAAGATATGTTCAGTTGCCTCTACATGACCTCTTTGATATGAGAAGACACTTTGATAGTCTGAAGGATCCTGATCACCTTATGAAGAAAGGATTAGTGATCATCCTAATGAGGACTGTTGACATCTGAAGTCTATTAAGTGTTTTGGTAGCATCAGCTAGGGGGAGTTTGTAGAGATTAAAAAAGAGGTTGATGCAACCTAAACATCCAATGTCTATCCTGCATGCTGCACAAGTGCATTGAAGAAGAATGCTTAGGAAGTTTCACACATACAACAGAAATATTCTAAGTGTGAAATCTTCCGAAGCCAAGACCAATATCTTCCGAAGCCAAATATGAAGTCTTTCGAAGCCTCAGAGACCAAGTCTTCTGAAGCTTCAACTCATGAAGACAGATTTCTTCCGAAGACTTTTAACACATGCTTTATCAGATGTACTTTTCCATAAAGCTGGACACCTTTTCGCTGCACCTCTGTAAGGTCACCAACTTACATGAGTTGGTGAAAAGGTCCATGCTTTTGGTAACTGTACATTGAGGTCTTGAGTCTATAACTTTCTACTTCATGTACTTTATCCTTTTTGTAACAGATAAGATGTGAGCTATGGCATGTCATAGTCACTAGTCAAAAGGCAATCTGCCTTTTGACTTTACAGTTGATTTTGTTTTGTGTCTAGTCAATTGTATCCAGCTGGCTTTCAAAGTATAGCCGACTGTAGGATGTAGTATAAGTATCTCATGTTCTTGTATCTTTGAATCATGCTTTGTAACACTTGTAATAGAGCATAGAGAAAGCATATACTGCATTCTTGAAAACCATATACTTCTGTTCTTTGTGTTCTGTCTCTTACATTACTTGTGTTCTTAGTGTCTTACCTTGGTTAATCTAGTCATACTGTTTGATTAAGTTTAGTTAATCTCCTCTTTGTGTTTGTGTTGTAACTAAACCCCCTTCAATAATCCTGCAGAGAGGAAGGATCATAACAAAAGATAGTCATAATGACCGAAAGCATATCCAAGAAAGATACACGAAGTAGACTTTGGGGAAAGTTTATCCAGACGAGTATTTCCAAGAAACGGATAACACAAACACCCAAAGGTATGAAGAAGGGAGTAATCAGGACGAGAACCAAAAAGAACCTCATATGGTGAAGAATGATGGAGAACCGGCGTAGGAAGTCGGTAATAAGGAGGGCTGGAGTAGCATAGATATCATACCAAAATTTCTTTGGTAAATTAGCATGAAGCAATAATGCACGTGCTACCTCAAAAAGAAGACGATTCTTGCGCTCAACCACCCTATTTTGTTAGGGTATATATGGGCAAGAAATTCAATAAGCAATACTAGAATCGAAAAGATAATCAATAAAGGTAAAGGATACATCCATGTAAACCGACTAAAATAATCAATAAAGGTGAAAAGATAGCGGTAACCAGAAAGAGACAGAATAGGCCAAGCCCCCATATATCCGAGTGTATAACATATAAGGGAACAGTAGAATGCGAAACAGTAGACTAAAATGGTAAATGACTAGATTTAGAAATACAACGAGAATTACAAGGTTTATTCAACGATTTATTAGTCAATCGTAAAATGAAAGCTTGTACAAGACGGAATCAGAAGGATGCCACAATCTTGAATGCCAAAGCTCCCGAGAGGTAGAGAACGTGGCAGACAGTGAGTAAAGATGATGGGGACTAGCTCGCATGTGGTGGAGGACCCATAGTAAGGAGAAGTGGTGCTGGACAATAAGGCAGCCCAAGTCTTGAAATTGTCAGGCCCAAAACCTAACATACCAGGCCCAACATTGGAACTATCAGTGGAAGGAAAATGTGGTCCGTTGCTAACTGAAGGCCAAATGAAGTGGGCCAAAAGGAAGGTCGTGAGTTTTAGGCAAAGGAACCAGGCCCATCATATGATAATCTAGACGAGTAAGACAGATTAGACCCAGGGCCAACAGACCATAACCATGCCCTAAAGGTGCAGGGGAAACATCGTGTGATTCTTCACCAACACCATACACAGAGCTAAACTAGTCGAGAATCGGCCATTGGATGGCCATCTTGAGCCACCGCGACCACTGCCAAACCGACCACTAGCACCACGAGACCTGTTGCCTCTCCAATTCGAGTTACCACCACTTCGAGTTAACTGTTGCAAATCATAGGAGGAGTAGCGAAAATAGCATGTTGAAGCCTTATGACCGGTTTTGGCAAAAATTTGACACGTAACATCCTTCGAAGAAACAAGATGCGGTGTTTGTTGAGCTAAAGCATTCATAGGAGCAAGTAATGGAGGTGCTGTTAGTTGTCACTGCTTCAATCTCACTTCATATGTGAGCAATTTTGAGCGTAACTAATAATAGGTAAGAGACTTGTCCTGATTCTCGATGTTCATAACAAATTGCTAAAAATTAATGTGTAAACCTTGGAGAATTTTCAGAACAAGTGCCACACCGGAATTGGATCTCCTATCGCATTCAATGAGTCAATGATATCCTTTACTTCATTCAAGAAATTGATAATCGACTTTGCATTATGTTTAAAGAGGTGAAACTGAGGTGTAATTGAGAAATGAATCCTTAATGGATTTCCATAGGGAAGAAATCGATGTGGAATTACGAGCAAGATGTAGGATTGACGGCGAGAGAGTTGTTATTAGATCTTGAACATATCCATCACTCTTCTCCCAAGCATCTCTATAAAGCGAATCAACTGCTCGAACATGTAGTTTGGACTTTAGAAATTTCAGAAGCCTAAGGTTTTCAAAAATATGACCGGAATTTCAGAGCTATGGTTGTTTGAGTATTGTATTCAAGTGTTTCATTATTACTAAAGAGATACAAGAGGAGGCTTTATATAGATAACTCAACAAGTATCTAGAAGAATATTCTATAACAAGAATCTAACTACCTCGAAATATCTCAACAAACGTAACCTCTTTAACTAAACTCAATAACACTAAACATTATGCATATGTTTTTATGTATATTAAATGACTTGGAATATTATCACTTAAGACCCCACATTTGCTATTGTACACAACCATTTATCTTGAAATTAAGCAGTGGAATATACGAATAATATTATTTGGGTTGACATCCTCTTTCACGTTTAATCAAGCCAATATTGACTCTTATGTCAAATAGTTGCATATTATTCATTTAGTTAATTTATGTTTCGTGTTAATACATTGGTTTAGGGCATCTAACAAAATCGATGTTTAGTTGTAGGCTCATTATAATTACATCATGCATGTGTATATGCAGGGGCGGAACTAGGGTGTCGGGTATGGGGTCAAGTGACCCCATTGAATTTTAAACTCGTAATGTAACGTTAATGTCGATATTTTTTTAGTGAACCCATAGTTTTACAGGAAATTAACCGATTAGTATATTAAAGTTGATAATATAACACAAATATATCGTTGGGTAAATGGTAAACATGCCGCTCCTCTCCAACAAGAGGTCTTGAGTTTGAAACTCATATGCTTCAACAGCTTTTTTTTAATTTTTCTTTTCTTTTTGTTTTAAGTAATATTATTAAACTACCCTTATTCTAAAAACACAAATTAAAACCCTATCCTCCATTACTATTTTTCCCTCTTTTTATTTGATTTCTTTGATATAATATTTTTGCTAACATTTTACATGCAATTAATTACATACGAACCCAACCGAACTGACTTGACCCGACCCGATCCGAAAAATTTTATATATCTTGTTACAAAACCAATCACCAAAAAATAGTGATCCCACTGCGAAAAATTTCTGGTTCCCACTACGAAAAATTTCTGGTTCCGCCACTGTCTATATGACAAAATGAATTATTTATTTATGTCTTCACACCAGTAAATTCATCGACTAAGTTGATGTTTCTAAACATGTTTTTTCTCAGGAAATGGTATTGAGCTAGCATGAGGACATCGTGAATAGAAAAGCATGCGAAGATGTTTCTTAATATTCTCTTTTGTTTTTAATGCTTAGCCGACATTTTGTGAAACTATGTAATGCAGCGTAGTACTTTGGATCATGGTACATGATAACATTATGATTGGAATGAAAGTTTAGTATTCTCATATAAATAATGTTGTTTTGAGACCATATCTCATTACACCTTGTGTTTTTATGTGTTTTTATTTTAACAAGGTCTGACGTAAGACACACCACTTAACAACCAAAATGTCCTCATGAGAAAATATATAATAACTATCCTAAAATGAAGGAGATTTAAAATTATTATTAAATGAAATCTTTCTTCATCCTAATAGGACATCAACTCAACTCAAATCATTCGAGTTAATCTTTAATTCAACAAGCTTCAATCTTAACCTAAAATATTTAGAGCACAAAAGACCAGAAAACAAGACTAACACATCTGAGTATGGTATAAAAAGGCTTAAAGGTTGAATTAGAGAAACAACATTCAAAGTGTTGATGGGAAATAAAACAATTTTGTTCAGAACAAGACAGCAAGTGCAAGCTCATTCTAGGATCGAGTTTGATAAGTTCTCATATAATATAATCAAATTCTACAAAGAGTGAGATCAATTAGTTTTCTCAACAGCAATTCCTAAATTTTTTATACTAAATACACAATCTGCAACTTACTGAAAAAACCTGCAATACTTCTAATTGTAGAACACACCACTTAATCAACAAAATATCCCGTTGCAGACATAAGAATTACTAGTTGAATGGGATATTTGCCCCCATCCTAATGGGATACGTGCCTAGAGTTGTTAGGTTTTCATCAACTAAAATTGGGTACAAGCTCAAACTCAAATAATTCGAGTCATGCTTAGCTTAACGAGCTTTAAACATATAACAATACAAGCTCAAGAGTAAGGACTCAACCTAAAATAAGTAGACGGTACAGCAAAACGTATTGGAGGATTAAGAAAGTTAAGTCAAATATCAGAAACAAGGTTTAAGTATTGATGAGAAATGCAACTATATCGTTTGGCATAAGACAAGTGCAAGTTCATTCCGGCATCATGTTTGATGACCCCCTCTATATAATCTTTTAACTATTTGTATAATGTAATTGTCAACAGTGACATAATAATATTGTGTGAAATGACAACTATACTTATGAAAAGGTGAAATCCAGTATATTCTCATTGGGTAAGAATATCTATAATGTATTAGTTACAAAAACTAATCAAATCTCGGATGAGTTCTATAAACAAAATGGGATTTCTAATCTCATCCTAATAGGGATAGGTTTATAGTCAAGTTTTCATCAGCTGATTCGGGCTTGAAGTCAAGCTCAAACCAAATCATTTGAGTCAAGCTTTAATTTAACAAGCTTGAAACATATAACAATCCAAGCTCGGTAGTATAAGGACTCAACCTGTATCTTTATTCGTATCGAGCTTTTCAAGTCTTATGAACTGATCTGAAAGTGACTAGAGCAGCCTAGATCATAAAGACTCATCAAGGGAGCAAGTCAGGATTACCTTAACTAGATGATCAAGCTCAAGCACATCTCTTGCAGCCCATACATACGGAACCATAAAAGCTGAAACAGTTATTTCTTAAAGTAGCAAAAACTGTTTACCCAAATGCAGCTGGTTGAGTTATAGCTGAACTGTAAAGAAGGGGTCTTAAAACCTAAACATAACATGTTTATGTCTCTGTGCTTCTATCTTGATGATATGTATGCATCATATGTGGATGTACCTAAGCAAAAAGCCCAATTAAAGAAACAGGTCTTGTATGGAGCATTGACTCCAGCCCCCAAAGAGAAGGGCCACAGGATAAACAGACCAAAAGTTTGGACTTTATAATTTCATTCAGGCTGTTGAATCTGTTGCACATATTTGTTATTGTTATCAATGTATATATATGTCACTTGTGCGGGGATGAATCCGTTCTCACCCTCCTATAAAAAAGCACATAAGCAGCATTTGACTTGACATCATCTTCATTAATAGGTGATATATGATTGTCATCAAAGTTGTACCATCGGTTTTCTTCAATGAGCTGCATGTGATGAGTGATATAGTTAATCAGAAAGAAGAAAACAAATGTGTACATCACTAGTATTAAACATGATAAAATTTGTAGGGGTGGCAATTCTTGTTGGACCAAAACACGATACAAAAATAATCAAGTTTTGGGTTTGTTACGACCTCCAACCCTTTAAATAAACATGTCTTTAGTTCAACAGGTCAACCCATTAACCTCTTTAATTAAAGAAATTGACCCGTCAACCCTAACCCATGTATTACGACCTCCAACCCAATTACGACTGAATAATAACCAGCCAACCCATTTGACTCGTTTTGCTATATGGTTTATAAGGGAACATGTTCAGGCTACAAGATTTTAAATGTGTCCGAGTTAGGGTTTTTGTCTTTGACACGAATAAATATATAGATATTGTCCCGGTTCAACGATTCAATCCGGCAATCCAACATGCTTCACCCCTAGAAATTTGCAATTTATGAGGTGACCTTAATATAAGCAGTATAGTGGCCACTCCCCATGCTGCCATAGTGATTGGTTAAGGCGTAAAGGTCGTATACTTGTTGACTTGAGTTGTTTTTATTTGCAATATAATTTGTCAAGTCAAAATCATGAATAGGGAAGTTGACAAATGTTTCAAGCTTATGCTTCATGGATCTGCTATAAGAGAACCGTTTTAAATGGATCACGAGTACTTCCGGAAGCCTCCAAAGATCTAACTTTTTACTAGCTTGCCTTCTCTCCTTGCATTGAGGGCAGAACCTTCACCAATGACATGTCAAAAAGAAAACATAGATAACCCAACTGATAATGAAAGTGCAGAGATAAGTAATTCTCATAAAATATTGGGGCACGTGGTAAGTAGGAAATCATATGCCACAACACCAAGTTTAGACAACAATAGTAAGGAAATCATTAGATGACAAATACAGGTGGCAACTTTAACCCATTTTAAAAAAGGGAAACAAGCTAAAGTACCAAACAGATTGATAGTCAACCAAAGTCAATGCATAGAACCTCCTAAATTGTTTTTATCCAGAGAGTAAGAATTATATTGTTTCTATAATCTCCATTAACACATTAGTCATTTATGAAAAAGTTATGCAGGTCAACTAAACAAAACCCGGGCTAAAATATATTATGATCAGCCCGAACACACTGTGGCTTGTTACCTAACCTGCTCATGTTACCACCAATAGATGACAGATATTTATTTTGGAAAGGAAAAAGAAAAGCTTACCACATGTCTTCGGGTACCAATGGCTCCTCACGTAAGAAAGCTTCTAAGCATGTGTATAAAGACAAAGGTTCAGCCCGAGTTTTTTTTGCAGGTCCATATTTGAAAACTTCTGGCAACTTTTCTAGATAATGTGTCTCGTATTTTTGTAAAAGCTTTGGGGACCAATCAATAAAAAGCAGTACCGACAATGAAGATGAGGGCAATCTTACAGATTTCTCTTCTCCAACCGAAAGATCAATACATGCATTGTTTCCATCAACCAACTTAGAGGAAGTTTTAATGGTGGTTTATTAGAACCATTATTCTCATTACAAGTTGAATCTGCTTCAGAATTCACATTCTTGAACTCTGATGCTACTGATGTGTCCATATCAGAAAAATCAGAACTTACTGACTCAGATTTTAGCATGGGGGAGAGCATTGTGTGGACAATCAACTGTATATCACCTCTTGTAATGGTTGCATCACAAGAAACTGGAAAACAAGTGGGGTTCCATAAGCTTTCCATCCTGTAGTGCCCCGGGCATTACCAGTTTCCCTTAAATAGAAGGATAAAAAGTAATGAGCAAATTAAAGTATTGGGTACCTTAGATATAAAGAACCAACCAAAAAACATAATGGGAGAAAAAAGCAGAACTCTTCAACCGATGAACACAACTAGAAGAAAGTAGAATAAGAAGAAGAAATGATATAACTTTAAGACAATCACATCTGAGTCAGTTTTTGGAAATTTGGGCTAATGAGAAAATAGATGTGGCAATTTCAAATGACTTACTTCGAAAGGGTCGATTCAGGCAATAATATCACCTCTAAATAGCTAAAAGGAAACATGTCAAATGGATCAAACAATAAACCTCCTAAATAATTTCCTTCATAAGATAGATTATTACAGAAATATAAATTTACAATCATATTCCACATACTAGTTTTTCACTTTTATTAACAATTTATTTATTTTGGACAAAAAGTGTTTAGGATCAAGTGATCAACCCCGCCTCCATGAAAAAACTACCCGTATTGACCTGTTACTTGCCTGACCCACTCTGTTGCCACATCTATGAGAGTTTCTGATGTGTACTAGAAATGCTTCCTTCATAGCTACGATTTACTGATGAGGATATGCTACCAATAATAGTACTCAAAAAGATGTATCAATCATCAAAGAGTACTTACATGGTGACCATCAAACTTGCCATTAAACATACCATTTTCCTTTAATTTGAAACTATAGATTGTAATTAGAGAAGTAATGTGTACTAAATCACAAGTAATGTGTACTAAATCACATTGCATTAAATATGACGGTATTATCCAATTAGAAATGAAGGAACTTACAGCTCTTGGCGGCGGTGAATCAACTGAAGAAATTTAGTGTTTTTCATGGACTTGGGGATCTTGTAAGCACTAAGATGGTCATCATCTTTTATGGATGATAATGACATGAGAGGATCTTCTAGAAACCGGTGAATCAAGTGGTTTCGTATCTGTAACAACACAAAGTAATCTAATCAAAATCAAAAACCAATGATCAAGAACCAATAATTATTTAAGTTTAAGGTGTTCACCTCAGCTAGAAAAACTTTTTCATTTTGCTTTAAACCACAAGCACTGCTAAGTGCTTGAATCAAGTCCCGGCAACGTCCCTGTTTTGGCACGACTACTGTGCAAGTAGCAGGCACCCCGCTTCCATCACAACTAAAAACTGTCACTGTCATTGTACGGGTCGTAGTTGATTGAAGCGGCAATGATAGATACATGAATGGGTCAAACGTAACCGAAACCTTCTCACATACAGGACAAACCAAAGTTGATTTATATTGCCCCTGTTACACCAATAGTTAGGATAATGATAAATTACCAAGCCCCAATTTAGCCTGCATTCACATTTATCTATTAGCAAACAGCTTACTTGACAAACATCAACAATTATTGAATCATTACGAGCAATGTGATTTGACCAGTACTCGTCAGCAACTTCTTCATCAGGTCGACCATCAGCATCTCTTGACTTTATGTAAGGCTTGTGTTTCACACGGTTCAGATCTTCATGAAGTCCATCAAGCAAAAATGCCAAAAGCTCCTAAGACCCATATATTTCATTAAATAAATAATTCAGCACCACATTTCATGAATTTTTAAACAGGGCAAAACACAACAAACCTGAGAGTCATGCTGATTGTATCCACTAAATTGTGGTGCAAAACGAGCAAGCTTTGTTTTAAATTGCCTAGGAGCGAATGGAGTCCGTCCTGGGGCCCACAATTTCCTCAGTAAATCACCAACGCTATAGCTAACTCACCCTACATATCATGTTTCCATAATGATGCAAAATCATCACATCTGACCCTATTAAATACAAACTGAATCGACTTGTTTTCACACAAATGGGTTGTAACTAATTGCCAACTCTACTTACCACCATCCCAAGAGGTTCTGCCAATTAATCTCTGGATGATAATTTCCACGGAAATATCTGGCAAATTCTGGTGTATGAACAAGACACTGTATAGCACTGTTCATAAAGCATGTATTTCCAAAATTCAGCAATCCAGTTAGACCACCAGAAGAGCCACGTGTACTAACACCAACAGACACAGGTGTCTTATACTCTTCTGATTCTCTAATTGCAGAAGCCAAGCCCTGAGACTGTGATAACTCCGAATTATTGTTCCTGGGACACCCTTGCTTGCAGAGAAACCACCTGCAATAGAATAGTCTGTTTTAGATGGTTCTACAAGTGCTGACGTGTGGCTTTTAGTAAACCCGTTCTCTTGAACATCACTTGTGACACCGTCACCGTCATCACTGACTTCCACCAGGATCTGTGGTTGGCAAATACAAGGAAAAAAATGGAATTTATTAACATATTTGAGTAGACATGCTATTAGTTTTATAATTTCACGGAAGTCGATTCATGAAATATAGGTTGGTGGAACGGGTCATAATGGGTTAAGAGTCATTTTTTTCTTTTTTCTCCTTTTTGGGGTGGGGGTGGGGTTCCCACATCTTTATAGATTTTGTGAGTCGAAGATGCTTAAATATATTGAATTGCTTCAATAATAGTCAAAGTTTTAAATAAAATGATTTAGGATTTTTTTTTAATGCATCAAAATTATTTTGTGTGACTATTGACCCATTCACCCTGTTTGACATGTTTCCTTTATAAGTTGATTTTTTCTTATTTTACAAAACATAAAATAGTTGACCAATTTAAACATATCAAAGCAACCTCTAGCATGGAAATTGGTTAAATTATCAAATTTAAAGAATGGTCCTCCTATGGAGCACATTATTACGGTTGTAAAACAGAATTATGCAAAGTATAAACAAAACCACAGAAGACATAGAGTTAATAATGTCTTTAGAGTTCTTAAATAAAAGACAAACTACAAGAAGCTAACAAGTTAATTTTCAGAACTCTAGTTAAAAAACTAGAACAAATGTGATTGGATGCCTGATCTAGACAGCTAAGGGGGGTGCTTGCATAAGCTAATTTTAAATGTTCATCAACTTACGTTTATAGGGTTAAATAATTCTATAAGCTTACATCGATAAGCTTGTAAGATGTTAAGCTTATCGGCTTATTTCAATTTCAATAAGCCCATAAGCTCATAAAAGAAGCTTTCCCAGACACCCCCAAGGATGGCATGTGGAATTTTGACCAAAATCTACAGAAACATAAGAACAGAAGGTCTTAATATGTTATTAACTTTCAAAGTTACACAAACAAATTTTAGCACCTTATCACCCATAGAGTTCAAGCATTGCTTGCAGAAAGATAACATGATTCTGAACGTCATAGAAATATAACAATATGTGTAAAATGTGTATGACATGAAAATACAAGTTAAATAATTTAAGCATATTTAAATGAAGAGTTCATACGACTCACTGACCAACGTGTCATATATTTAATTTAAGGGAATTAATACGTATATAGTAACTCACATCCTGATCCATTTGTACATTGGCATCATCAAGTGTTTTATCAAGGTCATTCATCAAAGCATGTTTTCGGTGGCTAAAGTAGTCCCAAATGCTTACCTGGCACAGCAGGGGGAAAGAATTAAACCAAATAAATATCAGATTGATTTGCCAAGAAAAGCTAATTTAAAGTGAATAGTTTAACTAATTTCTTTACTTGTTCCGAATTAAGCTGAAATATCTCACAAGCCTTTTTGTGTAGGGCTCCAATTGTTTCCTGCTCACAATAATCCAAATCTTAGAAAGTGCTAATTAAGGACATAAGCACTACTCTCTAAATAGAAAATTAACTATTTGAGAGGTGGCAGGATGGGCAGGTCGGGTATCACATCAAAACGGATTCAAGCTGAAGCAGGTAATATCTGACTTCTAAGTATTGGTTGAAACAGGCCAAGTTGGGTTGGCCTGACCCAAAAAAAAAATAAAGGAACTAATATTCTAATTATGATTGTCGGATTTTACTAGGTAACTTTAATTTGCTTGTTTGTACTGTGCTAATTATGATTACAAAATTATAATAATATTGATTCAAATCATCGATAAAATGATTAGGATGTTATAAGCATTAAAATAGACTTATCCGACTTTCCACCCGTTCAATCCATTCCCTTTTAGCTAATAATTTTTACTCAGCCCATTTAACACAACTCAAATCCACCTATTCAATAGAAGGATTTGACACCTCTTAACCATTTATCATATAATGAATGACAGTTTTACCTTTTTGCTTATTCTTATTGTACACTGGTCAGCTTTTGGCATCAGATGCAGATGAAGGCGTAGAGGATAAACTTCCACAGTTAATTCGGTTTGTGACTCACCACAACTTATCACTTTTCGTGCCAGTTTAGGCCCACCTCCATACCTATGAGTAGTTTGCCTCTATTATTTCATCAAATATAGTTTATAAAACTTTTATTATACAGAACTTCATTTATGGTTTTTAAGTCACATGCTAAAAGAGTTTCTGTGTTTGTTATAATTTATAACAACCATAGACATTTTGTAAACAAATGAGAATAGAATAGAATGATAACCATGCACAGAATTGATTCCATGTTACTTCTGGAACCAATATGTAATGGGTGTGTTCTTGTAGTGTATCGTGGAGCTCAATACCCATGGTCGAATTATCAGATGCTAATTCATTAATCAAATCAGAGTTATCGATGCTTGACGGCCTTTTTGGAGTACTTGAACTGTTTAAGTCTTGATGATCTAAAGATGATCCCTCGTTTGTACCAATTTTCTTGTGATGAGTCACAAAAGTAATCCATTTTTCCCACCATCTGTTAAAACAAAATTTAAATGATACTGTAGAAGCTATTAAGGAAACTAATGTCAAATTGCTTATAACATGCAAACAACACCATTTTATGTTTTAGATCTGTCTTCACTTCCAGAAGATGTTTCTAGAATAATGTATTTAGCAACTTTTAAAGCAGCTTTATCCAATAACAAAGTTAAGATTTAATAATTTATCACATAATGTAGCATATTAGCATGTCAAAGATCAGATCCATGGTCTCCAAAACAAAACCAAGCATACATGTGAGTGTGTGAATGGTCAAATAGTCACATATATTTACTTTGTATAGAAACAGACTAAAGAGGTGATTCAAAATCTAATTTACAGAGTCTACGCGCGATAAGACAATTAAATGTGCACTCGTACATATGCATGCGTACATGCATACATGAATTTAGTACAAATGTAGTTTATGTTGTCTAATAAGAAGATTAATTACAGAGTTGACGATGTGAGAGTTAATCACTAATTAAAAATCAATTGATTTTGTGTTCCTAAT
Organism: Flaveria trinervia; assembly: GCA_025506515.1. NCBI lineage: Eukaryota > Viridiplantae > Streptophyta > Magnoliopsida > Asterales > Asteraceae > Flaveria > Flaveria trinervia. Next base: position 53,246,230 of record CM046444.1, on the reverse strand, counting down.
ATGCAAATAAATTTACACCAAGCATGTTCTTGTGGCTTGTATTGCAGTAGCTTTCTTGTGGAGAATCAAGAAGCAAGTCTTTAAATGAAACATAAAAGGTGAATGTCAACAAACAGTCTAGACACCTGGTGAGTCAATCATATAAAAAACAAAACGAGTGTACCCAATAAAAACTCACTCCAAAAACAGGGTTTGAGGGATGAGATAAGGATAAACGTTTCCTGACTTTCCTCCATTCCAAAAGACGGTTGCACCCATTGAGACCCCCGGCTCGAAAATAGATTAAAATTTGTCATTAATTAATTGATTTGCATTTCATTTGGTTTCTTGCAAGCCAAGTCAAATTTATCTATAATCAAAAAAAATTTATAAGCTACGTATTCAAGGTTTTTAACTTAATTCTCATCAATAAGGTAAAAAGGAGACTCCTTTCTATATCGTCTCCATTTTTCCAATGTGCTTTAATAAGAGAGAATTCCTTTTGAGGGATTTCGATTTACATCAACGGGCATTCAAACAAATAGCAACTATGAAGGTCCGAAATCTAACAATTTCAAGCAATAGCATGACAAAACCCTAAATTCATACAATAATGAGCAATATATGAAAAGGACAGATTTTAATAACTACGAAGATGCAGAATCTAACGTTCTCAATCAGTTTAACGCCTCAAGTCAAGTTCCATTTATGAATATTCAAATTTCAGGTTCGCATGTTTTCTTACTCTTTTATCTGTTAGCAAATTATCAAGCATTTAGTTGCTTTCCACAAATCTCATTTTTCTGCTTAATATGTGTTCAGGTAGCTTAACATTTAAACTAATGTGCCATGTGCGACCTTATAAATGCAATTGCTATGAAGTTTCGAACAATGCAAGTTCTAGAAAAAAATACTTCACTGGATCCAAATCGCTAAAATATTAATGCTAACTTTGGCAATCGGTATTCATGTAGTAACGATCGAATGGCAAAGTTAAATTTGCAATTCATGTTCTTCCTAATTCTACGTCAGAAAATTTTGTTTATAAGATATACACATGCACACTCCAATAGCTTAACTATAGTCACAGGATTCGCTCAAAGTCCAGCGATTTTCGAATTGGTTCGAATCGGTCCCATTCGCATTCGATAGCGACCCAGTCGCTCGCGGTTCGCTCAAGGGTTCGATTGTGGTTCGCTCAAGGTTCGATTGTGCTTCGCTCAAGGGTTCGATTGTGCTTCGCTCAAGGTTCGATTGTGTTCAATCGAATTCCAGAATGCATTTCAATCGAATTTTGACTTTGTGGTTCAATCGAATTGTGTTTAATTTCCCCCTGGACCAATCGAATTCCAGAATGCATTTCAATCAAATTTAATTTCCATTAGTGTTCAATGAATGAATTTCAATCAAATTCATTGAAAAATTAATGTCAAATTCAATGTTCCAGTTGTTTTTTTGCCTTCTCTTCCATCCACATTGAGTCAAATTAAGACTCCAATACTTATAAATAGTTATGAGTTCACCCTATTCTCATCACAACTCACCTATTTCATTCTTCTTCTTTCTTCTACACCCTTTTATCCTTACTTTCTATCTATCTCAAAAATGGTTTTTGGGAAGAAACGACCAAATATACAAGATGAAACTGATAATGTAACACATATAAGTGGACACCAGGTTTTGTTCATCTTGATGATGATGAGGTGGAGCAGCACACAGGAGCATCAAGTGGGAGTCAAACATCAACAGGAGGAGCAAGTGGCAGCAATACTCAAACATCAACAAATGAGGGGAAGGATCCTTCTAAGCCCCTTTTTGATGAAATAACTTTAATGGGTGCAGCAAACTCAAAGAATCCTGGAGGTTCTAAGAATTGGAAGTGCAATCACTGTGGAGGCGAGTGGTTTAGTAGTTATACTCATATTCATTTACACTTTTTCGGGTCTGGTTTGGGGAAAAAAGTAGATGTTAGAAGATGTTCTGTGGTTATTAGAGATAGAAGTTTGTTTGAAAGATTTTTAAAAAAGGTAAAAGCCGCTGAAAATTCAAGTGTTTCAAAATCTTTAAAATGTTCCGTCCTTTTAAAAAATTCATCTTCAAAAACACGAATTGAAGAATCTTTTGGCATCTTAGAAAGAAATGCGGTGGACTTAAAAATTATACGAGGATGTGTGCAAATGGCATTCCTTTCAATGTATTACGCAACCCGCAATTTATTGAAATGATTAATGCCATTAAGCATGCACCTGAAAGTTACAAACCACCATCGTCTGAAAAGGCAAGGACCGTTCTACTTGATGAGTGTGTGCGAGATGTAGAGAAAGAGCTTACGCCTATCAAAGACACTTGGTACACACAAGGAGTGTCAATTGTTTCAGATGGGTGATCCAATGTAAAGCATGAGCCACTAATCAATGTTCTTACGGTTAACTCTCGTGGTGCCACGTTTATGTTTGCGGATAACTTTATAGGGGTGGAAAAAACATGGCTGGGGATTTCTCAGTTTCTTATTGGAGCTATCGAGCAGATTGGACCAAGCAATGTATTACAAGTGGTGACGGACAACGCCGCTAATTGCAAAGCTGCCGGGAAAGAGATTGAAAAGGTATATAAACACATCTTTTGGTCTCCTTGTTGTGTGCACACATTAAATTTGATTTTTAAAGACTTTGCCAAAGAATTCTGTTGGATGCGAGACACATACAAGAAAGGTAAATCCATTGTGAAGTACTTTCTTAACCACACGCATGTGTTATCTATATTTAGAGAAAACTCCAATAGCTGTTAAAGTTGCAAAAACACGTTTTGCCTCACACTATATGCTACTTATTATTATCTTTGGAAAATAACTATTATTATCTTTGGAAAATAACTACAAACAGGCAACAAATAATAGAACTTTAGTCTCTATTATTAATATTATCATATCACTGCCATAAAAATTCTATTAGTGCACTATATAGTTTGAAAAGAGCTTCTTTGTCTTAAATTTTTCTATAACGCATGAGAAAATAATAAATCTACTTATCTAGTGAACTAATCAAATTATAAATCAATTTAAAATATTCAAAATAGTGAAATCTAGTGACTTAAACATATATTCAATTTTTATAGAAATCACTTTAAAAATTATGCTAATTGATAATTAAAAACATTAAAAAACAATATGAAACAATTTGGTGTGAATGTGTGATGATTTGATTAAAAATGTTTTCAAGGATAGTGTTACACCAAATTTGGTGTTTTGGTGCATACATTGGAGATGACCTAGATTAGATACTAAAGCCCCTAATCCTTTAACAACCTCCACATTCCGACCCATAAGAGAAATAAAATAAAATAAAAACTCATTCACTTGATGTCAAAATTGAGATAAGGTGTTCTGCATATCTTAGGTTTGGAAACTATCTAACTTGCATTACTTCTTCCTGGATAATAAATTAACATCTACAGCATAAGCAATTCATTTAATCAAGCCCTAAATGCTAATAATAGTTATCAAATTCAAAAGACAACAGATTCCTTTTCCAAAGACACAAATAACAGGAAGAAGCCCTAACTTTTCATAAGAGATAAAACCTCTTACATTTTACCCAATAATCAACACATTCAATCATCAACCTCACTTTTCTGAATTTAACTTTGCATTTGAATACGGTGTTCTTAGTAGATCAGCTTGGGAAAGCTTCCAACACTCTCTCTCTCTCTCTCTCCTCTCTCTCTCTCTCTCTCTCCTCTCTCTCTCTCTCTCTCTCTCCTCTCTCTCTCTCTCTCTCTCTCTCTCTCTCTCTCTCTCTCTCTCTCTCTTACAAACAAAAATCAAAAACTACCACAAAGGAGATTCACCAAATTAAGCCCTAATTGCATACAATAACTACAAAACCAACTGCATGGACCCCAAATTCAAACAAAAAAGCAGGTCATCCTCGCGACACCCAAACAACTGGATGTAATAGCCTTGATTTCTTTAGAAGAATAAAAACAAGTCTGCATTCTATTAAAAAGACCTAGAAGTTCAATTATTATTCCGAAAGATACATTTGGTTTGAAGAAGGATATGAAGGGTATGAACTGATGATTACCTCCGACTGACTAAGCAAAATGTATCTCCTACTTTGGTTTGAGGCTCGGCTGCCATTGAGATTGTTATTATCATGTTGAGCTCCTCCTCCGGCGAAAGTTCGGTGGAACTACAACCCTCCGCCATACCTTCACTCTCTACGACTCTTGTCGCTCTAGAAAGAAGAAAAACATGGGGGTTTGGAAGGGGTTTCAGGTTGAAGGAGAGACTGTTTGTTTCATCTCTGACACCTATAAAAGACCATTTTTGTAAGCCTAACTTTAGGATACTTGTAAGCACTAATCACTCTTAACTCATTTGGCTAGAGCGGTATTTTATTCATAGGTTCTCACGTTATAAATTAACATATCTCTATATGTCTTGTTAAGCATTATACGTAATATATACGATCGAATATACTATAAATAAGAAAAATTCAAGGGTTGTCATAATGTTACACGCTCCATATAGCTCTATATGACCTTACATACGACAAATATAAGGTTATATGACGCGTGTAGTAAATTTCGACACTAACTACGATGAATAATTCAAGGGTTGTCAGAGGCATTATACGTCTCATATAGAATATACGACGCACCTATACGACGTGTATAACATTATACAACCCGTAGAGAAATCTGGGGTGTTAATTTATAATTAGAGGGTGTCCTAATAACCATCCTCTTATTTGAAAAACATGTTAGATGAGTCTTAATAAGACGGGATGTCAATTGTTTACATTTTTTCTATGTTATCAAGAAATCTCACCATTATAAGAAAACTCATTGAGTTAGATTTGAGTCCAGATTTTAAAGATCTCATACTCAGACCATCAACTCATGCCATTGGAGCAGAAGAATAAATGTTTTTATGTTTCATATTAGAGATAATTACACAATTGGTCCCTATGGTATGCTCATATTGCAGGGTTGGTCCTAACTTTTGAGAAATTACAAGTTTGATCCCAACTGTTTGTTATAACACGATTGGTCCTAACACTAACTTTTGTTAAGTTTCTTAGTTAAGTGGATGTGAAGAGTCTAAAATATAAGTGTGTATGTGTGTATGTGGACCACACTTCATTCAATATACATATATACACACACATACTCACTCACACACAACATAAAATGCAGACCACCTCAACCCCATCCCCACTGCCTCCACCTTTCCTTTGTCACCGATGCCACCTGCGACGACGAATCTAACACCCCCAACCTCAACCCCGTCGTCGCCCACCACTACCACTCTAACCGCCATCTCCACACCACCATTGACCACTAGATCAACACCCAAACCTCACCCCGTCTTCGACCTTTATCCATCTTTATCTCTAGAAATCGAACCTACTATAATTAGGGGTTGTAGTATGACGTTAGCAAGCGGTAGTGGGGTGGCAGGACGGTGTTCATTAGTTTTTATGTTGATGTTGGTTAGCGATGAGGTATGGTAATAATGATAACGGTCGCAGGTTGTTATAGTGATGGTGATGGTGATCACCGGGTGGGTATGGTGATGGTGATATACAGTGGTCATGAGGAGCAAGGTGGAGGGGGTGGTTGATAATGGTTGGTAGCCAATGGTGATATGTGTTGGCAATGGAGATTTTGAGATGGTGGTTGGTTTTTGGTGTGGGTTAATGGTGGTGGTTGGTTGTTCGTGTTGGGTAATGGTGGGGTAGGTTAGTGGTGGTGGTGGTGGGTTGACGATGGTGGTGTTGGGTTGCTGGTGGTAGTGGTGGTGACTCGATGGTGATCGTGACATATATATATATATATATATATATATATATATATATATATATATATACATACATACATACATATATATATATATTATTTTTTGAAATAAAGACCAAATAGGTTTTTCACATTCACTTAACTGAGAAACTTAATAAAAGTTAGTGTTAAGGAACCTATCGTGTTATGGTTTGACAATTAGTTGGGGTCAAACTTGTAATTTTTTCAAAAGTTGGGACCAGTCTTGTAATATGAGTATACCACATAGACCAATCGTGTAATTAACTCTTCATATTAATTATAATAATGATAAAGTGATAAATGTTTAATGGTTAAGTTTTTAAAATCATAAACACATTATGTTAAATGATTATTGTGTGTGTATGGAGGATGGATTTGGTACAAATTACAAGTTACATAAAAATCGTGAGAACAGATCTAGAATGTTGGTTTTGCAAATTAAGGCATGATTAATTACATGTCATCCATCTTTAATTAACATTCGAAAATTTAATGAAAATGTATTATGGTGAGTGTGTTAGTTTAATGACATTGAAACAATTTCAAATCACCTTCAATCCCTTATATCTTAGGAGCCTGGTTTACGAGCGAGAAGAATATAAATTCAGTCTCAAATCAAAATACGAATCATCTAATCGATTGAAATTTATCACAAAATCATGTACTTAAGAACAATATTGGTTATTTAACACTTTAAAATTTATGCATTTTTGAACCTTTAGTGCGGCAGAGTTTGATATAGACGAAGTGAGTAAATGGAAGATTGTTAGATCAAGAAGAAGGCTGGTGCAACCAAAACCAAATCACTTAGATAATTTTGGTGCTACATGCAAAGGCTTCCGAAGCTTAGCATGGAACTTCCGAAGGTTGTAGAGTTCTTTCGAAGACAAAGTAAAAGATCATCTTCCGAAGACAAAACTCTACTTCCGAAGTCAAGAGCATACTTCCGAAGTCAAGAGCATACTTCCGAAGGTTAAGTCTTAGAAGAGCAATCAGAAGACTACTTCCGAAGTATGAAGAAAAGAAGAAGTTCCCAAGCCTTAGAAGAAGCAACCTCTTCCAAAGTATAAGTGGCTTCGGAAGTACTTGTTCTTCCGAAGCCATTTAACCTTCGGAAGACACTGCTATGAACCAGTGGACATAAGTATGGTCTCTGACACTTCGCTGCAGACCTCTGATACTGCATGGCGTTTTCTTAAAGAGCCATGCAGTTGACCATACTTTATTTCATTGTTTAACTTTTTATGATAGTACATGTTACCAACTTTAGTTGGTGACAAAAGGTAAGTCAGGGACATGTCCTGACTACCAAATCTCAGATGAGACTTTATTCGAGATACCTTAAACTATAGTCTTGTAGTATAGGCTTTAGCTATAGGATCCCAGCTGGTATCAAAGTATATCCGACTGTAGGTAGTATTATATATAGTTCTCATTGTAACTCGAAAAGATAAGCTTGTAAGAGTCTTGTAATATTTGAGTTGAGAAGCAATATATGCAAGTACTTTGAAAATTACTTTCTGTGTTCTGTATTACTTACTATATTGTGATCAACTCTTATTGACTCTATCTTCATCCGAGTGTTGTTCAAGTGAGTTTGAGAGAAAAACTAAGTGTTAAGTGACCCTTACCGATCCTGCAATTGGTATCAGAGCTCCTCAGGCTCTTGATTGCGTGATCTAACCATCCAAGTCAACTTGTTTTTCACTCCTCCCTACAACTCACTCACTCAAAATGGCCCTTAACAAGTCCGAAGTAGATATGAGAACCATGACAAAGGCTCCCATCATTACTCCTGAAAATTTCAGGTCTTGGAGCAGAAGAATAGAAGGCTTCATCAAATAGCAAGACAACAAGATGTGGAACTCCATTGTCAAAGGCCCGTATAAGCCAAAGGTGGCCTCACTTGGTGGAAACGATGCCATGTTGAAAAGGCTGTTGAAGACTATTCTGACAAAGACCGAAAGAAGATAGACATAGACAACAATGCTATGACAATTCTCATGACTGCAATACCGAACTCCATCATGGTGGGGTTTGAGCATTGTAAGTCTACAAAGGAATTGTTTGATGCTCTTACTCAGATGTACTCAAGCTCCAATGACTCGAAGAAGGACTCACTGAAGCAGTAGTTTGAGAACTTCACTTATATTGCTGGAGAGACCCTCAGCTAGCAGTATTTCAAGTATATGGATCTTATCACCTCTCTTTAGTCTGTGAAGATCACTCCTGAACTCAGAGATCTCACGAGAAAGTTCATGAGTGCTCTTCCAAACGAGTGGACATATTACTGTATCTCTATTAAGAGGACAGAGAATTTGAACACTCTCACTATGACTGAACTTTACGGCATCCTTGATGGATATCGTTTAGAGATGGAAAGTAAGAAGGGCCACCAAGCAAGCCGTCCTCTGAGTCTTCCTACTAGCAACGCTTTAATGGTTGCAGGAGGCTCAGCACCCCCACAACCTTAGCACTACCTGGCTAACCAGCAGCCATCCTGCTCTTTTGGACCTTACATCACTTTTCCTGAGACTCCAAGGTCTCAACAGGCTCAACACAATTCCTTCCAGGAAAGTTGTGCCTTTGTCTCAGGAAGTGGACACTCCGATGATTTTCAATACTGTTTTGACGATCTTAAGTGTTTCAATCCAGATGACGTAAAGTATGTGGACATTGTCCAACAGATGGCTCTTTTAACTTATAGAGCGAAGAAGTTCTTTAAGAGAACTGGAAGGCAATTCCCTCAAAACCCAACTACCAGCAAGTTTGGGTTCGACAAGACCAAAGCAAAGTGTTACAACTGTAACCAACTCGGTCACTTTGCAAGGGAATGCAAGGCTCCCAAGACAAATCCACGAAACCCACAGGCCTCCACACATCTCTCAACCTCAAAACCCACTGGAAAGTCAACTGAAACAGCTGCAATGGCTCAAGAAGTTGACTGGAGCTTCATGGTACAGGATGTGACTCCTACTCAAGCTCTCATGGCAGGAACAGACGATACTCAGGTATATGAACATCTCTGTACTCCAGCCTGTATAGCTAAAGTTAAGCTTTATCAGGATTATAATATGGAAATCAAATCTGATATTGAGTGTTTAAATATTTTAAAATTTGATTTTAAAAGAGCTGAGTCTGACTATCAAAAGAAAATTGAGGAGTTAGAGAAAACTATGTCTCTTTTAAAACATGAACACACCAACTACAAGACTCAAATCAAGGATCTGATATCCAAATTGTTTGAGGCTCAAGCCCAGCTTGTCACTGCTGAGTCTTAGGTCAGGAAGCATGCTATTTCTGAGTAAAACTTCCAAGCTATTCTTGCATCACCCTCCCACTCCACACTCTGTTATCAGAACAAAGGAGGGTTGAGAACTAATGAAATTGCTCCACCACACTCTTATGAGTCTATTAGACAACCTAGATATGGTACTGAGGAGCAAGAGGTTCCAACTGCTGACCCTTCCTCACTAGAGTTGAAGGATGAAGCAATAATAGTGGCCACCACAGGAAGGAACAGGTAGAAGTGTCCATCTCCTCTTGTGAAGATCAAATCCTAACCACAAAGGCCAGAAGAAGCAGGGCTAAAGCTGCTAGAAGAACTGCCAAGAAAGTGGCTGAGTCTAAGCTGAAGATTGACCCAAAGTAGAAAGGTGTCTTTATCTTAGCTGGATTCCAAGTGTTAGGTACTTTCGATTCAGGAAAAGAGTGTAATACCAGTACTTATGTCCTGCCAAAGGATTAGAAGTTGAAGGGAAAGGTCGCTGATGAAGAGAAGAAGCCCAAGAAATAGCAACCTTCACAGTCCCAAAAGACTAACATTGCATGCATAATGTGTGGTCTGCACAACCATATGGCAAAAGATTGTTACTACAATCCTGCAAGCATACATATACAAATAATGTTAGGAAAGAAGGAGTCAGGGAAGGTTTCACATTTGGACATTTTCAAACGGTTCAAGTGATGAAGAAGGGAAAGCTGGTTTTTGTTAGGATCAGTGATCTAAGTTTGATTAATTAGAGAGTATTGCAGCAGAATTCAACAATGAATTAGACAATTCACAAAAATACAATTGATATTCAATGTAACAGTAAACGGTTATAGAAAGAGAGAATTCTGCAAAAGAAATATTTCATTCATATGCTTTCGTGGTGGCGCAATGTCACACGTTACAACTAGGTCAACATTCTTTATATAGGAAATGTGACGTCTGCTGATGTCACTTGATAGTGACATTTAACAGAATTATTCAAACTACTGAAACTATGCAAACTACTAAGAATGTTCTCAACTACTGATTACATCTCAGAGAATGCTTAAGTACAAAAACATAAAACTACTGACCTACAACTACTGAAAGTATAACTACTGAAAAGTAAATTACAAGTACTGAAAGGAAACCATCACAACTACTGAAGTTAATTACTTCAGCTGTTGTGACAACTACTGATCACTTTGGTCTTTAGTCTTTGTCTTCAGTCTTTGTTCTTCAATACTTTACTTTCAGACTTTGTCTTCAGTACTTACTTTCAGACTTTGTCTTCAGACCTTGTAATCAGCTGATGTCTTCAGCTGTTGAGATCTTCTTCAGCAGTTGTAATGTCTGTGGACTTAGAGGTTTTTATGTTCAGGCTCATTGGTTCTTTTGGTCCAACAAACTCCCCCTGAACCAATGCAACCAAAACCTCTAAACTTATTGATGATCCCACTTATTCTTGGCAGAAATACCCTCTTGATCAGCTTCAAAGGTAATCAGTTAAGCACAGGCCGGGAAAAGGTTTCTAATCTTTTGATTGGCTCGGTATGGAAGGGAACTCTGTCTTGGGGAAACTGGACACAGAGTCTTGTCCCAACCATGAAACCTAATTCCCATTATTGAGTCTATAAGACTCACTAGTATAGGCCTCAAGGAGAACAACTTGTTCCTCCTTGGTGAGTTCTTCTGCTTCTCCCTCGAAGAAGAACTCTGGGCCATAATACTCAGACAGGTATCTCACTGTCTTTCCATTTTTCAACTCCACGGTTGTTATCTCTCTGTAAGCAAATTCATCAGGGTGAGAGCCTTCAAGAAACAACTAGAGTTCACTCTTCTGAAGATCTTCAAGTCTTTTGTATAACAACCCCTTCTTGATCATTTTGTTCTCAAGAATAGATTGAGGGGTTGTCTTGGAGTTGTGAGCTCTCTTGAATTCTTCAATGATTTCCCAGGGTGAGACTACCATGGCCAACTTAATTGCAGCATTCAAGGTCTTCTTCACTTGGCCATGATATCTACTTGGTATATTCTTCTTATGAATTCTAGAACTTACCCTGGGGTCTGGCCAGATCCGCACTCTTTCTCTTTGATGTTGAAAAGTATGTCTAAGAGTGTACAGCCTCAGAGCCTGTTTCTTTATTTCTTGAATGGATGAGGACTGAGGGAATCCTTGTCAACCATCTTGAGAAACTGCTCATCGTGCTGCTTCTGTTGTTCTGCTTCTTCAATCTTTACCTTCACCATCTGCATTTGCAAGTCAGGTGTAATCACTTGTTTACTTCTGTGCTCAGGTGTTTTAAGGTTGAGAACAGCAGAGATTGGCAGACAATCTTCATCATCATCCTCTTCTTCATCTTCTTCTACCCTCAACACCATTCTCCTCCTTCTGGGGTATCACTGGGTAAGGTTTGAGGTGGTTTTTGGGGTAAAGGAATTGGTTTTGTGGGTTGAGTTGTGGGTGGCTTGGTTTAGGGATAGATTTGGGAGATTTTAGAGATAAGGGTTGTGTTTGAGTGGGAGTGTGAGAAGACTGACTTAGCATTTTGGTGGTGAGTTTGGCTTTGGAGAGCTTTGCCATTTCAGTTCTCTTCCTTGCACCTGCTTCATCCAGTGCTTCGATGATCAACCCTTTATTATAGCCTCCAACAGAGCAGATTTTCTTGGTTATCTCCAAGATACTGTCTCTGGACCAGGCCTTTATCTCTATCAATGATCTTCCAAGGTATTTAGCAATGAATCTAATCATTATCTCCAATCTTTCCCTTTCCAACACACTATAACCAGCCCATCTAGCTTGGAAGTCTCCCCCTTTTTGGTTGCATTGGGATCAGGGGCTTGAAAGGCAAAAAAAGATTGTGAACAACATCATCAATGAGGTTTGTAGATTTGAGGAGATCATCTCATCATGGCTTTATGCACTATGTCAGTGATGATGGGAGTGATGAGAGGTAAGGAGTTTTGAAAGATAGCAACCATCTGCTCAGAGGGGTTCTGTCCCTGAGAGGTGGTGCCAAAAGTAGTGGCTGGTGGCTCAGTTAAGTGTGTAGGCTCAGTGTTTGGTGAACCTTCAATTGAAGGTGCCATCTGTGGGGTTTGTGGGGTAGATGGACTTTGATCATGAGACATTTTGGCTAGCAGCTCTTTGAGTCTGCTCACCTCAGTCTCTAGGATGATATTATGGGCTAATACATCATAGAAAAAGCCCAGGTCATCATCAGTCTGTGCTGAATCACCTGACCTCCTGATTGAATTAGGATGTACATGCTCTGAGTGTAGATCAGTAGAAGCATGTGCCCCTTGTTCTTGGTACTGGGGACTTCCTGCCTCAGGACTGTGTCCTTCATTGGCAGTTGCCTCTGGTAAGGTCTTATGGATGTTACCGACTTCATCCTGATCATTTGCTGAATCAGTGGAAGTGGCAGCCTTACCAGATGTTCTAACCTCCGTTTCTACACTTGGAGATTGAACATTGTAACCCTTGTGTTATGGGTTATCAGAAGCATGTTGGTCCTCCCCCTCAATGGTTGAGGTATTCCCAATGGTAAGTGGTTTCTGGGGAGGGGGTGAGGAATGCAACTGACTCAGCACTTTAGCAACTATCAGTGTTGGGCTTTGAGGGGCGGTTGCATGTGGAGATTGGTCCGAAGCAGATTGCACCCGGGGTGAGAGGTGCTTTTCAATGGTAACCCTCTCAATTGAGATAGGTTCCAGAAATGTGGGATCCCCAATTGTGGTTGCAACAGGATCCTGTTGAGAGGATACCTGTGCGGCTTCAGCAGGTTGAGTCTTGGACATAACTGGGGGGTTAGAACCAGTATGTATTTCCTGTGTTTGTGGTACAGGGGCATCCTCAGGGGACTCATCTCCTGAGTAGCCTTTTTGGGCTTTTTGGATTTGGTTTGGTGGGGACTTTGGATCTAGAAGTGGAGGCTGTGGGTTCCCTCTGCTTGGGTTTTAGCATCCGGGCAGCCCCTTTTAGAGTGAGGTCTGAGTTATGTCTCGAGTATACCTCAGCTAAAACAACTGGAGCAGGGACTCCAAGACCAACAAGGCCATCAGATTTTAATTGATTCAAAATTATGGCCATCAGAAACCTGAGATAAAGTAGCCATCTGTTTGCCACAGGTTTCTGAGTCAGATCCTTTACTTCCATGAACACTATCTCAGAAAAATTTAGATTTTGGCGTTCAAAGATAGAGTACAATACCTGTTGCCATCGGGAAGACATCTGATCCCAAGAAGATGTCTTTGATGCAAGGCAGACATTCACCATAGGAAAGATAAGTCGTTCAGCATCATGGAAGTGCTTTTTAAGTATGGTTGTAGCACTTAAATCGCCTTCATACCCGTTATTGATGAAAGACATATCAGTGGTGCTTTTCGGGTATTCTTTAACATAGGTGCCATCATGCAAATTTAGGATTTTATGAATGATGTCGGGGGTGATGAGCACCTGTTTCTGGTTCACCAACGACTGGAGAGTGAGTTGGCTATCATTCTCACCAGTTATTACAGAGACGTTGGTCCAAAACTGGGTTAAGGAATCAGGGTATATGGTAGGATTCAGAAGAAAGGCTGTTCGGTATTGGGAATCCACCATAAGATCGATGGCATTGTCAAACTTGTTCTAGAAAGCCGATTTCGAAAGGTAGGCAACACAGTTGTGTCGGGGTTTGAGTTTCATGGTCGCCATTGTTAAGAGAGAAAAAGTTTGAAAAACGGCTAATGAAACGTTTGGCTATAAGTGCAGGTATTTATAGGTTAAGAAAAGGCTGAAAAGAAAACGACTGAAAGTGTTGGTGTTGGCATCAGTTGTTATGAAAACAAGTGAAGACTTGGTTTTAACTATCAGACGTTTGAAAACAACTTAAGACTTGGTTTTAGTCATCAGTAGTTGTGAAACTACTGAAAACCTTGGTTTTGTCTTCAGCTGTTGTAAACAACTGAGGACTTGGTAATAGTCATCAGTAGTTGTGAAACTACTGAAGACATGGTTTTGTCATCAGTTGTTGAAGGTGAAACAGCAGTTTGTGGAAACGACTAAAATGAAAATTCTCATGAGTAGTTTTCGTCAATTCTTAGCTTTTCAGCTGTTTCATACTGTCCTCAACACTTACTCATCAGACTTTTTAGCTGTTTTCAGTTGTTTCATAGACATCAGTGCTTATCTGTTTTTACTGACATCATGAGTTATAACTACATCAGTAGTTGTAATTGCATCAGTTTCTTTTAATAGAATTAGTACATATTTGTGACATGTTTACTCATGATCATCAGTACTTGTTTACTGAGATCATCAGTAGTTATCACTTATTCTAGCTGCAGCATACCAAGCCTTAACACAAGGTTTTGGAAAGTTGAACTATCCAAAGGCTTAGTAAATATATCTGCAAGCTCATTAGCACTAGGCACAAACTTTGGATCAATCAGACCTTTTTCAAAACAATCCCTAATAAAATGGTGTCTGATCTCTATATGTTTGGTCCTAGAGTGCTGGACTGGATTCTTGACAATGCACAGAGCTGAAGCACTATCCATTAATAATGGAGTCTTAGTCTCTATAATGCCATAATCAAATAGTTGGTTCTGAAGCCAGAGTACCTGAGATGTACAACTTGCAGCAGCAATGTACTCTGCTTTAGCAGTGGATGTAGCAACAGATGTTTGTTTCTTACTCTGCCAAGAAATCAAACAGTTGCCTAGGAATTGACATCCACCAGAAGTTGACTTTCTGGTTAACTTACACCCTGCATAGTCACTATCAGAAAAAGCAACTAATTTGCATGAGTGTCCAGTGGAATACCAAAGACCTAGAGATTATGTACCTTGCAGATATCTAAAGATCCTCTTGACTGCAATCAAATGAGAATCTTTAGGAGCAGCCTGAAATCTAGCACAAACACAAGTTGCAAACATGATATCTGGTCTAGAAGCTGTTAAGTACATCAAGGATCCAGTCATACATCTGTAAAGTGTTTCATCAATAGCTTTACCTTTCTGATCTGCATCCAGTTGTGTGGTGTTGCACATGGGAGTAGAACAGGGCTTACAATTTTGTAAATCAAACTTATTCAAAAGTTCTTTTGTATATTTTGATTGATGAATAAAGGTTCCATCAGCCTTTTATTTGATTTGCAAGCCTAGAAAAAACTGTAATTCTCCCATTGCACTCATTTCAAACTTTTGTTTCATTAAACTTGTAAAATCATCACACAACTGGGGATCAGAGGATGCAAAAATAATATCATCAACATAAATTTAAACAAGTAGCTTATGCTGATCCACTTTCTTAATAAACAAAGTTTTATCTATGGAGCCTCTAGTGAAATTATTTTTAAGAAGAAATTTTGAAAGTGTTTCATACCAGGCTCTAGGAGCTTGCTTCAACCATAAAGAGCCTTATCAAGTTGATACACCCAATCAGGATGTTTATTGTCCTCAAAACCTGGTGGTTGACACACATAAACCTCTTCTTTTATTTTACCATATAAAAATGCACTTTTGACATCCATTTGAAAAACTTTAAGATTGTGGAATGCAGCATAGGCTAAGAATAATCTAATTGCCTCTAGTTTGGCTACAGGGGCAAAGGTTTCATCATAATCAATACCTTCTTCTTGTGAAAACCCTTGTACAACCAATCTAGCCTTGTTCTTGACAATAAGTCCATTTTCATCAGTTTTATTCCTAAACACCCATTTAGTGCCTATTGCACACTTACCTGGGGGTAGAGGAACCAGTTCCCACACTTGCTACTTCTTGAACTGAAGTAGCTCAAGCTGCATGGCTTCAACCCATCCATTGTCTCTCAAAGCAACATGATAGTTCTTTGGCTCTAGCTGACTGATGAAGAGAGCATAGACGCAGAAGTTAGACAATTGACTTCTGGTTGAGACACCAGCATTGATATCACCAATGATTTGAGACATGGGGTGATTCTTTAGCTCTTGGTATACTATAAGATCAGTGTAAGTGTTTGTAGCCGGTTCAGCAGCAGTAGATGGTGATCCAGATTCTTGAAACCAAGTATTAGATGGCAAGTCAAATGATGTAGAGGAGTCAGAAATCTCATCAGCATTTGTTGTGGATGGAGCTACAGAAGCTACAGGACATCAAGTTTAGCAGACTCAGGCAGTTGGTCACTAAACTTGAAAAGGTGAGTACTGATATCATCATCATCTTCAGTACCACCAGGTGGAAGACTTGCTGCAGAAGATGATTTATCCACATGATCTGCAACAGCTGGAGGTTGATAAGGAACATATTGCAGTATGTCCAGATCAAACAACTCCACAGGGTTTTGTGGAATTTTATCCTTAGGAGATTCATTGAATTTCACATGCAAGGTTTCTTCAACTTCTTTGTTCTGCAGTTGAAGACTCTGTAAGCCTTGCATGTGGATGAATAACCTACAAAATACCCTGCATCCACCTTAGGATCAAATTTGTGGAGTTGATCCTTTGTGTTGAGAATGAAACAAGGACACCCAAAGGCTTTGAAGAATGAAATTAGAGGAGCCAAATGATGTAGAACTTCATATGGAGTCTTCATCAACCTCTGATTTACTAACACTCTATTCTGCACATAGCAAGCTGTGTTAACAGCTTCAACCCAAAAGGTCAATGGCAAACCAGAGTCAGCCAACATAGACCTTGCAGCTTCAATTAGGGTCCTGTTCTTTCTCTCCACTACTCCATTTTGTTCTGGAGTCCTTGGGATGCTAAACTGCCTTTTGATTCCTTTAGATAGATAAAAATCATCAAGTGTATGGTTTCTGAATTCAGTTCTATTATCACTCCTTATACACTTGACTGATAGGGAATACTGCTTCTCAACATACAACATAAAGTTTATAATCGTCTGAGCAACCTCAACCTTTGAATGCAAGAAGAAAGTCCATACAAATATGGAGTAATCATCCACAATTACCAGACAGTATTTCCTCTTTGCCATGCTTATCACTCTCACAGGACCAAATAGATCCATGTGCAGTAACTGCAAGCAGGCAGTGGACTTGGATTCTTCAATAGGAGGGAATGAGACTTTGTGTTGTTTTCCTTTTAAACAAGTAGTGCAGGTTTCATCACAGTGGAACTCCTTTATTGGTAGACCTCTCACTAAACTATTGTGGATCAGCTAATTCATGTTTTTGAGATTAACATGACCCAGCCTTCTATGCCACAGTTTAGATTCCTGAGGAGAGGCTTTGGAGAACAGACAAGGATGACCCTTCAAATCAATCTTCTTTGACAAATCCAAGGCATATACTCTTCCAATCCTGTTGGCCTTCAGGAGAGTATGATCATCCAATACCTTGTCAATCAGCCTCAGAACTTGGGAAGACAGAATCCTGCAGTTCTGGCTTGTGAAAAGTGCAACATGCCCTTTATCACACATCTGACTGACACTCAGTAGATTATACTTGAGATTCTCCACATGGTTAACATCATCAAATCTGATATCTCCATTAGACACATATCCTTTCCCGATGATGTAACCCTTGGCATCATTTCCAAATGAAACAAATCCCTTCTTTCCTTGAGAGTAATCATTAAGAAGAGAACTGCTCCTAGTCATATGCACAGATCCTCCACTGTCTACATACCAGATGCTCCTTTGGCATGCTGAAGAACCTTGCATTTATCATAAAGAACTAGTTAGGTTTTAAGACCCAAACCTTTTTGGTTTTGGGTCTGTTTTCATCAACAATTTAACCATAACTTGTTTCTTATGATTAACAGCTGATGAAGAAGGAGATGGTGCTGAAATGGATTCCTTGGATTTGGGCTTGGAATGCCTTTTCAGTGGTTTGATCACAGGTGCATCTAGTTGGTTAACTCTCCCCAACAAATGCTGAACCATCATAACAAGTTGTGTTTGATTTGTAGCCAAAGCTTTCATCTCTTGTGACATATCAATACTTGTGTATGATGAGTTCCTGTGGCCCACCATTTTCTCCTTGAAATTCACAGACTTAGTCTGATGTTTATCATGAGGAGCACTATCAGCTGTTTTATGATAAACCCTATCCTTCTTTTTGGATTTGGATGAAGGCTTGGGTTTATCACAATGGGATGACTGTGGTACAAACTTGGTCTCAAACTCATTTTTCATTTCATCCATCTGGATTTTAATGAGCTTATCTCTGTTGAGTTTGGAACCCTTTCTGTACCAACATTCATCAGAAAGATGATTGAGTTTACCACATATTTCACATGGCTTATTCTTCATCTTGAATTGATCAACTGCTGATGTGGAAACTACTGAAGGTGTGCTCTTCAGTACTTTCCTCCTTTCAGTACTTGTGTTAAGTACTGAAGGATCTGTAACAACTGAAGACTTGTTCTTCAGCTGTTCTCTATCAGCAGTTGTTAATCCTTTTATTTCAGTTGATTTGAAATGTTTTTCAGATGTTGTGTCTTTCCCTTCAGTGCTTGAGATACTTTGAGGGACAACATCTGAAGTACTCAGCTTCATGTGCTTATCAGTAGTTGACCCATGAGGCAATTGATTTGCTGAGGTATCAACACTGATTTCATCTTGAGATACTACTTTCAGGTGATCCACCACAACACCAGGCAAAAGAAAGTAGTATTTTGAAGGAACAGGCAACTGTTAATACTACCTCACAGCCAACCATTGATGATGTTTCTCATTCATTCAATCAGACCTCATTGAATGACTTTGAAGCAATAGCTGGACAGAGTGTACTAGTTCCTGAGCAGAACATGTCCAATCTGGATCTATCTCTGCAGCTGGAAGTGATTCCTCGTCTTAGGATTCATAACACTCATCCAACTGAGAACATCATAGGGGATGTCTCTAAAGGTGTGAGAACAAGAGGGCAGACTCATCATGGGAATGTCTCCTTGTACTTATGCATTTTATCCCAGATGGAACCCAAGAAGGTGGAAGATGCCTTGAAAGATAGTAGCTGGCTTGAATCAATGCAAGAGGAGTTGCTTCAATTCAAGAGACAGAAGGTATGGAACCTATGTCCGCTACCATCTGGTCAAGTACCTATAGGCACTAAATGGGTTTTCAGAAACAAGAGAGATGATAGAGGCTTGATCATTAAGAACAAAGCTAGACTTGTAGTTCAAGGATACACCCAAGAGGTAGGAATCGATTATACTGATGTCTTTGCACCTGTTGCAAGACTTGAGGCAGTTAGGATCTTCCTTGCTTATGCTGCATCCAAGGACTTCACTGTTTACCAGCTTGATGTCAAGTGTGCCTTTCTATATGGGGATATAGATAGGGGAGTCTATGTCTGCCAACCTCCAAGATTTAAAGACCCACAGCACCCCAACTATGTGTGCAAATTGGATAAAGCTCTATATGGGTTGCACCAAGCGCCTAGGCTGTGGTATGAGACTTTGTCTCAATTTCTTCTGAAGAATGGCTACACTAGAGGTACCATTGACAAGACTCTCTTCATCAGAAAGTCTGGAAAGGATATTTTGCTTGTTCAAGTCTATGTCGATGACATCATATTTGGTTTTTCAAATGACCAAATTTGTAAGGACTTTGAAAGCATTATGAAGAAAAAGTTTGAGATGAGTTCCATGGGAAAAATGGACTTTTTCTTTGGAATTCAGGTGAAGCAAATGAAAGAAAGGTTTTTCATTAGTCAATCTAAGTATGTTTCTGACATCTTAGAAAGATTTGAGATGAAAGATTGTAAGCCTGCCAAGACACCCATACCCAGAAACCACAATCTTTGTCCTGACCTTAAGGGGGAGGATACTGATCAACATCAGTATAGGGCAACTATTGGTTCTCTGATGTATTTCACAACTAGTAGACCTGATATCATGTTTACTACCTGCATCTGTGCAAGATATCAGGCTGCTCCAAAGGTGTCTCATCTAGTTGTTGTTAAGAGAATCCTCAGATACCTCTATGGATACTCTAACAGTGACTATGACGGCTGCAACATTGACAAGAAATCCACATCAGGAGGATGTTAATTTTTTGGTGGAAGGATCATCTCATGGCAATGCAAGAAGCAATCATGTGTCTCTACATCAACTGTTGAAGCTGAATACATTACTGCTACTAGCTGTTGTGCTCAACTGCTATGGATTCAGAATTAGATGTTAGACTATGGATTCAACTTTATGAGTACTCCTATCCATATTGACAACAACAGTGCTATTTCCATTACTGAAAATCTGGTGAAGCATTCCAAGACAAAGCATATCATATGAGGTACCATTTCACTGGAGATATTCATGAGAAAAATCTGATTAAACTAATCAAAGTTGACTCAAATGAACAATATGCTGATTTGTTTACCAAAGCTTTTGATGAACAAAGATTTAAGTATCTCATAACAGCTAGTGGGATGATAAACATTGATTAGATTACCTCTTTTGAAAACCTTTTAATATGTAATGTTCTATGTCATACAATTTAAGCCCTGTTACAGAAGGTCTCTATGAAATTTTCTAAGTATAAATTCCTTCCAAAGAGAAATTAACCCTCGGAAGCTATTTTCATAACTTCCAAAGCAAAATTTCTCAAAGGATAATTTTCTTCTCAGAAGAGTTTTTGGTCTCGGAAGAAGCGATTCATCTCATATCAGATCTACTTCCAAGACTTATACACACTCTCCATTCGGAAAGCAATCCTGACCTTCGGAAGCAAAGTTTTTGCTTCGGAAGTAAGAATTGCCTTCGGAAGACAAATTACCTTCGGAAATGTCTTATATTCGGAATAGAGATTTTACTGTGTAACGGAAATCTCTTGGGCCCCACACTGTAAAAAGCAAAGATTCTGTTAATGATGTCGGATTATTTAACTGATTTTAACCTGACCGGCACTGTCATTTCTTCCACTAAAACATCACATCACCTTATCCTAACCCCCAATACCGCCTTCCCACTCTCTTTTAAATAATCCTGACTACTCAATTTCATCTTCTTACTTGAAATTTTTACTGCCCTAGAAATTTTCTCTACTCCAACTTTACCCAAGCTCAAATTCATCCTCATTCACCTTTCTCCAATGGCACTCAACCCTCAGCACAATCAAGTCGCATTTCTTGATTCTTCAAGAGATGTTGACTTCTCTGAAATCATCTCCTTTCTCACCCAATCATCTTACTACACAGCCCTTACCGTTAACCCCACTGTTTACTCCAATCAAATGGCCGAATTTTGGGAAAATGGTCAAGTCGAAACCCTAAACGGGATTCGTGTACTAAGATCTAGGATTTGTGGACAAGAGTTGGTCATTACTGAACAACTTATCAGGGAGCATCTCGAGCTTCATGATGAAGGAGCTCCTATTGAATTCCCCAAAGAAGATTTAGACAACACTTATATCCTCATGGGATATGGTGGAGACGTGAGCAGGTTGACAGTCTACAAGTACACTTCTCCTGCAACTGGAAGTTCCTCCTGCATGTTGTTCTTCACTGTCTGTCGAACAAATCTGGGGGATGGGATCAAATCCCTTATGAACTAGGATGCTTAGTTCATGGACTGGTGAGAGGCCTCCGCTTCAATTACTCAAAATTTGTGTTCACCAATCTCATTGGAAATCTTCAAAGGGAGACATTCTTTATGTATCCCCGATTCATTCAACACATAATCAACTGTGAGTTGGAACAGAGTATGCTTGTCTGTGCAGATGCTCTGACTGTTCCTCACATGAGGCCTACCATTTTCAAGAATTTGAAGAAGGTGTCCACCAACTTCACTGGAACGTACACTTCTCTACTTCCAGGTACGATTGAGCGCATAGCTCCTGGTGACATCCATGTTCACCCCATAGGTGATGAACACACACCAGCAACCACCTCCACAATGCCAACACTGCCTTCTCTACCCATCACCATCACATACCAGAGACGCCCTAAATGAACCCTTGTTCAATCTACTCTGATTGAGCAAGCACCTCCTGTTCAATCCAAAAAGACTAGAGTGGAAACATGGGCTCCCACTCAGTATGAGGTCTCACTATCCTTCTCATTCGACCTTAATTTGGGTTTTGAGTCTCATCAGTCTCAAACCCATGAGCCCGACACCCAAACCAACAGCCCTCAGGATGAGTTCTGAGCAGCCAACATGGGACAGCCCCACCAAAGGCTCAATGCCTATAGACATTGACCAAGGTCCCGGGTCAGTAGGCTTACCATCTCTATCCTTCACTCACCTTCTTTTTAAAACCGATGAAGAGATAACATCTCTCCATGGCAATGAAATTGATCTACAACACCCTCTCCAAGATCAACAAAGCCAAGAGAGATCCCTTATCTCTAGCCCCCATCAGCAGCCCATAACTGAGGTGAGTCCTACTGATGTGGAGGGAACTCATACAGATTCAGCTGCCACTACAGAAGGTGCCTTAATGGACCCTATGGACAGTGGTAACATACCTAAGACTGAATCTGTGGCAACCATGTCGTTTGATGACTTCGAAAGAGACACCATTCAGCAAGGGAAACCAGGGTGCCAAGAAACCACATCTGGTGGTGAGGCTGAACATACTAGGTATGTTACCTCATCTCCCCATGATTCTTCAAAAGAAGATGAGGGAAGCATGCAACTCCTCATAAAAGACCTTCTGTCTAAAGTCTCAAACCTTGAATCCTTGGTTAGGACTTTAGATTAAAGGTCCACCACTCAGCAACTTAAGATTGACAATCTCAAGGCTCAACTAGCTGAGAAACAGACCGAAAGATCTGTTAGGCATGTACCTGTTCAGGTCTCATTGACTTCTTCCTCTAGCTCATCTAGCTCTCAAGATGATGCTACCAAAAAGGGAAAGAATGTTCAGAGACAAACACTTGAGGACCCACAGACTCATACTTCAACCTCAACATCTTCTACTTATGTCATCACTTTGTCTGAGCCATCTCAAGTTGTACTTCAAATCGACCCAAAGATGCTCAGAGATCTCTACAGATTCTTCATCCAGTTTATGTTGAGATCCTTTACTGATCAGCCAAGCCCAGATGCTGCAATGATTTACTTCGAAGCTGAAGAGCTTCAGAGGCTAACTAACCTTCTACCACTGTGGAAGAAGTTGGTCAACCTAAGGTCCACATGGAACCTAAGATTTATTTCGAAGGGAAAATGGGGATTAATGGCCTAGCAACTGAAACAGCCGGGACAGAATATGCATTTCCTCAAACTTCCGAAGCTGAAGTTAAAGCCTCGGAAGAACAAGCTGAGTCTTCCAAAGCTGAAATGGAAGCTGCGGATGGACTGTTAAAGATGTTTGAGGAACTGATCATCACAGATGCAATCCTAGAAATGGCATCTGATGTGAATAGTGAGGACTTTCTGAATCTACCTCTATCCTAGATACCATCTCTGCCTCTCTCATAATCAGTATCCACTATCCAAGAACCACCACAGTCAGGCTCTTCAAAAGATACAAAGGGAAAAGGAAGATGACTGCGGAAGAGCTTTAGGAAGAGGAGAAGATTAAGAAACTAAAGAAGAAAGGAAGACTTACAATTGAGAAGTTGCTAGCTGCTAGTACAAAAGTAGCTGCAGCCAATCAGGAGGCTGTCAATAATAAAAGGAGAGAGGAGATAATTGATCAGCTCATCCAATTGGGAGCTGCCAATGAAGAAACACTTTTGCTACCACTAGAGGAGTTGGTGGAACTAGAAAAGGCAACTAGCTTGCAACTTGAGAAACAACAAGAAGCAGCCAGGTTGGCCTTAGAGAAAGAGAAAGAAAAAGAACAGAAGGAGGCTGACTTGCAGCAGAGGAGAGATAGGATAGAGTTCCTAATCTCCGAAGGCTTCAATCTTCATGAACTCTCTCCACACGATAATGAAACAATCCTTTGGCTCTACAACAAAAAGCAGGATCAAATGGAGAAAGAAAGAAGAAAGGCTGCAAGAGGAAAGCTAAAGGAAAGGAAGAAGAAGGAAGAAGAAGCAAAGACCACTACAACCAGGAAGCTCAATGAGAAGGCCTGGATGAAGGACTATATCCAGGCTTATGGCTTCTCTGGAAGGCAAGTGGGTCCCATGTCAGAGAGGACACTCCAACGGATTGTCAGTGAAATCAAGGCTGACATCCGCTTGGGAAAGAGAAAAGAGATGTACATAAGGGTAAAGGGGATGACCTTCATTGCAACTACTCAACCACAACCTGATCCCTCACCCTTACCCTTCACCATCAAGACTGAGCCCTTCACCCCTGAACCCACATCCTTACCCTCACCCGTCTCATCACCTCAACCACCTAAACTTCCCATCCTTCAACCAAAACACTTCCTAGAACCTCTGAACCACAACCTACCCAATAACCATCCCCTCAGCCTTCTCAACATCTCTCTCTTAAGGAGTTCAAGGTAATCAAGACTAAGCTCATCAACTGCACAACTTTGAGCGAAGTCTCATGTGATGAAGATTCTGTCAATACCACCTATGTTGATCGATCTTCTTGTTCCCTCACAAGTGATCAATTCCATGATTTACCTAAAGGAACATTGGACCAGGTAGCTAGACTTCTAGGTCTCAACTCAGATTCACTGAATGATGAAGAGAAGAAACTTAGAAGGAAGCCGGTGACTTTGTTGGATACTAAGAAAGAGAACAAGATTCCCAATCAGTCTCTTATGCCTAGAAAATGAATAATCTGGTAGAGGTTCGATGAAACTTCTCACAAATTTGTTGTTGAGAGAGAGAATGGCGAAGTCAACAGACTTAATGCAACATCTCTCTTACACTCCAACAGATTTGATATTGCTGAGTTAGCAGAGAAGCCATTCTCCAACCCCTCTAACTCTGAAGCTGCTGCACTCATCAGAAAGTCTTCATCTAGCTGAGCTAACTGCAAAGGCCAAGATTGAAGAAAAGTTGAGATTGAGAAGACAGGAAGACAAGGAAAGACCTCCTACCAAAGACACTACCTTTCTATAGATAGTAGAGGGTCCTGAATTGGAACCTATAGTTAGATGGGAATATGATTACAGTTCCCATCAAATAACTCTTTTCAGAGGGCAACAACAGAGGGTACATATCATCCAATGTGACAGACTGGACTTCCTGTCTACTATGGATTTGTACAAACTTCTTAGCACCACATCAGGGAAGAACAAGGAAACAGATAAATATCTACTCTCCTTGGTGCTGAAAGTTTTGAGAAGCAGAAACAAGTGAGGTTTTGGTAGCATCAGCCTAGGGGGAGTTTGTTAGATCAAGAAGAAGGCTGGTGCAACCAAAACCAAATCACTTAGATAATTTTGGTGCTACATGCAAAGGCTTCCGAAGCTTAGCATGGAACTTCCGAAGGTTGTAGAGTTCTTTCGAAGACAAAGTAAAAGATCAGCTTTCGAAGACAGAACTCTACTTCCGAAGTCAAGAGCATACTTCCGAAGGTTAAGTCTTAGAAGAGCAAACAGAAGACTACTTCCGAAGTATGAAGAAAAGAAGAAGTTCCCAAGCCTTAGAAGAAGCAACCTCTTCCAAAGTATAAGTGGCTTCGGAAGTACTCGTTCTTCCGAAGCCATTTAACCTTCGGAAGACACTGCTATGAACCAGTGGACATAAGTATGGTCTCTGACACTCCGCTGTAGACCTCTGATACTACATGACGTTTTCTAAAAGAGCTATGCAGTTGACCATACTTTATTCCACTGTTTACCTTTTTATGAAAGTATATGTTACCAACTTTAGTTGGTGACAAAAGGTAAGTCAGGGACATGTCCTGACTACCAAATCTCAGATGAGACTTTATGTGAGATACCTTAAACTATAGTCTTGTAGTATAGGCTTTAGTTATAGGATCCCAGCTGGTATCAAAGTATATCCGGCTGTAGGTAGTATTATATATAGTTTCTCATTGTAACTCAAAAAGATAAGCTTGTAATAGTCTTGTAATATTTGAGTTGAGAAGCAATATATGCAAGTACCTTGAATATTACTTTCTGTGTTTTGTATTACGTGCTATATTGTGATCAACTCTTATTGACTCTATCTTCATCCGAGTGTTGTTCAAGTAAGTTTGAGAGAAAAACTAAGTGTTAAGTGACCCTTAACCGATCCTGCAAAGATTTAGGGGATGAAGGAACCTATTTTTAATGTTATGAGTTATGCTTTTTGTGATAATTATAAATGTAATATAATGCAGTTGAAACATGGACAAATAGTTTTTTTGGGAGAATTTCATTAGATATTTTTAAATAAGTTTATTTTTCTTTTTATGATGTTGTTTTAGTAAACAAGTTGGTTATGTGTTGTTTAGAAGATGATGTGTTGTACACTTATGTTATTTAAGTGTTGAATTACATTTTGGTACTTAATTTTTGAGCTATTAGGTAGTTTTTTTAACTTAATTATGTTTGAGCATAGAAAGTGGATTATGTGATTCTTTGTACCTTGTTTAGTACGTAGATACAATGTTTACCATAACTTGTAGAATTTGAAAGTGTAAATATTGAATATGATTTGTAGGGTGAAGTTGTTGATGATGCGTTATTTACATGAGTGTATTAAGGATGTGATAACTTTATAATAAATATTGGTTCTAGTAGAATCTTAATTATGATTTTGATTACAGGCTATTTAGCTATGTTATATAGAAGTGTAAATCTTGCTTGAGCATAGTAAGAGGATCATGCAATGCTTTGGGTACTGTTTAGCATGGGCACGATGTTATTTTGTTTTATAAGTATGGTGATTTGAAATGTTATATTTTTGCTTATAAGTATGTGGATTTGAAATTTTACGTTAACTCGTTAAATGTCCAATGGCTATAAAATTTTATAAGTAATTGTTGTTGTTTCAATGTATATGTGTTTATTTATGTAACTTGTTTAACATATGTTAACAAAAAGGTGGAGTTAGAAACGTAACGATACGTTATTTCAACAAGTTTACTAATGATGAATCAATACTTGTGTTAGAAAATGTTAGTTAAGATGTGATGGAGGAAGCTAATATAGTAAAATAAATTCTAAAAAAAGCAGTTCAACCAGATGATGCTACTTTGAAAATATGTTAGACATAGTTCCTTAAATCTAAATGCTTGTTGTTATAATTTTTTAGAATTATTAAATTTTACATGCTACATATAAAACATAAGCCAATATTGATTCATCAAATGACAATATAACATCTAAAAAGAGAAAACACGTTGATATAGATGAAACATAAACGGGTATGTAGCTTATTATAATATCCAATTAAAAATCTTATAGGAATATTTTGTTATATGTATTTGCTACTTCCTTAAATCTAAATGGTTGTTGCTATTATTATTTTTACAATTAGTAAATTTTACATCCAATGTGTAAAACATATGCTAATATTGATTCATCAAATGACAATATAACATATAAAAAGAGAAAACGTGTTGATATAGATGAAATATAAACGGGTATGTAGTTTATTATAATATCTATTTAAAAATCTTATAAGGATTATTTTGTTATATGTATTTGCTTATAAAAAGTTCATTTGCAGACAAACGTAAAGATAAACAAAAGTAAGAATAAGCTATCAAAAGGGTCAAAGATTGATTCAAAAAATAGGAGGTATAATATGATAACTAATATCGACTCTTTTCGTTTGTATATTTATTATAACCCATCGGTCCTAAGGCATGATTAGTGCATGAGAAAGAGAGAGGTAAAGGTTTGGGTTGGTGAAAACTAATATCGATAATTTTCGTTTCTGATGCCACTTGTTATGGTTAACATGATGGAATACGGGATCTCAACAAACGTGCACAAACGATTATATTCGAGAAAGTATGGACAAGAACAAAGGATTATTGTAGCATAGTGTGATCTGTTTCATGTGAATAATTTCATGTGATACAAGTAATTTTTTAGGGGGTGGAGTTTCATTTTTGTGATATCGTACATACGGTTGCATTCGTATAGATTGTTTGTCGGTGGGGATCACACAAAGAGTACTAATCTTTTACCATGTTGCATATCAGCACCTAAATACTTCTTGAATCCTAAAATGAAATCGAGGTTTTTGTGCAATAATAAAACACTTTTCATGATGCTTTAATTTTTTTATTTTTTATTAGTTTTTTTTTGGGGGGGGGGTTTGGGGTACTTGGTGATCATTATAATTTGGTGTGTTATGTTTGGGTTGTACACTTGACACATGGGGAAGGGTAATGGTGTGTGTTTGGTGTGTGTTTGGTGTGTGTTTGGTGTGAGTTTACACTAGGATATACTTAAAACAATATGGATAAATGTTTTCTTTTATTTTTTTATGGTGTGATAATGTATTTTATTTTGAGTGATTTCTCTTTCATATCATAAATTATTTTTTTCTTTTGTAGAAGGAGAGGGAGTATATGTATTACACTTGTCAGCATTACTACATTGCATCATGACTCTTAATCGCTTATTGAAATCTCATAATGAAGTAGATTGTGATACACTTAAATGGAATCTTTCATAAAACTTGTGTGTTGCTAACAAGTTGATTGTTAAACTTACAATATTAGAAGCTTCCAAATGTGTGACTAAAATGATCTTGTTGTGTCAAAAGTTCATAGTACAAGGGAGTGAAGAGCTAAAAAAGAACTTAAAGTTGTTTTTGTGGAAACCTCAAAGGATGCCGCATCAAAAGAGTTGTTTTCCTCCTCTAGTAGGATAAGAAAGCTAGTGTGAGTTTTGTTTGTTCATCTACAAATGTTTATGCATTTTGAAAGGTGCATGTTCGAGCTCTCACATTAGAGTCTTTAAATCGACATTTTCTATTTAATATAGAGGAAAAATTAACTAAATCATCACTATATTGGAATCAATATTGTGTAGAAAAATTTAAAGGAAACTAAAGTAATCCTTATATTAGGTATATATTATCCACCTTCTATATAATTATTATGAGTGTAAGAAATATAAATAATAATAAAATAAGTGTTTATGAGTAGGATAAATATTGAGCTATTAGAGGGTTTTTAAATATAAACAAAAGACAGAGAAAAATGTGTTTTTTATTTAAAGTAATAAATTGTCATTTTAGTCCCTGTGGTTTGGTGAAAATTATCATTTTCACCCAGTAATTTGTTTTTTGCATTTGGGTCCCTGTCGTTTACAATTTTGTCATATTCATCCAATTCGTTAACTCCATCTAAAATTCCATTAAATGAGGGGTATATTGGTCAATTTACATATGTTTTTCTTTTTCTTTTTTTAAACCTAATTTAATATATCCTCTTCAAATACATTGTTATTTTAGTCCTCGTGGTTTGGGTGTATTTGCCAATTCAGTCCAAAATAACCACCACGCACACCGGATCATTGCAACCATGTAAACCTAAAGTCAATCTCGATCTTGTAACATACTGCTTCGAAAACGCATATCAAACCCTACTAATACCTTTACAATACCTGTTTTCAAGGGTGACATATATGTTTCTGAAGGGTTTTGTTACAAGTTCGAGATTAACAGTTGGTTTATAGGGTCCATATGGTGGTGGTGATCTAGTGTGTATGGTAATGGCAGAGATAAAATGTGTGGTGGTGGTGACAGTCCGGTGTGGTATTGGTGGTTTTATGATAGGGTGGTGGTGATGGTTTGTTGGTTCTTGTGATGGAGTGGTGGTGGTTTTGCGGCATGGTCATTCCATCACGGGTGGTGGTTTTTGGTCGCATGGTCTTCCGTGCGTATGAGGACACCCAGGCGAATGGACCTCCGTCGCATGACATCCGGGCGTATGGACCTCAATCGCATGACCTTCATGCGGATGGCCCTCAGTCGCATCCCTTTCGTGCATATGAATCTTAATCTCACAACTCACAGGCGTATGGACTCTAATCGCATGACCCTCAGTTGCATGACCTTCATCCGCATTTCCTTCAGTCGCATGACCTTGATCCGCATTTCCTTCGGTCGCATAACCTTCATCAGCATTTCCTTCAGTCGCATAGCCCTCATACGTATGACCCTCAGTCGCACTACTTTCATGCCTATGACCCTCAATCGCATGACTCACAGGCGTATGGATTACAGTCACATGACCTTCAGTCGCATAGCCCTAGCTGGGTGCAAAATGCAGTTCATCCGAACTGCAGCAGCCAAGTTCGACCTCCAAACTCTTCCAAACCTCTTTTAAGCTCAATCAATAATTCTAAACCTTAGGGAAGCATACCACGACATCATTCAAGCACAACCAAGCCCGAAATCAAGCCCCAAACGAATCATACACATACACACACATACATAACGAGTTTACACCCAAATACTTGAAAAATGGTTTTCAGATGTGTTCCAGCCCTAAAATCATTCAAAAACGTGTAAAAGAGGGGTCCTAGAACTCACATAAACGATCCCGTCGAATAGAGCTTCGATTTGACCCGCTACACGTCGATTTTCACGCTCAAATCAACCCGAACCAAGCTTTTCTCCTCTTTTTCTCCTTTTCTTCTCCCTTTGGCTGAGTTTTGGCAAGAATGGGGAGGGTGTGGGCTGCCCTCCCCCTTTTTATACTTCCACTCATCCAAGTTTCTCTCGTTGGTGAGTTTGGTCCCTCGACTTTGGACTTTATTTCTTTTCTTTTCTCGTCGGCTTCAATGAAAATTTTCGGGTGTTACACAATTATATTTTTATAATAACCAATTTTGAAAATGTGTACATATATATGACAACCAACAAAATTCATGTCAATACTCTGCCCGACTTAGTCATAATTGCAGGAATAGTGAAGGGTATGCAATTACAACATAACAACACAATGAGAAGAGTTGCTAAGAATACTTAACAAATCAAATAGTGGAACTGGTTAACCTTTGTAGTGATACTAAGAACACAAGTAAATATGAGACAGAACAAGATAAGAAAAACACACAAGAAGTTGGTTTTCAAGATTGCAGTATATTGTCTTCCCAAGTTCTATTATAAATGTTACAAAGCATAATGAAAAGTTACAAGTACTTGAGATGCATATAGTACATACTACAGCCAGCCATACTTTGAAGGCCAGCTGGATACAATTGACAAGACACAAACAAAATCAATTGTAGAGTCAAAAGGCAATTTCCTTTTGACTTGTGACTATGACATGTCATAGCTCACATCCTAATATATTACAAAAAAGATAAAGTACATGAAGTAAAAAGTTACAGACTCAAGACCTCAATGTACAGTTACCAAAAGCATGGACCTTTTCACCAACTTATGAAAGTTGGTGACTTTACAGCGTTGCAGCGGAAAGGGGTCCAGCTTTATGGAAAAGTACTTCAGATAAAGCATGTGTTCAAAAGTCTTTGGAAGAAATTTGTCTTCAAGTGTTGGCTTCGGAAGACTTTGTCATTGAAGCTTTGGAAGACTTCATCTTTCGCTTCGGAAGATATTGGTTTTGGCTTCGGAAGATTTAACACTTGGAATATTTCTGATGTTGGTGTGAAACTTCCGAAGCATTCTACTTCAGTACACTTGTGCATGCATGCAGGAGACCTTGAGTGTTGAGTTGCATCAACCTTTATATTTAATCCTTACAATAGTTATTGACTGGATAAGATTTGAGAATGATAATCTCAGTTGATGTGAATCAATAAGGACCGAATATAGTGATTGAGTCAAAGATTGAGAGGCGGAATCAGACAATCAATGAACATTGAATACACATGATACTCATAAATATGTTTGTATATATTAAATACTTTGATTGATTGATTACAAGAACATTCAATGCAAACAGAACATTCTAGGAACTAAAAATCAAATCAAATTACAGACAAAAGTTTCCCCATGTATGAGGTATACTATTCTATTTATAGGCAGACACGTTGCCATTACAAAAGACTAAACTACCCTTACTAAAGCTAGTCTAAGTCTTCATCAGCATTGGCTGTTGATCATCCGCATTGACAAATGCGGATGAGTTGACTTCATCAGCATTTCTTCAACCGCATTGAAGTTTGGTCATCCGCATTGGTAAATGCGGATGAACAAAACACTTGTCCGCATTTCTTTGGTAATCCGCATTGGTCAATGCGGATGAACAAATGTATATCCGCATTTATTAACTTGTCATCCGCGTTGACAAATGCGGATGACCAACACTTGTATTTTTCTTCTTATTCAGCAAATACTTGTCTTGATCCGCATTTGTTCTTGGACATGAGGGATTCCAGCAGAGCAACCATCCACCACTTGAATTGGCATGTATGATCCTTTCAGGGTCCAACAATACTCCCCCTAAGGATTATACAGCCTATGTACTTCAAGGATCAGAGGGTGGATTGGGTTGTGAAGATTCTGCTGGTTCTAGTGCTGTTGATGAAGGATCAGTGAATGAAGGGTCCAAGATTGCTTTGATCATGTTTGAGAACTCTTTAGCATCAGTCAATCTTTCCCTGTTGAGCACATGTATCTTCATTTGACTCATATCATGAATGGCATTGATTGGCATCTTCCTTAGTGAGATGGGCTCCCAAATTGATACAGTAGACAATCCATTTCTATGAATAAGGAGAGCACCATCCACATCAACTTCTAGTTTAACAATGTTGCCAACTTCAATGGAGTCCTTTTCTTTTTTCTTATCTCCTTCTTTTTGTTGATTCTGTCATAAGCCAACAGCAATACTTTTCCTTTTTAGTGATTCTGTGGGTTTGACTTTAATCTGCATTCAAGACATATGCATTAGAATCACTTTATTAATTAAACCAATGCTCATCACATTTTGACTTTCATAGGTCAAAATTAAAATCATATAAAACTGTACACCTGATTTTGACCTATTCGAATTTTGTGATTCATGATTATGTTGTTTTGTTATTTGTAAATATGAGCACCAACATTACTTAATCTTTAACATAGGTTAATCAGATTCATAGTTTTTGATTTCATAATTGTTTTGATTTTAGTCTCAACGGTTCAAAAGTGCACTTTAGCATTGAATACATGTTCGAAGCTTGAAGATACACTTAAGAATGAGTCGAAATCCTTCCATGTTAATGAATATTTTTTCTGATTTAGTGTGAACATTCCTTAACCTAGGTCACTAACATCATCGTACAAATGAATGTTCGACATTTGTGATTATTCACCTTTTCTCAGAATCCATTTGGTTAAGAATCAATGCCCACAGTTTTGTTGAATCAATTGGGAAACTAGGTTTAAATGGTGAAGATGATGATGAACAGTATTTGGTGGCGCTCGTCTCACTATGAAGTCGCTCAAATTTGAAAAGTATTAAATGACTCTGTTGGTTTTCTTTAAATAGTCAGATAATAGAATTCACAAATTTTTACAAGTTTTGATTTCAAATGCGGTCACTATTGTAGCAAATGTGGAAGTGTAAATGTTGATATTTTTAGACATCCGCATTTGTGTACTGTAGCAAATACGGTAGAACACATTTTTGACCGACTGTTCGCATTCATCCTTTCATCGGCATTTGTGTACTGTAGCAAATGCGGTAGAACACATTTTTGACTGACTTTTCGCATTCATCCTTTCATCCGCATTTGTGTACTGTAGCAAATGCGGTAGAACAAAACTTGATGAGAGCATTCGCATTTGTGTACTGTAGCAAATGCGAAACTTTGAAAGTAATCAGCATTTGTACACTGTAGCAAATGCGGAAGTGAAACACTTGTATTTGTACATCCGCATTTGTACACTGTATCAAATGCGGAAGAGTTAAACAAATGCGGGAGAGTAAACCTTATCTGCATTAACAAATGCGGCTGAACACTTAGAAAAATTTTCATCCGCATTAACAAATGCGGTAGAATACTTTAGTTCCGCATAGGTTTAAACACTTTCAAATTTTCTGAATTCTTGATGCACACCAATGCGGTAGAGTAAAATCATTGTCCGCATTAGGTTTAACTTTGAAATAAGTTGTTATTGCATTGGTTATGTGTCTGGGTTACCTTCACCCTCATTAACCAATGCACTTACCTGCATTAACTTTTGGGATTAATCAAAATTTAATGAATCTTGATTTTGATGAACTTGTTATGAAGATATGGCTTATGAAGTATGTCTTGTGACATGGTTGACTATTGAAGTTGTCACTTCTTGCTTGGATTGACTTGTATATCAGGAGTGATACAAGTTTCTCATTGTTTGACTGATCTTGGGCTTGAGGGGTTTCCAACAATCTGCATCTGCATAAGCTGAGATACTATGGTATAACTTATGCATTGACACAAACATTTTTCTCTTTGTTTTGATTTTAGGAAAGTAATTTAAGAAATTGTAAATCTATATATACTTGATCAAAAACTTTAAAGTACTCCCCCTAAAGTTTTGATCCATTTGTGGATGAAAACTTTAAGTATTAAAAAACTTTTTGAATGTACTTATAATTTTGTTGTTTTTTTTATGAAGAGAGTATATCTTTTTGTTGGGATCATATCAGTATTGCATTACACAAGTGCATATTTTGTGATAAGATTAACATGTTTATGACATTATTGATTGAAGGTATGATTGTCCTCTTAAACTCATACGGGTTAATATTTTGATGCCAGTGACATTTATCATGTTTAGATTGATTTAGATATTCAATATGTACCTCACACACCATGCATAGAATGATCAACCATCCTTATGAATTGTATGGTAGAACTTTTTCACAACTTACAGGACCAGGTTACTTAAGTTATGAGATCTTATTTTCACTGATCCACATTGGGATTCTTTTACTTTGATCCTTATCATGATGATCCACATGGGATTCTTTTACTTTGATCCTTATCATGATGATCCACATTGGGATTCTTTTCACTTCACTTTGGAAGGTGATCCATAAACGGATTCTTTTGTTCATTCCTTTGGAATGTATTGCTTTTGTTGATTCATCCAATTTGGATGTGTTCCTCATTGGGAATCTTTTGGATCATTACATCTGCACTTTGTGCATGATTCATCAGGTCTTTGCTCAGCAAAACAGAGATGAATCTGATGTTGGTGAAAGAGATTCATAAAGTATCATTCCCTGGTGTGTGTTTGTTACTACACTTACATTCACTTGAATAAATTGATACATACCAATACTCTGTGATGAGTGTTTCACCATTGAATATATCTTTAGTTTATCACTGCATGTATCTTCTCTTCCAAGTTGAGCCTACCTACATATCAGGTAAGTCATGACAGTCTTTCAAATTTGGAAATAAAGCACAGTGAATGATATAATGACTGTAATTATATCATTTCCCAATCTTTTCTTCATCAAAAATTTCTTCTTTTTGGAATTTTTTTTTGAATAATTTTTACATTGTTTTTGATGTTTTGATGGATTTTATTCAAGGTTAATTATACCAATTGATTGAACTAAGAATTCGAATCTACTCGGTTCAAATGCCTAGTAAACAAATCAGCCAATTGATTTTCAGTTGGTACTTGAATCAATTTGATTAAACCCTTTTCAGCACAGTCTCTCAAAAAGTGATATCTAATTTCAATATATTTCGTTTTTGAGTGCTGAACTGGATTATTTGTAATAAAGACAGCTGCAGTATTGTCAATATAAATTGGGGTATGCAAGAAGTTATAACCATAATCAAGCATCTGGTTTTGAATCCAGAGTACTTGAGAGCAACAAGCAGATGCTGCGATATACTCAGCTTTTGCTGTTGACACAGATACATTTGTTTGCTTCTTGCATTGCCATGAGACCAATTTGGGACCAAGAAATTGACAACCGCCAGACGTGGATTTTCTGTTGAAGTTGCATCCTCCGTAGTCACTGTTAGTGTAGGACTAGAGATTGAAGTCTCCTTCCTTTGGATACCATAATCCAAGAGCTGGTTTGCCCTTCAGATATCTGAATATTCGTTTGACAACATTGACATGTGATTCCTTAGGATCAGCTTGATATCTAGCACACACACAAACTCCAAACATAATGTCGGGTCTACTAGCTGTAAGATACATGAGTGAGCCTATCATGGATCGATAGTGGGTCTGATCTACTGATTTTCCATCTGGATCGGGACCTATCTTCACTTTAGGATCTACAGGAGTTCTGATAGACTGACAATCAGCAAGGTGGAATTTCTTCAGCATTGTTTCTATGTATTTTGATTGATTGATAAAAATCCATCTGTTGTTTGTAGAACTTGCACCCCTAAAAGAAGTGAGTTCTTCCATAGCACTCATCTGAAATTTTGAATGCATGAGATCTTCAAATTTTTTACAGAGTTGCCTGTTTGTAGAGCCAAATATGATGTCGTCCACATATATCTGTACTAGCAACATGTCTTTTCCTTTTCTCTTTCTGAAGAGAGTCTGATCAATTCTACCTCTTTCATATCCTTGTTAAGTAGAAATGATGATAGAGTCTCGTACCACTTCCTGGGAGCTTGATGAAGACCATACAGAGCTTTGTCAAGCTTGTAAACTCTGTGAGGAAAATCAGGATCTTCAAATCCAGGTGGTTGACTCACATAGACCTCTTCAGTAATCTTTCCATACAGAAATGTACATTTCACATCCATTTGGTAAACAGTAAACTTCATGGATGCAGAATATGCTAGAAAGATTCTAATGGCTTCTACCGAGCTACAGGGGCAAATACTTCATCATAATCTATTCCTTCTTCTTGAGTGTACCCCTGAGCTACCAATCTTGCTTTATTTCTAATGACTTCCCCTATCATCAGTTTTATTTCTGTATAGCCATCTGGTACCAATAGGATATTGTCCTTCAGGAAGATCTACCAGTTGCCATACTTCTTGTTTCTTGAATTATAGCAACTCTTCCTGCATTGCTTCAATCCAGTTGTTGTCTTGAAGTGCCTCTTTGATGTTTTTGGGTACTGTTTGACAAAGAAGCATGAGAACAAACAGATGTTTGCAGTGCTTGACTTGCTTCTTGTCACTCTTTCATGGAGATCACCAATAATGGTTTCAACTGGATGATTCTTGTGTATTCTGGTGGGTGAATTGAGTCACCAGTAATTGTTACATCAAGATTGGAGACATTCAGTTCATTATGGTCAGAGGCATCATCACTTTGAACTGTTGGAGAATTATGAAGGTTGTCAGACCCTGTCTTAGTGTCTGCTTCAGTATTAGCAGCACTTTCATTGTCTATCATTTGATCTTCTTCCACTTCAGCTGAAGGCAACGCTTGTTTTTCATTTCTAATTGCTATAGATTGATCTTCTAAATTAGATGGTAACAAGCTGGGTCCTCCTGCATTTGAAATGATTTGATTTGTGTTGATTGTTTGATGGGGTCGCTTGTAGAGGTACATCTTCATTTGGTTCTTCAGTGTGAGTAGGAGGAATTAATGGAAAGTCAATTCTCCTTTCTATGCTTGAAGATGAACTAGCTGAAAGTAGGTTACCTGCATCAGACAAATAAAATTGATCAAAAGATTTTGTAAAAGAGTCAATATCAAATAACCAATCGGGACCATTTGTAGATTTGGGAATGAATGTTCCTTAAATTGAACATTAGTTGATTCATCAACAATGTTTAATCGAGGATTAAACACTCTGTAAGCCTTTGACACAGAAGAATAACCTACAAAGAATCCTTCATTAGACTTAGCTAAAACTTTTCCCAAATGGTCACGGGTATTTAATATTGAGACTGGACTACCAAATGACTTAAGAAATCCAATAAATGGTTTTCTTTGAAACAGCAGTTCATATGGAGTCATGTTTCTTTCTTTGACAATCATAGTTCGATTTTGTACAAAGCATGATGTGTTAATTGCCTCTGCCCAAAAGGTTATTGGCAATTTAGCATCAGCTAGCATAGTTCTTGCTGCTTCAATTAGTGTTCTATTTCTCCTTTCAGTTACCCATTTTGTTGAGGAGTTCTAGCCGCACTAAATTGATGAGCTATGCCTTAATTGTGCAAAATGAGCTCATGTCTTCATTTTTAAATTCTGTCCCATTATCACTTCTTATGCTTTTGACCTTATAGTCAAGTTGGTTCTCAATTTTAGTGATAAACTCTTTGATTATTGAGGATGCTTCATTTTTGAAGTAGGAAGAAAACCCATGTGAATCGTGAAAAGTCATCAATGATAACCAAACAATAATGTTTCTTTCCCATACTCATGACATGTGTTGGGCCAAGATATCCATATGAAGTAGTTTCAATGGAGTATTGTTTGAGTTCACAAGTTTTAGTTTATGTGAAGATTTATGTTGTTTTCCTTTGAGGCATGCTGAATAGTGATCAATAAAATGAAATTCTTTTTGAGGCAATCCAATGACATGGTTTTCTTTTACTAATTGTTCATGTTTTTGAAATTTGTGTGCCCCAAACGTCGGTGCCAAAGCTGTGATTCATCAAATGATGCTTTTGACAAGAGACATGTTTCTTCTGTTAGTGCAGTAGAATTAAGGTTTAAGACATAAGTATTATTCTTTCTCGAGTCTTTAATACAACCCATTCTTCAGGGATATGAAATCCTGACTTTAGAATATAACAGTGGGTGTCGGTAAAGTGAGTCGAATATCTCTTGTCGCAGATATGAGACACGCTTAGAAGATTGAAATTGAGCTGTTCACAATAATTCACTTTATCAAAGCTGAGCATCCCGTTTGTCATAGATCCTTCTCCTGTAATCCTACACCTTGTGAATCTCCTCCAAATGCCACAGATATTCCTTTAATTTGCTTGAAATCATAAAGAGGGAACGATCTCCAGTCATGTGTCGGGAGCATCCACTGTCCACATACCATAGGCTATTAGACCTATATGGATGACCCTGCAAGCATAAAAAGAACTAGTTAGAATATGGAACCCAAGCCACCACGGTCTTGGGTTTCCCGTTTCTATGCATAATGGTGACCTCTTGAAGTTTTCCTCTAACCTGTGACCTAATTAGAGGTGGTCTTTGAGATTTTCTGTGAGAATATGAATGAGCTATTTCATCACCATCATTTGAGAAATCAGAAAAATTATGAAATCGTTGATCTCTGTTTTTTTTTGAGAGAATTGACTTGTTTTTTATTATCAACTGTTGACTTTGAGTTGGAAAAATCAAATTTTTGTTTGTTATTGATATATTTGTTTCTTTGATTTTTAGCTGAGTCTTTCATATTTTCATCCTTTGTTGGTTTATACTTCCTTGATTTGTTATTATAAATGTGACTCTTAACAGTTGTTTTGTCAAATGATGTTGGTGAGATAGGCTTGTTTTGAGGAATTCTCACTCTCGATTGCTTGTAATAACAGTCATTTGTATTGTGATTGTTTAAGTAACAGACTGAACAATATTTGTTGAAATAACATGTTTTTGTTGAATGATTGTTCATGTCACAGATGGAGCAATATTGATTGAAAAAGCACTCCTCTGTTTTGTGGTTAAACATATCACATATGTCACAATACATATGCTTGTTAATTTTCTCAGATTTTACTGGTCTTGACTCAGTTGATTTTCCCTTTTTCAACTTAGTATCATTCTTTTTGCTGGAAGAAGATTCAAATTCAGCCTTTTGTGCAGTTTGCTTTACTGCACTGAATTTGATTGTCTTTTGAGGCTGTTTTTGTTTCCTCATCCTTTTCTGTTGCTCTTTCTCAAACTGTTCAACATGATCTTTATTGCATATTTCAAATCCTACTCCATTTCTTGATTTTGATGTTTGAGGATCAGGTTGACTGTGTGATTTTGAACTCAGAGATTTTTTGTTATTTCCTTTTAATGAACCTTCATCTGATATGCTTGAATTTTGATGAGTATTGATCTCATTATCAGAAATGCTTTCAGCAGAGGGTTTAATCTTTTGCACAAACTTCTTTTTCCCATTAGCAATAGCAGGTATGAATTTTATGAATGGAACAATAGCTTTAATGGGGCTGACTGGTTTGACAACACTTACTGCCTTGTCTGAACACTCTTTTATTTTTATTGGGTGACCTAACTTGATTTTATCCTCACTAGTTTTAATGTAAACACTTGGTTCATTTTGAGGATTTGTGATTTGTTTTACTATCGTGTGGGTTTTAATAGTGTTAGGTTCAGTTTGATTTTTGAGTGTGACAGATTCAGGCATGACAGTATATTTATCATTGTATGGTGGAGGACATGAATTATACCCAATCCCTGACATGTCCTTTGGATCCTTTTGAGAATCCAGCATCTCTTGCAGCTTTACTGAAGATTGTTGAAATTTTTCAAGTTTCATTTCAGTAAGGGCTTGGTCAGCTTTAGATTGAGCTAATTTTTCAGATAATAGCTCATTCTCAGCTGCAAGAGAATACTTCTCACCATGAAGTTTTTCTATGTCAGAGATGAGAGATTTAATTTTAATTTCAAAACTTTTTATTTCTCTCTTCATCATCTCTGACTTTACTTTCTCCTCTTTTATTTTCTTAGCCAATTTGTGGTTATGCTCTCTATAACCTTGAAGTTCATTTATGCACTTATCAGAACAAAGATTGGATTTT
Organism: Flaveria trinervia; assembly: GCA_025506515.1. NCBI lineage: Eukaryota > Viridiplantae > Streptophyta > Magnoliopsida > Asterales > Asteraceae > Flaveria > Flaveria trinervia. The sequence continues at coordinate 53,205,849 of CM046444.1, read as the reverse complement.
ACCTCAGATGGCATGGGGGATGGTCCATCATTAATGTGTGCCATCAGTGCATGGTTATGGAATTGTGGCTTGACCTCCTCAGCATACATGCTCCAGTCACACACTCCGTCTTGTCTGATCATAAGTGCATTTGCTGAAGGTTGGTTGCTCCCAAAAGCTTGATTGGCCAGTTGAGGTTGAGCTTGAGAAGATTGCTATTGTTGATGATGATATTGTTGCTGATGATTGAGGGAGGGAATGCTTGAAGACGATTGATATGATGACTGACTCTGAGAATGTTGTGGAGTATTGTTGTTTCTTCTTGGAGCATTACATTCTCTAGAGAAGTGCCCGGCCATTCCACAATTGAAGCATTTGACTTTGGATTTGTCATATCCGAGCTTAGTATTTTCATTCGGGCTGAGTTTTTTGCCTTTCCTGAAAAACTTTTTAGCTCTCATGGCAATCATAGCCATTTGCCATTGTAAATCCATCTCTTCTACATCATCTGGATCCATTTCCTCCAGATCTTCTTGGATTAGATGTGCAGAAGTCAGTCTTCCTCCCAAATATGCCTCAAAACTTGCTACAAAGGCATTATATGTAGCCTTCTGTTCTTCTGTTTTTTGATCATCAGTAGGGTTGGTAGAGACAGAAGAGAATCCTGTTGATTGATTGGTTGATGTTGATGTTGATGCTGATGGTCTGTTAATTGAGTGTGCTGCAAAGAATCCAGTGGTTTTGTGTTGATCTCCAGATGATAGAAAGTCATCCTCTTCAGTGATGAAGGCATTCTCAACAGAATGAGTTTCAGATGGAAACTTATAAGCTTCAACAAATTTTGGTCCTCCAAGATTCCTGCTTCTTTCATCAAGTTCCAGTGCTTCAATTTTTGCAATCATTATGTCAAGAGTGGTACTCTCCAAATCAAGAGTATTTTTCAGCATTGTTACGTTTTGTTTCCAATGCTCTGGAAACTATGTAACATTTTCTTGTTGAGGTCTTTTGATTTGTAAGTCACTCCCATTATCTCCAAATCATTTACTAACTGCACGAATCTGTGCAATTGTTTAGAAATTGATTCCCCTTTGAAATGATGGAAGGTTTCATACTGATTTATCAGTTTGTCTCGGTTGATTTCAGCAACCTCACTACTTCCTTCACACATAATTTGCAAAGCATCCCAAACTGCTTTTGCAGTTCCATACTTCTCCAGCTTTTTAAGCACATCCATCTTAAGTGCTTGAGTGAGGATGGAATATGCTTTAAGGTCAATCTTGATCTTCTTATAATCGTCATCATCTAGAGTAAGATCTTCAATGGGAATCCTGGTTGTTCTGTAGAGAGCTGCCTGATCAGCTGACAGTGTTATTGGGATGTGGGGACCTTACATATCGAAATCCAGTAGTCAGGATCTACACCTGTAATATAATTCATAAATCTTATTTTCCATTGTTTGAACTTAGATTTATGTTTCAGCATTGGTGGTTTTGGGGTATGCCCAAGTTCTGAATAACTGTGAGAATCCATTTTATCAGTTGATTTTTAGTATGGATTAGTGTGTTTTTCAGTCTATTCAGTGGGTTTAGTCCAAATAATCATTAAAAGCGTCCAGTAGATTCAGATCTGATGACTATGATGTCTGTAATCAGGAGTGTCTTTGTATTGTTGTAGGTTGTCGGACTTGTAGTCTATATGATGTTCTGTGTTCGACTGATTGGTTGAATGAGGGGTTGTTGATGAGTATTTCAGGTAGTATTCGGTGTGTAAACTGATTAGAGATGTATAAATACTCTGTTCAGCTACTCAATCACCAGATCTATCGGGTTCAGACCAGATCTGTGCAGATCTGAGTAAGAACTGAGAGCCATGGCTCTGATACCAATTGACTGGATAAGATTTGAGAATGATAATCTCAGTTGATGTGAATCAATAAGGACCGAATATAGTGATTGAGTCAAAGATTGAGAGGCGGAATCAGATGATCATGAACATTGAATACACATGATACTCATAAATATGTTTGTATATATTGAATACTTTGATTGATTGATTACAAGAACATTAAATGCAAACAGAACATTCTAGGAACTAAGAATCAAATCAAATTACAGACAAAAGTTTCCCCATGTATGAGGTATACTATTCTATTTATAGGCAGACACGTTGCCATTACAAAAGACTAAACTACCCTTACTAAAGCTAGTCTAAGTCTTCATCAGCATTGGCTGTTGATCATCCGCATTGACAAATGCGGATGAGTTGACTTCATCAGCATTTCTTCAACCGCATTGAAGTTTGGTCATCCGCATTGGTAAATGCGGATGAACAAAACACTTGTCCGCATTTCTTTGGTAATCCGCATTGGTCAATGTGGATGAACAAATGTATATCCGCATTTATTAACTTGTCATCCGCGTTGACAAATGCGGATGACCAACACTTGTATTTTTCTTCTTATTCAGCAAATACTTGTCTTGATCCGCATTTGTTCTTGGACATGAGGGATTCCAGCAGAGCAACCATCCACCACTTGAATTGGCATGTATGATCCTTTCAGGGTCTAACAGTTATGCATATTTCACATGAGTTTCATTTGAGTTCTAATTATTTGAAGTCATAATGCACTGCACATTTTTGTGCATAACATTTTATGCATCGGTGATTCGGCGTAATTATCATTTTTACACGTGCTACATCCGGAACACACAAACATTGGTGATAATTAATATATACGTACTAATAACACTTCAAAGTATTTTAGATTCCAAGTTAAATACATTGAAAAAGCTTAAATAATAAATAAACCTAGGAGCATAATTGATATTTTACCCGAAATGAATACTTTTAACAAGACTACTAGAAACACGATGTATCATTAACATACCATCAATATTAAAATATATGATTTTATATAATTTCTTATAATATTTTTAATGTGTTTTAAAAAGTAAAAAGTAAAAATGTAAAAATACTAGTAATGCAACAATCTTTGGTTGTCCCCCTTCCTACCCCCCCCCCCCCCACCAACTTTATCTTTCCAAGATTTCCTTGGAAATCTTGTTGAACTTTAGCAAATTCCAAGACTTGCCTCTTTTGTGAAGCACTTTTGATGTTGATTAAAGGGACCTAACCTATTACCACAATTCGAGTGCTCCATCTCGTCCATCATTGTCTACGAGATGATACATCCATATTCCAAAAAGCCATGCTAAAAGAGGGTAAGGCTATAAAGCATACAAACATTTCATGCACTAACCACACCAACACAAATCACCAATACCACCCAAAACACTCATTTCCTTCTTTCTTCCCTTCAAATTTTGTCCAAGGCTTCATACCACCATTTCATTCCATTTTCAACTCATTTTCTACAAATCTTGGATGATTTAAGTGCCCTTGTTAAATACCAAGTGATTTTTGAAGCTTTCAAACATCATACATCAACCTTTCTATCTTTTCTTACTTGTTTTTAGTGAGAACACTCTCTTTTTATTTATATATATTTTTATTTCATTATATTGTTCATCTACTAGATCATATCTGACAACACTCATCTAGAAAAGTCTTTTATGTTTCAAGGATAATTTTTCATACAAAACATTTTAACATGAACCAAATAATAGTTCTTGTTCTTAAAAAGTAAATATTCATAGATCCATGTTTGACTAAGTTACTAGTTAATGATTTTATGAAAAGTTATATAGATTTGTTAAAACTCAAGAGAATCTACAAAAATGTTATGTTATGATTATGAGATTTTAAACCTTTGCAAGTATTATTATGAATGATTATATATATATATTCTTCAAGTTATACTTAGTTAGTGAGTGGTAATCTATTATTACAAAAGTTGGGTTATAACTTGATGACAATTTAACCAAATTTACAAGTATGGTTAAGTATATATATAAACATGAGACTTTAAAGGGAAAATATGAACTTCATAACTGAATATTATGTTAGTTTAACGGGGATGTTAAAATGGTTAGCAGATGTTTTTAACAAAATGACACATGATTTTGTTGCTTTGACATGTGACTTAAAATATAAATTTATAGACTTTATAATATTAGTTAATAGGTCACTTACAAAGATGAGTTACAACAAGTTGGTAAATTGACTAAAGTAGCTAATTAATTTATTAAAACGATTTTACTTTATATTATACTAAAATTACTTAATAAATTAAAAAACCCTGATTTAATATATGTCAAGAACTAGACAAAATAAAAGAATAATCCTACTAAAAAAATAATTAAATAATTATATTTTGGGCATATATATATGTATATATATATATATATATATATCCATTTATTGTAAAAATGAAAATTAATGATTTTACTTGTAGGTTAATATTACAAATTGTATTTCAATAATATTATGTAAATATTATTTTACCTAAGAAAATAAGATTATTTCAAAACCCTAGTTTCTATAATTTCATATGTAAATTACATAACTAATTACTAAACAATCGAGTCACGTATCGGGTCAAGTCAAAATAATATTAATTACCCAAATAATATGTCAACTTCAAGATACAAAGGTTTTTGAATATTTTCAAGCGAAATATAATTTATTAATATTTTCTAAGTTATATATATATATATATATCACAAATATCCATCTTGTGTCACTAACAGGTCATCGAGCCAAACACTTTGTTACCAAATGTGTGGATGAAATAGTTATATGATCACATTACATATAGGAGCAATTATCTAGAGATAAATTGCCTTGATCGTTCTAGGCCGAACTTAGTTTGGATTTTTCCGAGCACTTGTGATACTTACGGATTTCACACTCGACTCACTTCACAGGTGAGTTCACAGCTCCATTTTTACTTATTTTACTTTTGGGGAGATTACATGCAAATTACTATTTTCTTGGGCACACTTACTTGTCAATGATTTCACATGTTATATAAGTTGTTTACTTACCGTATAAAGTCCCCTGTTATTGAACTGTTAGTTTATTTCTCAAAGTGAGGTAATCATGGATAGTACTATTGGGTTTGACTACCCCCACCCGGTTATTTACCCTAACCTTATCTGGATGTCTAAACAGGTGTAAGGCCCCGTATTCGGGACGCTCACAGCTGGTCAATCATTGCACATAAAACATATAATTACATTTAACTTTCATAAAACATCGTAGCGGAACATTAAAATAACTTTTCTTTTTATTATAAATGTTTTTGCAAGTTAATACAATCATTCATTACACATTTTCATTTGTTCGCATTACAATGCAAAAACATTAACAAAAGATTGTCATCCAAAATGCCAAGTAGCTGCCCCGCGCCATCCTTAACAATGCTCACCTGCCAACTGGAAAATGCATAAAAAGTCAGCGTTGCTGAGTGAGTTCTAGTTTTATAATAAAACCTACTTTACTTTCGTTAGAACTGTTCCTTACTTTGCATGTGATCACACATCATACGTACACATAGATAATATCAATATTATCTTCATCATTCATTCTTTCATTAACTTCCATTCATCGTACGTCATTATCATTCACATTCATTATACTTTCTTACTTTCTTTCATACATTCATTACATTCGATAACATGTACAATACCCCGAACATTGTGTACGAAGCTGGTTACTGGGCCTGAGGTCTTTTATAGACCTCAACATTGTGCATGAAGCTTACTCCAGTACTTAGGGCAAGTACATTCACCACTTATCTTTTCCCTTTCATTCTGGATCAATGCCATACGCTATACCCCGAACATTGTGCAACTGGTTACTCAGCCAGAGGTCTTTCATAGACCTCGAACATTATGCACGAAGCTAACTCCAGTACCTAGGGCAAGCAGCAAGGATCCCATACATATGGTCAATCATAAAGATTGGACCCTAGTGTGCATCATTCTGGGGTAGCTAACACGCACACTATTGAGTTAACACCCTTCATTGGGTGTGAACCTCCATACATTTGCTTGCAAGCCTTACTTACTTTCATTCATTCGTCAATGCATGCATCCTTTCATTACGTTCCACTTTTCATTATCTTCCAATTTACGTTACATAATACTTTCATTTCGTTCGTTAACATTCAACGTAAAGCCACGGGAAAATAATCATACAACAAGGAACATATACATAAGCAGTCAACATCATCATACAGGGCATCATACATACATAACATACATCATACCTATCATCATGCATAAGCATCAATCATACATCATAACATGCCCATCATAACATCTATGACCTCAAAAGACAACTTACATAGCCCCCACGGACATCCCAAGTAAAATCCCAAATTTCACTTCTTCTCCATAAAGTCAAAAACTATTCTAAGTGTTCATCCTCATTTGCCTTTTTTTCATCCGCATTTGTTTTAGTTCATCCGCATTTCCCCAATACTCATCCGCATTGACTTACTTAGTGGTCAATGCTCATCCGCATTTCTCCAATACTCATCCGCATTGACTTACTTAGTGGTCAATGCTCATCCGCATTAACTGTTCATCTGCATTTCTCCAATACTCATCCGCATTGACTTACTTAGTGGTCAATGCTCATCCGCATTAACTGTTCATCCGCATTTCTTTTGAACACTTGGACAGATTCTAAAACTTAGACATATGAGCCCTAAACATCAGATTTTAGTTCCCCAAACACCATCCATCATGTTCTAAGCTTAAATCATGCATTCTAAGCGTTAGAAACACAACCATAACATCGTCAAGCATGAACATAGCCGACAATCACACCATACCCGTAACATACACACATTCAAACATACGGGTATAAAACCCAGATTTATAAAAACATATATTCATGCATTTTCAGCCCCAAAATAAGTTAAAAACCAGTAAGAGAGGGGTTTTAGAACTCATCTTTACAGCTCTTGAGTATGGCTTCTTCCAAACTCGTCTGTAATTGAGTTCAACCTCCTAGAAACCCACCAAAAACACACATAACCGAACATACAAACATACATAAGCATACAACCGAGGCAAGGCCAGTTGAGAACACTTAAAACCATGAATTCTTACCTTGAATTCGAATTTTCAGCTTGTTCTTCTTCAAAAATCTAAAACTTCTGCTCTGCTACTCTCTCTCTCTCTAACATCCGAGAATTGTGTGGGTGTAGAAAGAGTGATGGGCGGCCATCACCTTTTACACCCACTTTTTTCAAACCTTTTGTCCTTTTGACATTTTTTACCCCTCAACTTGGGTAAAATATATTTTCTTTCTTTTTATTCACTTTATTCTTTCTTTCTTTGACTAAAAAAATAACCGGGTGTAACAATGGGTGCTTTATTAGTCTGTTCATCCATGTGCTTACGGTAGCCACTGTAACAATCTTGTAATTTTAGATTAATTTAAAATCTACATTGTTAAATTCTTGCATGGAATTATTGTGTTATGAAACTTATGGGTTGCTTATGATTATTATCTCTTTTAAATTTATAAGAGTGATAATAATTATGTTGTAATAATAATGATAATAATAATAACAAATTTTAAGAGAAATAATAATTATGTTACTAATAATAATAATAATAATAATAATAATAAGAACAATAAAAGTAATATGAAATGAAAAAAAAATTTCTAAACTTAAAAATGTTTAATAAACTTAATCTAAATTCAAGGGACCTTTTTGTCAATTTTGAAACTTTGAAAAGAAAGTTTGGGCTCGAAATAACAAACTGAAACCACAGGGACTAATGTTGCAAAGTAACCAAACCCAAACCTTTTCCCCCCTCTATACCCGTATTTCCGGCCGCCGGCCGGCAAGGTCCGGCGCGGCGCCGGTGAACACCAAAACCACCCGAAACCTTTGCATTTTGGTACCAAAATCTTTCCAATCGTTTCGTAGGAACGTTTCGAACTTATGCTCACCAATTAATCACTTTCAAACAGCGGTTACAAACCGAATCGAGTTCAAAACCGAAACACTTAAACCCGATTGTCGTTTCATCATTAAACCATAATAATAATCGAATTAACTCAGCATAAACGGTCGTTTATCAATCCTTAATCGAATGCAACACTCAATTACACCTGAAACAAACAAAATCACCAAAATCCATCATCATTCGAAAACGCGACCCGCAACTATACGAATATTATCATCAGCGTGTCAAAACTCGAATTAAACAGAGGGCTTTTCATCTTAGTGATCATTTGAAGCTACCTGTGTAACGAATTGGATTATCGTAAACGTTTGATCATCGTTTGGGCACTAGGAGTTCGCGACCTGTTTGTCGAGTTGGATACCTTTGATTCATCATCAAACAGGTAAATTAAATCCACTTAACTATTCGTAATAGCTTGGGAAACAAAAGCCCCATGCTCTAGATCGTTAACAATATCGATTTGATCTTCAATTTTGGCCCGAATCAATCTAGGGTTCATAGGATTTGGGGTTGATTTGTATAAGACGCTTTTAAGATTTGGAAACGATGATTAAACGCGGCTGGATGCCTTGGTTCACTGGTTCCCCACTCACATTCCGAATTAGAGGTCCCGGGTTCGAACCCGGCGACCTCCAATTCATTTTATTTTTGGCTTTTCAGCCTTTAAAAAAATATAGAAAAATTCTAAAAATTTATAAAAAATTAATCTGGTAAACTTAAATATTTTGAAGTCATTTAACCAATTTCTAAGAATTTATGTTCTTATAATACTTGTATACTTATATAAAAACAAATGATATAATTAGTTAAATTTCTTATAAAAAAAATATAAATTTTAATGTGGACTAACTTATTAAAACCATTATTAGTTCAAATAATATATTTAGATTATTTCTTATAAACTTAAAATATAGTTTTAATCTACTAAATAGATGTTTGTTCAAATAATGTATATAAACTAATCTTTTTTTTTATATAAAATAGACATTTAAAAATTGTTATTGTTTTTGACTCACACTTTATTTATAATTTTTATAAATAAAAAGATATCTACACTTTATATTTTGTCTTATCAACCATATTAAACGATTCAAGTTTATGACCTTATGACAATTTATTAAATCAATTCTTTTGTTAGAAATATATATATATCATGGAATCCCAATTTTTTTTAAAAAAAAAGCCCTAAATCATGTTTAAACGTTAACCTAAAACTTAAATCTTGTGAATATTGTTACTTAGGATTCGTGGTGAAGAACTACGTTGGAACGTTGCTTATTATATTTCTTATTAATCGACTTTTACATACATTTGATCATGTGAGTATTCCATACCCCCTTTTTATACTTTCACACTTTGGGGTGAAACATGTTAATTTATACTTTGCACTTGTAAACTTATTTGAGACTTGTAAACTTTATGGCAATACATCATGTTAAGTTGTGGTTAGTTGAACTTGTGTGGTTACCATGTTATGGCGTTATATGTACAATCATTAACTATTGCTAGCCCAGCGAAGTCATAGATCTATGGGTAAGACAAGCCTGCTTGGTTGATCCAAGTACACTTAGCTGATCGTATATATACTTTTAACGTTTGAGACTTGTAAAACATTGTCAAGGTTTGATTGTTGCATTGTCCATAGCATCCCTAACCACTATATTCACTAATTTATGACTTGAATTTGCCATCTTTTATATATACTTATGTATTAAAACTATGGAATGCTCACCAACATTAGTGTTGATCTTTTATTTTTAACATGTTTCAGGTAATGCCCAAGTTTGATTTCTACACATTGAAGCTTACACATCTAGGAATGGACCTAGATAAATAAGTGAATTAAAATGACTTGCAATCTTTTATGTTATTTTGTTTGTTTCTTTGAGACTTACACTTGTAATGATCCAATTGAATTTTATGATTAATTTATATTTGAGTTATTAAATAGCGTTATGTGGCTGTGAACGATCTTAACTCTCACTCCTCGACGTTTCCGCCGTCAAGGTTGGGGTGTGACAGCCACGGGTAGGGGAAAATGATTACAGTTACAGTCTAACTTCGATTACGGTGCTTATATAATGTTACAGTATTGTATGATTGATAATCAAATCATGGAAATACCTATGGTCTATTACACTGTTTATTATTACTTTAAAACCTATGAACTTACCAACTTTATGTTGACATATTTTTATTCATGTTTTCTTAGGTATTTGACATTTGCATCAAGTTAAGCTAGCTTGGGCCACATTGCATTTAGGGTCATTCATGTTTTTTGGGACATTTATTGTTGTATTTGTCATGTTTTGAAAACAATCACTCTGAAAACAATTATGTATTTTTAAACTTATTTGCAATGTATGCTTACTAACCATGTAATGATCGATCAATGACTGTGATTCTATTATGTTCATGCCCTGCGAGAAACCATCGTGGTTGGGGTGTGACACTATTAATAAAGGATTACCAATTGGAAGAGGACAAAGAACGATCAAAAGACGAGTATGTGCCTTGTGATCCTTGGCAAGACAAATGTGATACCGCCTTAAATGATCCATGACATTACTTGTGAGGAAACGAGCATTACCAACTTCTGTTTTAAATTAGGAATTTTTACATATTTTCCTTCCTAAGGCCAAAAATTACCTATATAAACAAGCCAAAAAATCAATTGAATATTCACATTCTTAAAGCAATATATTAAATATTTATTTATTTCATTAAAGTTAACTTATTAATAACCACTTTACTATTATTCTTAGTAAGTAGTTTTTACATATTCATTTTTTGGTATTGTAATGGTTTAAAACTTTGCAACTTTTTTGTATTTAGAAATGTAACTTTGAATATTATCAGTAATTATTCTTTTGAAATAAACTTTTAGACTTTTATATTCAAAAATATTATTTTGTTTTTAGTTATACAAACGATTTGAACTTGAAAGTATATAATTGATGGTCTTAAGAAGAGAAATATGTAAATTTTTTGACAAAAATAATAGTAAAATATGCAATTAGTGGTTTTAAGAAGAGAAATATGCATATATGTAATATCTCTGGGTGCCAACTCAATGACGAGCAGGAGCAAAGACATCAGTGTAATCAATCCCTTCTTCTTGTGTGTATCCTTGAACAACTAGTCTTGCCTTGTTCTTGATGATGATTCCTCTATCATCCTTCTTATTCCTAAAAACCCATTTGGTTCCAATGGTAGTCTTCCCATGAGGAAGAGGACAAAGGTTCCAAACTTTCTGCCTTTTGAATTGAAGCAGCTCTTGTTGCATAGCTTCAACCCAACTTCCATCCTTTAGAGCCTCCTCAACTTTCTTTGGCTCTAACTGGGATAGAAAACAAGAGTGAAGACAAACATTTGCTTCATGGGTTTGCCATCTTGTCTTTACCCCGAAGATAACATCTCCAATGATGTTTGTGGTAGGATGAGACTTGTGGATCCTTAACTGGGGGATCACAGCAAGTTGCTGAGATAGATCCAAATTTGAGAAATTTAGATCTGGTCTTGAAGATTGATCCTCCACATTATCACACCTATCAAGATTAACTTGATCCAATGAGTGTGTGACATCATTGATGTTGTCATCTATGGTATGGTTATTAGCATCAAGAAATTCTTGATCACTATCACCATCACCATTGTTGTCTTCTGCAATTGAGATGTCTTTATCTGGTTGAGAAGCCTCTGAGCTGGAATTTGAAGGCATGCCAGATGTATCAGCTGGATTTGTCATTGTTGTGCTGATAGAAACCTCATTTGCTGAAGTAGTTTCAACTGGAGCTGAAGGTGTGTAAGTTGAAGGTCTTCCTAGCTCAAATCTTGGATCAGGATCACCTGTATTTAAATTTTCTGCAGATCCTGAAACATGCTCACAAGATTTATTAAAACAGTTGGTAACTAAATCAAGATCAAATAGCCAATCCGGACCAGAACCAGCCACACTGGGTGTGTGCTCATTGAAAGTCACATTGGCTAACTCCTCAATAATTCTAGTTCTGAGATTGTATACTCTATAAGCTTTAGCTTGGGAAGAGTATCCAATGAAGTGTCCATCGTCTGATTTCTCAACAAACTTGGCAACTTGATCTTTGGTATTCAAGATGGTGCAGGGACATCCAAATGACCTGAGAAAACCAATGAAAGGTTTCCTCTTGTGCCAAAGTTCATAAGGAGTCTTACCATGTGTCTTAACTACTAAAACTCTGTTTTGCACATAGCAAGCAGTATTAACTGCCTCTGCCCAGAAGGTGATAGGCAGTTTAGAGTCAGACAACATAGTTCTTGCAGCTTCAATAAGTGTCCTGTTTCTCCTCTTAGCAACTCCGTTTTGCTGAGGAGTCCTGGGAGCACTGTATTGTCTTGTAATACCCTTTTCATCACAAAATGTATCAAGGATTTGGTTCTTGAATTCAGTTCCTTGATCACATCTTATGGTTTTGACCTTGTGATCACATTGATTCACAATCTTTAAGATGAAATTCTTTATAATCTCAGGAGTCTCATCTTTAGTTCTAAGGAAGAAGACCCAAGTGAATCTTGTAAAATCATCTGTGATCACTAGACAGTATAAGGTCCTTCCTAAACTCATTGCACTGGTGGGGCTAAAGAGATCCATATGTAACAAGTGTAGGGGTGTAGTGATGGAGTTCATTTCCTTAGGCTTATGGGATGTCTTATGTTGCTTCCCTTTAAGGCATGCAACACAATGATCATCACTTGTAAACTCTTTCTTTGGCATTCCAGTTACCAGATCATGCTTAATCAATTTATTCATGTTTTTAAAGTTTACATGGCACATTCTTTTATGCCATAGGAAAGACTCATCACTATTGGCTTTAGATAGAAAGCATGAAACTTCTCCAGAGGGAGATGTTTCTTGCAAATCTATCTTGTACATGTTCCCTTTCCTAGGGGCTCTGAGCAGGATGTGCTCATGAGGAATGACCACACCAGGCTTGAGAACAATGCACTCATGCTCAGTAAAGAGCATGTTATGTCTTTGATCATAAAATTGGGATACACTCAGAAGATTGTACCCAAGCTCTTAACAAAGTTTACCTTTTCAATGCTGAGCTTACCATTTGTGACCTTGCCCCTTCCAGAAATGTAACCACCTTCATCTCCTCCAAAAGCAACTGGTCCTCCATCAATTCTCTCAAAATTATGGAGTAGAGACCTATTGCCTGTCATGTGCCTGGAATAGCCACTGTCAATTATCCAGACGTTTCCGTTTGTCTTGAGCTGTTCCTGCACAAAGAAAATGATTAGTTACATTTGGAAACCCAAGCCGTACTTGTCTTGGGTTCAGTAATTGTAATAGAAGGTAATGCAACAGTAATAGATCCTATGGTTGTACTGTGATGATCTTCAGCTATTGTTGATGGAGAAATTTCAGTCATTTGGTCTTTCTTAGACTTCCACACTACCTTTGGACTCTTGGACTTGACCTTCAAAACCTTTGAAGCTTTTGGAACTTCACAGGTTTTGATGACTGAACCTTCGGAAGATTCTGCAGTCACTGCAGCAGACTTCAGTGCTTCGGAAGAACTCCTTTCTTCCGAGACCAATTTTACTTCCGAAGGTAATTTTCCATTTACCTTCTTCTTTGATTTGGAGCTTTCGAAGGAAACAGACTTTCCTTCCGAAGCTTGAGACTTCTTGAGATTCTTTGAAGTCTTTGTATTGGTCATGTGGATGGTACTCCTAGGATTGTATGGGCAATCCTTAGCAATGTGAGAAGTATTTTCACACATGACACATAACATTTTCTTCTTCAAAAGAGTCTCCTTTTGAGAGCAAGACTGGCTTTGGTCACATCCCTTCTCCACCTTCATCTTGGTAGATGCTGAGACAGTTCTTTTGGGATGTGAACTGTTCTTGGAGTTTGATGGTCCAGGCTGTGCAGCAGTGGTACACAGCAGCTCAGTCTTCTTCTTTGCTCTGAGATGATTTGAACATGAACCAGGACTCTTAGATGAGGAGTCTTGGTTGATGTTTTCAGTCCTTACTACTTTGAAACCTGCAGAGATAAAAACTTGTTTCTGCTTAGCATCAAAACTAGCCTTGATTTCTTGAGCCTTCTTTGCTTTCCTTTTGCTCTTCCTGATCAAGTTCTTTCTTTTGGACTTGGTCATCACAGATGATTTCTTCTCCTCAGAAGGATAGTGGCCCTTGGAAGAATCCTCTTCTTCACTCTTCTCAGAGGAATTCTTCACTATCACTTCTTCATCATCCTCACTTATAGGATCTATGAGAGGAAGCTCATCTTTACAAGTTTCACACCTAGGATATCTTACAGACAAGATTGTGTGTGGAGGAGCTATCTCATTTGATCCTAGTCCCTGTCTATTTTGATAGCACACTTTGTTGTGCAGGGATGAGGATATCATGTTTTTGAAGGTCTCTTCTTCAAGAACACTTTTCTCTGCCTTGGCTTTGCTAATCACAAGCTCAGCCTGGCACTCAGTCAATTTAGTTATGAGATCTTGGATCTGAGTTCTAAAATCTGTATGTTCATGTTTTAGTACTGAAATGGTTTTCTCCAAATCTTCTATTTTTAACTTGTAATCATTTTCAGACTTTCTAAAATCAGATTTTAATATGTTTAATGACTCAAGATCGGATCTCATCTCTAAGTTGTAGGACCTGTATCTATTCACTTTAGCAATGCATTCAGGAGTACAGAGATGTTCCAATACCTTGGCTTCATCATGGTCAGCCATCAGTGCTTGGTTTGGAGAAGCATCTTCCGCCTGAAAACTCCAGTCAAAGCCTCCTTCTTCAACAGCAACGGCAGCATGTTGCTTAGGCTTCTCAGACTGAGGAGCTTTGTCAGTGTAGTTTGGTCTGGGTGGTGTTTGGCTCTCATTTGCTTTAGGTGCCTTACACTCCCTAGCAAAGTGACCCATAAGGTTATAGTTGTAACACTTAACTTTGCTTTTATCCAACCCAAACTTTCCACTGGTAGCATTGCTTGGAAATCTTCTTCCTGTTCTCTTGTAGAACTTCTTGGCTCTGTGAGTGAGGAAAGCCATCTGCTGAACTATCTCCATGTATTCCAGGTCATCTGGATGAATGCAGTCCAGGTCTTCAAGAGTGAAGAGATAATTCCCACAGCTTTCATCAGTAGACACAAAGGCCTGAGAAGAACTTGTCTCTTGGAATGGACTTCCTTGAGTAAAGTTTTCCCTTGGTGTCTCCGGGAAGGTGATGAAAGGACCCTTTTGTGAGTTGTCAGGGTAGCATAAGAGATGATGTTGGGGTTCTATGATGTCCCTTTCAACCACATGAAGGGCTGAACCCATTTGATTGTTGGAGTTGCCAGATGAACCTTGTATGTTCATCTCCATCTGGTATCCACTGAGAATCCCATATAACTCTGTCAGAGTAAGAGTTTTAAGGTTCTCAGTCCTCTTGATCACCACACAATAGTGTGTCCATTGCCTAGGAAGTGAGGACATGAACTTCCTTACAATGTCTCTGTTCTCAAGAGGAACTCCTCCATCCACTAGGGTATCCACAATCTCAACATACCTGAAGTATTGTTGGGTCATGGTTTCACCTGCTTTAAAGGTGAAATTTTCAAACTGCTGCTTCAGAAGATCTTTCTTGTTCTCCTTGGCTTCAGAGGAGCCTTCATACATCAGCTTCAGTGCATCCCACAGCTGTTTAGCTGTTTTGCACTTCTTAAAACCTCTGTATACAGAGTTTGGGAGAGCAGTCTGAAGAGCAGTCATGGCCTTCCTGTCAATCTCTACTCTTTTTCTATCTTCATCTGAGTAGTTGGCCATATCTTTAGGAATCATACCAGCACCAGTAGCAGAGGGGGTGCTGGGTATGAAAGGTCCATTTTCAACAGATTCCCACATTCTTGAGTCAAGAGACCTGATGAAGCCTTCCATCCTCATGCACCAGGTGTCAAAATCATCAAGAGTGATCAGTGGGGATTTGTTCATGGTTTTAGTCTCCATATCAGTCTTTGAGATGGAAGCCATTTGAAGAGTTTAGTTTTTGTGTGTGTGAGGGATCTTAAGATGGTTAGATCTTATATCAAGAGCCTGAAAGCTCTGATACCAATTGCAGGATCGTTTAAGGGTTTAAACACAATTACAACACAACAACACAATGAGGAGATTATCTAAACTCTAATCAAACAGTAAACTGGGTTAACCAAAAGTGATACAAAGAACACAAGTAAAGCAAGAGACAGAATAGGAGAATATGGTTTTCAAGGATGCAGTATATTGCTTTCTCAAGTTCTTTTACAAGTGTTACAAAGTATATGAGATACAAGAAACTTGAAATACTTATACTACAACCTACAGCTGGCTATACTATGAAAGCCAGCTGGATACAATTGACTAGACACTAACAAAATCAATTGTAGAATCCAAAGGCATATCTGCCTTTTGACCTTGTGACTATGACATGCCATAGCTCACATCCTTATACATTACAAAAAGGATAAAGTACATAAAGTGGAAAGTTTCAGACTCAAGACCTCAATGTACAGTTACCAAAAGCATGGACCTTTTCACCAACTCTTGTAAGTTGGTGACTTATCAGAGATGCAGTGGAAAAGGTGCTTTATGGAACAGTACATCAGATAAAGCATGTGTACTAAAAGTCTTCGGAAGAAATCTGTCTTCATAGGGTGAAGCTTCGGAAGACTTTGTCTCTTGAAGCTTCGGAAGACTTCATGTTTGGCTTCGGAAGATATTGGTCTTGGCTTCGGAAGATATTGGTCTTGGCTTCGGAAGATTTTACACTTAGAATGTTTTCTAATGTATTGTGTAAAACTTCCGAAGCATTCTTCACTTCAGTACTTAGTGCATGTTGCTGAGACACTTTGGATGTTTTGGGTTGCATCAGACTTAAGGAATCCTTACAATATTTGACTGTCATGTAACATTTTCATTTAAAACTTTTCATCAAACAATCATTTTTTGTTCAATACATATTCGAGAGTCGAGACCAAGAGTTAAAATGATATTTTTCTGTCATTTAGCACATAAAAAATTATAATTTGTTGATTCACCTCTTACTCCATAGTCCATACTGATTGCTCTCTATCTAGCCCTCCATAAAAATAATACTTTGTTATGGCATAAGCTAGCCATCAGCCGATAAGTACTACTTGTATCGATTAAACAATTTTGACCATTTTATTCCAAAGTGCTTTCATAATCATATATTCATTTTGATTTTGACATCAAAATTTTTCCTTGAAAACTTCAGGCAGTGGCCCACCTCCCAAACCGTGGGAACGAGCTGGCGGGAGTTCTTCTGGTCCAGCTCCTTTTAAACCACCATCTCCAGGTAGCACAAGTGATATAGTTGATGCTTCTGGTACAACAAACCCCGGTGAAATTGTTCCTACAAATGATGCAACTTCAGCAGTTAATAGAAATACACTTGGGAGACCTGTTCCTCTAGGCCATAGGAGCAACAACAGACATATGGAGGTAACTGCTATTGATCTATTATGGGCTAATAGCATGAGAGGGTTACCAAGTTTGATCAAAATAATATTTTAGACGACCAACTATTATTATGCCAGTCAAACTATTAAAGCTTTTAAAAGTTTGATTTAAGATACCCAACTTTCAATAGGATATATCTAAGGATCTCTGACCTGGTTACTCGGTCAAAATGGTGATATGGTATGTATCGGTAACTTAGACCAGGCTCTCATGTGGAATCTGGAAGCCAACTAACCTAGAAGATAACCTTAAAATTGAAAATTTATGAACTTTGATGGTTTTTCATGTGATAAAATTAGTTGGCTAGTTGAACAATTTGACCTACTTATGTTGAGGACAAAAGCTTTTTTGTTAGTCGTGGCTATGGGGATTTTTTTAAATAGTCGGCTCCATTCCCACTTTATCAATGTTTAAGCCAGCCAATTATCTATCTTATGTCTCAGGTGCTGGTTATGGTACTGGTTTGGGTTACAATTCTGGTTATGGGGCAGGAGGTTATGGCTCATATGGTGGAATTGGATCCTATAATAGTGGTTTATATGGAAACAACATGTATAGAGGAGGTTATGGTGGAATGAATAGTGGTGGTAGCAGCATGTATGGTGGGGGAATGTATGGTGGAGGTATGTATGGTGGAAGAATGTATAATAGTAGTTACGGGATGGGTGGTATGGGTATGGGTATGGGCATGGGCATGGCATGGGTGGCCCTGGTGGTCCGTATGGGGATGAGGATCCTAATAATCCGTTTGGTCACGCTCCTTCACAGCCTCCAGGTTTTTGGATTTCATTGATGCGGGTGGTAAGTCAATAATACTATTATGAATTTGTGATGCATGAATTTGCATGTGATTTATTCAACTTATATCTGCATGCATTCAGATGCAAGGGTTTGTAACCTTTTTTTTAGCCGAGTAGCAATGCTGATAGACCAAAACGCTCAGGCATTCCACATGTTCATGTCGGCCCTTCTTCAGGTATTTTCGTATTCTAATTTTATTATAATTACAATAATAATCTAATTTTTTAAGTATATCGATTCAGTTTATGTGCTAGTAGATTTAGGTTGATAATACAATACTATTTGCAGTTGTTTGATCGATCAGGACTGTTGTATGGAGAGTTAGCTAGATTCGTATTGTGAATATTGGGTGTTAAAAGGGTGCCTAACAAGCTTCACCCACCTGGACCTAATGAGCCACCTAGGCCTTAAACTCATACCGAGGGGCCCAAAGGCGCACCTGCTGCTGGTGGCTGGGATGGTGTTTGGGGAAACAATTGATATTTGTAATCCCCATGAACAAACAAACAAACAGAAGAAATGAATCACTCCACCAATCCAACAACTGATATATGTCAATGGAATTATGGATTGCAGATGAAGACCCTGCTGATTGGGCTTATAGATAAGGTATTCTCTGAATTTGGAGATGCTTTGTGTGTGAAATAATTAATTTTGTTTTTCTTTTATCTCTGCATGCATAGTAATATTGTAATGATAGTAGTTGCCTGTAAAGGAGAATATGAATGTACCAAGAGATTTTAAGGTCTTTTCTATGGGCATTTATTGTCTTTTTTCTAGTTTTTCTGGTACTTAATTTACATGCTCCAAAATAATTAAGATTACATAACTCGCATAAATATGTTGTCTGTTATCACCAATTAGCATACTTGTCGATATCTTGTGATGTTAATAGTCGAGAGATGTTTACATCAATACCTTAATGCTAATAACCCCTAATTACAAAGGCTCGGACACCTGTTACCTGAAGTTTCTCTAGATTACTACTATTAGTCCCAATTGACTCCCAACATGACAACACGTGGGGCCGATTCCAGTACACAATGATAAGTTGCATTCTTTTTAGCAATGGAACCCTCTTTTGAGATATACATTCAGATATGGTTCTGCATAACGGGAATAAGAAGATAAAGATTTACTACATTACTTTGCAAATATTTATAAGAAGATAAATGTACTCTTGTATCAACTTCATTACTATATTTTATGTGAAGGGAAAGGGACGATTTGACAGTTTGAATGATACTTTTGATCTTGTAAGTTGGGCAGAAAGAAACGTATTTGTTTACCTCTCTCATTGGTTTTACTAGTTTTCAACGAGAACCATTGAGGTTTTTTTCGGATAATTAAGCTTGTGAAGTTGGATTGGGGTTGGTTTTACAAATGGGTAATTTTGTAAAATAGTAATTAACGGGTTTCATTTATATAACTCAAGTTTTAAAAGTGTTCCAATTAGGTCATGTAGGTTTCATATTTTATAATTAGGAGTCTTAACATGTTTTTTAGCATGTTATATTTTTTGTTTTAATTAAAAAATATGTTTTTCTATCTTTTGATGCTGATATGGAACATTGACATAAATTTTAGGTATTTTTTTCATAATTAATATGTTTTATATTTTAAAATAATTTTATATATTGAAAATTCTTACCCACACGCTTTCTCTACCGTTACTTTCTTGACATAAGAAAATTCGATGATGACTTGATTTGATCGTTGAGTGGTTCAGTTTGAGAAAAGTATGCATGAGTGATTATATTAAAACACTTTTGAAACTTTGTTATTATTTTTTGACATTCCCTTTTATAAACTATTGTTGTATGTGTTTGTGGAGATTAAAAAAAACAAAACTTGTAGAGCCAATATGTAATGTAAATTTTTAATAGTGAACATCGTACTCTTTCATTTAACTTGATATCAGCTTAATTTTTGCAATCGACTTGGTCTCTAGAAATTTGTAGATCAAATTAACAAACATTTGAATACCAAAATATATCCGCCAATGTGTAGGCATCATATGATGGCTCTTGTGCATCGACTAAATCAAAAGATTCAAAAAACAGAGAAACTTATTAACAGATTGCGGCACTTCATTGAGGATGCCAAACTCGGTGTTTCCACATTCCCCTTTCCCTTATATGTTTATAAAGCAATTAAATAAGTAGGGAGGTTTTTTGATTTGACCACACAACTTTCCTTGATTTGGCATTGTGCCTACTCCCCTCAAAAGTCATTTAAAGTGAAAAGGAAAAAAATTCCTTTTATCTCATCCGGTGTGTTTGTAGACAAAGAAAGTTCTATTTTTCCCCCCGCCTCCTTCGGCCTGAGCCATTGTTTGAATCGTTGACCTACACCGTCACAGACTTACACCACCGCCATGGCACGTCACTTGTCAACACATAGCCATTGTTTGAATCGTTGACATGTCGGCCGCCCGTCGTCTGTGTGTTGCGTTTAATGGTTGCATGTATTGCCATCGTTGGCCCAAGAGGTCTCTGATTGTGACGTTGCATCCATTGTATTTTTCGGGTTTCTCTTTTTCTCGCTTTGGGGTTTATGCCAAAAAGTTTGCTTAAAGAGACGGCCAACACAACAAAAGCTGTTTCCCGCGGATAGCTGTGGTGGTGAGGCTGTTCAGTTCTGTTTCTAGTTTGGCAAGTCGCTAATTTCTGTTTTGCCTCTGTGTTTTGGGGTTTTGAGTTAAAATGAAAGCGATGATGTTAAGCCAACACTCATCTGAGAGGTACACCCTAATTTTCATGGGTGATCTGATGTTGTTTGATTCGATGATGGTGAGGCAAGACTCATTTGAGAGACAAATCCTATATTTGCGTTGTATGAAGGTGATTACTTTAAACCCTTAATTTTTTCCAGTTTTGGTGGCAAATTTGGTTACTTTACGCACTTGTTGGGGTTTGTGTTCTTTCTATTGTTTTATCGATGGTTACAACTTCATATTTTATATGATTTTTGATATGGTTTCATGGTTGATATTATGCTTGAATGGTTGTACCAAGTCAATGATGACGTGTTGCTGTTCATCTGAGACATGCAGCCGTGTCAATGATGTTGGGCGTATGCCCCTTTGACACATACATGAGACGTTGTGGGTTGTCATTGCTCATGCGAGACATGTTTTCTGAGGTTATGTCCTTATGAGACGATGTTGGTTTTGTTGGGTTCCTTTTGTTCGATTAATGTTGTCTGGTATAGTTGTATGTTGATCTACATGGTTGTGATGATCAAAATAATATTCAATGTTTGGCATGGCATCATTTCTATGGTGTAGCCACACTAATAAAAAACTACGTTGACAAGTCATGCAATGCACGTTGTGAAATACACATAGTTAACATGAAAAAAACAAAAAAAATGAAGAGTGGCTTCAAATCGAAACATAAATCTATTGAAACAAATCAAAACACTATTATCGAAAAACAAAATATCAAGTGAATTTTGAGTCCAGTGGTTTTTATTACCCCTAAAATATCAAACCAAGTATCAATGTGCTATTCAAGTATCTAATTAAGTTCATGTTCAAGTAGACTAATTATCTATATATTAATTACTAAATTTAATGAGCAGTAGAGTTTCTGGTCTGTTGCATTAGCCACAAAAGTCTTTTTTTTTAGTTTTCCCGGTTAAAGCTCATAGAAAGATTTATAAATATAAATGAATTTGGTAATTTTGATAATTGTGAGGATATAAGTAGCAAAAGAGAATAAGGCAATTCACAAAAACCACGAAATGAGATAAACCCCTTTAGTTTTTGAAGAATTTATAAGATGTCGCTTTAATCTTCTCAAGTTTTTATACATATTTACTTTGTATTAATTATTAAACGCAATGAGCAGTAGACTTTGTGGTGTGTGGATTAGCCAAAGAAGTTCTTATTTTTTTAGTTTTTTCAATAAAGCTCAAAGAAAGATAAATAAATAAAAATAAATTTGGTAAATTTGTTAATTGAGGGGATATAAGTAGCAAAAGAGAAACGTAGTGAGCAGTAGAGTTTGTGGTTTGTGGTATTAGCCATAAAAGTTTTTTTTTTAGTTTTTCCTGTTAAAGCTCAAAAAAAGATATACAAATAAAAATAAATTTGGTAATTTTGATAATAGAGGGGATATGAGTAGCAAAAGAGAATGAAGGTAATTCATAAAAACCACGACATGCGTAGAGATAAATCCCTCTAATTTTTAAAAGATTTTTAAGATGTCATTTTATTCTTCTCAAATTTTTACCTTGTATTAATTACTAAACATAATGAGCAATATAGTTTATGGTCTTTCGTATTAGCCACAAAAGTTCATTTTTTAGTTATTCCAATTAAAGCTCTAAATAAAGATGAATTTGGTAATTTTGATAAACGAGGGAATATAAGTAGCAAAAGAGAATAAAAGCAATTCACAAAAACCACGACACGTGTTGAGATAAACCCCTCTAATTTTAAAGATTTTATAAGATGTCGTTTTATTCTTCTCAAGTTTTGTACATTTATACTTTGTAAACTATTTTTTTATATCTTTATTTTTATATATTTTTCGGTAATAAAGTTTGAATATGTCTAAGTTTTGACGTAAGTTTTATTCAGAAACGAGTCGAGTCAAATATAAACGTTTTCATACTTATCTTTAAGTACGTTTTGGGTTGGAATCCGTTTCGACGTAAATTTTGTTTGGAAACAATTCGAGTCAAATATATATGTTTTCATTTGACATTAAAATTTCGAGTTACTTTACTGGTCTATACTTTATCACGTCATAATATAACGTAAATGCATGTGCTCTTTTTTATGTATGTTAAAGTTGATCTATGTTTCAATGTAATTTTTGTTAGGGTTCGTGTCAAATATATTACATTTTCATTCGACGGTATAATTCGAATTAGTGTACGTTTCGACTTAAATTTAGTTCGGAGTTGAGTCGGGTCAATTGTAGTTTATACTACGACGCTGTCGTAACGCACCGTTGTTAAAATCACTAGTTTTGATTAACCATAAAATTCCAATCAATAATGTAAGTTAAAATCATATATCTAATTTCATATAATCAAATTGTCTATCTATATAAAATAAAACTTTTAGCTACAGTAATTATTGCTTTATTTACTTTTTGGCCACTAATATTTGGTTAGTTTATTTTGGGCCATCAAAATCTGTTGTTTGTTTATATATTGGTCGAAAGAAGATGATGAGGCCCATGACACCTTTCTGCATATTAATAGTTTAAAAATAAGCATGAGAATTAAAAATGTTTACGATATAATAATGAAAAGTATTAGAAAAGTATTTTAAAAATATTAAGGAAATGGTCATTTGTTATATTTCAATGAATATCATTATCTTATACTTCAAATTATTTTTTTCTAACAATTTTTTTAACATTAACGTTACATGTCTAATGTATTCTTTTTTTTTTGTGTAGGTGAAACAATACGTAATGACAAATATGTTATAAAAACTTGATTTTAGTTTTATTTTCTGGACCCGTTCTTCAAGAACTTTTTTTGTGTCAAACTAACAGTCATTTGTTTTTGTATTTATGTTTAGATATCAATCACACTACTGGAACATTTCTACTTAAATATAATATAGTGTATTCAGGTTAATAAAATAATATTTTATAGTTCCTAAATATTTATACACGCGTATAAATATATGTGTGGGTGGGAAATAGAGAGCAGTGTCCACAAGAAAAAAAAACGAAAGTAGCATATAGCCGAATCATTTGTACATTTACGAACAAAACAAAAACAAAAACAAAAACTATATTATTAAACTTGTAGTCTTGCACGTTTCCCAAAAAACTTGTAGTCTTGTACCATCAATCTGATTATTATTGTTATGTATGTATTCCTTATTTGTTCTTAAAATGGTGTGGCAAGCCCGAGAATCGTCAAAAAAATTTGGGTCCTTTGTGAAAACGGGCCTCTTATTATCCTTGAAGGCTGTCTTGTACATATTAGGTGGTTTCGCGCAATGATTTGATATATAACTCATTTATAACCTTCTGCGTTTCAATCATTCTTTTATATCTCTCACCCTAAGTTATAAGTTTTTTTGTTTGAAGTTAAAATGGGTTTAAAGATCTAGTTAATTTAAATTACAGATAACATCCTTGACGTCTATATAAAATTAGAGGTTTCATTCTTTATGTTTAAAAAATACACTACACATCCTTTGTATATGTTTTTGGTAACGAATTTCATCCTTTAGATTAACGTCCGTTAACTTCTTTAGTTAAATATAATCATGTGAAACACATGAGGCATTTTTGTCCATTCACCTCATTTCACTTGTTTTTATTAAAAAAAGATTAAAAAGAAAAACTCTTTATTTCTCTATTTTTCGTCATCTCCCTTTCCTCTTTCTCATCTCCGTTATCTCACTACTTTTTTCTCGTCTTTATAGCTATCAACAAGACTACAAATGTTTGATCTAAACAAAAATTTTAAAGGTTAGTGTCCCTAAATGTAAGATTGTTTTTCATTTTCATCCAATAAACAATATGATCTCTAACTCCCCTCGATGAAGCAACCCAAAAATGAAGAAAATGGCAACGATAAGTATCAGATCCCTTCCCATCGTCACTACAATAGATTTCGCCTCCCACGCAAGCATCATCTTCATCATCATGTCCAGGTAATCTCCATTTCAATTCTCCATCTATACAATCGATGAAGAGCTTCGCATAGATGCAACTGCACCGCTACACCTGAGAGGGTAGTGAAAAAGAGAAGGGGGGTGGTGGTGTACGAACATACGGTGTTGACGGTGGTTGATCGTTGGTGTTCATTACATTGGGTGTTCTCGGTAGACAGAGAAAGTAAATAGATACTATATATATATACATATATGTAGAGAGAGAGAGAAAGAGTAGAGTGTTCTTTTTAATTTTTTAAGAAAGACATGTGAAATGGGGTGAATGGACGATTATGTGCTTTGCTCATGTCTGCATTTGATTGAAGAAGTTAATGGACAGTAGTCTAAAGTACGAAAGTTGTTATAAAAGGCATGCATAAAAAATGTCTAGTGTTTTTTTGAAGATAAATTATGAAACATGTAATTTTATATAAACGTAAAAGATGTTTTTTTAATAATTTTGTCTTTATTTTTAACAATTAAATAATAACAATATCAATGAGAAAATATATAGAAAAGAATAATCGTTGATAGATGGTGGTTGTTTTCTGGATTCTATGACCAAGCAACCAATTGATGGTAGCTATTATGCGTAGCGTGCGATGGAAATCAACGAAATTGTGAAGGATTTTCACTTTTTAAGGGGAGCATGCGGGTGTTCTTCGTAGGAATAAGTTGAAATAAACATGATTTAATTTGGGAGGGTACATGGTAATCCGATAAATGTTTGTTGTTATTGTAATATGGGCTTTTAACTTTAATTTTATTGATAGAATAATTTTGGTACGTCATCAAACCTCTTACACCTTCCAAAGCCACTCAGTTTTACCTAAACTATTGCCCCATAGAAGATTGCTTGATTTCTCACCATTATTGGTCGTCGATGATCGGCTATACCGATTGTCCTAAATTTCTTCATCTCCTTCAACCTGGGGCTATCGGTAATGGAAAAATATCGCAAAGCCTCCCATCTTCTAAAATTAATGGAGCTAGGTAAATGTTAACGTCTTTACGCAATACGAAAGACGAAAATGGGAAGATAAGAGTTTATTTCATCATAGAGAATGTGCCATCTACATAAAAACCAATGCACATAAAAAGTGGTATGAGGACCTGTTTGCAAAATGAAGAATTTTGATAGTCGGACTATGAAACCTTAATGAACTTGTTATTATGGATGTTGGCGTTTG
Source organism: Flaveria trinervia (assembly GCA_025506515.1). Classification (NCBI taxonomy): domain Eukaryota; kingdom Viridiplantae; phylum Streptophyta; class Magnoliopsida; order Asterales; family Asteraceae; genus Flaveria; species Flaveria trinervia. The sequence goes on along the minus strand of CM046444.1, from coordinate 53,179,853 downwards.
AAAATTATAATATGTAATGAACTCGTTAATAATATTTTGGGTAATTTATTTAATTTTTATTTGCTAAACATTAAAACAGATTTATTAAAGTTAAGAATCACATATCAAGTTATCGTCAGAAAGCCTACATGATCCCCTGGAGTTTTGACATTATATACCGTATGTATAGCAAACTAAATGGGATCAACCTAAATCCGTGATATATGTTATATTATATCGTATTGCCTTGTAAAAGAACAATTTTAACTTGTTACATTAGGCATTCGACTAAAAAACATACAAGAAACATAAAAGTTAGGGACAGTAAATGACACATTGGAACACTACAAGGGCTGTAAATTAAAATGATCAAAATACCAGAAAACCCTAAGATGATATGTGAAGCGAAAGAAAAACAATCGTAGCCGTCGATCTTCATCCTGTTTTAGGGTTTTGGTATTTGAACGCCTTCAAAATCTTTCATTCGCTGCCTCTGAATCTCTTCGTCTCCTACACCCTCTTCACCTAAGCTGCATACAGAGGATAACCCATGGTAATCATCTCCAACCTTCCTTTGTTCAATTGTCACTTCCATTTTATCGATTAAACACACTCGTGCTGAATGAAAACGGGACTTTGCTGTTTAGGCGAATCACGTGTTAAAACATTGCAGATTGTTATGTGTTTGGGTCTCTAAATTAGAAATCACGATGTACATATCTGGTTAACTCAAGTGTGTCTGTCCAATTTTTTTAACGACATGTGAGTTTTGGTTATTTGATTTTGCACCTTTGAAGCTCAATTAACTACGGCAGCTATAAAAATGACACATTTTGAGTTGTTTTAGTTGGACTGTGATGTTGTATCTGATTATCTGAGAACTGCAAATTAATATCAATATTTAGATCTTTAAACCTTGATTTACGCGAGCTTACTTGCTGGTGCACTTTTTCTTTAAATGTTTGAATATGCATTTCGATTACAGCATAAATTATGTAGATGAATAATGCTCCATTGTGCTATAGAATTGTATATTTTTCGCAACGCTTCTTGTGTAGTTTGGAAAATGTTTACGATGTGTGTTAACTGTATTCATTGAAAAAAATGCAGCTATTAAACTTGTTTCACAAGATGTAGTTTGTTAGTTATATAAGTACTAGTCTAGCATTCTTTTTTTTCAAAAAAAGTTTTGCAGTTCTTGTGTGCAGCATTTGTTTTGGTTGTCTCATTTTTGTTTGTGTCTGACAAGGTTTTTATTTGTATAAGTTGTTGATGGAGATTTGAAAAATTTGCCAGAATCATAAGTATTATAGATTAAGTTTGTAGTTTTTTTCTTGTTGTTAACTTATTATTATTATTATTCTTTTTTATTTTTAAGTTTTTGACCATACAATTGTGCTTTCTGCTTATAAATATTAGAAAATACTGATAAACGTTTTGGATCATGTTTCATGTTCTAGATATACTGATATCTTCTATACTTTTGCTAATGCTTAAAGACAAATTTCAGCTAGTTGTCACTGTGTTGTTTGATGGTTTAGACTGCATATAAATTAGACTGAATTGGATATCTAATGGTGATGTATTTTTTAATAAAAGTCACATATATCTTTGCTAATTTTGTTGTTGTTTGTTTACTTTTAAGGCTTTTGTCAAAGCCCAGAAGTCAAGATCTTACTTCAAACGGTTTCAAGTCAAGTTCAAAAGAAGACGCCGTATGGATATCTTTGTTATTTATTTTTGTAATTTTTAATTTATTTCTGTGTATTGAGTTGCATGTGTAATCCTATATTGTTTTCTCTTGTTTGTTAATGCAGAGGGAAAGACTGATTATCGTGCAAGGATTCGTCTGATTAACCAAGACAAAAATAAGTACAATACACCAAAGTACCGTTATGTCGTGCGATTTGTATCCTTCTCATTTACTCTTTTTTCTTTCAGTTATCTATTTACTGTATAATTTTTCTCATGCTTTGAGTTCTGATTTTAGAATTTTAATCATTGTATGTTTAAATCGTCTACAAGTTTTATTTTATTCGTCTTGCTTTTTTGTTACTGTGTTTATTTGCTTAGATTTATTACATGCGAAGTTTATTTTGGCTTTATGTCGCTGTTGTTTTAATCTGCTACTCTTTATCGGAGTTGAGCGGCTTTGCTTCTTATATTTTTAGAATTTTTTTACCTTAATGATGAGCTTAGACCAACAAAGATATAATTGCCCAAATTGTGTCTGCAAGCATTGCTGGTGATATGGTTCTAGCTTCAGCATATGCTCATGAATTGCCTCATTATGGTCTCAAAGTTGGGCTCACAAATTATGCTGCAGGTGTTTTTTTTGTCCAAAACTGTGTTTGTAACTTATTTATTATTTATGTTAAACATTGGTGCTCAACTATTTTTAAAATGTAGCCTACTGTACTGGCCTTCTATTGGCTCGACGTGTATTGAAAATGCTTGAGATGGATGAAGAGTACCAGGGAAATCTTGAGGTATGGAACTTCTATATGAATCACTTATATCTCATAGTCAACCAATCAAGTGGTTTTTGTTAACTGAGAGATTAAGTTTTACAGGCAACTGGGGAAGATTACTCTGTTGAACCTGCAGAGAGTAGGAGGCCTTTCAGGGCTCTTTTAGATGTTGGTCTTATCAGAACAACCACAGGCAATCGTGTTTTTGGTGCCCTTAAGGTATCTGGTTGTATTTTTTTGTTCAATTAGGATGATTTGAGTTTTTGACCACCTTTTTGGCATTTTTATGCTAATAATATGCGCAGTTGTGGTTGTTTTGACTCATTTATTTTTTTAAAGTGTTTTTTATAAATCTATTTACTTTGGTTCAGGGAGCTTTGGATGGCGGGATTGATATTCCACACAGTGAGAAGAGGTTTGCTGGATTTAACAAGGATGGTAAGCAACTTGATGCTGAAGTACATCGCAAGTACATTTATGGCGGGCATGTTGCTTCTTACATGAGGGTGAGCCACACATTTTATAACATTTGACCATAGTCAATATTCAATTGAACAATTAATTTATTATATACTGGTGAAATGCAACATGTGCAGACTTTAATGGAAGATGAGCCAGAAAAGTATCAGACTCACTTCTCAGAGTATATTAAAGCTGGGGTTGAACCTGATAACATTGAAGACCTTTACAAAAAGGTGCATGCAGCCATTCGAGCGGATCCTTCCCCAAAGAAATCTGAGAAGGAACCTCCTAAGGAGCACAAGAGGTACTAACTTAACTTTGCTGTCCTTGAAACATATAAAATGTCATGAAATACAAGATTGTGACTTGTGGGCATATTTGATTATATACTTTTATGCATTGTTTTTTAGGTATAATCTGAAGAAGCTTACATATGACGAGAGAAAGCAGAAACTTATTGAGAGGCTGAATGCTTTGAACGCTGCTGCTGGAGGGGACAATGATGATGATGATGAAGAAGATGATGAGTGAAAATCAACAGATGTTTGATGTTAAGTTGTTTGGAAAGAAGACACTTATGGTGACTTCATTTTGGCAAGGGTTGTTTTTTGGAGTATTGTGGGATATTTGGATGCTTAAAGAGTTCAATATTTACTTTTTTATTTTCTTCAATGTTAACCTTTAATAACATTTGTACTAGAAGGCGGATAGTGAGTCACCGCAGCTAGAGGTTGTGGCTGAGGTTTTGTTTAAGTACAACTGCGCCACCAAACCAGCAGCAAACCCAAACCTTATCTCTTCCATAACTAATCTCCCAAAACCATCACTATTAAAATTACAAAACCTCTAACTTTGCTTTCTATTTTAGTTGTGATGGTTTTGGACCAAAGAGTGTAACCTAAGTATCTAACAATACTGATAGCATGGTGTATAGGAAATGTGTTGTCTCCGGTTGTAAGTTTATTGTGGAGATATATGTGTTTCTAGAGTTAGGATTTATAAGTGTTCAAAAAAAAGTTGCATAGTTTTGATACAATGGCTTTACAATCTCATGTTTTGGGGGTTATTTGACAACATTTGAATTAATTTTTTAATAATTTTGATGTTTGAATGGTCAACGTTTAATTGTTTAGTCTGTTTGTTTCGCGAGCAAATGTCTGAATGATTCAGACATTTGCTTTTGAGTGGTTGACTATTATACTAATAATGAATGATTAAGAGGTTTAATATCGAATGGTTAAAACCCAATTAATTAGACATTTGTTTTTGAATAGTTAAATTATATACTATCTTTTAATGGTTTAGATCTCTTAATAGTTTAATATTTAAATCATGAGTAATGATTAATGCCATTTAAAGGGCATTTTGCATCACATCAAGTGCCAACTAAACATATTCTTTTAAGCAGTGATGTTATGGGCAAAACATCTCATTACGTTAGGTCTTAATGATTCAGACCTGTTATTGGTTCAACACTTAATCATTCAGAAATTGTCAAACAACCCCTTAGTTGCTTTTGTTGTGTTGCAATTGTTTATGAAATTTTCTTCTATTTAATGTTGCATCAACAACTTAAATAAAACAAAATGCATAAATAAAGCGATAACCGATGAACATGCAACCTAAATTGTTGTTACTAATGCATAGACTTAACTATTCAAAACTATCATTATTCATTTACATAATAAATTTGCCTGCAAACTATCAAGTTGAGGTTACAACTATGGTGCTAAGTCAATATTACAGCTGTTGTACTTCATCTGGAATTTTCAACCATTGTTGAACTTGAATTTTTGTAGTTTGAAAGGGTCAAACAATCCGATTAACAGTAATCACGTTCATGCAATCTATAGATATTTTAATTCCAACTACTATTTAGCTATCTCATTATCGTGGATCAACAATATTATTTTAAAGTTCAGTTGTAAAAGACGCTATCAATAAGATGGGGGCACGTGAAGGATGATAACATTACTATGGATGATAACATTACTATCTTTAGAGATAAGATCTTATCGACAAGCTCAACCGGATTGAATGAAGGCATAAACCAAAAATGGGATGCTATAACAAATAACATTATACAAGCAACAAAACAAAACGATTCGGGTCATCACAGGAGGGAGAGCTGGACATAGAAGTATTAGTGCTGGAATGAGGACGTGCTAGGTAAGATAAAGGACATACAAGTTTTAGGGAGCTTGTAGGTTGCATTGACAACAAAGAGCGAGCATGCCTAAAAGTGAGATATAAAGACACAAAATAAGAGATGAAAACGACAATGTCAAAGGCAAAAAAACGTAGTTTATGAGAGCATGCAAAAAGGACTAGAGACTAAAAAAGGAGAACATGACATGTTTAAAATTGCCAAAGCTAGAGAGCGTAAGAGGCAGTTCTGACATGAGAATTGTAAAGTATAGGGGAAGAAGCGAGATTCACACATGATGTTCATTAACCTAGAATTGACTTATGACAGAGTGCCTCAACATATCATCTGGTAGAGTCTCCAATATAGAAGTGTCCATGACAGATATATTTGAATCATAAAAGATATGTATGATGGGGCTAAAATAGTGGAAGACACATACTTCTTCCTTATGGAGGTGGGCCTCCACCAAGGATTCATATTGAGTCCATTTTTGTTACGGTAGTTTTCGATGAATTGTCAAAGTCAGTAAATGAGACAGTTCTGTGGTGTATGATGTTTATGGATGACATTGTGCTAATAACGGACACCAAAATGATTCTGAATGATAGGTTAGAGGAGTGGAGACAGCTTTAAAGTGTAATGGATTAAAGATATGTCACTCTAAACCGAAGTACATGCCTTTAAACTTTAGTGGAATTAATGAAGAGGAAAACACCTAAATTTTTATCCAATGTCTAGTTGTGCCACAAATTAGTAGGTTTAAGTATCTAGGGTCGTTTATGTAGTGTGACGGGAAAATAGACAATGATGTAGCACATAGAGTAGAAGCAGGGTAGTGCAAGTGGAGAGTAACGTTAGAAGTATTACGTGGCAAGAGGTTCCTAACAACACTGAAGGGAAATTTCTATAGAGTTGTAGTTTAATCGGTTTTGTTATACAAAACCTATTGTTAGACCATAAAGAAGTCACATGAGAGATAACTTGAGGTGGCAACAATGAGGATGTTAAGATAGATGTGTGGTCACACCATGATGGACTGGATAAGGAATGATGTTTTTCGATAGAGTTCACGTGTAACATGTATTAGAGATAAATTAAAGAGGGGAGATTGAGATGGTTTAGCCATATGAAGTAGAGGCAGATGAAGACGTCAGTTAAAACTGTAGAAAACCTTATAGTATGGGGGAGAGAAGTAAAGAGAGACCTAATTTGACATGGGATGAGAGAATTAAACATTATTTGAGATAGCTACACTTCTCCGAGTACATAATCGAGGATATGAGTTTGTGGAGATGCAGATTTAAGGTAAATAATTTTTAGGGGAAACTTGTGCACTTAAATGTAATCTTAGCCTATTTGATACTAAGTATTTATTTGCTTGTCTTTCTATGTCGTACCTTAGTGTGATTCCAAGGTTATTGTAAGGATTAAATGTAAAGGCTGATACAACTCAAACACTCAAAGTCTCGTGCATGCATGCACAAGTGCATTGAAGAAGAATGCTTCAGAAGTTTCACACCAGCAACATAAATATTCTAAGTGTGAAATCTTCCGAAGCCAAAGATGAAGTCTTCCGGAGCTTCAGAGACAAAGTCTTCTGAAGCCAACACTTGAAGACAGATTTCTTCCGAACACTTTTATGATACATGCTTTATCTGATGTACTTTACATAAAGCTGGACCCCTTTCCGCTGCAACTTTATAAAGTCACCAACTTACACAAGTTGGTGAAAAGGTCCATGCTTTTAGTAAGTGTACATTGAGGTCTTGAGTCTGTAACTTTCTACTCCATGTACTTTATCCTTTTTGTAATATATTAGGATGTGAGCTATGGCATATCATAGTTACTAGTCAAAATGCAATCTGTCTTTTGACTCTACAATTGATTTTGTTTGTGTCTAGTCAATTATATCCAGCTAGCCTTCAAAGTATGGCCGGTTGTAGGATGTTGTATATGTATCTTAAGTACTTGTAACTTTCTGAATATGCTTTGTAACATTTGTAATAGAACTTGAGAAGACAATATACTACAATCTTGAAAACCATCTCCTTTTGTATTTTGCTATCTTGTTCTGTCTTATATTTACTTGTGTTCTTAGCATCATTACCAAAAGTTATCCAGTTTCACTATTTGATCTGTTAATTATTCTTAGCAACTCTCCTCATTGTGTTGTTGTGTTGTAAGTGCATACCCTTCACCGGCCCTGCAGTTATGTACTTTTAGGGGTGTTTGGAAGTGTTTTACCGGATTTGTTGCTACAATCGGCTTTTGTTTGCCTGGTATGTCTTGCCTTGAATTCTCCTTAAACTTTTGTTATTTGTAGGTATATGTTGATTACCTCGTTTGTATATAAGTATTATTTTCATGTACTTTTGTTAGGGATTCTTTTTCCTTGTTTTGACTTTCAACCCACTTACTCTAGATCAATTGTCCTAGTGTTTGCTGGGTTGTGGTAAGCTCTATCTATGTTCTGGTACCTTTATGTAATTTACATTATTATGATTGCTTATTATATGTTGTATCTTGTATATTCAATACTAGACTAAAGACCCGTGTAATACACGAGTTCAATCAATAAAATTTGTTTTTAATTAAAAAGGTTCGTCAGTCATAATATTATTGTTAATATTTTGTCTATCGATTTTTATGTTAACTTTTTTAAAATCATTAATATACAATAGTAGTTTTTCTTTATCAATTCTTATAAATCTAAATAATGTATAATATGAAATTAAATTAACTTATAATTAACAACTTTAGGTAATAATCAAATTATATTGAACATTAGAGAATCTATAAATATCCGAAAACCTTTTTGTATACAAAATTTGATGTTCTTTTTGTAATTTTACCATCATTGTCTAATATTAATAATTTTAATTTATGTCTATTTGTAGATAATGAAAAATAGAGATAGAATCGATGTCAGGGACAAAACATGAAATAAATTACACAAAAGTTTGGACTATCTTTGTGATTTTTAAAGTTTGGGGCCAAACATGCAATTTGTTTAAACCACATGGACCATTTATGTGATTTTCTCTTTTTGTTGACAAAAAAATAAATCAATTTCTTGCTTACATCGATTAAAACTATATCAAAGTTATATGCTTTTATAAACAAAAACATTAATTAATCAAATTGATGTTAAAAAACCAAAATACTAAAGTTTATATTGAAATTAAAATCAAATACTTAAATTGTACGAACCACTACTACTATTGCAATCGAGATTTATCATTGAATTGAGACTTTGCAGAAGAGCTTTTGTGATTTAAAACTTGGGGTGTGAATGATATTAAATAGATCAATGAATGTGTAAAAGTATTAGTGAGTTAAGCTTGAAACATAGCGTGATTTGTGGTAAATCGAAACCATGATATGCTTGTAAATTGAAAACAATATAAAATGGTTCATCTTTCTGTTTGAAAACCGATATCATGATTTGGAAAAATCAAAACCCTGAATTAATTATTTGAGACCTTTGGTATTTTTTAAAAAGTGTATTTATAACTTTCATCAATATTTTTTTATCAATAACGTGTATTTATAATTTTCATCAATAACGTTTTCTCATAAAAAACAATATTTTTTAACATGTATTTATAAAATACTTGTACTTATATAGAAAAGATCTTTTTATAAAACTAAATGATTTATGTAAAATTTTTAATATAACGATATATATTACAATCATTTATATAAGTATATACATAAGAAAAAAAATAAACATCGTATACATACAACGTTAGTTTCGGCTTGCGAGTCGGCTCGATCTCGACATATGAAGCTCGAGCTTATAATCATTTATTAAATGAGTCGTAAAACGAGTTTGACTTTGTTTAAACTAAGCTTAAGTAGAGTTTTTAGCAAGTCGGTCTCGAGTGGCTCACGAGACGGGGTGACTCGTTTCTCCCCTAATTGTTGCTGGAAGTCTATTAGCAACATCCATGCCATCAGTAATTGAGGATTACATTTATAATTCATAAAATAAAATAATAATAAACCATAAACTTTTTTTTGTTTTGTCATGATATTTATATAAAATATTTTAAAGAATGCATTTTTTTGTTAAAAATAGTTTTTCTTATTATTTAAGCTACTTAAAAATATTTTCACAAAATACATTTTTAAAAAGAATAAAAATATAAATGTGCCTACTTTTATGTGAAATTGAAATAAAATTATAGTAATTTTTTTCAACTTTTCTATGTAAAAATACGATTTAAAATTAAGTATGAGTGAATTAAAATCAACCAAAATGTTTTAGAAAAACTTTATGTTCTAAATTACAACATATGAAGCAAATTGTTTTACAATTTTATTAATCTTTGTACTTGACTATTTTAAATAATATTATTTTAAAATGTAATAAGTTTAATCAATAACATTATATTAAAAAAACACTTTCTTAAACACCTATTATGGTAAATATATATTCTATATACACTATTTAAGGAAAAAAAATTATAATTATAGTAATAGTTAATTTTATTCAAATGAATCAGGACTAATTATAAGGACATATATATTTTTAGGCGGGAAACTAAAATAATAGAGGCTTAAGAAAATGACACGTGACACTAAAGATATTATTTTATTAATAACTATAGATTTGCATGATGCTTGTGTCACTATTATCTTCAATACGTTTGGAGCTAAGGATAATACTAGAAGCGGTCTTTCTACCATTCAGGATAAAGAAAAGATTTGCCCACATCCTACCTTTTCCAAAGCTATACATAATCATATTATGTGTGAGATATACTAGATATGTTTGTTTAGTTGTAGCTTTTAGGTCTATGATCAGTAAATCTAGTCCATTTTATATAGGCTTAGCACTTTAATTAATATCTGTAATGAATGGTTGTAATTTATTATTGTGTATGCATTAAATGTATAGGTTAACCCATATATATGTGTGTTGATTTATGTATGTTTACAGGTATATACAATATACTTAATCATTTATGAAATTGACTAAGTGTAAGGAACATCTACGGATGAACATTTTGTTCTTCCGTAGATATGTTTCTTACAAGTAACAAACATCCGAAGATCATCTGTGGATGAACCATCAACTTGAGTAAAGTGAGAATTCCAAGTGAAGATTCCTGCGGAAGAACAATTGCTTCGGAAGAAACAGTTTGCTACGGAAGAACAAGATTCCTGCGGAAGAACAATTGCTTCGGAAGAACAACCAACTACGGAAGACAATACTCCTGCGGAGTCCAAACACTTGCACTCAAACAATACAAGTGTTACAAGTCAACAAGTCAGTTATGCGAATCCCAAGAAATCCGAAGATTTCTTAACAAAAAAATTCAAATCTCAAGAGATCCGATGTTTCCTTAACAAAAACATCATTGTCTATATATTTGGATCCTAGGTTTCGAACCAAACAACGATAACAGCAATACGACGATTCCACAATAGAAAAACATCACACCACCAAACCCTAGCAGCCGTCACATAAAATTCAATATCATTCATTTTTAGTTATTTGTAATCATTAACGTGTTTTTAATGAAATACATTTGATTTAAACAGATCATTAGTTGTATTTCATCAATTGTGTTCTTGAATATTTATTGATATTGATAAACATTTAATACAAACAATTAAACCAAGCCAACATTGATTCCGCAAACGTTGACTTGACATCAACCAATGCTGATGATTCTTGATTGCAATCCTTGGATTCATAGGTGGTATCAGAGCCAAGTGCTCATTTATTTAGATTAATTGATCTATCAGTGTTAGTTGTGTTTAATTGTTCCTGAATCTTTAGATTTGTCATTTTTTACTGATTAAATCTATTTTTTAAGCAAAAGTGTGTGTGATATTTAATATGTCGTTTAACTTGGATCTATATTCAAATCAATTGAATAGCAGATCTTAGTTATTGATCAAATCAACAACTTTTTCATATCCCTTGAACAAATTCATTAGTTAACATCTTAGATCCTAACTAATCATGAGCAACTTTGGTGGATCATCTTACCAAGCGCCGAAGTTGGAAACTAAAGCAGATTTCAAATCCTGGAAAATCAAGTTCAGGAATAATATAAACTATACAGATTCTGACTTATGGGTTTCCATAACAGAAGGTCCTATGTTCCACCCACCCTCGGGCCGGATTATAATGATAATAACCAACCCATAAGCATGAAAGATTTATCACCTGATGATATTAAGAAGGTTAAAGTTGATATCAAAGCATACAGCTTGCTTAGTATGGCTTTACCAGAAGAAATATTGATCAGATGTGAAAATTATAAAACATCAAATTCCTTATGGAAGATTCTTCATACACTCTGTGAAGGGAGTGATGAAATCCAAAGAATTAGGAAGGACACCTTGCGTTCACAATATGAAACCTTTCATTATAATGAGAGTGAATCAATTTCTCAACAACTGCACAGGTTTATGCAACTTGTTACAGAAATGAACATTCTGGAGTTGAAATACACAAATGAGGAACTGAACAAGAAAATGCTCCATAATTTACAAGAATGTTGGAAGCAAACTATATCCATGTTCAAGAACACATAGATCTCAAAGTAGTCAGACTAGATACTCTAGTGGCTAAAGTTGAGTCACTTGAAATGGATGAGAAATCAAGAAACAAGAGTGTAAGAACTCATGTATCACTATATCACTTTAAAGAAACAAGAAGTGCTAGAAGTGCTTTCATATATAGTAATGATGGTGATAACTCTTGTACTTTGAGTGAAGATGAAGAGGAAGTAAGTTTTTATGCTTCAAAACCTCTTAAGAAATCTACTCAAAGTAAGTCAAGAAAAGAGAAAGAAAGAAATGATGATCAAAGAGATAAATCATCCGAAAAACCATCAACTAACAATCAATCAGAGTCTATCACTTTCATTCTAGACTTTGAAGAACAAAAAACATCTTTTGCAGCTTTCAGTTCAAGTTTTCAAGCTTACCTAGAAAGTTCATTGCCCACTGCCAACATGTGTTAACAAGATTTAGAAGAACTGCCTTTGGATGTAGTGGACGAGATGGATCTCCAATGGAAAATGGCAATGATTGCCTATAGAGCCAAAAAATGTCTAAGAAGAAACAAGAATTTGGCAGCTGCAAGTAAATCATCATGAATTGGAGTTGATAAGTCAAAGGTTAGATGCTTCAAGTGCAATCTCTATGGACATTTTTCAAGAGAATGCAACCAACAAAATTATGACTCAGCACAATATCAGAATCATTAGGCTAACCAACCTCCATCAAGTCAAATATTCTTCAGACAGCCCCAACTGGCCAACTCATCCCCACTAGCCACCAATACACCAGCAGGAACCAGCAGCTCAAAAGAATCTGGGCTGATCATTCTTCAAGATGGAACTTGTGACTGGATTTTGTATGAGAAGGAATTCTTAGAAGAAAATCAAGCTCTAATGGCTCACATGGAAAATAAAGTTCCACCCATGGCAAGTGAGGTAAGAGACAGGTTATGTTCATCAATATGTGTTGAGGAAGTAGAAAGATATAGAGTCCATGCTCAACAATTAGCTAATAAAGTTAAAGAAACAATGATTTTGAATGAATCTCATGTAATAGAACATAAGTTAATTCAAATTAAAATTAACTCTTTACAAAAGGATTTAAACAAAATTGTTTTTGAAAATTATAGTTTAAAAGCACAAGTTGAGCATCTGACCACTTCCTTAACCAAATCCATGGCTGATCATGCATCAACTGAAGTGAAACTTCAAAAGTTTTAGCTCTCATCTCAGCAATATGAGAAATTACTAAATTCTCATATTGAATCAAAGAACAGGTCTGGGTTGGGTTATAATGCTGTAGCACCTCCTGTTAACAATAACTATGTTCCTTTGCCTGAATCAATGACAAATATTTGTCAAAACATTTTATGCCAAGCACCAATATAGGAACTAGCTCTAATCAACCAAAAATTGATAATAAATTTGAGGTGAATGAAACTGAGTCTTTTGAATTAGAAAAGATTAATCAAATGAATTTAGAATTTGACTTTGATGAGTGGGATGACTTGGATGATTCTGATGAACATGATGATGATCTTATCAACAAGGGTAAGAATATTGCTTTTGAAACAAAAATTCCAAAAGTGCTTGAAGAAACAAAGCTTCCATACCCTTCTAAACAAAGAAACATGCTGAAGACCATCTGCAAGAGAATAGCTCAATTAAATGAAGGTCTTTAAGAGCTATCTTAGCAACAAAATTCTTCCAACGAAGGAAATGAGAAGTGTGCCTCTACTGAAGAAAGACACAAGTCATCAGTGGAAAACAAAAAGAAGAAGGCATCAGCCGATCATCTGCGGAAGAAGAACCTCTTTTCAGTACCAGATATGCGGAAGAAGAAAAAGTCTTCAGTAAAACTTAATGCTGATTCAATAGATGATCTACGGAAGAGGAATTCAACAACAAATAAACAAAAGTTGCATAAAGTGGAAAAGAAAGAATCTACTCCAAAGCTGAAGAAGGATGAAAAGCCTCAAAAGTTGGAAAACCATAAGAAAATAATTGATTCTAAGAAAGAATCAGTTGAGATGTATTGCAAATTGTGTGACATGAAAAACCATAATACTGAAGATTGTTACTTCAGTAGTTCTTGTTCTATTTGCAATATGAACAATCACATTACCGCTAACTGCAACTTCAACAAACATTGTGCTATCTGCAACAAAAATAACCATTCCACTCAGGAATGTTATTTTAATAAAAAGAATAAGACAAAAGGCACAAAGAAGAAAGAATCAGATAAGTCTGAATCAAACACTCAATCTACTGCTTGTGAAAAAGGTTCTAAACTAAAGAAGTCTGAACAAAAATCAAAGTCAAAATCAAAGGATAAAACATCCACAAGTGATCATCCATTAAGAAAAGATCAATTTTCAAGCAATCAAAAACACCTCACAAAAGGGTAGATTTGACTGATAAGGGAACAAAGGATAATGATGTATTCTTTGATAATTCTGAAAAGGGAATTCATATACCTCATTCAAAAACAAAAGATTGTGAGACATTTAATCATAAAGTTTCATTATCAAAACCAAAGCCTCAATGAACGAAATAAAGTTGAATCAAGAAGAAATTGGGAAACAAGAACCTAGTTCATCAATATCCCCTTTAACAGAATCATCCTCGTCTGAAACAACTCAGAATGAATCAAGCAAAACTAAAGCTGAAACTTTAAGACTTATTTACGAAGGAGTAAGTATTTTAGACACTGACAACAAACCCAAGATGATTAAAGCTTGGGTTGTCAATTCTAACTAATTTATTTCTGAATGCAGGAACAATATTGGAGAGCTGACAACAAGTGGTATGTTGACAGTGGTTGTTCCAGGCATATGACAGGAAACAATTCACTTCTCCGTGATTTCAAACATAAAAATGCTTCTTATGTGGCATTTGGTAGGGGATAAAAGGGAGGTAAAATTGTTGGTGAAGGAATGGTAACAAATGGTGTACTCAAGTTTGAGAAAGTAAATTATTATGAAAATTTATAGTATAATTTACTGAGTGTATCTCAAAATTGTGATCAAAATTATACCACATTGTTTGATAATGCTAATTGTTACATTCTTAAGCTAGGTTTTTCTGTTCCGGAAGATTGGGTCCTTCTCAAAGCATCAAGAAAAGGAAACACTTATGTTTTGGACATGAACAACCCTTCACTGACAAAACATGAAACATGCCTTCTATCTAAGTTATCAGATGATGTGTCTCAATTGTGGCACAAAAGGCTTGTCCACACTAACATGAAGAACATGAACAAATTGGTGACAAATGACATAGTCATTAGATTACCAAAGAAAGAGTTTCATTGCTCAACTCACTGTTCTTCTTGTTACAAACAACATAGGGTGTCATATAAATCCAAAATTATCAATACTAATACTACACCACTGTTAGATCAAGAAGAAGGCTGGTGCAACCAAAACCAAATCACTTAGATAAAATTAGTGCTACATGCAAAGGCTTCCGAAGCTTAGAATAGAACTTCCAAAGGTTGTAGAGTTCTTCCGAAGATAAAGTGAAAGATGAGCTTCCGAAGACAGAACACTACTTCCAAAGTCAAGAGCTTTCTTCTGAAGGTTAAGTCTTAGGAGAGCAATTAGAAGACTGCTTCCGAAGTATGAAGGAAAGAAGAAGTACCCAAGCCTCAGAAGAAGCAGCCTCTTTCGAAGTATAAGTGGCTTCGGAAGTACTTTTCTTCCGAAGCCATTTAACCTTCGGAAGACACTGCTATGAACCAGTGGACATAAGTATGGTCTCTGACACTCCGCTACAGACCTCTGATACTACATGGCGTTTTCTCAAAGAGCCATGCAGTTGACCATACTTTATTCCAATGTTTACCTTTTTATGATAATACATGTTACTAACTTTAGTTAGTGACAAAAGGTAAGTCAGGGACATGTCATGACTACTAAATCTCAGATAAGACTTTACCCAAGATACCTTAAACTATAGTCTTGTAGTATAGGCTTTAGTTATAGGATCCCAGCTGGTATCAAAGTATATCCGGCTGTAGGTAGTATTATATATAGTTTTTCATTGTAACTCGAAAAGATAAGCTTGTAAGAGGCTTGTAATATTTGAGTTGAGAAGTAATATATGCAAGTACTTTGAGAATTACTTTCTGTGTTCTGTATTACTTACTATATTGTGATCAACTCTTATTGACTCTATCTTCATCCGAGTGTTGTTCAAATGAGTGTGAGAGAAAAACTAAGTGTTAAGTGACCCTTAACCGATCCTGCAATTGGTATCAGAGCTTCTCAGGCTCTTGATTGCGTGATCTAAACCTTCAAATCAACTTGTTTTTCACTCCTCCCTACAACTCACTCACTCAAAATGGCCCTTAACAAGTCCAAAGTAGAGATGGGAACCATGACAAAGGCTCCCATCATTACTCCTAAAAATTTCAGGTCTTGGAGCAGGAGAATGAAAGGCTTCATCAGATACCAAGATAGCAAGATGTGGAACTCCATTGTCAACAGCCCGTATAAGCCAAAGGTGGCATCACTTGGTGGAAACGGTGCCATGATCGAAAAAGCTGTTGAAGACTATTTTGACGAAGACCGAAAGAAGATAGACATTGGCAGCAATGCTATGTCAATTTTCATGACTGCAATACCAAACTCCATCATGGTGGGGTTTGAGCATTGTAAGCCTGCAAAGGAATTGTTTGATGCTCTTGCTCAGATGTACTCAAGCTCCAACGACTCGAAGAAGGACTCACTAAAGCAGCAGTTTGAGAACTTCACTTATATTACTGGAGAGATCCTCAACCAGTAGTATTTCAGGTATATGGATCTTATCTCATCTCTTCAGTTTGTGAAGATCACTCCTAAACTCAGAGATCTCACGAGAAAGTTCATGAGTGCTCTTCCAAACGAGTGGACATTTTACTGCGTCTCTATCAAGAGGACAGAGAATCTAAACACTCTCACTATAAATGAACTTTACGACATCCTTGATGGATATCATTTAGAGATGGAAAGTAAGAAGAACCACCAAGCAAGCGTCCTCTAAGTCTTCTTGCTAGCAACGCTTTAATGGTTGCAGAAGGCTCAGCACCCCCACAACCTCAGAACTACCTGACTCAGCCATCCTGCTTTTCTGGACCTTACATCACTTTTCTTGAGACTCCAAGATCTCAACAGGCTTAACACAATTCCTTTTAGGAAAGTTGCGCCTTTGTCTCAGGAAGTGGACACTCCGGTGATTTTCAATACTGTTTTGATGATCTCGAGTGTTTCAATCCAGATGACGTAGAGTATGTGGACATTGTCCAACAGATGGCTCTTTTAACTTATAAAGCGAAGAATTTATTTAAGAGAACTAGAAGGCAATTCCCTCAAAACCCAACTACCAGCAAGTTTGGGTCCGACAAGACCAAAGCAAAGTGTTACAACTGTAATTAACTCGGTCACTTTGCAAGGGAATGCAAGGCTCCAAAACCAATCTGGGAACCCCACAGGCCTCCACACATCCCTCAACCTCAAAGCCCACTAGGAAGTAAACTAAAACTATTGCAATGGCTCAAGAAGTTGACTTGAGCTTCATGGTACATGATGTGACTCCTGCTCAAGCTCTCATGGCAGGAACAGACAATACTCGGGTATATGAACATCTCTATACTCCAGCCTGTATAGCTAAAGTTAAACTTTATCATGATTATTATATGGAAATCAGATATGATATTGGGTCTTTAAATATTTTAAAATCTGATTTTAAGAGAGCTGAATCTGACTATCAAAAGAAAATTGAGGAGTTAGAGAAAACCGTGTCTCTTTTAAAACATGAACACACCAACTACAAGACTCAAATCAAGGATCTGATATCCAAATTGTTTGAGGCTCAAGCCCAGCTTGTCATTGCTGAGGCTCAGGCCAGGAAGCATGCTATTTCTGAGCAGAACTTCAAAGCTATTCTTGCATCATCCTCCCACTCCAAGCTCTGTTATCAGAACAAAGGAGGGTTGGGAACTAATGAAATTGCTCCACCACACTTGTATGAGTCTATTAGACAACCTAGATGTGGTACTGAAGAGCAAGAGGTTCCAACTGCTGACCCTTCCTCACTAGAGTTGAAGGATAAAACAACAATAGCGGCCACCACGGGGAAGGAATAGGTAGAAGTACCCATCTCCTCCTGTGAAGATCAAATCCTAACCACTAAGGCCAGAAGAAGCAGAGCTAAAGCTGCTAGAAGAACTGCCAAGAAAGTGGCCGAGTCTAAGCTGAAGATTGACCCAAAGTAGAAAGGTGTCTTTATCTCAGCTAGATTCCAAGTGTTAGGTACTTTCGATTCAGGAAAAGAGTGTAATACCAGCACTCCTATCCTGCCAAAGGGTCAAAAGTTGAAGGGAAAGGTCGCTGATGAAGAGAAGAAGCCCAAGAAACAGCAACCTTCACAGTCCCAAAAGACTAACATTGCATGCATAATGTGTGGTCTGCACAACCATATGGCAAAAGATTGTTACTACAATCCTGCAAGCCCACATTATGCAAATAATGCTAGGAAAGAGGAGTCAGGGAAGGTTTCACATTTGGACCTTTTCAAACGGTTCAAGTGATGAAGAAGGGAAAGCTGGTTTCCGAAGCAAGGTTGCTTTCGGAAGAAACTGTTTCTTTCGAAGGGAAAATGGCCTCGGAAGCAAATGCTACTAAAGTTCAGAAGAACAAGAAGATTCCCTTGAAACCATCTCAGAAGAAGACTGCTTCGGAAGAAAAGGCGGTGAAGACTTTTTCCGAAAAGAAAGAAGCTTCGGAAGAAGGCCATGCTGCAAAAGCCTCTATAGTCTCATCCTCCAAGATTGACCAAAGGATGGACTGGAAGATCAAGGAAGATGCTGCAGCCCAAACCTCTTCTTCAAAGACATCTATGAACCCCCATGCATATCTTTTGGTTCAATTATGTCACTATACTTGGAAGAACCCAAGACCAACAAGGCTTGGGCTTCCAATCAAGACTAACTATCTCATCTTATGCGCAGGGACATACATATGATAAGAACAAAAATTTCTGGATTATGGATAGTGGATGCTCCAGGCACATGACAGGGAACATATATCTCCTTCAACAGTTTTAACACTATGATGGAGGTCCTGTCCAATTTAGAGGTGAGGCTGGAGGATATATTTCTGGCAGAGGGAGTATATCAAATGGTAAGTTAAAAGTTCACAAAGTTAACTTTGTCAAACATCTTTGAACACAATCTGTTAAGTGTTTCTCAATGCTGTGATCAAAAGCACCAGATGCTTTTCACAGAACATGAGTGCATTATCCTCAAACCAGGGATGAACATTCCTCCGGAATTGGTGCTTCTTAGATCTCCCAGGAAAGGGGATATGTACAAGCTGGATATGAATAATGCTTCCCCAATGGGTGAAGTATCATGTTTTCTTTCCAAAGCTGATAGTGATGAGTCAACACTGTGGCATAAACGTATGTGTCATGGAAATCTTAAGGCAATGAATAAATTGGCTAAAAATAACTTGGTACATGGCTTGCCTAAAAAAGAGTGTTACTGCAAAGATAAATGTGTTGCATGCCTGAAAGGGAAGCAACACAGGACCTCTCATAAATCCAAATATGTTAACTCTATCACTACTCCATTACACTTATTGCACATGGATCTTTTTGGTCTCACAAGTATAATGAGCATTGGAAGGAAATCATACTGCCTTGTGATAGTTGATGATTTTATAAGATTCACATGCGTATTCTTTTTAAGAACTAAAGATGAAACCGCTGAAACATTAAAATCTTTAATTCTTAAAATAGAAAATCAAATTGATCACAAGGTTAAATTATTAGAAGTGATCAAGGGACTGAGTTTAAGAACTTCGTTCTTGACTCATTCTCTAACTCAAAAGGGATTGCCAGACAATACAGTGCTCTCAGAACTCCTTAACAAAACGGTGTTGCTGAGAGGAGAAACATGACACTTATTGAGGTTGCTCGAACTATGTTAGCTGATTCAAAACTACCTCTTACATTCTGGGCAGAGGCAGTTAGCACTGCATGCTATGTGCAGAACAGAGTTCTTGTAGTTAAGCCACATGGAAAAACCTCTTATGAGCTATGGAACAAGAGGCCACCGTTCATTGGCTTTCTAAGGTCCTTTAACAGCAGGTGTACCATTCTTAACACAAAAGACAATTTAGCAAAATTTGCTGAAAAGTCAGATGATGATATCTTTGTTGGATACTCTTCTAGCTCCAAAGCTTATAGAGTATACAACATTAAAAATCAACAATTTAGAAGTCATCCAATATAGTTGTTATGAGCACACTCCTTGTGTTAGGGGGAATGGCCCTGATCATATATTTGATTTAGAATTGTTTCCAAACTATTCTAAACCATCTTGTGAGAATGTTTCAGCTGAAACATGTGCTCAAAATGATGCTGATACGGCTGTTGATGATCAACTGTTTGAGCTACCCAGACCTCTTCCAAATTCTCCAAGAGCTGCAATAAATAAAGTTTCCACCATTCAAAGATATGACAACTTAACCATATCAAGGAATAGTGAAGCTTTAACAAGTGAATCACTTGCTGAGCCTCAGAACTCATCAGGTGATCCACCATAACACCAGGTAGAAGAAAGTAGTATTTTGAAGGAACATGCAACTGTTAATACTACCTCACAGCCAACCATTGATGATATTTCTCGTTCATTCAATCAGTCCTCATTGAATGACTTTGAAACAACAGCTGGACTGAGTGTACCAGTTCCTGAGCAGAACATGTCCAATCCAGATCAATATCTGTAGCTGGAATTAATTCCTCGTCTTAGGATTCATAACACTCATCCAGCTGAGAACATCATAGGGGATGTCTCTGAAGGTGTGAGAACGAGAGGGCAGACTCATCATGGGAATGTCTGCTTGTACTCATGCTTTTTATCCCAGATGGAACCCAAGAAGGTGGAAGATGCCTTAAAAGATAGTAGCTGGCTTGAATCGATGCAAGAGGAGCTGCTTTAATTCAAGTGACAGAAGGTATGGAACCTATGTCCGCTACCATCTGGTCAAGTACCTATAGGCACTAAATGGGTTTTCAGAAACAAAAGAGATGATAGAGGCTTGATCATCAAGAACAAAGCTAGACTAGTAGTTCAAGGATACACCAAGAGGAAGGAATCGATTATACTGATGTCTTTGCACCTGTTGCAAGACTTGAGGCAGTTAGGATCTTCCTTGCTTATGCTGCATCCAAGGACTTCACTGTTTACCAGCTTGATGTCAAGTGTGCCTTTCTATATGGCGATATATATAGGGAAGTCTATGTATGCCAACCTCCAGGGTTTGAAGACCCACAGCACCCCAACTATGTGTGCAAATTGGATAAAGCTCTATATGGGCTGCACCAAGCACCTAGGCTGTGGTAGGAGACTTTGTCTCAGTTTCTTCTGAAGAATGGCTACACTAGAGGTACCATTGACAAGAATCTCTTCATCAGAAAGTCTGGAAAGGATATTTTGCTTGTTCAAGTATATGTCTACGACATCAAAATGGTTCTTCAAATGACCAAATGTGTAAGGACTTTGAAAGCATTATGAAGAAAAAGTTGGAGATGAGTTCCATGGGAAAAAATGGACTTTTTCCTTGGAATTCAGGTGAAGCAAATGAAAGAAGGGTTTTTCATTAATCAATCTAAGTATGTTTCTGACATCTTAGAAAGATTTGAGATGAAAGATTGTAAACCTGCCAAGACACCCATACCCAGAAACCACAATCTTTGTCCTGACCTTGAGGGGGAGGATACTGATCAACATCAGTATAGGGCAATTATTGGTTCTCTGATGTATCTCACAACTAGTAGACCTGATATCATGTTTGCTACCTGCATCTGTGCAAGATATCAGGCTGCTCCAAAGATGTCTCATCTAGCTGCTCTTAAGAGAATCCTCAAATACCTTAAAGGAGCACCCAAACTAGGTCTCTCGTATCCCAGAAACATGGATTTCAATCTCTATGGATACTTTGACAGTGACTATGGCGGCTGCAACATTGACAAGAAATCCATATCTGCAGTCAATTTCTTGGTGGAAGGATCGTCTCATGGCAATGCAAGAAGCAATCCGTGTCTCCAAATCAACTGCTGAAGCTGAATACATTGCTGCTGCTAGCTGTTGTGCTCAACTGCTATGGATTCAGAATCAGATGTTAGACTATGGATTCAACTTTATGAGTACTCCTATCCATATTGACAATAACAGTGCTATCTCTATTACTGAAAATCCGGTGAAGCATTCCAAGACAAAGCATATTGATATCAGGTACCATTTCATATATTCATGAGAAAAATCTGATTAAACTAATCAAAGTTGACTCAAATGAACAATATGGTGATTTGTTTATCAAAGCTTTTGAGGAACAAAGATTTAAGTATCTCATAACAACTATTGGGATGATAAACGTTGATTAGATTACCTCTTTTGAAAACCTTTTAATACGTAATGTTCCATGTCAATACAATTTAAGCCCTGTTACAAAAGGTCTCTATGAAATTTTCTAAGTATAAATTTCTTCCGAAGAGAAATTAACCCTCGGAAGCTCTTTTCATAACTTTCGAAGCAAAATTTCTCAAAGGATAATTTTCTTCTCGGAAGAGTTTTTGGTCTCGGAAGAAGCGATTGATCTCATATCAGATCTACTTCCAAGACTTATACACACTCTCCATTCGGAAAGCAATCCTGACCTTCGAAAGCAAAGTTTTTGCTTCGGAAGTAAGAATTGCCTTCGGAAGACAAATTACCTTCGGAAATGTTTTATATTCGGAAGAGAGGTTTTACGGTGTAACAGAAATCTCTTGGGCCCCACACTGTAAAAAGCAAAGATTTTGTTAATGATGTCAGATTATTTAACTGATTTTAACCTTACCACCTCTGTCATTTCTTCCACTAAAACATCACATCACCTTATCCTAACCCCATTACCATCTTCTCTCTCTCTTTTAAATAATCCCGACTACTCAATTTCATCTTCTTACTTGAAATTTTTACTGCCCTAGAAATTTTCTCTACTCCAACTTTACCCAAGCTCAAATTCATCCTCATTCACCTTTCTCCAATGGCACTCAACCCTCAGCGCAATCAAGTCGCACTTCTTGATTCTTCAAGAGATGCTGACTTCTCTGAAATCATCTCCTTTCTCACCCAATCATCTTACTACACAGCCCTTACTGTTAACCCCACTGTTTACTCCAATCAAATGGCTGAATTTTTAGAGAATGGTCAAGTCGAAACCCTAAATGGGATTCATGTACTAAGTTCCAGCATTTGTGGATAAGAGTTGGTCATTACTGAACAACTTATCAGGAGCATCTCGAGCTTCATGATGAAGGAGCTCCTACTGAATTCCCCAAAGAAGATTTAGACAACACTTATATCCTCATGGGATATGGTGGAGACGTGAGCAGGTCGACAGTCTACAAGTACAACTTCTCCTACAACTGGAAGTTCCTACTGCAAGTTGTTCTTCACTATTTGTCCAACAAATCTGGGGGATAGGATCAAATCCCTTATGAACTAGACGCTTAGTTCATGGACTGGTGAGATGCCTTCGCTTCAATTATCAAGATTTGTGTTCACCAATCTCATTGGGAATCTTCAAAGGGAGATATTCTTTATGTATCCCCGATTCATTCAACACATAATCAACTGTGAGTTGGAACAAAGTATGATTGTCTGTGCACTGCTCTGACTGTCCCTCACATGAGGCCTACCATCTTCAAGACTTTGAAGAAGGTGTTCACCAACTTCACTGGAAGGTACACTTCTCTACTTCCAGGCATGATTGAGCGCATAGCTCCTGGTGACATCCCTATTCACCCCACAGGTGATGAACCCACACCAGCAACCACCTCCACAATGCCAACACTGCCTTCTCTACCCATCACCATCACATACCAGAGACGCCCTAAACGAACCCTTGTTCAATATACTATGATTGAGCAAGCACTTCCTGTTCAATCAAAAAAGAATAGAATGGAAACATGGGCTCCCACTCAGTCTGAGGTCTCACACTCCTTCTTATTCAACCTCAATTTGGGGTTTGAGTCTTCTCAGTCTCAAACCCCTGAGCCCGACACCCAAACCAACAGCCCTCAGGATGAGTATCTACACTCTTCTAAGCAGCCAACAAGGACATCCCCAGCAAAGGCTCAATGCCTGTAGACATTGACCAAGGTCTCAGGTCAGTAGGCTTAACATCCCTATCTTTTACTGACCTTCTCTTTAAAACTGATGAAGAGATAACATCTCTCCACGGCAATGAAGTTGATCTACAACACCCTCTCCAAGATCAACAGAGCCCAACAAGATCCCTTATTTCTAGCCCCCATCAGCAACCCATAACTGAGGTGAGTCCCACTGATGTGGAGGGACTCATACAGATTCAGCTGCCACTACAAATGGTGCCTCAATGGACCCTTTGGACAGTGGTAACATATCTGAGACTGAATCTATGGCAACTATGCCGTTTGATGACTCTGAAAGAGACATCATTCAGCAAGGGAAACCAGGGTGCCAAGAAACCACATCTGGTGGTGAGGCTGAACATACCAGGTATGTTACCTCATCTCCCCGTGATTATTCAAAAGAAGATGAGAGAAGCATACAAATCCTCATAAAAGACTTTCTGTCTATAATCTCAAACCTTGAATCCTTGGTTAGGACTTTAGAAGAATGGTCCGCCACTCAGCAACTTGAGATTGACAATCTCAAGGCTCAACTAGTTGAGAAACAGACCGAGAGATCGGTTAGACATGTACCTGTTCAGGTCTCATTGACTTCTTCCTCTAGCTCATCTAGCTCTCAAGATGATACTACCAAAAAGGGGGAGAATGTTCAGAGACAAACACTTGAGGACCCACAGACTCATACTTCAACCTCAACATCCTCTACTCCTGTCATCACTTTGTCTGAGCCATCTCAAGTTGTATTTCAAATCGACCCAAAGATGCTCAAAGATCTCTACAAACTCTTAACAAAGTTTCCGTTGTGATCCTCTACTAATCAGCCAAGCCCAGATGCTGCAATGATTTACTTCAAAGCTGAAGAGCTTCAGAGGCTAACTGCACCTTCTACCACTGTGGAAGAAGTTGGTCAACCTAAGGTCCACATGGAACCTAAGATTCATTTCGAAGGGGACATGGGGACTGATGGCCCAGCAACTGAAACAGCCGGGATAGAATCTGCATTTCCTCAAACTTCCAAAGGTGAAGTTAAAGCCTCGGAAGAACAAGCTGAGTCTTCCGAAGCTGAAATGGAAGTTGCGGAAGTATTATTCAAGATGTCCGAGGAACTGATCATCACAGATGCAATCGTATAAATGGCATCTGAGTGAACAGTGAGGACTTTTTGAATCCACCTCTATCCCAGACACCCTCTCTGCCTCTCTCACAATCAGTATTCACTATCCAAGATAACAAAGGGAAAATGAAGATGACTGCGGAAGAGCTTCAGGAAGAGGAGAAGATTGAGAAACTAAAGAAGAAAGGAAGACTTCTAACTGAGAAGTTGCTAGCTGCTAGTACAAAAGCAGCTGTAGCCAATCAGGAGGCTATCAATAATAAAAGGAGAGAAGAGATAATTGATCAGCTCATCCAATTAGGAGCTGCCAATGAGTAAACACTATTGCTACCACTAGAGGAGTTGGTGGAACTGGAAAAGGCAACCAGACTAAAACTTGAGAAACAACAAGAAGCGGCCAGGTTGGCCTTAGACAAAGAGAAAGAAGAAGAACAAAAGGAGGTTGACTTGCAGCAAAGGAGAGAAAGGATAGAAATTCTAATCTCCAGAGGCTTCAATCTTCAAGAACTCTCTCCACACGACAATGAAACAATCATTTGGCTCTACAACAAAGAGCAAGATCAAATGGAGAAAGAGAGAAGAAAGGCTACAAGAGAAAAGCTAAAGGAAAGGAAGTAGAAGGAGGAAGAAGCAAAGACCACTGCAACCAGAAAGCTCTGTGAAAAGGCCTAGATGAAGGACTATCTCTGGGCTCATGGCTTCTCTGGAAGGCAGGTGGGTCCCATGTCAGAGAGGACACTCTAATGGATTGTCAGCGAAATAAAGGCTAAAATCCGCTTGGGAAAGAGAAAAGAGACGTACAGAAGGGTAAAGGGGATGACCTTCATTGAAACTACTCAACCACAACCTGATCCCTCACCCTTACCCTTCACTATCAAGACTGAGCCCTTCACCCCTGAACCCACATCCTTACCCTCACCCGTCTCATCACCTCAACCACCTAAACTTCCCATCCTTTAACCAAAAACACTTACCAAAACCTTTGAATCACAACCTACCCAACAACCATCCCCTCAGCCTTCTCAACATCTCTCTCTTGAGGAGTGCAAGGTAATCAAGACTAAGCTCATCAACTGTACAACTTTAAGCGAAGTCTCATGTGATAAAGATTCCGTCAACACTACCTATGCTGATGGATCTTCTTGTTCCCTCACAAGAGATCAATTCCTTGATTTACCCAGAGGAACATTGGACCAGGCAGCTAGACTTCTGGTCTCAACTCAAATTCACTGAATGATGAAGAGAAGAAACTTAGAAGGAAACTGGTGACCTTGCTGGATACTAAGAAAGAGGACAAGATTCCCAGTCAGTCTCTTGTGCCTAGAAAAGGAATAATCCAGTGTAGGTTCGATGAAACTTCTCACAACTTTGTTGTTGAGAGGGAGAATGGCGAAGTCAACAAACTTAATGTAACCACTTTGTTACACTCCAACAGATTTGATATTGCTGAGTTAGCAAAGAAGCCATTCTCCAACCCCTCCAACTCTGAAGCTGCTGCACTCATCAGGGATCATCTCAGTAGTCTCCATCTAGCTGAGCTAACTGCAAAGGCCAAGATTGAAGAAGAGTTGAGATTGAGAAGACAGGAAGACAAGGAAAAACCTCCTACCAAAGGCACTGCCTTTCTAAAGATGGTAGAGGGTCGTGAATTGGAACCTAAAGTTAGATGGAAATATGATTACAGTTCCCATCAACTAACTCTTTTTAGAGGGCAACAACAAAGGGTACATATCATCCAAGGTGATAGACTGGACTTCCTGTCTACCAAGGATTTGTACAAACTTCTCAGCACCACATCAGGGAAGAACAAGGAAATAGATAAATATCTACTCTCCTTGGTGCTGAAAGTTTTGAGAAGCAGAAACAAGTCAGGTTTTGGTAGCATCAGCCTAGGGGGAGTTTGTTAGATCAAGAAGAAGGCTGGTGCAACCAAAACCAAATCACTTAGATAATTTTGGTGCTACATGCAAAGGCTTCCGAAGCTTAGCATGGAACTTCCGAAGGTTGTAAAGTTCTTCCGAAGATAAAGTGAAAGATGAGCTTCCAAAGACAGAACACTACTTCCAAAGTCAAGAGCTTGCTTCCGAAGGTTAAGTCTTAGGAGAGCAATCAGAAGACTATTTCCGAAGTATGAAGGAAAGAAGAAGTTCCCAATCCTTAGAAGAAGCAGCCTCTTCTAAAGTGTAAGTGGCTTCGGAAGTACTTGTTCTTCCGAAGCCATTTAACCTTTGGAAGACACTGCTATGAACCAGTGGACATAAGTATGGTCTCTGACACTTCGCTGCAGACCTTTGATACTGCATGAGGCTTTCTCAAAGAGCCATGTAGTTGACCATACTTTATTTCACTGATTACCTTTTTATGATAGTACATGTTACTAACTTTAGTTGGTGACAAAAGGTAAGTCAGGGACATGTCCTGACTACTAAATCTTAGATAAGACTTTATCTGAGATACTTTAAACTATAGTCTTGTAGTATAGGCTTTAGTTATAGGATCCCAGCTGGCATCAAAGTATATCTGGCTGTAGGTAGTATTATACATAGTTTCTCATTTTAAGTTGAAAAGATAAGCTTGTAAGAGTCTTGTAATATTTGAGTTGAGTAGCAATATATGCAAGTACCTTGAAAATTACTTTCTGTGTTCTGTATTACTTACTATATTGTGATAAACTCTTATTGACTCTATCTTCATCCGAGTGTTGTTCAAGTGAGTGTGAGAGAAAAACTAAGTGTTAAGTGACCCTTAACCGATCCTACAATTTCACAAGATTTACATGGGTCTTTTTCTTAAAACAAAAGGGTGAAACATCAGAAACATTAATGGACATTATGATCAAGATTGAGAACCAACTTGATGCAAAAGTTAAAATTTTTAGGAGTGACAATGGTATTGAATTTGTCAATTTTGAACTGGATTCATTTTGCAGGAGCAAAGGTAATGTAAGGTAATTCAGTGCACCAAGAACTCCACAACAAAATGGAGTGGCTGAAAGAAGAAACAGAACTCTCATTGAAGCAACCAAAACAATGCTAGCTAATTGACAATTTCCCATCACAATTTGGGCTGAGGCAGTGAATACTGCATGCAATGTTCAAAATAGAACATTAATTGTCAAAGAACACAACAAAACTCCTTATGAGTTCTTGTTTAAAAGAAAACCACACATATGATATCTTAGAGTTTTTGGGTGCATGTATCTGTTTTAAACACAAAAGAGTCATTGGGAAAATTTTCAAAAAAGCATATGATGGTTTCTTTGTTGGATATTCTTCAACATCTAAATCTTATAGGATCTATATTCCATAACATAACATTGTGGAAAAAACTCCTAATGTATCATTTGATGAATCTGTATTCACTAAATCAGTTAAAGGTTCATCATGGTTGTTTGACATAGATGCTCTGACTGAATCATTTAACTATGATTATTTGAACACTGCAGGATCTGATGAAGTATGTTATCCATTTGTTCCACCTCATATGAATGAAGTAACATTATCTGCTGATCCTCCAAGAATACACATATCCTCAGGTGGAAACACTTCAGCAACAGATACTGACACTGCATGTGGAAATGATGCCTTATCATCTGGAGAAGCTACTGTAACTCCTATGGAAGAGATAAATGATTCCGGAGAAGTTCCTTTAACTCCTACGGAAGAGATAAATGATTTCGTAGAAGTTCATATAACTCCTACAGAAGAGCAAACTGATTCTGAAGAAGCCACTACAGCTCTTGTAAAAGACAATCATAATGCTACTGACAATCAAGCTACTAAAGATCATTCAACACCACATGTTGAACATTTTGACTACTTCCTACACTCTCAACCTGGTTTGGATCAGTCTGCACCAATAGATATGACTAACCTGGGATCATCTATTCTAGTTGAATAAACTCCATCAACAAGAATCAATAAGACTCATCCAGTCAACAACATCATTGGAGATCTTACAAAGAGAACTACAAGAAGTCAAAGTGGTACTGCCAACATTTGTCTTTTCATTTATTTTCTTTCTCAAGTGGTTCCTCCGAACATCACTGCTGCTTTAAAGGATAATAGCTGGATTGAAGCTATGCAAGAAGAGCTTCAACAATTTAGATAGCAAAATGTATGGTCTCTTGTTGATTTACAAGAAGGCTAACATCCTATTGGTACGAGGTGGCTATACAAAAACAAACTTGATGATAGAGGGATCATTGTAAGAAATAAGGCAAGCTTGATTGCACAAGGATACACACAAGAAGAGGGAATAGACTATGATGAATTTTTTGTACTAGTTGCAAGAATTGAAGCCATAAGAGTGTTCCTAGCTTATGCATCATATAAGAAGTTCACTGTGTATCAGATGGATGTCAAGTGTGCATTCCTATATGAGAAAATTGATGAGGAAGTCTATGTGTCACAACCCCTTGGTTTTGAAGATCCTCATTATCCACATAGGGTATAATGTAACATCTTGTATTTTTGGTTAACTAATAGTTAACCTCGTTTATTCTTGTAAGGACTATTAATGCTTTTCATGAAACTTGTGGCTATTTGTGCTTATCTATTAGTTAGTCTTTAATTCTTTAATGCAAAAAGATTATAGTTTATCTATTAAATTGAACATGATAATAATCACAAAAATAATAACAATAATAACTATTTATAAGAGTAATAATTATGTTATAATAAATACTAAAAATAATAGCAAGTTCTAATAATAATAATAATAATAATAATAATAATTGTAACAATAATAATAATAATTTATAAAAAAATTATTAAAGTTAAAAGATGGTTATAACTTGGATTTAAGAAGTTAAGAGGGCCTTGTTGTCATTTTATAAACATTAAATAAAAGGTTTTTACATGAAATAATAAAGAAGGAAATCTTCAGGGACCATAAGTGTAAATTCTTCAAAAACCAACCCATTCCCCCTTAATTCCCGTAGATTCGGCAGCCGCCGCCGGTAGAGCTCCGGCGAGCTCCGGCGAGGCTTAAAACGCCACAAAATGCCTTTAATCAATACTCCAAATCACCCCAATCGCATCATTAACATGATTCGAAAGCCGTTATGAACCTTAAACACATCTAAACGCCGGTTACAAACACAATTGACCGAGTAACCGGCAATTCATAAATCATCGAGCCGTTCGACATCTAAAACGCAATAATAATAAAAATAATTGCACCTACATGATCGTTAATCGTACCTAAACTCCTACGCAACATAATTCTACCTGAATCGCACTTAAACAATCCAATCTACTCTCACTTTAACCGCGAACCTGCAACCACTCGAACACCACCATACGAGCCTTCTAACCACGAATTGGTAGAGGGCTTTACATCGGGAACACTATCTGAAGCTTCACACGAAGTTAATTTGATTTTCATAAACTTTTGCACACGAATTGGGTTCCAATTTCATCACAGCTTGTTCCTTCATCGTTTTTGGACTTGTTAACTTCAAAAAGGTAATGAAACCACCTACACATTCGTTTCTTCATAAGGAACAATAGCCCTATGGTTATCGGTGTCCATGGAGTCGATTTGTGAACCAATTTAAGATAAATTGAACCTAGGGTTCATGTGTTTTGGGGGGGATTTGTAACTGATATTTTTAAGAAATGGATACCAAGATAAACCGCGGCCCAAAGCCTTGGTTACTGGTTCCCCACTCGTCTGCTAACCTAGAGGTCCCGGTTCGAACCCGGGCACCCTCAACATTTTTTTAGCTTTTTCGGCCTTTAAAAAGGTATATAAAATTTTATGAAAATTATAAAATTTTTTTTTGTAAACCTTGGTTATTTTTAAAACTATCCTATTATTTCCTATAAATTTATTTCCATAATTACCTTAACAATTTTCTTATAAATAATATTAACAAATATTATGCTTAGATTATTCTTATAAAAATAGACTTTTTATAACATTTTAAATCATCTAATTATTATTTGGACACTAAAGATTTTATAATTATGAATTAATCATGGTTGTTATAGAATTTATATATTTTATAATCCAATTTCACAAAATTGCTATAAAAGATTTAATTTCTTTAAAGTTTCATATATGATATTTTTTCTTAGACTAAAATATATATATGATTTCATTAACCAACGTTATCTAAATATTAAAACCCCCAAATACTAAAATTGAAACCTAGTCTCGTTTAACCATTAAATATATTATTAAACTTTAACCTTGTAAATGTATATTTGTTTTAGGTGTATTGTGAAAAACTACGTTGAAACGTTGCTTATTATCATTCATATTAATCATCAATTATATATTATTTGATCAAGTGAGTATTTCTATACCCCTTTTTATAGTTTTACACTTTGGGGTGAAACATGTTACTTTATAAACATTGCACTTGTAAACACGTTTGATTCTTGTAAACTTATAGCATTTCACCTG
Organism: Flaveria trinervia; assembly: GCA_025506515.1. Lineage (NCBI taxonomy): Eukaryota > Viridiplantae > Streptophyta > Magnoliopsida > Asterales > Asteraceae > Flaveria > Flaveria trinervia. The sequence continues at coordinate 53,148,536 of CM046444.1, read as the reverse complement.
TATGTTGTGGTTAGTTGAACTTTGTGGCTACCATGTAATGTGGAATATATGTACAATCATTAACTATTGCTAACCTAGCGAAGTCATAGATCTATGGGCCAGACAAGCCTGCTTGGTTGATCCAAGTACACTTAGCTAATCGTATATACTTTTAAACGTTTGAGACTTGTAAAACTTTGTCGAGGTTTGATTGTGAATCTGTCTTAAATCCCTAGTTTACTTTGTTCTCTAATTTACAACATGAATTGCCATCTTTTATATACTTATGTATTACAAACTATGGAAATCTCACCAACATTATTGTCGACCTTTTATTTTTAACATGTTTCAGGAAATACTCAAGCTTGATTTCTACTCATTAAAGCATACACATCTAGGAATGGACCTAGATAAATAAGTGAAATAAAATGACTTGTTACATTTTATGTTATGCTTTTAATTTCTTTGAGACTTATGATTGTAATAGTACAATTGGAACTTATGTTAATATATATTTGGGTTATTAATAGCGTTATGTGACTGTGAACGATCTTAACTCTCACTCCTCGACGTTTTCGCCGTCAAGGTTGGGTGTGACATATACAAGCTAGATAAAGCCTTGTATGGTCTTCACCAAGCACCAAGAAAGTGGTATGAAACATTATCATCTTTCTTGCTCAAGCATGGCTACAAAAGAGAAACCATTGATCAGACACTCTTTCTTAACATGAACATCAAGATCTCTTAGTTGTTCAAATATATGTTGATGACATTATATTTGGATCAACCAATAAGAGATTGTGTGTAAATTTTGAAGAGTTGATGAAATCTGAATTTCAGATGAGTTCAATGGGTGAATTGACTTTCTTTCTTGGTCTTCAAGTTCATCAAAAATTAGATGGGATATTCATCAATCAATAAAAATATATACATCAAATTTTGAAGAAATACAATCATGCTGATGTATCCTCATGCAAAACATCAGCTTCAATAATTGATAAGATTGTACTTGATCCTTCAGGAAAATCTATTGATAAAAAATATATAGATCAATGATAGAATCACTTATGTATCTAACTACCAGTAGACCTGACATTATGTTTGCTGTGTGTGTGCTAGGTACCAATCTGATCCAAAGGAGTCTCATCTGAATGCCGTGAAAAGGATTTTTAGATATCTCAAAGGAAAACCAGGACTTGGTCTTTGGTATCCAAAGGATGGTGACTTTACACTCTACTCATACTCAGACAGTGACTATGGTGGTTGTAACAGTAACAGAAAATCCACAACTGGTGGATGTCAAATCATAGGACCAAGACTAGTATCATGACAGTGCAAGAAACAAACCAATGTCTCTGTATCCACAGCTGAGGCTGAGTACATAGCTGCTTCAGCTGGTTGTTTTCAAGTCCTTTGGTTGCAAAACCAATTGCTTGACTATGGTTACAACTTCCTTTAAACTTCAATTTACATAGACAATTTTGCTGCTATGTTTATAACTGCTAATCTTGTGCAACATAGTAAAACAAAACATATTGAAATAAGATATCATTTTCTGAGAGATTGCTCAGAAAAGGGTTTGATTAAGTTAGTCAAAGTGGATACAACAAATCAGCTTGCTGATTTATTCACTAAAGCCTTTGATTCAGTTAGATTTAATTTTCTAATTGAGTATCTGGGTATGATTAACTTAGATTAATCAATTTGAACAAACAAAATACTATGTCTAATGCTGCTTCAGCATGACATATGCTTGGGAAATGATAGTACACTATATCTTTGCTTATTCCTGAATTCTTAAATATCATTAAATCTGAGCTAGTTTTTTGATATGTGAGTAGGTTCATCTTGAGTGGAAACTACACTTAGTGCATGCCAAACATAATTCAAAATGATTTTTTTATGGGAAACTTCATTTTGAGGATACAAAGTGAGTCTTATTCTGATGTGATCAAGTCACTCATCCAAGTACACTATGTACCGACACTTTATAATATCTATCTTTGCAAATCATACACCCTCTATTTTGTGTAAACAAAGACCTGGGTGTATGATCACCATACTGTATATCAGTTATCAAAGGTGAAAAGATCATGATCCTCATCATCCCTCTACTTTGTGTAAACAAAGACTTGGGTTAAAGGCACCTTTGTTTTACGTGAGTAAAGACCTGGTGACCTAATGATGATCATATCTAAGCTCTCAAAAGAATCCTATGTGATCAATTATACATTTATCTAGAGCTTTTATATCAATGCATTAATGAGATGTCAAATGCATCTCAAGATAGAACTTATAACTTAAAGTACATAGTTATTAAGTGTGAAAAAGTGATGATTTGACTTGCAAAGGGAGGACAAAATCTTTGAATTAAATGTGAAGCCCATAACAGTTATTTCCTAATCAATATGAAAACATGATAAACAACATTCCTAGTTAATACATTAGCTCTTGTATGGATTTAAGTGGACAATATACTTGCAATAAGAATTATGTTCAAGTATCAATTCAACAAAATAAATCATGAGGAAGAGGCTTAGCATTATAGTATGATCCCATCATATGTGTATATGCCTGAGCATCATCATACAGTTAAATAACACTAATGATATTCTTCTTAGAAATTTATGATAAATGCATACTGTCATCATTAATCACAAATTTAGGGCGAGTAGAATTCATGAAGATAAGTTTATCAATCAGCAGCTTTGTCAATTTATTAATAATTGAAGGAATTGGAACCTGAGCACCAACTTAGCTCCTGGATACATGAAGTTTTTCTTTTAAATTATTTAAGCTTTCTTGTACTCAATTGTTATGTATACAAAGTGAACAAGGTCCAATAGCAACAAATGGTCTAAGCAGTGGACTTGGACCATACAACAAAATAAGTTTTTCTTCACAAGTGTTTCATAAGCATCAGCAGATGCTACAGTGCCGTCTTAAGCATCAGCAAAAATACAGTGTGTGGAAAATTTGAGTGTCTATCCGTAGATTGGTAAACTATGGATGAGCAAAGATCAACAAATATAATTTATTTCATAGTTTGGTAACCTATGAAAATTTAAGTTATACTTCATCAGTAGAAGTTGTTAAGACATCCGCAAATGATTTATGGAATCCGTAGATGATCTACGGAAGAACTTAAAACAAAGAAAATTGTTGAGGGTCCCACTTTATTAAATAAATAAAATTAATGTGCCTGAGAAAGTATAAATGATGTTCTTTGACTTTAAAATTCATTATCGCTTTTTCAGTTCACTTTTTCAGTTCACTTTTTCAAACCTAGAAAAACACGCACTCAACAAACTTTTCCCCCTTCTATAATATTCAAAAATTACCAAATCAAAACATCAACAAACATATATTTCTGCTCTCAAATCACTATGTTCAAGGAAAAACATGTCGTAATGTTCAATAATGAACCGTTTGATTCTCGTACAATCTCACAACTGTTCGTATTCTCATATCAATAATGTGATTCTAACGAAATATTCTTTATTCTTATAAACAGATGCATAATCGGTTTGCGAGAGAGCACAATGTGTGTGCTTTCTTAAACCTTGATGACCCTATCTCAGAAGGGTGTCAAGACATTATCCGATGTCTAAGAAAATCCAGGCTGTTCTATGCCTTATTAGCAGAGCCCGTGATTCATCAATCGCACATAACTGATTTCTAGAATTCCACCCACTAGAAGAAGATGATCAAGTTATTGTGGCTGATGTGAAGATTCAAAGACCGAGAGTGGATGAACAGATAATAAGAAAGGTTCTTGAGTTGGGAGATGTAGAAGCTGGTCACCTTGATATATTCGATAATCAATACATAGAGAAAGTCTTTCTTCTGATGGGGTATGATGGTGACTTCGAGAAGGGAGAAATCAAGAAAGGAAGACTTCGCAAGCCATACAGATTTCTCTGTCACACTTATCTTAAGTGCACCTCAAACAGGAAATCTGGACTTGATAGATTTTCAAGGCATATCTCTTCAGGCATTATTAATGTCTTTGAGGGAAGAACCTATAATACTCAAAGTACATCTTCAACTGTTTATGTGATTAGATCAAAGTATAGAAGTCTGACAAGATGTATATATTTCCAAGGTTTCTACAACTGATCATCAATGCTGATCTGCCTGGGACTGCTATAGATGGTGATGTGTTTGTTCAAGCACACCTAGGTAGATCTATTCTGAATAAAATATCCGGGAAGTATGAAGGTGAAGACATGCCCATGTTTGCTCATGTGATAGATGCTAATGACAATATTCCCTAAGAGCTTGTGTGGGAAGGTCAACAGGAGGATTCTTCAACCAACTCTATTCAAGCCGCACACTCACCAATTCTATCACCCATTCAACAAAAACATCTATCTCCACAACCCCTTCTCCTACAAATCAAATACTCAACCCATCTCACCCACTCACTCTGTTCACTATCAACAATCTCCCTCAGCCAATCAAAACACTGTCTCTCAAGCCAGTATTGTTCATTATCATTATCCAAGACTGAATCTCTGTCCATTCAAATAATACTAAACCAGTTTCTCCAATCATTGTCAATCAGTAGCAACAACAACCACAACATAATGAGCATGATGAATCAAAATATGAATGCTCCAGGTCAGCAAGTGTGGCTCATACTAAAGATTATAAAGATGAAATTGCTGATCAACAAGAAGAAGAAGATAAGTATGAGGAAGTTATTGCCTATGATGAAGATGACATCAGTGATGAGGACATCCCAGTAAGCAAAAGCTATCTGGTGGCTGAATACAACAAGCTTGTGATAAAGTCTAACTGCAGAAAGAAAAGAGCTGAAAGGGATTGTTAAAGAAAAGGATGCTCAGCTGATGTAGCAAAAAGCAATCATCACAAGATTAAGAGAAGATACTCAATGCAAAAATATAATCATTGATGCTCTTCTGAATCTTGTTAAAGAACAAAAGGAATCTATTGCTAATCAAAAGGCAGAAATAGAAAAGCTTGTGCTGGAGAGCAACCAAGCTAACAAGACTATTGAAGAACAACATGCTGAGGTACAAAGAAAGAATGAAGAGGTTGAGGAGCTGAAGATGAAAATAAGTGCCTTGGAATCTAAGTCTGCCACTACATCAATACAACCAAAAGAACTTGCAACATCCTCTAAGCAACTGATTCTATATTCAAGGAAGAGAAAGTACTTAGGCTCTACAAAAATACAAGTAATCAATGTTGATGATTCTCCTAAAAGATCAAGGCACACATCTTCAGAGCACACTGCTTCAGTGAATGTTTCAACATCAAAGCCAGTTACTGCTGATACAGTTGAGAGTGATGCTGAATGGAAAGAGCTGACTGAAGAGGATTCTAACGAAGAACAAGAAGAATCAAAGGTGATGATCTTTTGACAACAAAAGACATAATGGAAGAAAGGCCAGAGTCATCCGTGGTTATGACCCTGATCAATCATGGGTTCCCATTTGACATGGTTGAAAGGATGAACTTGACTGAGATGAAAGACACGCTGAAAGAGTTTGAGTTTGCCAGATTCATAATTCCAAATTGTGACTATGAAGCATTCACTACTTTTCAGCCATTCAGAAAATCAAGAAAGATCTAGGTCACTGTGACACAACAAAGCTTAGCAAAATATGATATGTTGGTTACAGAGTCACAACTATAAGGCTCATGAGCTTAAAGGAAGAAGCGTTTCTGAGCTGAGAAGAATGATGGCACATGTAATGTCTATTGAACTTGATACTAGAGTGAGATTCAGAATTGAAGCTCCAAAGCCTGGTCATTACAACAAATCTCCTGATGAACCAATTACAGTTGAAAGCACAGCTCAACACAAAGAAAAAGACAAACTTATCAGAGAACCAAGAGCAGTCATTCCTGGAAAAGTGTGGCCATTGGGGACAACAGTCAGAGAAATCACAGAGAAGAAGTCTACATTGATAGAATTGTTTGATCACATCACCAATCCAACCTCTATGGAAGACAACAGAATCATGGCATGGAAGTATGATCAAGATGGGCTGTGCTATCACCAAGAGAACGTCTGGAAGGGTTCAATACTTCCAATATGTAGCATCAGTACTGTGCCTACCTGAATGTGATCTTAAAGATCTGCAAAGCTTGATTATTTCTAACTATCCTGTTCACCCAAGAGGAAGAGACTTCTCTATGTTAGTAGGAAAGCTAAAAACGAAATTCAGAGATGATGTGCTTAAGGAAGCCAAGAGAGAGGATGATGAGCACGAAAGAAGGTTACAAAGAATGAAAAGAACAAAATCTAACTCCTCTACTATGGTGGATGATGAGTTCTTGAAGTGGGTTGGATGTCAAAGCAATAAGTCAGCTAATGTTAAAAGCAAAAATGGGAATCAATATACATATCCCATAACAGAATGGGGATATGTTGAGAAAACCAAAGAATTAGTGCTATTGAGGAACGCAGAAGGAAAGAAAGTTGAAAAAATCAAAATTTTTGACCTAGTAGAGATCAAACTGCTCCACCCTAGCTATACATCATACCTTCATGACAAATTCTTCCCAAAGCTAACTGATGAAAGGGCTCAGAATGACTTATGTCTACATGCGCACATGATTCAAGTTGTGGATAAGCTGAATGCCAAAGCATACAAGAGAAGAAGATATAATGTTGAGATGCTAAAAGGAGCTAACATTGAAAATGTTTCAGAACTGATAATCTCAGAAGAAGATGAGTTGGAAATAGTCAATAACCAATGTGTGGTGGAAACTTTGACTATAGAAGAAGACATCCTGGGATTGAGCTTTCATACTCTTAAAAAGATATGCAGAATGGAGATCAAATACAAGTATGATGATCAAAAGGATGCAATATCTTACTTCAACAAAAGAATGGTGTCAAGATTGAAAGATCTTTCACTTTTGAAGAGCTAATCAAGTGTCTAAGCCTAAAGGGGAGTATTGTTAGGTCTAGGATCTGTAAATCTAGTCCATTTTGTATAGGCTTAGCACTTGAATTAATATCTGTAATGAATGGTTGTAATTTATTATTGTGTATGCATTAAATGTATAGGTTAACCCATATATATATATGTGTGTGTGTGTGTTGATTTATGTATATTTGCAGGTATATACAATATACTTAATCAATTTATGAAATTGACGTAAGAAACATCTACGGATGAATATTTTGTTCTTCCGTAGATATGTTTCTTACAAGTAACAAACATCCGAAGATCATCTGCGGATGAACCATCAACTATAGGAAAGTGAGAATTCCAAGTGAAGATTCCTGCGGAAGAACAAGATTCCTGCGAAAGAACAATTGCTTCAGAAGAAACAGTTTGCTGTGGAAGAACAAGATTCCTACAGAAGAACAATTGATTCGGAAGAACAACCAACTACAGAAGACAATACTCTTGCGGAGTCCAAACACTTGCACTCAAACAATACAAGTGTTACAAGTCAACAAGTCAGTTATGTGAATCCCAAGAAATCCGAAGATTCCTTAACGGAAACAATTTAAATCCCAAGAGATTCTATGTTTCCTTAACAGAAACATCATCGTCTATATATTTGGATCCTAGGTTTCGAATCAAACAACGACAACAGCAATATGACGATTCCACAACAGAAAAACATCACACCACCAAACCCTAGCAGCCGTCACATCAAATTCAATATCATTTTTTTAGTTATTTGTAATCATTAACGTGTTTTTAATGAAATACATTTGATTTAAACAAATCATTAGTTGTATTTCATCAATCGTGTTCTTGAATATTTATTGATATTGATAAACATTTAATACGAACAATTAAACCAAGCCAACATTGATTCCGCAAATGTTGACTTGACATCAACTAACGTTGATAATTCTTGATTGCGATCCTTGGATTCATAGTAGCATTTATAGTGTTCAACTAAAAAAGGAAAGTAACCGGTCAACAATAAAGTTTAATGCTAAACCGTTCTTAAGCAGGTCTTTTCGATCAGCAACACTCAGTGTTTGATTCTTATAAGCAACAACAAACATAAATTGAAAGTCCTGTTGCTACAGTTGTTTAATCATATCAGTTGCTAAGTTATTTGATTAGTAGCTTGATTTGGATATCAATAGATAGATTACAAAGTTCATAATCATCAGTAACGGAATGTGTTTTTCTTCTTCAGCAACGAACATTTACATGAGTAGCAATATATCCTTTTTGAAGCTAAGACAAAAATGATATTGAAGCTTGCATTTTTACTACCATTAGCAATCCTTTTAACTACTTAAGACATAATTTGATGCTAAAGTTTACATGCTTCAGTACGGTAAGCTTTTTTCTGCTACCAATGAATCATCTTTTGCCACTAAAGACAGTAAACTACTACCAATGGCAACTTTTTAGTACCGAAAATAGCTCTTGTCGAAGGTTAATCGGGGAGTACCAAAGACATGCTATATATTAATGCCAAAAAGGCATGCTTCTTGTGGTTCCAGTGAAGACAATATTTTTGATTCTAAAAATGTCTTTTCTACTGATATATATGTTCTTTTTAGTAGCAAATCTATTTGTAGCATAACATTGTTTCAATATTCTTGCAAGTACACAAGATTAAGATCTCTATAACCGGTTTCGTCATCATTAGAGAAGTGGGGTTCTTGTAGAGGAGGACAAACACCCTAAACATTAATTCCTTGCCTTGGTAATAGATCGAAAACCATCGGGAGGATATAGAGAAGGGGGAGAACTACAATGAAGATGATGAAATTATTAAATGATCATACTAGCTAAGTTGTAACATGTCTCACTTGGTAGCAATCTAGGGGGGAAATGATGAGATTATTTGAGGCTGATTAAAAAAGTTGCTACGATCATATTCAAATGAAAAAGTTCCCGATTTTGTTTTCATTAAATGTTGTTAAAAATAAGGTTCTATTTTGCACAACAGTTCTCATGAATGGGATTGTTAGGAATCAAGTCTCTCTCATGTCTTTCATTCATCATTGAACCTTTATTCTATCACATGTCCCGGAGAGGGTGGATATATAAAGCCTACATTGATACACACCCTATGCATTTAATTCATTTAGAAAGAATCAACAAAAAAAATGTTTAAACTTAGGAGGAACTCAATCAGAAGGGAGGACTTTAGAACTACAAGATGTTTGTTAGGAGCTCCATATGCAAAATGAGGTTCCCCTATCAAAGAAACATAAAATATATCTTCACAAAAACCAGACTTTAATGCATTCATTAATGATTATTTGGTTCATTGTATTATCTCGTATGTATCTTCTATCCAACCAAATAGGGGGACATTGTTGGTTTTTGAGCTAACAATGATTTGGATAAATAAAAAGAAAATTTCAATAAATTTTGAAATACAATGCAATGCAGCTGAAGAGGAGTAACAAAGACGAAAAAACTCAAAGACTTGTTCATCATTGTCATCATCATCTGATTATTGGTAATAATGAAATTTATAAATAAACCACAAAAGTCTAAGCCTACTGGATTATTTGATTATTGGTAATTTTAATGTTATTAAGGCTATCTTAGTTTACTAAATTTACTCAAGACCACAATGATATCACATTAAACCTTTATACAAGTAAGGAGGATTCAAGGACATATTTTGTTTAAGGATATTATAATCTCTAGAATCAAGTAATATTTGGGGTTCTAGGGACGAAGCCCATTGGCCAATGGGGGTTACATAGGGCCATTTCCCCTTGGTGACGTTCAAGGCAGCACCCGATGGGGTCCAAGGGAAAGTGCTCCATCACTGGAAGTTGTTTTGAAAATGCGTGCATGACAAAACGTTGCATGAGGTTGATAAAATAGAAGTAAACCGCTACTGATTATTTGTAGTAACTAGGATGATTAATGGCATGTTGGTCCACTAGTGAGCAACACTTAATCAGCTTACAACATAGCTGTAGTTGCAACTATACATTAGTGGTAACCAAGTTTCAGTGACAACTTGATAAACAATAGTGAAATTGATTATCATTAGCAAGTAGATCAGCAACAATTTGTTGGTGATGAGCAAGCCATGTATCAGTAGCTTATTTACTATTATTGGAATTAGTGCCAAGATTCTTCCACAGATGTAACTTTGTAACTCCTATAATTACAAACGCTTACTTTAAGTTATCAACTCAAATGCTATGATAGTTCATTCTCTGTATAAAGAAAATCTTTGGTCAAATTTTCACATCAAATACATACAAGAGTTATGGTACATGTTTTCAAACATAATTTGCTTACTTATTTTTTTTTGTTACCCGAATGAAGCGTTTAGAATACCACCAAAATAACTTTATTCTAAAAATGATCTCACATAATTCAAAAGATTATAAGGAAAACTCCAAACAGTAAAATCTAAAAATTATGGAAATACCAGAAATTAATAATATTATAAATCTTGTGAAAAGTACTTGCTCGATCTAACCTAATAGTAACCCTACAAACTTGAAAAAATGGCTCACTTTATAAACATACGCCAACCGCATCCGTTGACCAAATGGCTTGTGTTTGACATCTATAGTCACCATACATTTTGCCAATGTCACCAACAAGTAAAAAATGAAAAGATAAATATTTTAAAAGTTATAACAATTTATAGTTATATGTTCAGACTTTATAAGTTGTAATTAAATAAGTTATTATTATTCGGACAATTAGTCAACATGTTGACGAAGCCCACTTAAGTGACTTAAATGTCGCGATCCATTCATACTAAATTTATCAATTTACAAGTCCAAAAATAGTGTTGATTCCACAACAATAATAGTTGAAAGTAAGGTTATGTTTAATAAATAACATAAAACTTCTAAATCATTTTAATATCCTACTGCCTTTAATTGAAAAGGCCAACCTAAAATGTTCATAAAAGTGGGAAACGATGTTTACTGTTCGATTGGTTTTGACAAAAAACTCGTGTTATTGAAGATAAAATATCCACACCAGCTAGGTCGGTTTAGCGAACCGGTTAGAAAGGTTTGATGATGTGGTTCCAAACTTATATTTCTGAAGTTACAAAATCATTCGTTTGTATCAAATTAATAAAAACAGTAAAAATTATTAACGTCAAAAATTGTAATTGCCAGTTTCAGTTTATTTGCCGATTCCAAGTTCTAAACCATCAACTGAACCACTAGACCTAGTTTTCTCAAACATGCTGAATTATTCATTTAGATCAAATTTAATTGGTTTCAACGCTCTTTAACACTTCTACTAGTACTGTTTGGTGCATAAAACATGACTCACGATACATCTCTTACACATGACAATGTGGATGGGCGTAAGGTGGTACATCCATACACATGTGAAATTTTATTGTATTATGCCAAGACGAACACTTACAGGTCATGTCTACAATTACACAAATTCGTTTAGAGTACGTGAACCATATCAATGTTTTACCCTCAAAAGATTGTTAAGAAAATGTAAGATTTAACACAGGTTAATCACACAAATGATGTAGACAGACACGATTTATACCAAAATAACAAAAACACTCGATCTTCATAATCTTTGGTCTTCACCATGCTGAATGCAGGTGTCAATTTGTGCAGCTACTGTGTATGAAGAGAACATACAGATGCAATTAAGTTGATCAACAACCAGAGACGTAACAAGAGGTTGCAGCAGGTCAAATACATTGAAACTCAGCTAAAGTGTGTTTTTATTTAATGCATAAGACCCTCGTGAATCAATTTATTATCATAAACTTTTCCCATTTCATCCATTGCCCAACCCCTTTTAGTGACCCACCCATCCTACCACCTATAATATTATAAAATAAACGAACAACTAAACAAGAATCGCGGCTCGCTTCTAGCAGAATATATTAGCAATTGTGCATAATTCATACCCATATCCTGATCTTTCTATCTCAATTTCCCCACTCCTTTAAAGTGCTTCAGCGATCAAAAATAGAAGTAGCAATAAAACTGGAGATCTGAAATAACCAATAATGGCAACAAGGGCGTATGAAGCAATCCAAACAGCAGCTGCGTGTAATGAATTTAGGACACCTGGATAAGCCATACAAAGCAGGAAAGCATACCAGTAAACCTGAAACAACAATAAACACACTTCAGTAAACCTGAATCACTAATTACTGATGAGATGCCATGTGATATATAATATATGAGCTTGAGAAGTATGACAACAATGACACAAGATTCATTGATTATAAAGAATAGGCTTGATCATAATTATCAAGCTTTTTAAATTGAACATAGCATATGCCAAACGTAGAAGGCAAAACTCAGCGGAACCTCTTGGGATATAGATATTTTTAGTCTAGTCGGATAAAAATTTATAATTATCATCTTAAAACCAGAATGTTTTTATGTACAAGATCAATTTTCTTTATCCTCTATCAAGCTCCAAGCAACTAGAATAACATTAGACAAGTATATTATCCTAGTAAAAAATTAACACACGTGTCTATATGATCTAAAGTCATTTAATCCTTGTTAAGCCTGCTTTAATTTCTGTTTTTGTTCAAAAAACACCACATTTTGAAATTGAAAAATACCAAATTGCAACTTGCAAATCAAACCATTGCAACAACACTAAGAACCACACACAACAAAAGCTGTATCACTTTGAAGAGGTGTTTAGTGATCACAGAAACTTCAGTTTCAAAATTTAACATTAAGGATCAAACTGCTTAACATCCAAACACCCATCTATACCTAAAACCCCTTTGATGATTTCATACAAAGTTCAACCAATCATTTCACAACGCAAGAAACATAATCTTCAAAATCCAAACTACCCAACGCAAATGCATCAAACCGATTGTCACAAAAGTCAAAATAAGATCGAATTAACAGCAAAAAGAAGGACAATTGGTTCATTGTTCGTAAAGTACTCAGAGGGGAAGAATGTTATACCTTGTAATGAGGATGGCGATTGATGAAGAGAGAAGGGGAGAGAGATTAGGGTTTAATTGTTTGATTGCAAGAGGGATTTCGTCTGGATGAAGAAAAGACAAATTCCCCTGTGGTGATGCTAGGGCATTCACCTTTAGGAATTCTCTTGCCTGTGATTGTGATTGTGATTGTGAAATTGTTCCTTTTATCGTTGTCATCATAAATAGTGGGATTCTTCAACAAAATCAATAACACGATAGCCCCAGATCTCTAGAATTCTTTGTTCATGTTGATTTTACTTTTGGTATGTAAATATAAATATAAAAAAAATTATAAAGAAGGATAAAAAATTATTTATATGAACATAACACATATATTCCATTATTCTCTACTATAAATAGTTATGTAATCCGTCACTTAAATAGATGCCTTGACCTTGACTAAGAATTTTAACATTGAATTGTAAGTTGATGCAACGTTGAATTCTACGGACTTTACACACGTGATTTTTTGTAATGTATGATTTGAGCCTAGAATATACCAGTAGACTTTGGAGATGGTGACAATAGACGTTCATTGGATTGGATTTAGCATGATGGTTTTATGCTTAAAATTTGATTAAGGGCTTACAAATCATAAAATATGAAACTTAAAAACACAACAAAACCCATACATATGAGGACTTTGTATAAATTCTACTAAATAGACATGGGGGGTTGACACCTTCATGCCCTTTGCAACTGAGAATCAAAAGGGGGAAGCCTCCTTTGTTTTTCATTCTTTCATTTCACATAACTTGTAAGGATTCCAATAAGTCTGATGTAATCTAAACATTCAGAACACCCAAAATCTTTCTGCATGCATGCACCAAAAAACTGAAATAGAAATGCTTTGGAAATTTTACACCTTGCACTAGAAATATTCTAGTGTAAAATCTTCCTAAGCCAAAACCAACATCTTCCGAAGACAAAAGTGAAGTCTTTCGGAGCTTCAAGACAAAGTTTTCCAAAGCTAAAGAGTAAAGACATATTTCTTCCGAATACTTTTATGGATATGCTTTTATCTGATGTATTTTACCATAAAGCTGGACCACTTTTCTGTTGTAACTCGGTTCAGTCACCAACTTACATGAGTTAGTGAAAAGGTCCATGCTTTTGGTAAACTGTACATTAAGGTCTTGAGTTTGAGCTTTCTACTTTATGTACTTTTATCCTTTTTATAATATATTAGGATTTAAGCTATGGCATGTCATAGTCACCAGTCAAAAGATAATTTGCCTTCTGACTCTACATTTGATTTTGTTGTTTAGTCTTATGTATCCAGCTGACCTTCAAAGTATGGTTGGCTGTAAAATGTAGTATATGTATCTCAAGTACCTGTAACTTTTCATTATGCTTTGTAACATTTTGTAATAGAACTTGAGAAGCAATATACAACATTCTTGAAACCAAAATACTTGTGTTGTTATCTTGTTTAGTCTCTCATTTACTTGTGTTCTTAGCATCTTTTATTCTAGTTAACCAGTTCCCTATTTGATCTGTTAAGTGTTCTAAGGAACCCTCCTCAATTGTGTTGTTATGTTGTAAAGGGCATTACCCCTTTTAACGGTCCTGCATTTGGTATCAGAGTGTTTCAGGCTCTTGATATAAGATTTCACCATCTTAAGATCCCTCACATACATAAAACACTTAATAACTCAAATGGCAGCTATTACTAAGGCTGATATGGAAACTGGAACTATGACAAAGTCTCCACTGATCACTCCTGAAGGCTTTGATACTTGGTGTCGAAGAATGGAAGGCTTTATCAAGTCTCAAGACTCTAGAATGTGGGACTCTGTTGTTAAAGGACCTTACATACCAAGCACCTCTTCTGCTACTAGTGGTGGTATGATTCCAAAGGCTGTGGCTGATTTCTCTAATGAAGACAGGAAGAGAATAGAGATTGATCAAAAGGCCATGACAACCGTTCAAACTGCTCTTCCAAACTCTATCTACAAAGGCTTCAAGAAGTGCAAGACTTCCAAGCAACTATTGGAAGCACTGAAGCTTATGTATGAGGGATTCAATGAAGCAAAGGAGAACAAGAAGGATCTCCTCAAGCAGCAGTTTGAAAACCTCACCTTCAAGGTAGGTGAAACCATGACTCAACAATAATTCAGGTATGTTAAGATTGTAGATACTCTAATGGATGTTGGAGTAACTCTTAAGAAAAAGGACATTATGAGGAAATTTATGTCCTCTTTTCCTAGACAATGGACACATTACTGTATTGTTATCAAGAGGATTGAGAACCTTACAAAAATACTCTTACAAAGTTGTATGGTATTCTCAATGGATACCAGATGGAGATGAACATGCAAAACTCATCTGGTAACTCTAGCAATCAACTGAGTTCAGCCCTCCATGTGGTTGAAAGGGATAGCATTGAACCACAACATTATCTCATATGCTACCCTGACAACTCATAAAAGGGTCCATTCATCACCTTCCCATAAACTCCAAGAGAAAGTTACACTCAAGGAAGCCCCTTCCAAGAGACAAGTTCTTCTCAGGCTTTTGTTTCTGCTGATGAATCCACAGGAAACTTTCTCTTCACCCTTGAAGACTTGGACTGTATCCATCCAGATGATCTGGAATATATGGAGATAGTTCAGCAAATGGCTTTTCTCACTCACAGAGCCAAGAAGTTTTACAAAAGGACATGAAGGAAGTTTCCTAGCAATGCAACCAGTAAAAAGTTTGGGCTAGATAAAAGCAAGGTAAAGTGTTACAACTGTAGCCAGATGGGACACTTTATTAGAGAGTGTAAGTCACTAAGAACAAGGTGGCCAGACTCAAGCTAGACCAAACTACATTAAAAGAGCTCCCCAGAATGAGAAACCAAAGCAGTAAGCTGCTGTTGCTGTTGAAGAAGGAGGCTTTGACTGGAGCTTAACCATCTCCAAACCAAGCACTCATGGCTGACCACGATGAAGCCAAGGCATTGTAACATCTTTGTCTCCTTAATGTATTGCCAAAGTTAATAAATACAAGTCCTATAACTTAGAAATGAGATTTGATCTTGAGTTCTTAAATATCTTAAAAGCTGATTTTAAAAAGCTGAAAATGACTATAAACTAAAGATAGAGGACTTAGAGAAAACCATTTTGAACTCTTAAACATAAGCACACAAACTACAGGACTCAGATCAAAGATCTCATAACTAAGTATACTGAATACCAGGCTGAGCTTGTGATCAGAGAAGCCAGGGCAGAAAAATATATTCTTGAAGAAGAGACCTTCAAGAACATGATATCATCATCATTGCATGCAAAAGTTTGTTATCAAAATAAGCAGGGATTGGGATCTTTTGAGTTAACTCCTCCACACACAATCTTGTCTGTAAGATCTCCTAGGTGTGGAACTTATGAAGATGAGCTTCCCCTTATAGACCCCTTAACTAAAGAGGATGAAGAGGAAATGGTGAAGAATGGCTCTGAGAAGAGTGAAGAAGAGCATTTTAAGAAGGGTCATCATCCCTCTTAGGAGAGTAAAGCTGTTGGGATGACCAAGTCCAAGAGAAAAAACTTGATCAGAAAGGCCAAAATAAAGTCCAAGAAGGCCCAAGAGATCAAGGCCACCTTCAACTCTGCATAGAAACAAGTCTTTATTTCTGTAGGATTTGAAGTGGTTAAAGCTGAGGACACAAACTTGAACTCTAACAACAAGAGTTATAGTTCATGTCCAAATCATCCTGTCATCAAGAAGAAGGCTGATAAGTTGTGCCCCACTACTGTATAACATGAACTATCAAGCTCCAAAGGTAGTTCTAACCCTACAAGAATTGCCGCATCATCTGAGAAGATGAAGATAGAGAGTGAAAGCGATCAAGTTCAGCCTTGTTTACAGAAGAAGACTCTTAGAAGAAAGAAATGGACTGTGTTATGTGTGGGAGTACCTCTCACCTTCCTAAGGATTGTGTTTACAATCCAAAGAGTACTCTCCACATCACCAAGAAAGAAACTTCTAAGAGTTTGGATAAGAAGAAACAAGCTTCGGAAGGAAAATCTTTTTCCTTCGAAAGCTTCAAAATGAAGAAGAAGACAAGTGGAAACTTGCATTCGGAAGAAACTTTGGTCTCGGAAGGAAGGAATACTTCCGAAGTACTGAAACCTGCTGTAGTGAAAGCAAGATCTTTCAAAGGCCCAGTCATCAAAACTTCCAAAGTCAGCAAGACTTCCGAAGTATTGAAGGTTAAGTCTAAGCTTCCAAAGGTGGTGTGGAAGTCAAAGAAAGACCAAGTGGCTGAGAGTTCTTCATCAACTTCAGCAAATGGTCCTTCTAGCATGACTATAGGATCAATTACTATTGCATTGTCTTCAACTTTTTTGATGAGCCCAAGACCAATGAGGCTGGGTTTCCAAATGTAACTAACCATCTCTTTTGTGTAGGAACAACTCAAGACAAGCAAAAATGTATGGATCACTGATAGTGGCTGTTCCAGGCACATTACAGGCAATAGGTCACTACTCTAAAACTTTGAAAGAATTGATGGAGGACCAGTTTCTTTTGGAGGAGATGAGGGTGGTTACATATCTGGAAGGGGCAAGGTCACAAATGTAAGCTCAACATTGAGAATGTAAACTTTGTCAAGGAGCTTGGATACAATCTTCTGAGTGTATCTCAATTTTGTGATCAGAGTCATAACATGCTCTTTACTAAGCATGAGTGCATTTTTCTCAAGCCCGGGGTGGTCATTCCTCATGATCATATCCTGCTCAGAGCCCCCAGGAAAAGGAACATGTACAAGATGGATTTGTAAGAAACATGTTCCTCAGGAGTAGTTTCATGCTTTGTGTCTAAAGCAAATAGTGACGAGTCTTTCCTCTAGCATAAAAGAATGTGCCATGTAAACTTTAAGAACATGAATAAACAAATTAAGAATGATTTGGTAACTGAAATGCCAAAGAAAGAGTTTACAAGTGATGATCATTGTGTGGCATGCCTGAAAGGGAAGCAACACAAGGTATCTCACAAGCCAAAGGAAAGAAACTCTATCACTACTCCACTAAACTTGTTACATATGGATCTCTTTGGCCCCACCAGTGTAATAAGTCTAGGAAGGACCTCTTACTATTTAGTGATCACAGATGACTTCATAAGATTCACTTAGGTCTTTTTCCTTAGAACTAAGGATGAGACTCTTGAGATTTTAAAGAATTTCATCTTAAAGATTGAGAATCAATGTGATCACAAGTCAAGACCATAAGATGTGATCAAGGAACTGAATTCAAGAACCAAATCCTTGATAAATTTTGTGATGATAACGGTATTACAAGACAATATAATGCTCCCAGGACTCTTCAGCAAAATGGTGTTGCTGAGAGGAGAAACATGACACTTAGTGAAGCTGCAAGAACTATGTTGTTTGACTCTAAACTGCCCATCACCTTCTGGGCAGAGGCACTCACACTGCCTGCTATGTGCAAAACAAAGTTTTAGTGGTTAAGACTCATGGTAAGACTCCTTATGAACTTTGGCACAAGAAGGAACCTTTCATTGGTTTTCTCAGGTCATCTAGATGTCTTGCACCATCTTGAATACCAAAGATCAAATTGGCAAGTTTGTTGAGAAATCAGATGATGGACAATTTATTGGATACTCTTCCCAAGCTAAGGCTTATAAAGTATACAATCTCAAAACTAGAATAGTTGAGGAGTCAGCTAATGTGACTTTCAATGAGCACACTCCCAGTGTGAAATGTTCTGGTTCGGATTGGCTATTTGAACTTGATTTAGTTACCAACTGTTTTAACAAATCTTGTGAGCATGTTTCAGGTTCTATAGATATATTACCTATAGGTGATCCTAATCCAAAATTTGAGCTAAGGTGGCCTTCAAGCTATACATCTTCAGCTCTAGTGGTAACCAATCCTGAAAATGAGCTTCTACTAGCATATCAATGACAAATCTTGTTGATACTTCTAGAGTGCCTTCAAAATCCAGCTTAGAGGCACACAACTTAGACGAAGAAGCTTCAAATGTTGGAGAGCATGGTGGTGGTGACAATGATCAGGAATTTATTGATGCTAAAAACCACTCCATTGATGACAACATCAATGATGCCACACACTCATTGGATCAAGTTAATATTGATAGTGTGCTGATGTGGAGGGTGAATCCTTATTTCCAGATCTGAATTTCTCTAATTTAGATCTCTCTAATCAACTTGCTGTGATTCCTCAGCTAAGGATCCATAAGTCTCATCCTTCTACACATATCATTGGAGATGTTAATACAGGGGTAAGAATAAGAGGACAAACTGATGATGCAAATGTTTGTCTTCACTCTTGTTTCTTGTCCCAGATAGAGCCAAATAAAGTTGATGAGGCTCTAAGGGATGGAAGTTGGTTTGAGGCTATGCAAGAGGAGCTACTTTAATTCAAAAGTCAGAAGGTTTGGAACCTATGTCCTCTTTTTCGTGGGAAGACTACTATAGGAACCAAATGGGTTTTTAGGAATAAGAAGGATGATAGAGGATTTGTCATCAAGAACAAATCTAGACTAGTTGTTCAAGGGTATACACAAGAAGAAGGAATTGACTACACAAATATCTTTGCTCCTGTGGCAAGACTGGAAGCTGTTAGGATATTCTTGGCATTTGCTGCATCCAAGAACTTCAAGGTCTATCAACTTGATGTCAAGTGTGCTTTTCTGTATGGCGTGATTGATGAATAGGTGTATGTCAAACAACCACCTGGATTTGCAGATCCTAATCATCCTGATTATGTCTGCAGGCTTGATAAAGCTCTTTATGGGATGCACCAGGCACCAATAAAGTGGTATGAGACTCTATCTCAGTATCTTTGCAACCATGGATACATAAGAGGTACTATAGATGGAACTCTCTTCATCAAAGGAACAAGAAATGACTTGATGCTAGTTCAAGATATGTAGATGACATCATCTATGGTTCAACTAATCCATAAGCTCTGCAAAGACTTTGAGAAGCTAATGAAGGATAGATTTGAAATGAGCGTCATAGGGGAACTCAATTTCTTTCTAGGAATTCAAGTGAAGCAAGTTGAAGATGGCATCTTTATAAGTCAGTCAAAGTATGTTCAGGACATACTAAAGAGATTTAACATGAATGATTGCAAGGTTGCTAAGACACCTATAGCAAGAAACCACTCCCTTGGGCCTGATTGAGAGGGAGTGTGTGGATGAACATGTCTACAGGGCTATGATTGGGTCTCTTATGTACCTTACAGCTAGCAGGCCTGATATCATGTTTGCCACATGTGTGTGTGCAAGTAATCAAGCCAACCCCAAGATGTCACACCTTATCACTATCAAAAGAATTTTAAGATATCTCAAAGGTACCTCAACACTTGGCCTTTGGTATCTAAAGAATTCTGATTTTAATCTGTATGCATATACAGATAGTGATTATGGTGGGTGCAATATGACTACCTAAAGAAAATTGAAGAGTTAGAAAAAACTGTTTCTTATTAAAACATGAACACACCAATTACAAGACTCAAATAAAGGATTTAATTCCAAATTGTCTGAGGCTCAAGCCCAGCTTGTCATCACTAGGCTCAAGCTAGGAAGTATGCTATTTTTGAGCAAAACTTCCAAGCTATTATTGCATCATCCTCCCACTCCAAATCTGTTATAAGAATAAAGAAGGTTGGAGACCAATGAAATTGCTCCACCATATTCTTATGAGTCCATAAGACAACTTAGATGTGGTACTGAAGAGCAAGAGGTTCTATCTGCTAACCCCTCTTCACATGAGTTGAAGAATGATGCAACAAGGCCACCACAGGGAAGGAACATGTAAATCCACCCACCTCTCCCACTGAAGATCAAACCCTTACCATCAAAGCTCGAAGAAGCAGAGCTAAAGCTGCCAAAAGAACTGCTATGAAAGTGGCTGAGTCTAAGCTGATGATTGACCCAAAACAAAAGGGTGTCTTTATCTCAGCTAGATTCTAGGTGATAGGTACTTCTGATTCAGGAAAGGATTGTAGTACCAACACTCCTGTCCTACCAAAGGATCAGAAGTTGAAGGGAAAGGTTGTTGACAAAGAGAGAAAGACTAAGAAACAGCAACCTATAAGCTCCCAAAAGACTAACATTACTTGCATAATGTGTGGTTTGCAAAACCACTTGGCTAAAGATTGTTATTACAATCTGCTAGCACACATTATGCAAATAATATTAGAAAAGAAGGAGTTAGGGAAGGTTTCTCATTTGGAACTTATCAGATGGTCCAAGTGATGAAAAAGGGAAAGCTAGTTTTTGAAGCCAGGCTGTCTTCGGAAGAAACTTCTTCTTTCGAAGGGAAAATGGCTTCGGAAACAAAAGCAGTTAAAATTCTGAAGAAAAAGAAAATTCCCTTGAAACCATCCCTGAAGAAGACCGCTTCAAAAGAAAAGGCGGTGAAAGCTTCTTCCAAAAATAAAGAAACTTCGGAAGAATGCCATGCTGCAAAAGCTTCTACATGTACATCTTCCACGATCAACCAAATGATGGATTGGAAGATCAAGAAAGATGCTGCAGCACAAACCTCTTCTTCAAAGACATCCATTGAACCCCCATGCTTAACTTTTGGTTCAATTATGTCACTATCTTTGGAAGAACCCAAGACCAACAAGGCTTGGGTCTCCAATGAAAACTAATAATCTCATCTTATGTGCAGGGACATCCATAGGACAAGAACAACAATGTCTGGATTGTAGGCAGTGGATGCTCCAGGCACATGACAAGGAACAGATCTCTCCTTCAACAGTTTCAAAACTATGATGGAGGTCCTGTCCAATTTGGAGGTGAGGCCGCATGAATATTTCTGGCAGAGGGGGTATATCCAATGGTAAGTTAAAAGTTGACAAAGTTAACTTTGTCAAATAGCTTGAACACAATCTGTTAAGTGTTTCTCAGTTTTGTGATCAAAAGCACCGGATGCTTTTCACAGAGCATGAGTGCATTATCCTTAAACCAGGGATAATAATTCCTTCGGAATTAGTGCTTCTTGGATCTCCCAGGAAAGGGGATATGTATAAGCTGGATATGAACAATGCTTCCCCAATGGGTGAAGTATCATGCTTTCTTTCTAAAGCTGATAGTGATGAGTCAACACTTTGGCATAAACGTATGTGTCATGTAAATATTAAGACAATGAATAAATTGGCTAAAAATAACGTGATACATGGTTTGCCTAAAAAGGAATTTTTCTGCAAAGACAACTGTGTTGCATGCCTGAAAGGGAAGCAACACAGGGCCTCTCATAAATCCAAAAGTTTTAACTCCATTACTACTCAATTACACTTATTACACATGGATCTTTTTGGTCCCACAAGTATAATGAACATTGAAAGGAAATCATACTGCCTTGTGATAGTTGATGATTTTACAAGATTTACATGGGTATTCTTTTTAAGAACTAAAGATGAAACTGCTGAAACATTAAAATCTTTTATTCTTAAAATAAAAAATCAAGTTGATCACAAGGTTAAGATTATTAGAAGTGATCAAGGGATTGAGTTTAAGAACTTCATCTTAACTCATCCTGTAACTCAAAAGGATTGCCAGACAATATAGTGCTCCCAGAACTCCTCAACAAAATAGTGTTGCTGAGAGGAGGAACAAGACACTTATCGAGGCTACTCAAACTATGTTAGCTGATTCCAAACTACCTCTAACATTTTGGGTAGAAGCAGTTAGCACTGCATGCTATGTGTAGAACAGAGTTCTTGTAGTTAAGCCACATGGAAAACCCCTTATGAGCTATGGAACAAGAGGCCACCGTTCATTGGCTTCTAAGGTCCTTTGGCAGCAGGTGTACCATACTTAACACAAAGGACAATTTAGCAAAATTTGATGAAAAGTCAGATGATGCTATCTTTGTTGGATACTCTTCTAGCTCTAAAGCTTACAGAGTATACGACATTAAGAATCAACAATTTGAGGAGTCATCTAATATAGTGTTAATGAGCACACTCCTTCTGTTAGGGGGAATGGCCCTGATCATATCTTTGATATAGAATTGTTTCCAAACTATTCTAAACCTTCTTGTGAGAATGTTTCAGTTGGAACATGTGCTCAAATGAAGCTGATGCCGATGCTGATCCTAATCAACTGTTTGAGCTACCCAGACCTCTTCCAGGTTCTCCAAGAGATGCAACAAATCAAGCACCCACTATTCACAGATCAGAAAGTATATCTATATCAAGGAATAGTGAAGCTTCAACCAGTGAATCACCTGTGATCCTCAAAATCATCGGGTTATCAACACAACACCAAGATGAGGGAGGTAGCATTTTGAAGGAATAGGTGACTGTTAATGCTACTTCACAGCCAACAATTGATGATGTTCTCATTCATTCAATCAGTCCTCATTGAATGAATTTGAAACAATAGCTGGACAAAGTGTTCCAGTTCTGAGCAAAATATGTCTAATCTAGACTATCTTTGCAACTGGAAGTGATTCCTCGTTTAAGGATTCACAACACTCATCCAGCTGTGAACATCATTGGGGATGTCTATGAAGGTGTAAGAACAAGAGGGCAAACTCATCATGGGAATGTCTGCTTGTACTCATGCTTCTTATCCCAGATGGAACCAAGAAGGTGGAAGATGCCTTGAAAGATAGTAGCTGGATTGAATTGATGCAAGAGGAGCTGCTTCAATTCAAAAGACAGAAGGTTTGGAACCTATGTCTGCTACCATATGGTCAAGTAACAATAGGCACTAAATGGGTTTTCAGGAACAAAAGAGATGACAGAGGCTTGATCATCAATAACAAGGCAAGACTGGTGGTTCAAGGATACACTCAAGAGGAAGGAATTGATTATACTGATGTCTTTGCACCTGTTGCAAGACTTGAAGCAGTTAGGATCTTCCTTGCTTATGCCGCTTCCAAGAACTTTACTATCTACCAGCTTGATGTCAAGTGTGCCTTTCTATATGTGGATATCGATAGGGAAGTGTATGTGTGCCAGCCTCCAGGATTTGAAGACCCACAGCATCCTCACTATGTATGCAAATTGGATAAAACTCTATATAGGCTGCACCAAGCACCAAGGCTGTGGTATGAGACTCTTCTCAATTTCTCCTTAAGAATGGCTACACCAGAGGAACCATTGACAAGACTTATTCATAAGGAAGTCTGGTAAGGACATTTTACTTGTTCAAGTCTATGTTGATGACATCATATTTGGTTCTTAAATGACCAAATGTGTAAGGACTTTGAAAGCATTATGAAGAAGAAGTTTGAGATGAGTTCCATGGGAAAAATGAATTTTTTCTTGGAATTCAGGTGAAACAACTGAAGGAAGTGGTTTTCATTAATCAAATTTGTATGTCAATGACATTTTAGAAAGATTTGAGATGAAAGATTGCAAGCCAGCCAAGACACCCATACCTAGAAACCATAATCTTTATCCTGACCTTGAGGGGGAGGATATTGATCAACATCAGTATAGGGTGATAGGTTCTCTAATGTATCTCACAACCAGTAGACCTGATATTATGTTTGCAACTTGCATCTGTGCAAGATATCAGGCTGCTCCAAAAATGTCTCACCTAGGTGCTGCCAAGAGAATCCTCAGATACCTCAAAGGAGCACCTAAAATAGGTCTGGTATCCTAGAAACAATGATTTTAATCTCTATGGATACTCTGACAGTGACTATGGTGGCTGTAACATTGACAAGAAATCAACATCTAGAGGATGTCAATTTCTTGGTGGAAGGATAATCTCATGGCAATGCAAGAAACAATCCTGTGTCTCTACATCAACTGCTGAAGCTGAATACATTGCTGCTGCTAGTTGCTGTGCTTAGCTGCTGT
Organism: Flaveria trinervia; assembly: GCA_025506515.1. Lineage (NCBI taxonomy): Eukaryota > Viridiplantae > Streptophyta > Magnoliopsida > Asterales > Asteraceae > Flaveria > Flaveria trinervia. The sequence continues at coordinate 53,123,866 of CM046444.1, read as the reverse complement.
GGATTCAAAATCATATATTGGACTATGGATTCAACTTTATGAGCACTCCTATCCATATTGACAACAACAATGCTATCTCCATCACTGAAATCCGGTGAAGCACTCCAAGACAAAACACACTGATATCAGGTACCATTTCATTAGAGATATTCATGAGAAAAATCTAATTAAACTAATCAAAATTGATTCAAATGAACAATATATTGATTTGTTCACCAAGCTTTTGATGAACAAAGATTAAGTATCTTATAACAGCTATTGGGATGATAAACATTGATTAGATTACGTCTTTTGAAAACCTTTTAATGTGTAAGTCTTATATCAATACAAAAGCCTGTTACAAAGATCTCTCTGAAATTTTCTAAGTATAGATTTCTTCCGAAGAGAAATTAACCCTCGGAGTTATCTTCATATCTTCCGAAGCAAAATTTCTCCAAGGATAATTTCTTCTTGAAGAGTTTTTAGTCTCGGAAGAGTTTTTAGTCTCGGAAGAAGCGATTGATTTCATATCAGATCTACTTCCGAAGCTTACAAAATCTCTCTCTTCGGAAAACAATCTTTACTCTCGGAAGTACATTTTACCTTCGGAAGTAGGAATTGCCTTCGGAAGACAAATTACCTTCGGAAATGTTTTATATTCGGAAGAGAGATTTTACTGTGTAACGGAATCTCTTAGGCCCCACGTTGTAAAAAGCAAAGATTTTGTTAATGATGTCGGATTATTTAACTGAATTAAACCTTACCGCCCCTGTCACTTCATGCACTAACTGTCATTTCACCTTATCTTAACACTTTACCGCCATTCCACCCCTTTTAAATAATCCTGACTATTCACTCTTATCTTCTTACCACAAATTTTACAGCCCTAAAAGTTTCCTTGCTTCCAAATTCACCCAAGCTCAAACTGCTCTACCTTCACACTTTCCCAATGGTCCTAAATCCTCAACACAACCAAGTCGCACTTCTTGACTCTTCAAGAGATTCTAACTTCTTTGAAATCATCTCCTTCCTTACCCAATCATCCTACTACACAGCCTTGACTGTATATCCATAGTTTGCCTCAACACATGACTGAATTTTAGGGAAAAGGTTAGTTCTAAACTGTAAATGGGGTTCGTGTAATACAATCCCACATTTGTGGCCAAGAGTTGGTCATCTTTGAACAACTCATCAGGGAGCATCTGGAGCTTCATGATGAAGGTGCCCTTACTGAGTTCCCCAAGACAGATTTAGACAGCACCTACATCCTCATGGGATATAGGGGAGATATGAGCGGGTCGACTGTCAACAAATTCAACTTCTTCTACAACTAGAAGTTCCTCCTGCACATTGTCCTTCACTGCTTGTCAAACAAATCTGGGGGATGGGATCAAATCCCATATGAACTAGGGCGCCTAGTTCATGGATTGGTGAGAGCCTACACTTCAACTACTCAAGATTTGTGCTGCTCAATCTCATTGGAAATCTTCAGAGGGAAACATTCCTTGTGTATCCGAGATTTCTTCAGCACATCATTAACTGTGAACTAGACCAGAGTCGGCTTATCTGTGCAGCCACTCTGTCTGTCCCTTACATGAGGCCAACCATCTTCAAGACATTGAAGAGGGTATCCATCAACTTCACTAGAAGGTACACCTCTTTACCTCCTATTATGACTGAGCACATCGCTCCTGGTGACATCCTTGTTCACCCCACAGGTGATGAACCCACACTAGCTGCTGCAACCACAATGCCAACACTACCTTCTCCTCCCATCACCATTACCTACACAAGACGCCCCAAATGAACCCTTGTTCAATATACTTTGATTGAACAAGCTCCTCCTGTTCAATCTAAAAAGGCTAGAGTGGAACATTGGGCTCCCATTCAGTCTGAGGTCACACCTTCCTTCACTATCAACCTCAATATGGGTCTTGAGTCTCCTCAGTCTCAAACCCATGAGCCCATTACCTAATCTGAAAGCCCTTAGGGTGAGTCTTTACACTCCTCTGAGCAGCCAATAAGGACACCCAATCAAAGGCTCAATGCCTGTAGACATTAACCAAGGTCCCAGGTCAGTAGGTTTAACCTCCTTATCTTTCACTAACTTCTCCTTAAAACTGATGAAGAGATAACATCTCTCATGGCAATGATGTTGATCTACACACCCTCTCCAAGATCAACAGAGCCTAGATAAACCTCTTATCTCTAGCCCCCATCAGAAAACCATTACTAAGGTAAGTCCCACTGATGTGGAGGGGACTCATGCAGATTCAGCTGCCACTACAGAAGGTGCCTTAATGGACCCTATGGATAGTGGTAACGATTCTGAGATTGAATCTGCGGTAACCATGCCTTTTGGTGACTCTAAAGAGACATGATAGATCAATTGAGCTAATCTGTGATGATGTATGAACACAATTCAAAGAAAACACAAACAAAGTAATCGAATCAAGCAAGATATCAACACATTCACAGTTTCATTAATATCAAGCAAAGACAATTACAAAGTAATAAGCAGTGGTTCGTTCACTCTCTCTACTAACTAACTGTCTAAGCCATTTATAATGAAACACAGGAACTAACTAATTACAAAACTAGTCCCTATACTATTACAAGAATTAAAAAGACACATAAAGACAACATGTCAATCTTTCTATAGTCCTAACAATACCCCTCCTAAGATTTACATGGTCTTCGGTCTTCAAAATCTTCACTCTTTTCTTCTTTCTATCTTCAATCTTCAACTTTATCTTTGGCTTTCATCTTCTATCTTCAATCTTTATCACTCAAAGAAGTCTTATGGTTCTTCTTTTATCTTGAACATTGGCTTCTTTTGATACATTTCTTGTTCTTTCAAAGCATTTACGATAGCAGACTTAATTTGTTAGCAAGAATGCTTTGTTCTGGTTTAGCTTCGTTTGTCTTTATCTCCATCCTGTTCATTCTTTCCAACGTGTCTTTTGATAAGCAAGTGATATCAATATTTGCATATAACTCAATAGGATTTGGACTTTCCTTTGAGTATACTTCTAAGACACCTTCCTTTGATATTCTCATAATTCAATATCTTTGATATCTTTCTTCACAATATTTGCTTAAGCAGAGCTTTTCTCAATGATATTCTTTCCATAGCAGTATTCATCACATTGATTATGGAAATGAAATATTTCTTGTCTTGCTCTGCAGTCTCTGGATGTACTTTTTCAAACTTTTGTACAGACAAAAATGAAATATAACTTGGATGTAAGAGTTTGAGTTCGAAAGCACCAAAAAGAGTAATCATATCCTCATCCCACTGTTCGAGATTTCGGACCAATTTAAGCTCAAAAGTCTCAGTGTTATAAAACTAGCTGAGAATTGGTTTTGTCTTCTGGTTACCTTCAATCACTTTCAAACCAGGAGTTGTTACTTTTTCAAAGTACTTATCATAAAATTCAATCATGAAGTGTTCATCTTCAGATTGTACTCCTTTTAGCTTTTTGTTTTTCTTTAGAGTAGCAAAGTACTTTTTATCTTCTTGATCGCACCTAGTTTGAAGAAAATTACTTGATCTATCCATTCCTTTTCTAAGTAGTTCTACCATCATCTTACCACTTTAGCATCAGACGGATTGATAAGAGGTAATCTATTCAACTCCTTCAAATCTTGCACTGGAAGTTTAATTATACTTGAGTAAAAGTGATATACATCACAAATTGCATTTACTCTTTTTATCAAGAAAGCATCAAAAATCTCATCGTACTTCCATGCTATTATTTTTACTTGATTTGTAAAATCCGGAGCAATCATAGCATTCAACAATTCAGCAACTGATTGTCCTTTCTGCAATACATTCCTCACTAAATCACCTGTGGATCTGGCATTATCAAAATCTGAATTTGTTCAGATGATGCTTTGTAAGCTTGCCTTTCAGTACTTGAAAACATTTTAATCAGCTCTTTTTTACTATCATAAGCATCAGATTTTCTTGCTATTTGTTTAATTTCTTGAGGTTTCAGCACTCTTGTTCTTTTGGTGATTTCAAGATATTGAGGATTATCTGTATCAAGAATAATCATCTTCTTTGTTTGTTTTTAGTCTCTTAAAAGCTTCTGACAAGATTCCTTAAAGATACAGGTTGTAGTCTTTTCAATTTTCTCCATGGATAGTTTCTAGCTTGCAACTATGATCTTAAAGTTGTAATGCTCATATTATCAGGATCTGGATGATGCAGCTCAGAGCTTGATAATTCTTCTACATTAATACTCTTCTTCGCTCTGTTCCATTCACCATGTTCTATCACAATTTCATTGGATCAATTGGGGCAACTGACTCAGCAGCAATACATTTCTCATATTCATCCTTAATCTAAGAAACAGTCAGTCCATCCAAAAATACCCTGTTGTATTTCATCATTACAAGATAGTTACATCTGTCTTTAAAATCTTGTGGAACTTCTTCTTGATCTTGAAATTGTTCTTGTGAATTGAAATTTGATACAAACTGTGCTTCATCTATGTCTTCGTCATTCAAGAATTCATCATACCAATCATCATTGTAAACTTCCTCAATATCTACTAATGCTTCAATTTGTTCTTGAGTGTTATGCACTTCATCACTTTCTTCTATTCTTTGAGCTTTTGAAGATGACTCAGTTAGATTTGCATCTGCAATATCATCAATTTTTCTTTTGCCTTTAATTGCTTCAAGAGTTTCTTCAACAATGTTCATTTTAGAATTGATCATTGGTTTAGGTGATATATGTTGTTGAATTTCTTTTGTCTTTAGCAATTCTTCTTTCAATTTTTCATTTTCCTGCGACAGTTTCTTGAACTTTTCTTCAAGAATATCATAATTTTGTATCATGACTTCAAAGTTTTTGATCACATCTTCTTTATCTTTAGCATAAGCCACAATCTTTGTATCTTTCAACAAATTTTCTTCTTTTAACTTTGAATTTTCATCCTCTAAATTCTGAATTTCCTTCTCAAGAGATATGTTCATCTCTTTTAGTCTTTCATTTTCAGCCTTTAAATCTTCAATTTCTTTCTCTTTATTCACGATTTCTTCTTTCACATTTTCCATCTCATCTATATCAATTGTCTCCTCAGTTTGTATAGACACATTGTGTGTTATACTCACTGGAATTTCATCAAACACCTTCATTCACTTCAGTTTGAAATACTGGTTCATATAAAATCATTCATGAAATCAAATCAAAGTTTTGATTTTGTGAATCTTCTTATTAAGCAACAATAACAGGTTCATCTTCTTGAACATCATGAACAGAATCATAATGTATATCAACATCAGTAGCTTCTTTAACTATGATCTGAGTTTCATTTACATTTTCATCTTCATTCCTTTCATCTGTAGTTGCTTGATGTGCTTCAAATGCATCATCATTGCCATCATTATCATCATCATCAGCAGATGAGCTTTCAAAATCTTCATCATCATTTTCTTTATCATCATCATCAATCACATCATCAATAACATCCTCAATAAGATCATTAAGATCTATTAGTTCATCTTCAGATAAATGAAAATGTTTTTGATTTATGTCAACTTCATTCATAGATACATTCCTTATACAATCAAACACAGGAATGTTTTGAGCACCAGTGATCATTGTCAGTCTTTTATATATAGATTTAGACATGTGCTCCAATTACAATTTATCACCTTCAACTCCTTCAAGATAGAAGTCTGGATTCTCTTCATTTATGAGCATTTGGAGAAATAGGATACATTAGGTATTTATTTCTCCTTCCTCTTTCAAGATTGAAAATGAATCCATTCAATATCCATTTAGCCATATTGAATCTTCTATTTATGGCTAAGGCAATAATAGGAGATGCAATGTCTACTGGGAATGAATCCCACCAGCACTTCTTTTAGACATGCAGTGTTGAAAGATGTAGCACAACAGTTTCCAATGCTTATACACTCTAGCTATGAAAAATTGTTTCTTTGGAAAATGATCTGGATGACCCATTTGTAGAAATACTTCTCTACATTCATTAAATGTGTACTCAGATAAGTCTTCTGGGTCATTTTCTCCAAGTTTAAGAGCTGATCTGATTGCTTGTTCAGAGACTTCAAGCATTCTATCAGATGTGATGAAAGCTCTTACAACTTTGTTTCCTTCTTCATCTCTTTCAATTTCAGCAGTTATCTAGAATTTCTTGATCAATCTTTCATTAATCATTGGTCTTACACACATTGCATAGACATATTTTGATCTTAGGAGAAATCTAATCATTTCTTCATATCCAACTGTTTCTCTATTTTCTTCATCCAGAAATGCAACAACATTATGTTTTGGTTCAAACTTCAAAGCTGCCATCTGTAAAAAAAATATTAGAACATTGAAATTTGATGAATTTTCAATTTAAAAATATTAAATTCAATTTTGACTTATGATTTTTACTTTTTACTTATGAATTTAAATTTGTGGATTTCTTAAATTTATTCATTTTGAATTCATCGTTTTATCAATCCATTATTTGAATTCTGAGTTTTTCTATTTTTTCTATTTATTTTTTTTAAATTTATTTTTTAATTTTTATTCAAAAATTGAATTTGTCTGTTCATCATCTTCTTCTTCCTTTGAAGAACAGACTATGCAAACTCTTATCAAAATCATTCTTGAGTTTAGTCCACAAACAATATATCAAATTACTCAAAATTTGATATACGTCAATAATCCAGAATCAATTTTATATGTTGTTAAGATTTGATTTGTTGAACTTTAAATGTCATAGTGTTCAAACGCCCAAATAGCAGTCAAACGCCTATGTCAATCATCATGTTTTTAACAAAAATCTACGGATATGAATCACAAACTTACATTTATAACTCAAATATATCTATCAATTAACAACAATTTGTTTCAAACACTGATAATCTGCTGATTGATGAAGATTGATAGTCGATAGTTTAGATACTTGTATTCTTCAGAGAAATTTTGAGAATGAATGAGAAAACAAGTGGAAGTGTTCAATTTATATTAAGTGAAATTTTAGACGCATTAGCACTGTTTATGCGTATGAAACCCTAAAATTCACAAAATAATGAGACCTATGAGCGTTGTTTGGCCGTATTGACTCAGACGCATGAGAACTGTTCAGCCGCATGAGCACTGTACAGACGCATAAGTACTGTTTAGGCGCTTTTGCACTGTTCAGGCGCTTTTGCACTGTTCAGCCGCATGAAGTTCCTGAAACGTGCAACACTTGTAACTTTCAACACTGTGTAGACGCATGAGACATTCAAAACGTCTAACACTTGTTACACACAGATTCATTACCACTGTTTAGGCGTATGGGATTGATAAAACGCCCAAACACTTGGTTAAACTGATGGACTTATTGCAACTGTTTAGACGCATGGGAATGTGAAAAACGTCCAAACACTTGAGTAATTTCCTGAAAGATCACCATGCTCCTATTTAGACGTATGAACACTATTTAGGCGCATGAGTTGACTTTGAGTTGACTTTTATGAGTCTCACACTTGTGTTTTTCAAATTTCTTCACCTGCACACTGTACAAACACATTAGTGATATTTCATACTAATATTTAAACATGATACGCATAATTTTGAATTTCCCAAAATTTACATTTTAGCCCTTCAATTTGAACTTTTTACATTTTGCACACTCAAATTTATTTTTCAACAATCAAATCTCTATTCTCTTTCCCTTCATTTTAGTCTCTAAAACATAATCAAATCTCTATTTCTCAACTTTGAGAGAAGCATTTCCACTTGCATTTTATATAGGTTCATATTATATTTTCAAAAGTTTCATGATCACACCAACATATTCTTTGAACATATAGCATCATCCTTTCAATTCAACTTTCTTTGATTTTGATTTTCTGAGAAAAACTCTTCCATTTATTACCCCCCTATACTTTTAAGTTGAAACAACTTATAAGTTTCCTAAGGTAACATAATACGATCATATAACTCATTGTGACATTGCCTTCACACACAAAAACATGCATAAAATCAAAATGAAGGAAGAATCAAAATCTAATATCAACAAGAATTAATGTCTGCAGTGAGATCATATCAATGAAGATCAGCACATTAAAATAAAAAAATTGTGGGTAGTCATAGACAATGAATAAATCCTGATAAAGTGTGTTCCAGGTCAGTGATATCACAGCAAAGGAGACACAATATCGAAGGACAGACAATGAGTGATTTTGACATAATATCAGCTCACTTACTTTTTCAATTCTTGGAGTGATTAGATTATATGTAGAGAGCTCAACTATCATCAAGACATGCAAGCAAGAACACATACTCAACTTATTACCTAAAACATATGTGTAATCAGAGCTCATCTTACTTAAATGAATAGAGAATGATCATGGATAACTATTTGATCACCTCTAAGTATCCATTTGAATAGATTGTGCACATTGACATCTTTTGCATCAAAGATAATATCCAGGACTGTAATGACTTACAACAAAGGATATCTCAGCACTTCAGGTCTATGATGACTCATAACAAAGAAGCGAAATGATGCTTGTAACAGATCTTATGATTAATTACATCACCATCAGGTGTGAGTGGTGTTACTCAACAAACAGTCAATCTGATAAGCCAAAACATCTCAAAAGTACTCAGATGAATACATATTTTGTGTAATCACAAGAATTTACTTTTCCAGTATAATAGCATGATAGTGTCTACACATCATATCTGATCATGTCAGACTTTATTAATGAGTGAAATATGCAACTGATCTCACTAATGTACTATCATTTCTCACATATTGCAAAACATATTCTCTTCTAAAACAATGAACTGACAATAGAAAAGACTCTATTTTTGTAGTTTTGCTTTATACTTTTGTATTTGGTTTTTCTATGACAAAAGAAAAATACACACACACAAAATAAAAACAGGCAAATAACATTGAGAGTATCACTTATGATGATCATTTGATTTAAAGGGTTCACATATGATTAATAAGACCAATTGATTCTACTAAATACTCAAACCGTCCTGGTAGGAAGGCTTTTGTAAATAGATCTGCCAACTATTTTTCTGTTGCAAATTGAATCAAAATGATTAACCCTTTTTCAGAGTTATCTCTGAGAAAATGATATCAAATTTCGATATGTTTTGTTTTTCAATGTTGAACAGGATTAGCTGTATTGAACATGGCTGCAATGTTATCAATGTAAATGGGTGTTTTAAGAAAATTGAACCCATAATCCATAGTTGATTTTGCAACCAGAGGATTTAAGAACATCCCGCTGATGCAGCAATGTACTCAGCTTTTGCAGTTGAAACAGAGACATTTGTTTATTTCTTACATTGCCATGAGACTAATCGGGGACCGAGAAATTGACACCCACCCGAAGTAGATTTTCTATCTTGACAACAACCACCATAATCACTATCTATATATCCATGTAATTCAAAGTTACCCTCATAAGGATACCAAAGCCCTAAAGCTGGTTTACCTTTGAGATACCTGAATATTCTTTTGACAGCAATTAAATGTGATTCTTTCGGGTCTGATTGATACCTGGCACAAACACAAACAACATACATAATGTCTGGTCTAGATGCAGTAAGATACATCAAAGAACCAATCATTGATCTGTATAGCGTTTGATCAATAGATTTTCCTTTTGGATCAGGTTCAATCTTGGTGTTAACATCTGCTGGAGTTCGTATGACTGACAGTCTTGCAACTTAAATTTCTTCAAGAGCTTGTCAACAAACTTCTCTTGATTGATGAAAATTCCATCGTCAGTTTGCTTGACTTGAAGTCCAAGAAAGAAATTAATCTCTCCTATAGAACTCATTTGGAACCAAGATTTCATGATTTCTTCAAATTTATTGCACAATTTTGGACTGGTAGAACCAAATATGATATCATCAACGTACACTTGTACACATAAGAGATCATCATTATCCTTCTTTATGAATAAAGCTGGATCAACTTTCCTTCTTGTGTATCCATGTTGGATTAAGTGTTATGACAAGGTCTCATACCAAATTCTAGGGGCTTGATGAAGTCCATACAAAGCTTTACTCAGCTTATACACTCGATGTGGAAATTCTGCATCCTCAAGCCCGGAGGTTGCTTCACAACACATCGTCAGTGATAGGACCATATAAAAATGCACCCTTTACATCCATTTGATACACCTTAATTTCATGAATGAAGCATAGGCCAGGAAAACTCGAATGGATTCAAGTCTTGCAACTAGTGCAAACACCTCATCATAATCTATCCCTTCTTCCTGTGTGTATCCTTGTGCAACAAGTCTCGCTTTGTTCCTTATTACTACACCACGATCATCAGTCTTATTTCTAAACAACCATTTTGTGCCTATGGCATTTTCTCCTTCAAGTAAATCCACTAAATTCCACACTTCTTGTTTATGGAATTGAAGTATTCTTCTTGTATAGCTTCTATCCAACCATTGTCCTTTAATGCTTCGGTAACATTTTTAGGAACAATTTGAGAAAGAAAACAAGAGTATAAGCACAAGTTTGTTTGTTCTGATTTACTCCTTGTTGTTCTCTCATTCAATGGACCAATAATCTGAGAAATTGGATGATTCTTGTGAATACGAGATGTTGGAATCTCATCACATTGAATATTAACATCCAGATTTGTTTGGTTAAGTTGGAGAGCTGATGTAACAAATTAGAAGAATGTGGATTGAAGTTTGGACTTGAGTTGGTGAGATAATAAAGTAATCAAAGTTACCAGTATCAACTGCATCACCAGAGATGGATGATGTTCCAGACTCAGGTTGCACAAACTCAGTACCATCATTAGGAATTGGTTATGATTCTTCCTGATCTAATAAGACTGAATGATCTGAAGCTGTATTATCATGATTATTTTCATTGAATCAAATTGTTGAGTCCTTGATGAATGATAAAAATGGGTAGTCTAAGCTAGAATCATCTGGGTCATCCGAATCTAAATCCTCACTGAAAGATCAAAGATCTCCTCTAGATTTCTTCTGACCTGTAGAATCAAGACAATCTGATTGATCAAACAAGTTAGATTGAAAAGAATTTGAAAATGAATCTAAATCAAATAACCATGCAGGACCATTTGAAACTGATGGAAAATAATTTTCCAGAAATTTAACGTTGAATGTTTCAAGAATTATATTCGTCCTAGAGTTATACACTCGATAGGCTTTTGAAACAGATGAATATCCAACAAACAATCCATTATCAGATTTTGCATCAAATTTTCTTAACTGATCATTTGAATTAAGAATCATAACAGGACAACCAAATGATTTTAAAAAGTTTATGTTTGGTTGTCTTCCAAACATTAACTCATAAGGAGTTTTCATTTTATCTTTCACAATTAAGATTCTATTCTAAATAAAACACGCAGTTGATATATCTTCATCCCAAAAAGTTATAGGAATCTTTGCATCAGCTAACATAGAACGAGCAGCTTCAATCAGTGTTCTATTCTTCCTTTCAGCAACTCCATTTTGTTGAGGAGTTCTGGGAGCACTGAACTGATGAGCTATCCCATTCTAAGCACAAAATATTTCAATGTTAGCATTTTTGAATTCCGTTCCATTATCACTTTTGATTATTTTCACTTTATTTTCTAATTGATTTTCAACTTTAATGATAAATTCTTTCAGTAATTCAGCCGTTTCAGATTTAGCATACAAAAAGAAAACCCATGAAAATCTTGTATAATCATCAATGATAACTAAACAATATGATTTCATCCAATACTCTTGACATTTGTTGGTCCAAAAAGGTCCATATGTAACATTTGAAGAGGTTTGGAAGTTGAGTTTATGAGTTTGGTCTTATAAGACACTCTCTGTTGTTTTCCTTTTAAACATGCTGAGCAGTGATCAGTCATTGCAAACTTCTTGGATGGAAGTCCAATGACATGATTTCCTGATACAAGCTTGTTCATATTCTTGAAATTTGAATGTCCGAGACATCTATGCCAAAGCTGACTTTCATCATTTGATGCTTTAGCAATTAGGCATGTCGTTTCAGTTGAAGGATCAACTTGAGACATATCCAGTTTGTATACATCTCTATCCCTTTCAGCTGTAAGAATTACCCAATCTTTGCTTATTTGAAAACCTGGCTTCAAAACATAACAGAATGAATCATCAAAAAGAACATAATATGATTTATCACATATTTGGGATTCACTTAAAAGATTAAAGTTCAACTGTGAACAAAAGTTGACTTTGTCAAAGCTTATTATCCCATTTGATACTGTTCCTTCTCTAGTTATTTTTCCACCAGCATCACCACCAAAGGCAACGTGTGTTCCATCCTTTAAATTAAAATCTTGTAACAAAGCAGGATTGCCTGTCATATGCCGGCTACACCCACTATCCACATACTATGTATTAAGTGGTCTTCTTGGGCGTACCTGCACAACAAGAAAATTAAGTTGATATATCCACCCAAGCCGAGATGGTCTTGGGTTTTCCAAATTTATCAACAATGGTAAATTGTTTATAATTTAGGTTTATTCTTGATGAATTTACCAATCTTGTTTTGGAAATTGTTTGAGTTCTTTTTGAAAGCATTCATACCATTTGATTGATCAATTTTTGACACGAATTGATGACTAACATTTTTATTAGCCATTCTTATAGATCTTGGTATGAATTGATCTTGCACATTTTATTTATATCTCACATAATTATTCTTTTGAAAAGATCTCAAACCTAAAGAAGATTGATTTGTTAATTTTTGAAATCCATCAGTTTGATTTCTCATATATTGAGGATTATCATAATCTTTGCTCCTATTTGAGTTTGCAAATCCTCTTTTAGGTGATTTATTTCTAAAGTAACAATTTGCAGTATTGTGAGTCTTCTCATCATAATAAGTACAATATTTCTTAAAGTAACAATCTGTTGTAGAATGATTTCTCATGTCACAAATATGACAGTATTTGTTATAATAGCACTCATCAGTATTGTGATTTTTCGTATCACATATTTCACAGTACTTTTGTGGAGTTATAAACAGCTGTTTGTTAACTTTTGACATTGACACTGTATTTGATTCATTTTTATATATTGGTGTCAAATAGTTAAACTGCTATTTTTCATTTTTCATATTTTGATTTTGTGCCAAATTGTTTTTCATTTGTTTAACATGAACTTCCTTCTCGAATTTCTTATGAACAAATCTTTTTGCTACAGCGGAAGTCTTAGAATCTGAACTTGATTTCAGATCAGAGTAAAATTTGTTCATAGTATTTGCCTTGTTGTTTTGAAGAGAATTCATATTTAACAAACCGGCTGATACAAATTTTATTGGTTTAAGTTTTGTTGCCTGATTTGTTGCTCTGATCAATTTTTCTGAACTTTTGTTTTGTTCAGATTTTAATTTTGATGATTTCTTTCTTCTTCTTTGATTCTTTGATTTAGCAGAACTTGGTTTAATTTCAGATTGAACATCGTCAGAAGAAGATTCCTTTTCAGATTGAACTTGTTTTAGATTAATAGTGTTTGAATCTTCTGATGTTCCTACCTGTTGTTTATCTTTGCTTTGAACTTTCACTTCTTCTAAAACACAATGAAGTTGATCAGAAGTGTTTTGTTTTGTTTGTTTTGGTTCATAAGATTTTATCTTGATTGGATGACCATTTTTAATCTTTTCTTGATCATTTTCAACAAACACTTTTATATTTTCCTTTTCTTCTTTAGAATTCTTGTTTTTGACCTAAAAAGCTTTCAGTTTAGCTTAATTCTTAAGAGAATGATCATTTGTATTGAAGTTTTCTGGTAAATTGTTTGTAATAGATTCAGGCATTGGTTCGTGAGTGAAACCTAACCCTACTTTCTGTTTATCTTTTCTCTCACTTACCAGTTGTCCCTACATTCATTTTTGAACTTTTAACCTATGTCGATAGATCTTCATGTTCCCTCACAAGAGATCAATTTCTTGGTCTACCCAGAGGAACACTGGACCAGGCTGTAGTACTTCTAGGTATCAACTCGGAATTGTTAAATGATGAAGAGAAAAACTAAGAAGGAAGCTGGTGACTCTACTGGATACAAGGAAAGAGGACAAGATTCTAGTCAGTCTCTTATGCCTAGAAATAATATACTCCAGTGAAGGTTCGATGAAGCTACTCATATCTTTGTCATGGAAAGAGAGAACGGTGAAGTTAACAGGCTGAATGCCACCTCTCTGCTACACTCCAACAGATTTGATATTGCTGAGTTAGCAGAGAAACCATTCTCTAACCCCTCTAATTCTGAAACTATTGTTCACATCAAGAATCATCTCAGCAGTCTTCATCTGGTTGAGTTAACAGCAAAAGCTAAGATTGAAGAAGAGTTGAGATTTAGAAGAAAGGAAGACAATGATAGATCTCCCACCAAGGGCACAACCTTTCTACAGATGGTGGAATGTCCTGAATTGGAACTTATAGTTCTATGGGAATATGATTATAGCTCCCATCAACTAACTCTTTTCAAAGGGCCACAACAAAGGGTACATATCTTTCAGGGTGACAGACTGGAGATCCTGTCAACCAAAGATTTGTACAAACTTCTCAGCACCACATCAGGGAAGAACAAAGAGACTGATAAGTATTTACTCTCCTTGGTGCTGAAAATTTTGAGGAGCATAAACAAGTGAGGTTTTGGTAGCATTAGCCTAGGGGAGTTTGTTGGATCAAGAAGAAGGCTGATGCAACCAAAATCAAATTCTTAGACAAATTTTGCTGTTGCTTACAAAGGCTTCCGAAGCCAAGTGTGGAACTTCCGAAGGAAGTAGAGTTCTTCCAAAGACAAAGTAAAAGTTGCACTTCCGAAAGCAAACCTCTACTTCCGAAGATAAAGTATTCACTTCGGAAGATGAAGTCTCAATCGAAGAAATCAGAAGACTACTTCCAAAGTATGAAGAAAGAAGAAGTTCTCAAACCTCGGAAGAAGCAGCCTCTTCCGAAGTATAAGTGGCTTCGGAAGTACTTGTTCTTCCGAAGCCATTTAACCGACACTGCTATGAACCACTAGACATAAGTATGGTCTCTGAAACTCTACTGTAGACCTCTGATACTGCATGGTGTTTTCTTAAAGAGCCATATAGTTGACCATACTTTATTCCACTGTTCACCTTTTTTATGTTAGTACAAGTTACCAACTTTAGTTGGTGACAAAAGGTAAGTTAGGGACATGTCCTGACTACCATATCTCAAATAAAGTCTTATCTGAGATATCTTAAACTATAGCTTTGTTGTATTTGCTTTAGTTAGAGGATTCCTGCTGGTATCAAAGTATATCCGGCTGTAGGTAGTATTATATATAGTTTCTCATTGTAACTCATAAAGATATGCTTGTAAGAGTCTTGTAATATTTGAGTTGAGAAGCAATATATGCAAGTACCTTGAAAATTAGTTCTTGTGTTTTGTTATTACTTATTATATTGTTATCAACTCTTAAAGACTTTGCTTTCATCGATAGTGTTGTTTAAGTGAGTTTGAGAGAAAATCAAGTGTTTAGTGACACAAACCGATCCTACAAGGATAGATTTGAAATAAGCGCCATGGGGGAACTCAATTTCTTTCTGGGAATTCAGATGAAGCAAGTTGAAGATGGATCTTCATAAGTCAGTCAGAGTATGTTTAGGACATGCTAAAGAGATTCAACATGAATGATTGCAAGGTTGCTAAGACACCCATAGCAAGAAACCACTCCCTTGGGCCTGACCTTGAGGGGGAGTGTGTGGATGAACATGTCTACAGGGCTATGATTGGGCCTCTTATGTACCTTACAGCTAGCAGGCCTGATATCATGTTTGCCACATGTGTGTGTGCAAGATATCAAGCCAACCCCAAGATGTCACACCTTATCACTATCAAAAGAATTTTAAGATATCTCAAAGGTACCTCAACACTTGGCCTTTGGTATTTAAAGAATTCTGATTTTAATCTGTATACATATACAGATAGTGATTATGGTGGGTGCAATATGACTGCAAAGTCTACATCAAGGGGATGTCAGTTTCTTGGTGGAAGGGTTGTCTCATGGTAATGCAAGAAACAATCCTGTGTCTCTGCATCAACTGCTGAAGTTGAATACATTGTTATTGCAAGCTGTTGTGCTCAAGTGTTTTGGATTCAGAATCAGATGATTGATTATGGATTAAACTTCAAGGAGACTCCTATTCACATAGACAACAATAGTGCTATCTCTATCATAGAGAATCCTATGCAACACTCAAGGACAAAACACATCAATATCAGGTATCGTTTGATCAAAGATAACTTTAAAAAGGGATTAATTAAACTAGTCAGGGTTAAAACAAATGAACAATATGCTGATTTGTTCACCAAAGCCTTTGATGAGCAAAGATTTAAATATCTTATATCAGCTATTAGGATGATTAACTTTGAGTATCTTTTTCTTAAAACTAATTCATATTATTTCTTAAAATATGCGTGTCCTATTTTGTCTATTTTATCACCTTCATAAGCTCTTGTTTTCTTGGGATGAAAATCTTTTTTGAAGACAATCCTTAGACTTTTAAAAATATTGATCTTTTTGTCCTTCGGAAGATATGGACTTATCTTCGGAGAAATGTATGCCTTTAAAACAAACAACTGTCTAAGTAAAACTGTCTTAAGAAGAAATTTCTGAAATGTCTTCCGAAACTTAAATCTTTTCTTAAATACTTTTATGTTTTCAAGGACAATTTTCTTCCAAAGAAAATTAAGTCTCGGAAGCTTTATTTTTAACTGAACAAAGCATTCAAGTCTAATTCTGTTCCGAAGTAAAATTTTCAAGATTATCAGGAATATCTTTCGAAGTCATTTTGGCTTCTGAAGTTTTTTTATCAAAACTTCCGAAGACAAATTACCTTCGGAGATTTACGAATTCCAAGAAAACTAATTTTGGCAAAAAGCAAACTACTTTTTCAGAGGTGGGACCAACATCCGGATTTCAAAGTTTATCATCTTTCATTAACTTTGTCTTAAATCCATTTCATATATAAACCTAACGGTTCCCCCCTCTTTCTCTATCTTCTTCATCTACACTATTCCTTCGACCAAAATTCTCCCACACCACCTTTGTTCTTCACTTTCCTTCACCCTTAAGTTTCTCAAAATGGCCAATCTAAATCTCAAAAACAACCCTGATTTCTCCATGCAACTTCACACACAACCAGGTTGCTCTGTTGAACTCTAAGAAAGATGATAGTTTCTTAGAGGTTTGCCATTTTCTGGCTTTGTCAAACTACTTCACCTCCCTCACCATTGATCATACTCTCTATGAGGATCAATTGCTTGAATTTTGAAAGACCTGCCAAGAGGTTGTTATGGATGGGGAGAAGGCACTGTCTGCCACAATGCAGGGGAGGACAATCTTTATCACTCCGGCCATCACCAACAATCATCTTCAGCTGGATGATAAAGAAGGTGAGTTGTATTTCCCAAAGGAAGCTGTCAATCATTCCTTTGAGCAGATGGGCTATGAGAGAAATTTCTCTGTAAAGACCTTCAAGAAAGGGAAGGTCTCATCCCAGTGGAAAGACCTGCTTCATGTGGTTATCCACAGCTTGTCCAACAAGCATGGAGGGTGGGACAAGATTCCTGAAGATCTTTCCTTCATAGTGCATGGAATGGTTCAAGGGGTCAAGTTCTTGTACTCTCTATTTGTTAATACCAATTTACTTGCTAACTTGGACTCCTTGGAGTATTACATGTTTCCTAGATATGTTCAATACATTCTTAACTGCGAACTGGGTTCATAGTTGAGGGAAACAGGTAATATTCTTAAATTGGGACAGATGAAACCAACATATTTAAAATATTGAAGAAGCCAATTGTAGGCTTCTCAGGTGTAGAAACAACCCTTGTCCTTAAAATGTTAGAGCTCGTTGCTCAAGGTGACAGCGTAGCAACACAAGCTAGTGTTGAACCCACACCTTCTACCTTCCAACCACGAAAAAACCTCAAATCACCCACACCTACAAAAGAAACCTCAAATCACCCACACCTACAAAAGAAAATCGAAACGAACCCCTGCTCAAGATATTGAGTCTTTGCAGGCCCCCATACACTCACCCATACACTCACACATACAAGAGGAAGCGGATACTAGAGCTCCCACTTCTCCTAAGGAGCAAACCACTGCCATGTCTTCAATGATCAATCCTGAGGTTCCTCATGCTTAGCCTGATGAGCTCACAAGCCCAACTGCGTTATGCCTTCACTCTGAGTCTCAACACTCAGGTGAACAACCTTCAGGGGATAGTTACCATCCCTAACCTTTAAACTTAAATCACCGAATTCCCAACCTTGACTTCTATACTAATGAAGACTAAGGTTTCAGTGAGTACCATAAGTCTCTCTACTCCTCCCCTACTCAAAGAGAGATGAGTGCTCCTGAGTCACCTATATCCAGCCCATATCAGTCACCTGTTACTGAGGTGTATCCTTCTGAACTTTTTTAGGAAATCCATATGGAAGAGGCTCTCACTTCAGCAAGTGATTACATCATTCAAACCTCAACCAAAGCAATTCAGCCCACTGATACTCCATTTGAAGTTATATTGAGCAGAGGAAAATGAGCAGCCAAGAACATCATGCTGGTGGTGAGACTAAGGACTTTGGTCTAACTATCTCATCCCCCAATGAATCTTTTGATGAAGAAGAGGGGAATATGAGGCTAAAGGTGCAACAACTGTAAAAAACATGCACCTACCTAGTCTTTAAGGTTAGTCACTTGGAATCTCAGGTGACTACCTTACTCAACAGGGTCAATAATCAGCAACTTGAGATTTCTTTTATCTCAAGGAGAAACTAGCTGAGAGACCTTTAAGAAAAGCTCAACCAGGAACACAAGTACCTGTGAATATGATTGATTTAATCTCTAGCTCAGCTATGCAAGTGGGTGATTGTAGGATCGATGTTTGTCACTTAACACTTTATTTTCTCTCAAACTCACCTAGCACAACACTCGGGTAAAGATAGATCAGTAAGAGTTGATCACAATATAGAAAGTAGTACAGAACACAGGAAGTAATTTTTCAAGGTACTTTTATATATTGCTTTTCAACTCAATAATACAAGACTCTTACAAGCAGTGTGGAATGAGTTACAAAGAGAACCTATATATAATACTACCTACAACCGGATATACTTTGATACCAGCT
Source organism: Flaveria trinervia (assembly GCA_025506515.1). Taxonomy (NCBI): domain Eukaryota; kingdom Viridiplantae; phylum Streptophyta; class Magnoliopsida; order Asterales; family Asteraceae; genus Flaveria; species Flaveria trinervia. The sequence goes on along the minus strand of CM046444.1, from coordinate 53,104,728 downwards.
GGGATCCTACAGCTAAAGTCAATACTACAAGACTAAAGTTTAAGGTATCTCGGATAAAGTCTTATCTGAGATTTGGTAGTCAGGACATGTCCCTGACTTACCTTTTGTCACCAACTAAAGTTGGTAACTTGTACTATCATAAAAGGTGAACAATGGAATAAAGTATGGTCAACTGCATGGCTCTTTAGGAAGAAGCCATTCGGTATCAGAGGTCTGCAGCGGAGTGTCAGAGACCATACTTGTGTCCACTGGTTCATAGCAGTGTCTTCCGAAGGTTAAATGGCTTCGGAAGAGTAAGTACTTCCGAAGCCACTTATACTTCGGAAGAGGCTGCTTCTTCCAAGGCTTGGAGACTTATTATTTTCATCATACTTCGAAGTGGTCTTCAGATTGTCTTTCTAAAACTTGAACTTCGGAAGTATACACTTGACTTCGGAAGTAGAGTTCTGTCTTCGGAAGTTGATCTTTTACTTTGTCTTCGGAAGAACTCTCCAACCTTCGGAATTTCCATGCTAAGCTTCGGAAGCCTTGCATGCAGCACCAAAATTATCTAAGTGACTTAGTTTTGGTTGCATTAGCATTCTTCTTGATCCAACAAACTCCCCCTAGGCTGATGCTACCAAAACTTCACTTGTTTGTGCTTCTCAAAACTTTCAGCACCAAGGAGAGTAGATATTTGTTTGTCTCCTTGTTCTTCCCTGATGTGGTGCTAAGAAGTTTGTACAGATCCTTGGTAGTCAGGAAATCTAGTCTGTCACCTTGAATAACATGTACCCTCTGTTGTTGCCCTCTGAAAAGAGTTAGTTGATGGGAACTGTAATCATATTCCTATCTAACTATAGATTCCAATTCTGGACCCTCCACCATCTGTAGAAAGGCAGTGCCTTTGGTAGTAGGTCTTTCCTTGTCTTCCTGTCTTCTCAATCTCAACTCTTCTTCAATCTTGGCCTTTGCAGTTAGCTCAGCTAGGTGAAGGCTGCTGAGATGATTTCTGATGAGTGCAGCAGCTTCAGAGTTAGAGGGGTTGGAGAATGGCTTCTCAGCTAGCTCAACAATATCAAACCTGCTGGAGTGTAGTAGAGAGGTTGCATTAAGTCTATTGACTTCGCCATTCTCCCTTTCCATAACAAAGTTGTGAGAAGTTTCATCGAACCTCCACTGGACTATTTTATTTCTAGGCACAAGAGATTGACTGGGAATCTTGTCCTCTTTCTTGGTGTCCAGTAGAGTCACCAGTTTCCTTCTAAGTTTTGTCTCTTCATCATTTAATGAATTTGAGTTGAGACCTAGAAGTCTAGCTGCCTGGTCTAGTGTTCTTATAGATAAATCAAGAAATTGATCTCTTGTGAGGGAACAAGAGGATCCATCAACATAGGTAATGTTGACAGAATCTTCATCAAATGAGACTTCGCTCAGAGTTGTGTAGTTGATGAGCTTGGTCTTGATTACCTTGAACTCCTCAAGAGAGAGATGTTGAGAAGGCTGAGGGGATGGTTTGGATGGTTGTTGGGTAGGTTAAGGTTCAGAGGTTTTGGGAAGAGTTTTGGGTTGAAGGATGGGAAGTTTGGGTGGTTGAGGTGAAGGAGTGGATGTGGGTAATGGTGTGGGTTCAGGGGTGAAAGGCTCGGTTTTAATGGTGAAGGGTAAGGGTAAGGATTCAGCTGTTGTTGAATGGTTGTAGTGAAGGTCATCCCCCTTTACCCTTCTATACATCTCTTTCTTCTTTCCCAACTAAATATCAGCCTTGATTTCACTGACAATCCGTTGGAGTGTCTTCTCAGACATGGGACCCACCTGCCTTCCAGAAAAGCCATGGGCCCAAAGATAGTCTTTCATCCATGTCTTTTCACTAAGCTTCCTGGTTGCAGTTTCCTTAGCTTTTTCTTCCTTCTTCTTCTTCTCCTTTGCCTTTTCTCTTGCAGCCTTCTTTCTTTCTTTCTCTATTTGATCCTGCTCTTTGTTGTAGAGCCAGAGGATCGTCTCATCATTGTGTGGACAAAGTTCTTGAAGATTAAAGCCTCTGGAGAGTAGGAAATTTATCCTGTCTCTCCTCGGCTGCAGTTCAGCTTCCTTCTGTTTTTCTTCTTCTTTCTCCAAGGCCAACCTGGCTTCTTCTTCAAGTTTCAGCCGGTTGCCTTCTCCAGATTCACCAACTCCTCTAGTGGTAGCAGGAGTGTTTCTTCATTGGCAGCTCCCATTTGGATAAGCTGGTCAATGATCTCTTCTCTTCTCTTATTGTTGACAGCCTCCTGATTGGCTGCAGTTGCTTTTGTGCTGGCAGCTAGCAACTTCTCAGTTGGAAGTCTTTCTTTCTTCTTAAGTTTCTCAATCTTTTCCACTTCCTGAAGCTCTTCGCAGTCATCTTTCTTTTCCCTTTATCCTTTGAAGATCCTGACTGTGGTGGTTCTTGGAGAATGGATTCTGATTGTGAGAGAGGTAGAGATGGTGTCTGAGATGGTGTCTGAGATGGAGGTAGATTCAGAAGTCCTCGCTGTTCACCTCAGATGCCATTTCAAGGATTGCATCTGTGATGATCAGTTCCTCGGACATTTTAAACAGTCCTTCCGCAGCTTCCATTTCAGCTTCGAAAGATTCAGCTTGTTCTTCTGGGCTTTAACTTCAGCTTCGGAAGTTGGAGGAGATGCAGAATCTATCCCAACTATTTTAGTTGCTGGGCCATCAGTCCCCATTTCCCCTTCAAAATGAATCTTAGGTTCCATGTGAACCTTAGGTTGACCAACTTCTTCCACAGTGGTAGAAGGTGCAGTCAACCTCTAAAGCTCTTCAGCTCCGAAATAAAGCATTGCAGCATCTGGGCTTGGCTGATCAGTGGGGGATCTCAACAGAAACTTGGTGAAGAGTCTGTAGAGATCGTTGAGCATCTTTGAGTCAATCTGAAGAATAAATTAAGATGGCTCAGACACAGTAATGATAGGATTAGATGAAGTTGAAGTTGAAGTTTGGCTCTATTGTGGGTCCTCAAGTGTTTGTCTCTGAACATTCTCCCCCTTTTTGGTAGCTTCATCTTGAGAGCTAGATGAGCTAGAGGAAAAAGTCAATGAGACCTAAACAGGTACACGCCTAACAAACCTCTCTGTCTGTTTCTCAGCTAGTTGGCCTTGAGATTGTCAATCTCAAGTTGTTTAGTGCAGACCTTACTTCTAAAGTCCTAACCAAAGATTCAAGATTTGAGACTTTAGATAGAAGGTCTTGAATGAGGAGTTGCATGCTTCCCTCATCTTCTTTTGAAGAATCACGGGGAGATGACGTAACATACATGGTATGTTCAGCCTCACCATCAGATGTGGTTTCTTGTTCAGCCTCAACATACATGGTATGTTCAGCCTCACCATCACCTTTCAGAGTCATCAAAGGGCTCGGTTGCCGCAGACTCAGTCTGAGATATGTTACCACTGTCCACAAGGTCCATTGAGGCACCTTTTGTAGTGGCAGCTGAATCTGCATGAGTCCCCTCCATATCAGTGGGACTCACCTCAGTTATAGGTTGCTGATAGGGGCTAGAGATAGGGGATTTCTCTGGGCTCTATTGATCTTGAAGAGGGTGTTGTAGATCAACTTCATTGCCATGGAGAGATGTTATCTCTTCATCAGTTTTGAGAGAAGGTCAATAAAAGATAGGGAGGTTATGCCTACTGACCCGAGACCTTGATGAATGTCTACAGGCATTGAGCCTTTGGTGGGGTTGTCCCTAGTTGGCTGCTCAAAAGAGTGTAGATACTCATCCTGAGGGCTGCTGGTTTGGGTGTCAGGCTCCTGGATTTGAGATTGAGGAGACTCAAAACCCATATTGAGGTCAAAAGAGAAGGATGGAGGGACCTCAGACTGAGTGGGAGCCCATGTTTCCACTCTAGTCTTTTTGGATTGAAAAGGAGGGGCTTGTTCAATCAGAGTAGATTGAACAATGGTTCATTTGGGGCATCTTTGATTTGTGATGGTGATGGGTGGAGAAGGCATTGTGGTGGAGGTTGCTGGTGTGGGTTCATCACCTATGGGGTGAACAGTGATGTCACCAGGAGCTATGCGCTCAATCATACCCAGAAGTAGAGTAGTGTACCTTCCAGTGAAGTTGGTGGACACCTTCTTCAAGGTCTTGAAGATGGTAGGCCGCATGTGGGGGATAGTTAGAGCATCTGCACAGACAAGCATGCTCTAGTCCAACTCATAGTTGATGATGTGTTGAATGAATCTAGGATACATATAGAATGTCTCCCTTTAGAGATTCCCATCAGATTGGTGAACACAAATTGTGAGTAATTAAAGTGCAGGCCTCTCACCAGTCCATGAACTAAGCATCCTAGTTCATATGGGATTTGATCCCATCCTCCGGACTTGTTAGACAAGCAGTGGAGAACAATGTGCAGGAGGAACTTCCAGTTGTAGGAGAAGTTGAACTTGTAGACCGTCGACCTGCTTATGTCTCCACCATATCCCATTAGGATGTAGGTGCTGTCCAAATCTGCCTTAGGGAATTCAGTAGGAGCTCCTTCATCATGAAGCTCGAGATACTCCCTGATGAGTTATTCAGTAATGATCAACTCTTGTCCACAAATGCTGGACCTCAGTACACGAATCCTATTTAGGGTTTCAGCTTGACCATTTCCCCAAAATTTAGCCATTTGGTTGGAGTAAACAGTGGGGTTAACGGTAAGAGCAGTGTGGTAAGGTGATTGGATGAGAAAGGAGATGATTTTAGAGAAGTCAGCATCTCTTGAAGAATCAAGAAGTGCGACTTGGTTGTGCTGAGGGTTAAGTGTCATTTGAGAAAGTTGAATGTGGATGATTTTGAGCTTGGGTAAAGTTGGAGAGGAGAGAAATTTCTAGGGCAGTAAAAATTGCAAGTAAGAAGATGAAATTGAATAGTCGAGATTATTTAAAAAAGGGTGGAAAGGCGGTAATGGGGTTAGGATAAGGTGATGTGATGGTTAGTGGATGAATTGACAGTGGCGGTAAGGTTAAAATCAGTTAAATAATCTGACATCATTAACAAAATCTTTGCTTTTTATAGTGGGGGGCCCAAGAGGTTTACGTTACATAGTAGAATCTTTCTTCCGAATGTAAAACATTTCCGAAGGTAATTTGTCTTCCAAAGGCAATTCTTACTTCTGAAGCAAAAACTTTGCTTCCAAAGGTTAGTATTGCTTTTCGAATGGAGAGTTTGTTAACCTCGGAAGTAAATCTGATATGTAATCAATCGCTTCTTCCGAGACCAAAAGCTCTTCCGAGAAGAAAATTATCCTTTGAGAAATTATGCTTCGGAAGATATGAAAATAAATTCCGAGGGTTAATTTCTCTTTGGAAGAAATTTACACTTAGAAAATTTTAGAAAGACCTTTTGTAACAGGGCTTAAATTGTATTGACAGAAGACATTACATATTAAAAGGTTTTCGAAAGAGGTGATCTAATCAATGTTTATCATCCCAATAGCTGTTATGAGATACTTAAATCTTTGCTCATCAAAAGCTTTGGTGAACAAATCAGCATATTGTTCATTGAGTCAACTTTGATTAGTTTAATCAGATTTTTCTTATGAATATCTCTAATGAAATGGTACCTGATGTCAATATGCTTTGTCTTGGAGTGCTTCACGGATTTTCAGTAATGGAGATGGCACTGTTGTTGTCAATATGGATAGGAGTAGTCATAAAGTTGAATCCATAGTCTAACATCTGATTCTGAATCCATAGCAGTTGAGCACAGCAGCTAGCAGCAGCAATATATTCAGCTTCAGCAGTTGATGTAGAGACGCAGGATTGTTTCTTACATTGCCATGAGATGATCCTTCCACCAAGAAATTGACATCCTCCTGATGTTCATTTCTTGTCAATATTGCAGCCACCATAGTCACTGTCAGAGTATCCATAGAGATTAAAATCCTTGTTTCTAGGATACCAGAGACCCAGCTTAAGTGCTCTTTTGAGGTATCTAAGGATTCTCTTAATAGCAGCTAGATGAGACACCTTCGGAGCAGCCTGATATCTTGCACAGATGCAAGTAGCAAACATGATATCAGGTCTACTGTAGTAAGATACATCAGAGAACCAATAATTTCCCTATACTGATGTTGATCAGTATCCTCACCCTCAAGGTCAGGATAGAGATTATGGTTTCTGGGTATGGGTGTCTTGGCAGGCTTGCAATCCTTCATTTCAAATCTTTCTAAGATGTCAGAGACATACTTGGATTGATTAATGAAGACCCTTCCTTCATTTGCTTCACCTGAATTCCAAGGAAAAAGTCCATTTTTCCCATGGAACTCATCTCAAACTTTTTCTTCATAATGCTCTGAAAGTCCTTACACATTTGGTCATTTGAAGAACCAAATATGATGTCATCAACATAGACTTGAACAAGCAAGATGTCCTTTCCAGACTTTCTGATGAAGAGAGTCTTATCAATGTTACCTCTAGTGTAGCTATTCTTCAAAAGAAACTGAGACAAGTCTCATACCACAGCCTAGGTGCTTGGTGCAGCCCATATAGAGCTTTATCCAATTTACACACATAGTTGGGATGTTGTGTGTCACACCCCAACCTTGACGGCGGAAACGTCGAGATGTGAGGGATAAGATTGTTCACAACCACATAACGCTATGTTAAAATGTAAATATTAAGTTTATAAGTTTTAAAAGAGCATACAAGCATAAGTCTTAAACATGAGACAATTCCAAACAAAATAAAACATTACATAAACATTTTATTTTAAATTAACTAGGTCCAAATCCTAGTCTTATTGCAAGCTTCAAAAGACATTTTAATCTTGCGGATTTCCTGAAACATGATGAAAATAAAAAGTCAACTAAAAATAGTTGGTGAGTTTCCAGGTTTTCATACATAATAAGATTACAAGTAGAAATTCATGTCATGGATTATAAGCTAGTAAGGTTATAGAACACATATCGTTACAACCAAACCTCGACTTGATTACAAGTATAAAAAATTGGGTAAGTGTATTTGGTTCCCTAGTGCACAAGCGTATGGCCCCTAGGAGTCGGCAATACCTCGACTTTAGCACCAAATAGGCTTGTCAGGTCCAAAGATCTAAGATGTCGCCAGGCTAGCAATAGTTAATGATTGTAAACAAACTATGTATCTCATATAATCACTTACAACACACAAATAACCATGACAAAATATAAAGATGAATTGCAAGTGCATTACAAGTCTCAAACGTTTACAAGTGTACGATGTATAAGTATCATGTTTCACCCCAAAATAGTGTGAAAAATGTAAAAAGGGGCAAGGAAAACTCACATGCCAAAATAAGTATATGATGATGAAGATTAATAAGATTAATAATGAGCGTCGTTCCAAGGTCGCTTCGTCACAAGGCACCTAAATATATATATATATATATATATATATATATATATATATATTCACAAGGATAATAAGTTTAACGAGTTACCATAGATTAGGGTTTAATTTGATGTTTGGGGTTTTTTTCTTGTCATTTATATCAACCAATGAAAATCATTTATATCTTCGTGGAAATGATTTGTTTACAACACTTATAGTAATTTTATAATATTTATAACGTTTGAATAAAATACTATAATAAAATGAACATGATTCATTAATAATTTAGGGCCACGTTAAAAAAAATAGCGGTTTGTATAGACTAGTATAAATTTTATATGAAATAAATAATAAATAAATAATAAATAAATAATAAATATATATATATATATATATATATATATTTATATATATATATATATAGATATATATACACTAGCTATATATTAGCTTTAAAATATAAGGATATTTTTATAAAAAAATTTATAAGGGTTAATTAAATGGTTTTAAAATAAATAAAGTTTACAAGATAAATTTTTAAATTTTTAGAAATATTCATTTTTTAAAACTGCAGAAAATTCAAAAATAATAATAATAATAAAAAATTAACGGGAGGGGGGGGTCCCTGGGTTCGAACCCGGGACCTCCAACATGGGGTGAGCGAACGTAACCAGTGGACCAAGGCTCTCGGCCGCATTAGATCACGCGTTTTAATTCTTAAATACTAAGTTAACAAAACCCCCAAATTACCCATGAACCCTAGAATCGTGTAATCCCAAATCGAACCCCAATTCGATTATGATAATGAAATTAAACTTGGGGCTTTTAATCCCCAAGTAAATCCGAGAGATACATGTATTTATTTACCTGATTTGTGATCGAATTGTCAGCGGGAAAGACGAAGAATGTTCGCGCACTTGTAGAGCTTGATCGATGCTCAAACAATGATGCCAATCAAATTCGTTGCACAGGGAGCTTCTAACGGTGTACAAGATCAAAAGCCCTCTGTCATTTTTCGTTTATGGTGCACAAAAGATGGTTTTCGATTGAGTTGCAGACCGCGACAGTGTTGATGATCGGAGCACTTTGTTTGTGTGTTTTTAGGTAAAATTACGTTGAGTATTAGCTTAGGTAAGGTTAGAAGATCGTGTAGATGTCCCTAATTTGATTAATCATTGAGTATTAATGCCCGAACGGCTTGAAGGTTTAATGTGAATCGGTTACCGAACTCATAAGCTCCCATCGCCGACTTAACACTCAAATTAATGTGCATTTCGAGTTCGAAACGGTTACAAGAATGATTTGCGGACGGTTTCGGATCAAGAAACGGTCGATTTTGGTGGTTTTGGTGCCTCGCCGGACTTGGCCGGAGTCCGGCCGGCGAGGTTGCCGGAAAAACGGGGTAATGGGGCGGGTGGTTTGGGTTTTTAATTGAATTTACACAATTGGTCCCTGCAGTTTTGTTTTTATTAATTTATGCTCAAAACTTACATTTAAAGTTTTAAAAATAACAATTTAACCCCCCTTTAAGTTTTAGTTAGTATAATTCTCCTTATTATTATTAGTGCTATTATTATTAATTTTATTGTTAATATTATAAACTATTTTGTAATAATAATAATAATAATAATAATAATATTATTATTATTATTATTATTATTATTATTATTATTATTATTATTTTTATAATAATTATTATTATTATAATTATGACTTGTATCATTATTACTATTATTAGTATTACACATTTAATATTATTTGGTATTTTTATTTTTAACTTTCTTACATTAATAACCAAAGAGAATAAACATAAATAACACATGAGTTTCATAATTGTCAATAATGACCCTTATAAGAATAAACGAAGTTAACGTTTAGTTAACAAAAATTCGAGATGTTACAGTCTCCCCAACTTAAAAGAATTTCGTCCCGAAATTAAAAGAAATGAAACTATACAAATAAGAATGTGTATCTCTTCTTCATGTGCTCCTCACGTTCCCAAGTAAATTCAGCGCCACGTTTATTTTCCCAACGAACCTTGACGATTAAGGTTGTTGTGGTTCTAGTCTTCTTCATTATACGATCCATGATCTCTACAGGTTTCTCGACAAAATGTAATGACTCGTCAATCTGAATGTCTTCCAGCGAAACATACAGACTTTCGTCGGCCAAACACTTTCTCAAATTTGAGACGTGGAACACAGGATGAACTTCACTAAGGTCGGAAGGTAGTTCCAGTTTATAAGCCACTTTCCCAATCCTTTTCAGGATTTTGAAAGGCCCTACAAATCTTGGGCCAGTTTTCCCTTCTTTCCAAAGCGAACCACACATTTCCACGGTGAAACTTTAAGAAGAACCATCTCCCCAATTTGGAATTCCAATGGCTTACGTCGCTTGTCAGCATAACTCTTTTGACGACTTCTCGCCACTTCAAGGTTCTTGCGAATAAAAGAAACTTTATCGGTCGTCTCTTGTATAAGTTCAGGACCAGTGATGAAGTTTTCACCAATGTCGGTCCAACAGATCGGTGAACGACATTTTCGACCATAAAGTGCTTCAAACGGTGCCATCTTGATACTCGAGTGGTAACTATTGTTATACGAAAATTCTGCGAGCGGTAGATGCGTATCCCAATCGCCACCAAAGTCAAGAACACAGAGACGTAGCAAATCCTCCAAAGTTTGGATCGTTCGCTCGGTTTGACCATCAGTTTGAGGATGGTAAGCCGTGCTTAGATCTAATTGTGTACCCAAGAGTTCTTGCATAGACGACCAAAAATGTGAATTGAAACGAGCATCTCGGTCGGATATGATGTGCAGAGGTACCCCATGACGACTTACAATCTCATCAATGTATATACGAGCTAACTTTGATGTCTTGTAAGTGTCACGTATGGGTATAAAATATGCCGACTTGGTCAAACGGTCAACGATCACCCATATGCTATCATGTCCTCTAAAGGTTCGGGGTAGCTTTGTTATGAAGTCCATGGATATGTGTTCCTATTTCCACAAAGGAATCTCGGGTTGCTCAAGTAATCCACTTGGACGTTGATGTTCGGCTTTAACCTTCGTACATGTGAGGCACTTAGCTACATAAGTCGCTATGTCTTTCTTCATTCCAGGCCACCAATATTGACCACGTAGGTCCATGTACATCTTATCGGAACCAGGATGAATAGAATAATGAGTTTGATGAGCTTCGTTCATAATAAAGGTACGATGTTATCGTGATTGGAACCCAAATACGATTGCGAAGTACATCAACCCATTGGCTTTCGTTTCCAATTGAGTTAGAAGATTATGCTCCAACTCATCCTTCATTCTTCCTTCTCGTTGAACCATTTGTTGAGCCTCCAGGATGCTAGACTCGTGTCACTATCTATTCTCAAGTTTTGTAGTAGTACCGTGGTCTCGTTGACATCTAGTCGGATCTCAGTATCGAACTCAACAGGAAAGTGTCAAACCATTGACGTCGATCGCGAATTTCTTGGAATGAGATCATCTTGTTGTGAATCTTTCGGCTTAATGCATCGGCTACAACGTTTGCTTTACCAGGATGATAACGAATGTCACAATCATAGTCACTAAAATCCACCCAACGACGTGTCTCATGTTGAGATCTTTTTGATTGAAAACGGTTGAGGCTTTTGTGATCGGTGTAGACTATACATTGTGTACCATACAGGTAGTGCCTCCAAATCTTCAAAGCAAATACAACAGCACCAAGCTCGAGATCATGAGTTGTGTAATTCACCTCGTGAACCTTCAATTCCCTTGATGCGTAAGCTATGACTTTCCCTCGTTGCATAAGAACACAACCAAGGCCTTGTTTAGATGCATCACAATACACGGTGAAATCGTCGTTTCCAGGGTAGGGTCAAGATAGGAGCATTGCATAACTTATGCTTTAACGCTTTAAAAGCTTCTTCTTGCTCGGAACCCACTCAAATGGTTTATTCTTTTGTTGTCAAAGTAGTGAGCGTTTCGCGATCCTCGAGAAATTGGCAATGAATCGCCGATAATAAACAGCAAGACCAAGAAAAGAACGAACTTCGGTAGGAGTTGTAGGAACACACCAATTTTTCACAGCTTCCACCTTTGCAGGATCAACGTGAATTCCTTGACTATTCACCACGTGTCCTAGAAATTGAACTTCCTCGAGCCAGAAGTCACACTTCGAGAACTTCGCGTACAATTGCTCTTTCTTCAACAATTCAAGAACCAATCTCAAATGTAGTTCATGATCGGTGTTGGACTTGGAATAGATAAGTATGTCATCAATGAAGACGATCACAAACTTGTCTAGATAAGGCTTGCATACCCGGTTCATGAGATCCATGAAAACCGCAGGAGCATTGGTTAAACCAAAAGGCATCACCATAAACTCATAGTGTCCATAACGAGTACGGAAAGCGGTCTTTGGGATATCATCATCATGGACTCGCAATTGATGATAGCCAGAACGTAAATCGATCTTCGAGAAAATAGCAGCTCCTTGAAGTGGTCAAACAAATCATCAATACGAGGAAGAGGATAACGTTTCTTATGGTAAGCTTGTTAAGCTCCACGATAATCAATGCACATACGAAACGATCATCTTTCTTCTTCACGAAAAGAACAGGTGCACCCCAAGGCGAAGAACTAGGACGATGATGAAGCCCTCCGGATAGCTCTTGAAGTTGACTGAGAGTTCTTGCATTTCTGATGGTGCAGCCGATATATGGTGACTTGGCCACGGGGTTTGCTCCCGGTATCAAGTCAATTTTAAACTCGACTTCACGCACGGGAGGTAAACCACTAAGGTCATCGGGAAAAACTTCAGGAAAGTCTCGTACGATAGGGACATCCTTAAGTTCTTTCCCTTTGACTTTCGTGTTGACCACGTAAGCCAAGAAGGCCATATACTTCTTGCTTAAGCACTTTCGGGCTTGAGTGCAAGACATGAGTTTAAGCCCTTTGGAAGATTTTTCACCGAACACCTTCAACGTATCCCAGAGGGTAACGGTATACGAATGCACTTCTTGAAACAAATGATCTCAGCATGGTGTTTGGCTAACCAATCCATACCAATGATGACGTCAAAGCTTCCAAGTTTCATAGGGATAAGATCGATAAGAAAATCATGCGTGTCAAGACTTAAGATGCAATCACGAATGATAACGTCAACGGTGATCGGTCTCCATCAGCAACTTCAACAGTAAGAGGTCTTTCTAGTTTCGTATTGGGCTTAGCAAGTATGGGTTCAAACTCTAATGAAACAAAACTTTTATCGGCTGCAGAATCAAATAGGACATAGGCATAAGTTTTGTTAATAAGGAACATACCTGTTCAATTTTTAAGGTATTTAACGATACAGGTAAAGTATGAAATGAATCGGATCACAAAAGTTAAAGGTGAGTTAACGTACCATTCACCACATCATTGTTTGCTTGTGCTTGGTTAGCATTGATGTTGAAAGCACGTCCTCGGGCTTGTGGAACATTACCCACAAGACGAGGGCATTGTGGGCGCGAAAATGGCCAGGTTCCCCACAGTTGTAGCAAACATGGTTCGTGACCACAGCGGCATTGTTGGGTGCACGGTGGCAAGTCGCCACCAAATGACCATATTTACCACATAAGGTGCAAATGCGGCATGGTTGATTCCCCGGATGATGATACCTACACGTGTTGCACATCGGCTGAGGACCAGCATAAGCCCTAGCCCCAGGCACTTGTGCCACAGGTGCAGCCGCAGGTACAGGTTGTTTGGGGTTGTTTGGGTGCAGCCACGACATAGTTGCGTGCCGGTGTGAACTTGCGCTTTTTGTTGTTGTTGTTGTTGTAAGACGGTTCAGCTTTGGTCTCCTTAACAGTCTCGGTAGCCATCTTCTCTACCTTCTTTGCACCCTTCACAGACATGGTGCCCGCTCGTATATGGTTCTCGGTGAGTTGAGCGGTGATAGTAATGGCTTCTTCCAAGGTTGTGGGTCGGCTACCCACCACAACATCTTGAATTTGGGGTGGTACACCCTTAATGAACTTCTCGATGTTGCGGGGAACAGTGTCGACCGTATGAGGCAGCAATATACTCAACTCATGATGCCTAGTTGAGTAGGCCAAATGATCACCATCATTTTGTTTCAAATTCCAAAACTCCTCTTCCAACTTTTGCAATTCACTTCTTGGGCAGAACTTCACGATGGCGATGTTCTTGAACTCTTCCCAGGTAAGTGCTAGCACAGCTTCAGGACCACGGTTTCTCTTCTCCCTATTCCACCAGGTAAGAGCCCTTTGTTGGAGCATACTAGTGGCATAACGAAACTTGAGTGCATCGGGACACTCACAATTGATAAAGGTATTCTCCATGTTTTCGAACCACTCAAGAAGACCAGTGGCTCCTTCCTTACCACTAAAACTTGTGGGCTTGCAAGAGCTGAAGTGTTTGAAGGTGCAGGTTTGATTATTCCCGTGTTGGTTGTTCCCGTTTTGGTTGTTGCTATTTTCTCCATGACCATTTCCATTGTTGCTAGGTCATTAAGGTACTATTAGGTTCAACAACCATGGTGGATGACAGCAGCCATTTGTCGAGCAATCATGGTGGCTAACTTACGATCGAAATTTCCACGCTTCCATGATGACGAGACATGTTGGAATATACAAATGAGTTAGATATGAGAATTGGAATAACAAGGATTGATGTTCAACTAGGATAAGACAAAAGTTGTAAGGCACATAGAATGGTTCCATTTGGTAACGCATCACCATTTGGAAACGTTGACACGTCAAGGTAAGTTGACCCACTTGCCTTAGAAATTTGTGTATGTAGACCATAGTTTATCACTCATCCCAGAAATCCCCAGGTAAGCACAACTAGTCCCGTAGGATTTATGCGATATGCTTGCCTTAGCCCGAGGGCCTTTTGCCAGGAAATCCAGAATACAGGTGTCTATGTGTCACACAAATTTCTTAGGATCATGAAATCAAAACCTTGATGAGATTTAACTTAGATTAGACATAAGTCTAAAGATTTAAATCATAAACATAAGTTACCACGTTTTGACGAGATTAAGATTAAAAATTTCATTTGCCGGGGAGAGTCAAAGAGTCAAAGTTAAGTTTAGGGAGACTAATAACAAAGTTTAAACAATTACAAGAAAACCTATGCTAAGGCATCAAGTTGCACATAAGTAAGGTATAGCATTATCTAGCATGTAACAATATATATATTTCCAGGAATATAAATATTATCCTATGAGGTTCATGCATAAGCTATAGTCTAGGTAATAACCTAAATCCCTATAGTTATGGGCTCTGATACCAATCTGTCACACCCCAACCTTGACGGCGGAAACGTCGAGATGTGAGGGATAAGATTGTTCACAACCACATAACGCTATGTTAAAATGTAAATATTAAGTTATAAGTTTTAAAAGAGCATACAAGCATAAGTCTTAAACATGAGATAATTTCCAAACAATAAAACATTACATAAACATTTTTTAAATTAACTAGGCCAAATCCTAGTCTTATTGCAAGCTTCAAAAGACACTTTAATCTGGGGATTTTCTGAAACATGATGAAAATAAAAAGTCAACTAAAAATAGTTGGTGAGTTTCCAGGTTTTCATACATAATAAGATTACAAGTAGCAATTCATGTCATGGATTATAAGCTAGTAAGGTTATAGAACACATATCGTTACAACCAAACCTCGACTTGATTACAAGTATAAAAGATTGGGTAAGTGTATTTGGTTCCCTAGTGCACAAGCGTACGGCCCCTAGGAGTCGGCAATACCTCGACTTTAGCACCAAATAGGCTTGTCAGGCCCAAAGATCTAAGACGTCGCTAGGCTAGCAATAGTTAATGATTGTAAACAACTATGTATCTCATATAATCACTTACAACACACAAATAACCATGACAAAATATAAAGATGAATTGCAAGTGCATTACAAGTCTCAAACGTTTATAAGTGTACGATGTATAAGTATCATGTTTCACCCCAAAATAGTGTGAAAAATGTAAAAAGGGGCAAGGAAAACTCATATGCCAAAATAAGTATATGATGATGAAGATTAATAAGATTAATACTGAGCGTCGTTCCAAGTCGTTTCGTCACAAGGCACCTAAATATATATATATATATATATTATTATATAATATAATATATATATATATATATTCACAAGGATAATAAGTTTAGCAAGTTACCATGGATTAGGGTTTAATTTGATGTTTGGGGTTTTTTCTTGTCATTTTATTCAACCAATGAAAATCATTTATATCTTCGTGGAAATGATTTGTTACAACACTTATAGTAATTTTATAATATTTATAACGTTTGAATAAAATACTATAATAAAATAAACATGATTCAATTAATAATTTAGGGCCACGTTAAAAAAAATAGCGGTTTGTATAGACTAGTATAAATTTTATATGAAATAAATAAATAAATAATATACATATATATATATATATATATATATATATATATATATATATATTATATATATATATATATATAGATCTATATACACTAGCTATATAATTAGCTTTAAAATATAAGGATATTTTTATAATAAATTTAAGAGGATTAATTAAATGGTTTTAAAATAAATAAAGTTTACAAGATAAAATTTAAAATTTTAGAAATATTCATTTTTTAAAACGGCAGAAAATTCAAAAATAATAATAATAAATAAAAAAATAACGGGATGAGGGGGTCCCTGGGTTCGAACTCGGGACCTCCAACATGGGGTGAGCGAACGTAACAAGTGGACAAGGCTCTCGGCCGCATTAGATCACGCATTTTAATTCTTAAATACTAAGTTAACAAAACCCCCCCCCCCCCAAATTACCCATGAACCCTAGAATCGTGTAATCCCAATCGAACCCCAATTCGATTATGATAATGAAATTAAACTTGGGGCTTTTAATCCCCAAGTAAATCGAGCAGATACATGTATTTATTTACCCGATTTGTGATCGAATTGTCAGCGGGAAAGACGAAGAATGTTCGCGCACTTGTAGAGCTTGATCGATGCTCAACAATGATGCCAATCAAATTCGTTGCACAGGGAGCTTCTAACGGTGTACAAGATCAAAAGCCCTCTGTCATTTTTCGTTTATGGTGCACAAAAGATGGTTTTCGATTGAGTTGCAGACCGCGAAGTGTTGATGATCGGAGCACTTTGTTTGTGTGTTTTTAGGTAAAATTACGTGAGTATTAGCTTAGGTAAGGTTAGACGATCGTGTGTAGATGTCCCTAATTTGATTAATCATTGAGTATTAATGCCCGAACGGCTTGAAGGTTTAATGTGAATCGGTTACCGAACTCATAAGCTCCATCGCCGACTTAACACTCAAATTAATGTGCATTTCGAGTTCGAAACGGTTACAAGAATGATTTGCGGACTGTTTCGGATCAAGAAACGGTCGATTTTGGTGGTTTTGGTGCCTCGCCGGACTTGGCCGGAGTCCGGCCGGTGAGGTTGCCGGAAAAACGGGGTAATGGGGCGGGTGGTTTGGGTTTTTAATTGAATTTACACAATTGGTCCCTGCAGTTTTGTTTTATTAATTTATGCTCAAAACTTATATTTAAAGTTTTAAAAATAACAATTTACCCCCTTTAAGTTTTAGTTAGTATAATTCTTCTTATTATTATTAGTGCTATTATTATTAATTTTATTGTTAATATTATAAACTATTTTGTTAATATTATTATTATTATTATTATTATTATTATTATTTTTATAATAATAATTATTATTATTATAATTATGACTTGTATCATTATTACTATTATTAATATTAAAACATTTAATATTATTTGGTATTTTTATTTTTAACTTTCTTACATTATAACCAAAGAGAATAAGCATAAATAACACATGAGTTTCATAATTGTCAATAATGACCCTTATAAGAATAAACGAAGTTAACGTTTAGTTAACAAAAATTCGAGATGTTACATTGTGGGTCTTCAAATCCTGGAGGTTGGCATACATAGATTTCCCTATCTATATCCCCATATAGAAATGCACACTTGACATCAAGTTGATAGATAGTGAAGTCCTTGGATGCAGCATAAGCAAGGAAGATCCTAACTGCCTCAAGTTTGCAACTGGTGCAAAGACATCAGTATAATCTATTCTTCTCTTGGGTGTATCCTTGAACAACAAGTCTTGCTTTGTTCTTGATGATCAAGCCTCTATCATCTCTCTTGTTTCTAAAAACCCATTTAGTGCCTATTGGGTTCCCCCATGGCACTCATTTTAAATCCGTCCTTCGTCAGCTTCTTAAAATCATTACAGAGCTTTGGATTAGTTGAACCAATGATGATGTCATCTACATATACTTGAACTAGCATTAAGACATTTCCCTATCCTTTGATGAAAAGAGTTCCATCTATAGTACCCCTTTTGTATCTATGCTTGCAGAGATATTGAGATAGAGTCTAATACCACTTCTTGGGAGCCTGATGCAGCCTAAAAAGAGCTTTGTCAAGCTTGCAGACATAATCAGGATGATCAGGATCTGCAAAACCAGGTGGTTGTTTGACATACACCTCTTCATCAATCACCCATAAAGAAAAGCACATTTGACATCAAGTTGATAGACCTTGAAGTTCTTGGATGCAGTAAATGCCAAGAATATCCTAACAGCTTCTAGTCTTGCTACAGAAGCAAAGACATCAGTGTAGTTAATTCCTTCTTCTTGTGTGTATCCTTGAACAACTAGTCTAGCTTTATTTTTGATGACAATGCCTCTATCATCCTTCTTGTTCTTAAACACCCATTCGGTTCCAATAGTAGTCTTCCTATGAGGAAGAGGACAAAGGTTCTAAACTTTTCATCTTTTGAATTGAAGCAGCTCCTCTTGCATAGCTTTAATCCAACTTCCATCCTTCAAAGCCTCATCAATTTTATTAGGCTCTATCTGGGACAAGAAACAAAAGTGAAGACAAACATTTGCTTCATGGGTTTGTCCTCTTGTTCATACCCCTGTATCAACATCTCCAATGATGTTTGTAGTGGGATGAGACTTGTGAATCCTTAGCTGAGGGATCACAGCAAGTTGCTAAGAGAGATCTAAATTAGAGAAATTTAGATTTGGCAATGATGTTTCTCCCATCACATCAGCACACTTATCAAGAGAAACTTGATCCAATGAGTGTGTCACATCATTGATGTTGTCATCTATGAAGTGGTTATTAGCATCAAGAAATTCCTTATCTTCATTTGCAGAAGTAGTTACAACTGGAGTTGAAGATGTGTTACTTGAAGGTCTTCTTAGCTCAAATCTTAGATCAGGATCACCTGTAGGTAAGACTTCTATAGATACTGAAACAGTCGCACAAGACTTGTTAATATAGTTGGTAACTAAATCAAGATCAAACAGCCAATCAAGACCAGAACCAGCCACACAAGGTGTGTGTTCATTGAAAGTCACATTGGCCGACTCCTCAACAATTCTAGTTTTGAGATTGTATACTCTATAAGCCTTGGCTTAGGAAGAGTATCCAATAAAGTGTCCATCATCTGATTTCTCAGAAAATTTGGCTATTTGATCTTTGGTATTCAAGATGGTGCAAGGACATCCAAATGACCTGAGAAAAACAATGAAAAGTTTTCTCTTGTGCCAAAGTTCATAAGGAGTCTTACCATGAGTCTTAACCACTAAAACTCTATTCTGCACATAGCAGGTAGTATTGACTGCCTCTGCCCAGAAGGTGATGGGCAGCTTAGAGTTAGACAATATGGTTCTTGTAGCTTCATTCAGTGTCCTGTTTCTCCTTTCAGCAACACCATTTTGCTAAGGAGTCTTGGGAGCACTCAGAAAATTGTACCCAAGTTCCTTGACAAAGTTTACCTTTTCAATGTTGAGCTTTCCATTTGTGACCTTGCCCCTTCCAGAAATGTAGCCACCTTCATCTCCTCCAAAAGCAACTGGTCCTCCATCAATCCTTTCAAAGTTCTAGATTAGTGACCTACTGCGTGTCATGTGCCTGGAACAACCAGTATCAATGATCCAGACATTCTTATTTGTCCTAAGCTGTCCCTACAAAAAGAGAATGATTAGTTACATTTGGAAACCCAAGCCTTACTTGTCTTGGGCTCACAAAAAGAAGTCAAAGGTAATGCAACAGTAATAGATCCTATAGTTGAGTTATGAGAATCTTGTGTTGTTGTTGATGTAGAACATCCAGTCACTTGGTCTTTCTTTGACTTCCACACCACCTTCGGAAGTTTGGACTTGACCTTCAACACTTTGGAAGCTTTTGAGACTTCGGAAGTTTTGATGGCTGGACCTTCAGAAGATTCTGCAAAAACTGTAAAAGACTTCAGTGCTTCAGAAGTATTCCTTGCTTCCGAGACCAAATTTTCTTCTGAAGGCAATTTTCCACTTGCCTTCTTCTTAGTTTTGGAGCTTTCGAAGGAAACAGATTTTCCTTCCAACGCTGGAATCTTCTTGGAACTCTTAGAAGTCCTTTTCTTGGTCATGTGAAGAGTACCTCTAGGATTGTATGGACAATCCTTAGCAAGATGAGAAGTACTTTCTGTTAGGTCTAGTTTCAGTAGATCTAGTTCATTATGTATAGGCTTAGTACTTGAATTAATATCTGTAATGAATGCTTCTAATTCATTATTGTGTATGCATTAATATAGGTTAACCTATTTTTGTGTGTGTTGATTAATGTATGGATGCAGGTACAACATTATACTCGGTCACTTATGAAGTTGACAAGTGTAAGAAACATCTACGGATGAACATTTTGTTCTTCCGTAGATATATTTCTTACAAGTAATTTGTCATCCGAAGATCCTCTGCGGATGAACAACCAGAAGTGAAGAACAAGATTGCTTTGGAAGAACAAGACTTCTGCGGAAGAACAATTATTCTGCGGAAGAACAAACTCCTAGGGAAGACACATTCCTACGGAGTCCAAACACTTGTATAATGCAAGTGTTACAAGTCAACAAGGTAGTTAAGTGAATCCCAAGAAATCTGATGATTCCTTAACTGACACAAATCAAATCCCAAGAGATCCGGTGTTTTCTATAACAGAAACATCATTGTCTATATATATGGATCCTAGGTTTCGATTTACGAAGAGGTTGTTTTAGACGATTGATTGAGCGACAACAGCATCAGAATTATAACCATAACTTCAAAGTCTCTCAATCAAACCCTAGCAGCCGTCACATCATAACACACTTGATATCATTCATTCATTATACTTGTAATCATTAACATGTTCTAATAAAATACATATTAATCATTAATTGTGTTTTGCTGCATGTGTTTTTGAACATTTATTGATATTTAAAGTTATTGCAAAGCAATTAAACCAAATCAACGTTGATTCCGCAAACGTTGACTTGTCAATCGACCGACATTGATAGTTCCTATTCGCGATCCTAGGATTCACAGGTGGTATCAGAGCCTGGTGCTCATTGATCTAGATCGATTGATCTATCAGTGTCAGTTGTGTTTAATTGATTTTAATTTTCCGTTCTTAATTTCATAGATTTTGATTAACTTGTCTCTATATTCAAATCAATTGAATAGCAGACCTTGTTATCTTTCTCATCAATTACATCATGAGCAACTTCATGGATCATCTTACCAACCACCGAAGTTGGAAACAAAAGCAGACTTCAAGTCATGGAAAATCAAGTTTAGGAATCATGTAAACTATACTGATTCTGACTTATGGGTATCCATCACTGAAGGTCCTTATATTCCACCCACACTTGGGCCGATTATAACGACAAAAATCAACCAACCAGTACCAAAGATCTATCACCTGATGATGTCAGAAAGGTTAAAGTTGATATCAAAGCATACAGTCTGCTTAGTATGGCTTTACCTGAAGAGATATTGATCAGGTGTGAGAACTACAAAACAGCACACTCCTTATGGAAGATACTCCACACTCTCTGTGAATGGAGTGATGAGATAAGAAGCATAAGGAGAGACACCCTCAGGTCGCAATATGAAACATTTCATCATATTGAGGGTGAATCAATTCCTCAACACTTCATAGATTCATGCAGTTGGTAACTGAGATGAACATTCTGGAGTTGAAATATACCAGAGGAATTAAACAAGAAAATGCTCCACACTTTGCTAGAAAGTTGGAAGCAAACTATGTCCATGTTCAAGAACAAAATAGATCTGAAATCAACTGGTCTAGATACTCTGGTTGCAAAAGTGGAAGCTCTTGAAATGGACGAAAAATCAAGAAACAAGAGTGTGAGAACTCATGTCTCACCCTATCACTTCAAAGAAACAATAATGTTGGAAGTGCATTCATTTCAAATAATGAAAGTGATAACTCTTGTGCTAGAGTGATGATGAGGAGGAAGTTAGCTTTTATGCTTCTAAACCCTCAAAGAAATCATCTCAAGATAAGAAACAAAGGAATAAAGGAAGAATGCTGATCGTGAAGATACAACTGCAGCAATAGCTAAGTCTTCACATTCAACCAATCCGTCAGAACCAATTACTGTGATATTGGACTCTGAAGAACAAAACGCAGCTTTTGCAGCCTTTAGTTCCACTTTCCAAGCAATCTGGGAAGTTCTCTAACGTCAGCAAATATCTACCAACAGATTTAGAAGAACTACCTCCTGATGTAGTGGAAGAAATGGACCTACAATGGCAGATGGCCATGATTGCTTATAGAGCAAAGCAATATCTCAGAAGAAATAAGAACTTGACATCAGCAAGTAAAACATCAAAGATTGGTGTTGACAAGTCAAAGGTAAGATGCTTCAAATGCAATCTCTATGGACATTTTTCCAGGAATGTAATCAACAGTCATATCCAGAGATGAGATAACATCAGCAACATCAACAACATCAGATTTCACCTCATCAACAACCAAATTCTCAAAGACTTCTGCAAGACAATCTCAACTGATCAATGCATCCCCACCAGCCACCCATGAATCAGCTGGACCTAGTAACTCAAAGGAGTCAGGACTGATCATACTTCAAGATGGAACGTGTGACTGGAGTGTGTATGAAAAAGAAGTCTTGGAAGAGAATCAAGCATTGATGGCTCCTATGGATCAAACAGTTCCACCAATGGCAAGAGAGGTAAAAGAAAGGTTGTGTTCATTAACGTGTGTTGAGGAAGTTGAACGTTATAGAGTCCATGCTCAACAGTTGGCTGACAAAGTAAAAGAAACTATGATTTTGAATGAATCCCATGTTAGAGAACATAAATTGTATCAAATCAAAATTACTCTTTGCAAAAGAATTTAGAAAAATTTCTTTCTGAAAACTATAATCTAAAAGCCCAAGTTGAGCATTTGACCACTTCTTTAACAAAATCCATGGCTGATCATGCATCAACTGAATTGAAACTTCAGAAGTTCCAACTATCACCTCAGCAATATGAGAAATTACTAAATTCTCATATTGAATCAAAGAAAAGGTCTGGGTTGGGTTATAATGTTGTTCACCACCTATAAATGATAATTATACATCTTTACCTATAACAATGACCAATACTCTGTCAAATCATTTTGTGCCTAGCACCAAGTTTGAAACAGAATCAACTCAAATCAACGTTAACAATAAAGCTGAGGTGAGTGAAACTGAATCCTCTGAATCAGAATCTTTGTATCAAAATGATTCAGACTTTGATTATGATAATTGTGATGACTTGGATGATTCTGATGAACCTGATATTGGTAAAAGGATCATTGGTAAGAATGTTCACATTAAAACTGGTATTCCAAGAGTGCTTGAGAATCAAAGCTTCAATATCCTCCAAAGCAGAGAAACATGCTGAAGACTATCTGCAAGAGGATTGCTGAACTCAATGAAGGACTCCAAGAACTGAATCTTCAAAAAGAAGTTGATAGCTGCAGACCAACTGAAGAAGTACTTTTATCTCATGCAGATAAAGGTAAGAAGAAACAAGTTTCAACTAAGCAAAAGAAAAACTCTTCAGTAGAAGAACTCCGTAAAGCAAAGTCTGCCGAATCCGTAGAACTTCTGCGGAAGAAGAAAGCCGAATCTATGGATGAGGTATCAAAAAGAGTATCTGTTAACAATCAAAAGATGTTGAATTTGAAGCAATAAAAGTCATCAAAAGATAAGAAAGATTCAATTGCTGATATTCCTAGGAACAGCAAGAACAATTCAAGCTCTTCAAAGGAGGAAACAAAAGCTCCCAAACTGAACAAGAAAAAGAAGAAAGATGAGCATGAAGAGGAATCAAAAAATGTATTGCAAGTGGTGTGATATGACTAATCACATTACAGAGTACTGCTACTTCAGTAGTTACTGTTCCATATGCAATATGAACAATCAAATGACTTCAAAGTGTTACTTCAACAAATTCTGTGCTATTTGCAACAAAAATAATCATTCAACTCAGAATGCTATTTTAACAAAAAGAACAAAAACAAAAGCACAAAGAAGTCAAAAACTGATTTGATAGAATCAGACTCTCAATCTGCTGAAAGTTAAGATGATTCAAAGAAAAAGAAGGTAAATCAAAAGCAAAAGGAAAACCAGAGCAGAAATCTTCTGAAGATGCCAAATCTATGAAGAAAACATCAAGTCAATCCAAAACACCTCACAAAAAGGTGGACTTGGCTGAGAAGAAGTCAATCATCAAAATAATTTCTTTGATCATTTTGAAAAAGGATCACATGTGTCTCAATCAAAAGCAAAAGATGATGAAACCTTCAAAAGTGTAGGTTCATCTTCTAAATAAAATATCAACCAAAGAAAGATAAGGTGAAGGAAGAATCAATGAAGAAAGAAGACTCCAAAGCTTCTGCATCAGATTCAACAGATTCATCCTCACCATCATCAAATCAAAATGAATCAACAATAAATACTGAAACTTCAGGATTAAGTCATGAAGGAGTAAATGGTTTAGACTCTGTTGACAATCCCAAGATCACTAAGACTTGGGTTGTCACTTCTAACTGATTTATTTCTGAATGCAGGAACAATATTGGAGAGCTGACAACAAGTGGTATGTTGACAGTGGTTGTTCCAGGCATATGACAGGAAACTGTTCTCTTCTTCATGACTTCAAACATAAATATGCTTCTTATGTGGCATTTGGTGGGGATAAAATGGGAGGTAAAATTGTTGGTGAAGGGATGATAACAAATGGTGTGCTTAAATTTGAGAAAGTAAATTACTGCAAATTTACAGTATAATCTACTTAGTGTGTCTCAAATCTGTGATCAAAATTATACCACATTGTTTGATAATACTAACTATTACATTCTTAATCCAGGATTTATTGTTCCAGAAGATTGGATTCTCCTCAAAGCAGCAAGAAAAGGAAACACTTATGTTTTGGACATGAACAACACCTCTCTCACAAAACATGAAACATGCCTTATATCTAAACTATCAGAAGATTTGTCTCAATTATGGCATAGAAGGCTTGTCCATTCTAACATAAAGAACATGAATAAATTGGTGAAAAATGATCTGGTCATTGGATTGCCAAACAAAGAGTTTCATTACTCAACTCACTATTCTTCATGTTACAAAGGAAAACAACATAGAGTGTCACATAAATACAAAACTATCAATTCAATACTACACCACTCAAATTGCTTCACATGGATCTGTTTGGTCCTATCAATGTGATGAGCATTAGAAAAAGGCAATATTGTTTGGTGATAGTTGATGATTTCACAAGATTCACATGGGTCTTTTTCTTAAAACAAAAGAATGAAACATCAGAAACATTAATGGACTTTATGATCAAGATTGAGAATCAACTTGATTCAAAAGTTAAAATATTTAGGAGTGACAATGGTACTGAGTTTGTCACTTTTGAACTGGATTCCTTTTGCAGGAGCAAAGGTATTGCAAGACAATTCAGTGCACCAAGAACTCCACAACAAAATGGAGTAGCTGAAAGAAGAAACAGAACTCTCATTGAAGCTGCCAGAACAATGCTAGCTGATTCACAATTACCCATCACTTTTTGGGCTGAGGCTGTGAATACGGCATGCAATGTTCAAAACAGAACATTAATTGTCAAAGAACATAACAAAACTCCCTATGAGCTCTTATTTAAAAGAAAACCATACATAGAATATCTGAAAGTCTTTGGATGTCATGTAACTATTTTAAACATGAAAGAGTCATTGGAAAAATTTTCAGAAAAAGCATATGATGGTTTCTTTGTTGGATACTCTTCAACATCGAAATCATATAGGGTTTATATTCCACAACATAACATTGTGGAAGAGACTCCTAATGTGTCTTTTGATGAATCTGTATTTACAAAGTCAGTTAAAGGTTCATCATGGTTGTTTGACATAGATGCTTTAGCCAAATCATTTAACTATGATTATTTGAACAATGCAAGATCTGATGAAGTGTGTTATCCATTTGTTCCACCTCTTATGACTGAAGTAACCTTATCTGCTGATCCTCCAAGGATACCCCCATTCTCGGATGAAAACACTTCAGTAGATGCAGATACTACATTTGGAAACAAACATGCTGCACCTGGAGATGTGAATGATGTGCCTTCAACAGATCCAGGCTCTCAAGTGAATGCAACAAATCTTGGAAATAATTCATGTCCTCACTTAATATCCGGAGAAACTTCTACGGAGGAGCAAAATGCTTCTGGAGAAATTCCTGCGGAAGAGAAAAATGCTTCCGGAGAAGTTCCTACGGAAGAGCAAAATCTTTCCGGAGAAGTTCTTACGGAAAAGCAAAACAAAACTGGAGATACCCCTGCAGCCCATACAAGAGACTCTCATGACCATTCTTCTCATGTGGAGCATTTTGATTATTTCTTAAACTCACAAGCTGAGATGAATCAGTGTGAGACACTGGAAATGACTAACCTGGGATCATCTATACCGTTGAATCAACTCCTTCAATGAGAATCCATAAGACTCATCCAATTGTCAACATCATTGGAAATCCTGAAAAGAGGACTACAAGGAGTCAAAGTGGTACAACCAACCTTTGTCTCTTAGCTGTTTTCTTTCTCAAGTGGTGCCTCCAAATATCACTATTGCTTTAAAAGACAATAGTTGGATTGAAGTTATGCAAGAAGAGCTTCAGCAGTTCAGAAAGCAAAAAGTATGGTCTCTTGTTGATTTACTTGAAGGTCAACATCCTATTGGAACAAGATGGCTATACAAAAACAAACTGGATGATAGAGGGATTATTGTAAGAAACAAAGCAAGGTTGATTGCACAAGGATACACTCAAGAAGAAGGAATTGACTATGATGATTTTTTTGCACCAGTTGCAAGAATTGAGGCCATAAGAGTGTTTCTGGCTTATGCATCATATAAGAAGTTTACTATGTATCAGATGGATGTCAAGTGTGCATTCTTATATGGGAAGATTGATGAGGAAGTTTATGTATCACAACCCCCTGGTTTTGAAGATCCTCATTATCCCCATAGGGTATACAAACTAGATAAAGCCTTATATGGTCTTCATCAAGCACCAAGAAAATGGTATGAAACACTATCATCTTTCTTGCTCAAGCATGGCTACAAAAGAGGAACAATTGATCAGACTCTCTTTCTCAAACAAGAACATCAAGATCTCCTAGTAGTTCAAATATATGTGGATGACATTATATTTGGTTCAACTAATAAACGATTGTGTGTGAATTTTGAAGAGCTGATGAAATCTGAATTTCAGATGAGCTCAATGGGTGAATTAACCTTCTTTCTTGGCCTTCAAGTTCATCAAAAATCAGATGGGATATTCATCAATCAAGAAAAATACATACATCAAATTCTAAAGAAATACAATCTTGCTGAAGTATCCTCATGCAAAACACCAGCATCAACAATTGATAAGATTGCTCCTGATCTTTCTGGAAAATCTATTGATAAAAATTATATAGATCAATGATAGGTTCACTTATGTATTTAACTGCCAGTAGACCTGATATTATGTTTGTTGTGTGTATGTGCTAGGTACCAATCTGATCCTAAGGAGTCTCATCTCAATGCGGTTAAAAGAATTTTCAGATACCTCAAAGGAAAACCAGGACTTGGTCTCTGGTATCCAAAGGATGGCGACTTTACACTCTACTCATACTCAGATAGTGATTATGGTGGATGTAACAGTAACAGAAAATCAACAACCGGTGGATGTCAATTCATTGGACCAAGGCTAGTATCATGGCAGTGCAAGAAACAAACCAATGTTTTGTATCCACATTGAGGCTGAGTACATTGCTGCTTCAGCTGGATGCTCTCAAGTTCTTTGGTTGCAAAATCAATTACTTGACTATGATTATAACTTCCTTCAAACTTCAATTTATATAGACAATTCTGCTGCTATGTTTATAACTACTAATCCTATGCAACATAGTAAAACAAAACATATTGAAATAAGATATCATTTTCTGAGAGATTGCTCAGAAAAGGGTTTGATTAAGTTAGTCAAAGCGGATACGTCAAATCAGCTTGCTGATTTATTCACTAAAGCCTTTGATTCAGTCAGATTTAACTTTCTGGTTGAGTCTCTGGGCATGATTAACTTAGATTAATCAAGTCAAAACAAACAAAATCTTGTGTGTAATGATGCTTCAGCATGACATATGTTTGGGAAATGATAGTACACTATAGCTTTGCTTATTCCTGAATTCATAAATAACAATAAATCTTAGCAAGTTTCTTGATATGTGCGTAGATTCATCTTGAGTGGAAACTAAACTGAGTGCATGCCAAACATAATGCTAAAGTGATTGTTTGTGGGAAACTTCATTTTAAGAATACAAGGTGAGTCTTTTTCTGATGTGACCAAATCACTCATCTAAACACACTATGTATCAACACTTTATAATAGCTATCTTTGCAAATCATACTCCCTCTGTTTTGTGTAAACAAAGACCTGGGTGTATGATCACCATACTGAAATTCAGTTATAAACGATGAACAGATCATGATCCTTATCATCCCTCTGTTTTGTGTAAACAAAGACCTGGGTTAAAGGCACCTCTGTTTTACGTGAGTAAAGACCTGGTGACCTGATGATGATCATATCTAAGCTCTCAAAAGAATCCTATGTGATCAATTGTATATTACCTTGAGCTGTTACATCATTGCATTAATGAGATGTCAAATGCATCTCAAGATAGATCTTATAACTTAAAGTACATAGTTATTAAGTGTGAAAAAGTGATGATTTGATTTGCAAAGGGAGGACAAAATCTCTGTAAATTGAATGTGAAGCCCATAACAGTTATTTCTAAATCAACATGAAAACATGATAATCGGCATGCCTAGTTGATACATGAGCTTTTGTATGGATTTAAGTGGACAATATATTTGCAATCAGAACTTTGTTCAGGTATCAACTTAACAACATATCATCAGGATGAGGCTTAGTATTATAGTATGATCCCATCATATGTGTATATTGTCTGATCATTTTCATACAATTACAAATCATGTTATTCCTCTTAAAGAAATTTCTGATACATGCTTAAATTCACCATTAATCATAAATTTAGGGGAAGTAGAATACATGAAGTTAAGTATGTTGAGTTACTTAATCAGCAGAAATGTCTATCTCATTATCATTTTGAAGGAATTGGAATCGGAGCATCATCTTAGCTGCTAGATACATGAAAATTTTAATAAAAATCTTTTTAAACTTTCTTGTGCTAAATTGCCATGTATACAAATCCAACAAGGTCCTAAAGCAATAAATGGTTCTAACCAATGGATTTGGACCATACAAACAACAATATTTCTCTGCATTGTGCTATCTTAAGCATCAGCAGAAGCTACAGTGCTATCTTAAGCATCAGCAGAAGCTATAGTGCTATCTTAAGCATCAGCAGAAGCTACAGTGCTATCTTAAGCATCAGCAGAAGCTACAGTGCTATCTTAAGCATCAGCAAAACTCAATGTGGAAATCTTAAATGTTTGTCCGTAGATTGGTAAACTACGGATGAACAAAGATCAACAAATGTAATTTAATTTTAAATGTCCATCAGCAGATGTTGTCGATCCGTAGATGCTTTGCGGAAGAATACATTGAGGGTCCCACTTAATAAATGAGATAAATAAATGTGTTTGAGAGTATAAATAATGTGGCTGACCTCTCAAATTCATTATTCGCTTTTTCAGCTCACTTTTCAGACCTAGAAAAACCCACTCTCAACAAACGTTTTCCCACTTTATCAGTATTCAAATTTCACCAAATCAAAACATTAAACAAACATATATTTGTGTTCTTAATCTGCTGTTATTAAGGTAAAACATGTTGTAATATTCAAGAATGAACCATTTGATTCTTGTTTATCTCACAACTGTTCGCATTCTCATATCAATAATGTGATTTTAATGAAGTCTTTTCCTTATGAACAGATGGATAATCGATTTGCGAAAGAACACAATGTGTGTGCCTTCTTAAACCCTGATGATCCTGTCTCAAAAGGGTGTCAAGAACTTATCAGATATCTAAGAAGATCAAGTTGTTCTATGCCTTATCATAGAGCCTGTGATTTATCAATCACATATCACTGATTTCTGGAACTCTGCTCACATAGATGAAGACGGTGAAGCTATAGTGGCTACTGTGAAGAATCGAGGACTAAGAATCGATGAACAGACAATAAGAAGGGTTCTTAAGTTGGGAGAAGTCGAAGCTGGTCATCTTGATGTGTTCGAAGATGAATACATAGAAAAAGTATTTCTACTGATGGGATATGATGGTGATTTCAACAAAGGAGAAATCAAGAAAGGAAGACTTTGCAAGCCGTATAGATTTCTCTATCACACTTATCTTAAGTGTATATCAAACAGAAAATCTGGTCTTGACAGATTCTCAAGGCACATTTCCTCTGGGATTATTGGTGTTTTTGAGGGAAGAGAACTACAATTATTCCAAGTACATCTTCAACTGCTTAAGTGATCACATCAAAGTGCAGAAAACTGATAAGATGTACATGTTTCCAAGGTTTTTGCAAATGATCATTAATGTTGATCTGCCTGGAACTTCTGTGGATGGTGGTGTGTTTAGTCAAGCACACCTTGGCAGATCTGTTCTAAACAAAATTTCTGGGAAATATGAAGGAGGTGACATGGACATGTTTGCACATGTGCTTGATGCTGCTACAAATATCCCTGAAGAGCTTGTATAAAAAAATGAACAAGAGAATTCTCCAACCAAGTTTGTTCAAGACACTTTCTCACCAGATACATCTCCCATACATCAACAATCTCCAGCTAGCCAGAATACTGAACCAATCTCTCCCATCCACCATCCATCACCAAATCAAGAACAAACACCTCAACCACAATCTCTAGCCAGCCAAAATACAGAACCAATCTCTCCCATCCAACCTCACTCACCAAACAGTCTTTACACTGGGGAGACAGAGTTAGTCTCACAAACAAGTACAGTTAAGTGTCGTCATCCAAGACTGAATCCCCTGTACTCTCTCAAACAAAACTGAACAAGTATCTCTGTCTGATCATCAACAACAACAACAATCTCATCAAGAACTTGCAAATCAACTCATCGAGCTCAGTTCAAGCTCAGCAAGTGTAGACCCAGAAGAATTAAAGATGATGAGACTGCTTCTCAACATCAGGAAGAGAAGAAGAAGCAACCATGAACAATGATGTAATAGCATACGATGAAGCGGATCTAAGTGATGTTGATATCCCTATCAGCAAGAGTTATCTGGTTGCTGAGTACAACAAGGTACTAAAATCAAATAAAAGAAAACAAAGAATACAGGAGTTGAAGGGAGTGATCAGAGGAAAGGATGAAGAGTTAATGAAGCAAGAAACTAGAATAAAAAGATTGAGAGAAGATGTCACTTGCAACAATGAAGTGATTGATGCTCTTCTTCAACAAGATTCTGAACTCAAAGAAGAAGTAAAGAAAGAGAGAGAACAAAAAGAGAAGCTAGCAGTGAAACTTGATCAAATCAATGATACTCTCTATGATCAATCAGCTCTGTTGAGAAGAAAAGAAGAAGAGATTGATGAACTGAAAATGAAGTTATGTGAACAAAAGAAACCTGCTGAATCTTCTAAGCATCTCATTCAATACTCAAGGAAGAGAAAGTATTTGGGCCCAACAAGATTCAAGTAATCAATGTTGAAGACTCTCCTAAACGATCAAGACATACATCCTCTGAGCACACTCCTTCTATGGGAAATTTAACATCAAAGCAAGCTGCTAGTGATGAATCTATGAGTGATGTTGAATGGAAAGAGTTGATTGAAGATAGACCTGACAAAGCTTAAGAAGAATCAAAGACTGATGTTCTTCTTACATCAAAAGACATCATGGAAGAGAGGCCTGAATCTGCTATGTTTATGACCCTAATCAACCATGGATTTCCATATGACATGGTTGAAAGGATGAATATGTCTGAGATGAAGAACACATTAAAGGAGTTTGAACTTGCAAGCTTTATGATTCCAAATGTGACTATGAAGCTTTCTCCACCTTTCAATCTATTCAGAAGATTAAGAAGGAGTTAGGTCACTTTGACACAGCTAAGCTGAGTAGATATAACATGACTTGCTGGTTACAAGGTCATAACTACAAATCACATGAGCTTAAGGGAAGGTCAATAGGAGAACTTAGAAGGATGATGGAGCATGTGATGAAAGTTAAGCTGGATACTGGTGTAAAATTCAGAACTGAAGCTCCTCATCCATCTTATGAGCAACAAAGTAAGCTTCCTGCTGATCCTATAACAGTTGAACCTAAAGATCAGCACAAAGGGAAGGACAAACTGATCAGAGAGCCAAGAGAAGTAATTCCTGGCAAAGTATGGCCACTAGGCACTACAGTGAGGGAGATAACTGAATAGAAATCCACTCTAATACAACTAATAGACCACCTCACAACTCCCAGTTCTGTGGAAGAGAACAGGATCATGGCCTGGAAATATGATCTAGACTGGGATTGTGCTATTATTAAAAGAACATCTAGAAGAGTTGAATACTTCCATGATGTATTTTCAGTGGTGTGTCTACTAGAGAATGACATCAAAGATCTTCAAAGCCTGATCATCTACAATTATCCAATTCACCCTAGAGGAAGAGACTTCTCAACTCTAGTGGGAAAGCTCAAGACTAAGTTTAAAGATGATGTCCTAAGTGAAGTTAAAAGAGAAGATGCAGAGCATCATAAGAGAATCAAAGGGCTTAAAAGATACAAGTCCAATGCCTCAGAATCTGTAGATGATGAATTCCTGAAAAGGGTTGGATACAAAAGTAGAACCACAGCAGCAATCAAATATATTGAAGGAACTCAATTCACATACCCTATAACTGAATGGGGCTATGTTGAGAAAACAAAGGAGTTGGTGTTGTTAAGAAATGTTGAAAACAAAAAAGCTGACCGTATCAGGATCTAAACTACTTCATCCCAGCTACACCTCATACCTCAATGACAAATTCTTTCCCAAGTTGGCCGATGAAAAAGCACAAAATGATTTGTTCCTGCATGTCCATGTGATCCAAGTGATTGAAAAATTACATGCCAAAGCCTACAAAAGAAGAAGATACAATGCTGGACTGCTAAAGAGAACAACTTTTGATGAAGTAACCAAACTCAGAATTTCAGAGCAAGATGAATTAGAAGTGATGAATAACAATAATGTGTTAGACACACTTACTACGGAGGAAGATGTTTTGGGAATAAACTTTGAGACTCTGAAGAAGTTCAGCAAGATGAAGATCAACTACAAGTATGATGATTAGAAGACTGTTGTGTCTTACTTCTACAATAAGATCATTGCCAGAGTCAAGGAACTTTTAGTGTTGAAGAACTGATTACAAGTATCTAAGCCTAAGGGGGAGTATTGTTAGGTCTAATTTCAGTAGATCTAGTTCATTATGTATAGGCTTAATACTTGAATTAATATCTGTAATGAATGCTTGTAATTCATTATTGTGTATGCATTAAATATATAGGTTAACCCATTTTTGTGTGTGTTGATTTATGTATGGATACAGGTACAAAATTATACTCGGTCAACTTATGAAGTTGACCAAGTGTAAGAAACATCTACGGATGAACATTTTGTTCTTCCGTAGATATATTTCTTACAAGTAACTTGTCATCCGAAGATCCTCTACGGATGAACAACCAGAAATGAAGAACAAGATTGCTTCGGAAGAACAAGATTGCTTCGGAAGAACAAGATTGCTTCGGAAGAACAAGACTTCTACGGAAGAACAATTCTTCTGCAGAAGAACAAACTCCTACGGAAGACACATTCCTACGGAGTCCAAACACTTGTATAATGCAAGTGTTACAAGTCACAAGTCAACAAGGCAGTTAAGCGAATCCCAAGAAATCCGATGATTCCTTAACTGACACAAATCAAATCCCAAAGATCCGGTGTTTCCTATAACAGAAACATCATTGTCTATATATATATGGATCCTAGGTTTCGATTTACGAAGAGGTTGTTTTAGACGATTGATTGAGCGACAACAGCATTAGAATTATAACCATCACTTCAAAGTCTCTCAATCAAACCCTAGCAGCCGTCACATCATAACACACTTTGATATCATTCATTCATTATACTTGTAATCATTAACATGTTCTAATAAAATACATATTAATCATTAATTGTGTTTTGATGCATGTGTTTTTGAACATTTATTGATATTTAAAGTTATTGCAAAGCAATTAAACCAAATCAACGTTGATTCCGCAAACGTGGACTTGTCAATCGACCGACATTGATAATTCCTGTTCGCGATCCTAGGATTCACACTTTCACACATGACACACTCCATTTTCTTCTTCCTAAGAGCCTTCTGCTGAGCACATGACTGATTTTTATCACATCCCTTCTCCACCTTCATCTTTGTAGATGCTGAGACAGTTCTTTTGGGCTAAGAACTGTTCTTGGAGTTGGATGGTCCAGGCTGTGATGAGCCATCTTCTTGGTGCTGAGATGATTTGGACATGAACCAGAACTCTTGGTAGTAGAGTTTAGGTTGATGTCTTCAGTCTTCACTACTTCAAACCCTACAGAGATAAAATCTTTTTTCTGCTTAGAGTCAAAAGTAGCCTTGATCTCTTGAGCCTTTCTAGCTTTTCTCTTGCTCTTTCTGATCAACTTCTTTCTTATAGACTTAGTCATCACAGTCTTCTTCTTCTCCTCAAAAGGATAATGACCCTTCTTTGAATCTTTCTCTTCACTCTCCTTAGAGGAATTCTTCACTATCACTTGTTTATCCTCTTCACTTAAGGGTCTATAAGAGGAAGCTCATCTTCACAAGTTTCATACCTGGGTGATCTTACAGACAAGATTGTGTGTGGAGGAGCTATCTCATTAGATCCCGACCCTGCTTGTTTTGGTAGCACACCTTGTTGTGCAGGGATGAGGATATCATGTTCTTGAAGGTCTCTTCTTCAAGAACACACTTTTCTGCCATGGCTTTGCTAATCACAAGCTCAGCCTGGCACTCAATCAGCTTAGTTATGAGATCCTTGATCTGAGTCCTATATTTTGTATGCTCATGTTTTAGAACTAAAATGGTTTTCTCTAAGTCCTCTATCTTTAGTTTATAATCACTTTTTCTAAAATCAACTTTTAGGATGTTCAAGTACTCAAGATCAGATCCCATTTCTAAGTTGTAGAACCTGTATCTGTTAACTTTAGCAATGCATTCAGGAGTACAGAGATGTTCCAATACATTGGCTTCATCATGATCTGCCATCAATGTTTGGTTTGGAGAAGCATCTTCCACCTGAAAGCTCCAGTCAAAGCATCCTTCTTCAACAACAACTGCAGCTTGCTGCTTTGGCTTCTCATTCTGGGTAACCTTGTCGGTGTAGTT
Organism: Flaveria trinervia; assembly: GCA_025506515.1. Lineage (NCBI taxonomy): Eukaryota > Viridiplantae > Streptophyta > Magnoliopsida > Asterales > Asteraceae > Flaveria > Flaveria trinervia. Next base: position 53,069,597 of record CM046444.1, on the reverse strand, counting down.
TGGTCTGGATTGTGCTTGGGCACCATTTGTTCTTGGTGCCTTACACTCCCTGGAAAAGTGGCCCATCAGGTTACAGTTGTAACATTTTACTTTGCTTTTTATCCAGTCCAAACTTTACACTGCTGCATTGCTGGGGAATTTCCTTCCAGTCCACTTATAAAACTTCTTGGCTCTGTGAATGAGAAGAGCCATCTGCTAGACTATCTCTATGTACTCCAGATCATCCGATGGATATAGTCCAGGTCTTCAAGGGTGAAAAGAAAGCTGCCACAACTTTCATCAGTGAACACAAAGGCTTGAGAAGAACTTGTCTCTTGGAATGGGCTTCTTTGAGTGTAGTTCTCCCTTGGTGTCTCAGGGAAGGTGATGAAAGGACCCTTTTATAAGTTGTTAGGGTAGCATATGAGATGATGTTGGGTTCTATGCGGGTTCTATGCTATCCCTTTTAACCATATGAAAGGTGGAACCCATTTGATTGTTGGAGTTTCCAGATGAACCTTGCATGTTCATCTCCATCTGGTAGCCACTGAGAATCTCATATAACTCTGTTAGAGTAATAGTTTTCAGGTTCTCAGTTCTTTTGATAACCACACAGTAGTGTGTCCATTGCCTAGGAAGTGAGGACGTGAACTTTCTTACAATGTCTTTGTTTTCAAGAGCAACTCCTCCATCCATTAGGGTATCCACAATCTCAACATACCTGAAGTATTGTTGAGTCATGGTTTCACCTGCTTTAAAGGTGAAATTCTCAAACTGCTGCTTCAGGAGATATTTCTTGTTCTCCTTAGCTTCAGAGGAACCCTCATATATAAGTTTTAATGCATCCCATAACTGCTTAGCTGTTTTGCATTTCTTGAAACCTCTGTACATAGAGTTTGGAAGAGCAGTCTGAAGGGTTGTCATGGCCTTCTGGTCAATCTCTACTCTCTTTTTATCTTCATCTGAGTAGTCAGCCACAGCCTTGGGGATCATACCACCACCAGTCGCAGAAGGGGTGTTTGGTATGTAAGGTTATTTTCAACAGACTCCCACATTCTTAAGTCTAGATACCTGATGAAACCTTCCATTCTTTGACACCAGGTGTCAAAGTCATCAAGAGTGACTAGTGGGGACTTAGTCATGGTTCTAGTTTCCATATCAGATTTGGAAATGGCTACCATTTGATAAGTTAAGTATTTTGCGTGTGTGAGGGATCTTTTTAGATGGTGAAATCTTATATCAAGAGCCTGGAATGCTCTGATACCAAATGCAGGACCGGTGAAGGGTATGCACTTACAACACAACAACACAATGAGGAGAGTTGCTAAGAATACTTAACTGATCAAACAGTAAAATTGGATAACTTTTGATAAAGGACACTAAGAACATAAGTAAATATGAGACAGAACAAGATAGCAAAAATACACAAGGAGATGGTTTTCAAGATTGCAGTATATTGTCTTCTCAAGTTCTATTACAAGTGTTACAAAGCATATTCAGAAAGTCACAAGTACTTGAGATACATATACTACATCCTACAGCCGACCATACTTTGAAGGACAGCTAGATACAATTGATTAGACACAAACAAAATCAATTGTAGAGTCAAAAGGCAGATTGCCTTTTGACTAATGACTATGACATACCATAGCTCACATGCTAATATATTACAAAAAGAATAAAGTACATAAAGTAGAAAGTTACAGACTCAAAACCTCAATGTACAGTTATTAAAAGCATAGACCTTTTCACCAACGTATGTAAGTTGGTGACTTTTACAGAGTTGCAACGGAAAGGGGTCCAGCTTTATGTAAAGTACATCAGATAAAGCATGTATACTAAAAGTCTTAAGAAGAAATCTGTCTTCTAGTGTTGGCTTCGAAAGACTTTGTCTCTGAAGCTTCGGAAGACTTCATCTTTGGCTTCGGAAGATATTGGTCTTGGCTTCGGAAGATTTTACACTTAGAATATTTCTTTTGTTGGTGTGAAACTTACGAAACATTCTTCTTCAATGCACTTATGCATGCATGCAGGAAACTTTTAGTGTTTGTGTTGCATCAGTCTTACATTTAATCCTTATATTGATTTTCATTATTTGTTTTTGATAATTATTTTTTAAAAATAATCTTTATTTGATGAATGACTAATGACATAAAACATACATATATCAACAAACATAATGATTTTTATATGTTAAATGTCTTTTACTTACGTAATATATGGTGTTATACTCATTGGTTTGTTAAAGATTACCGATTAATAGGATTTATACATTTAGTTTTTAAGTCTAGATCTATATATTATCATTTAGTCAAGTGCTTTAGTATTTGTATATGCCAACTTTATATTCATGTTAAGCTATTTAATAGTGACAACCTTTTCTTCAAAGGTAAAATTTTCACATTGATAACATAATCTAAATAACAAGCTTGATAAACAGTTAATGTTAAATAAAATTATGATAATATAATTAGTTTTTTATGTATTTTATTTTATTTTATAATTTAGAAAATACATTGTTTTATAAAATTTCGTATGTATCACTATGATGTGTTTATTTTTATCTATATTTTGATCTAGATCTTATTTAAAATAAATTTGCGTCAAAATCCAATATATTTTTACATTTAAAAATTTTAATGTTTTAGTAAAGATTTTGTTGAAAAGTCTGTTTTATTTTCTTTAGTTATGATTATAATAAGATTTTGCGGACTTTTTATTATACAAATTAATAAAACAATTTAAGAGGTTTAAAGCATTTTTGAAAAATATCACCTGTTTTTATTTGTTTGATTCATGGACCTGCTTCTTCATCAGCTATTTTTGTTTATGATTGATCATATGACCGGTTTTAACTAATCTTCATAGGTTGTAGATTATGCACTATTTTCAATATATGTTATACCAGGTTAGTATCCCATATATTACACGGGTTAAATAAATAAAATACTAAATAATTGATAATAAATATAAGAGCCTTGTCGAAATCATCGACTTTCCGTCCAACGCCACGATCATGACCCTATTATTTAAAAATCATTAATTTATGAATTATAAAACCATGCTTTAAGATAAATTATAATTATAATTACGTATAAATAATTACTTTAAGTAGATAAAAAATAATTTAATTTTATTAAACTTTTGTTTTATAAAACTTCAATTATAAAAAGTGTGTTTTACATAAAAATTAAGTTTTTTATTTATTAATCATATATTAAAAAACATTTTACTTAAAACAAAATGTTTAAAAACGATAAGTTTTTATAAAACAAAAGTTTAAGAAAAATATATTATTAATTATTTACTTAAAGTAACTAATTATAAGTAATTATAATTATATTTTATCTTCAAGCATAGTTTTGTAATTCATATTTTTTTACTAATTATTTAATAATTTATATATTCAACCCGTGTATTACATTATATTCACCCGTGTATTACATGGAGTAATTTATTTGTATTTTATAAAACTTCAATTATAAAAAGTGTGTTTTACATAAAAATAAGTTTTTTATTTATTAATTATATATTTTTAATATAAAAATGGTATAAGTAATCTTATTAGTATATTTATTATCAATAATAAAAAGAAATGAGTAATCTTTTGTATAAATTTCTTGTTTATTAAAAAACTTTAGTTTGTAATTATTATGGTTGTTTTATAAAACTTCAATTATAAAAAGTGTGTTTTACATAAAAATTAAGTTTTTTATTTATTAATCATATATTAAAAAACATTTTACTTAAAACAAAATGTTTAAAAACGATAAGTTTTTATAAAACAAAAGTTTAAGAAAAATATATTATTAATTATTTACTTAAAGTAACTAATTATAAGTAATTATAATTATATTTTATCTTCAAGCATAGTTTTGTAATTCATATTTTTTTACTAATTATTTAATAATTTATATATTCAACCCGTGTATTACATTATATTCAACCCGTGTATTACATGGAGTAATTTATTTGTATTTTATAAAACTTCAATTATAAAAAGTGTGTTTTACATAAAAATAAGTTTTTTATTTATTAATTATATATTTTTATATAAAAATGGTATAAGTAATCTTATTAGTATATTTATTATCAATAATAAAAGAAATGAGTAATCTTTTGTATAAATTTCTTGTTTATTAAAAAACTTTAGTTTGTAATTATTATGGTTGTTTTAATAAAACTGTTTTTTTAAAAAATCACCTTTTATAACTTTTTTAAAAATAACCATTTTAAAATATTTTGTTTCAAAAGATTTAGTGTTTTTGAAAATGTCATATTATATAAAAATTTTATTTTTTATTATTTCTATTTTAGTAAAAAGATATAATTTTTTAATTTCTTTAATAAAATCTATTTTTAAAAAGATAGCTTGATTTTAAAAAAATTAAATAAGAGAGAAAATGTAGTAATTAATAAAATTGATTTTTAATAAGAAAGAGAAATTAATTTGAATCTTTGAATTACAATAATACCCTTTTAGATGGAAAATTATACGATGATAATTTAGAAGAAGGACATGTGACAAAAATATAGTTTAGAAGAACATATGAGAAAAAACCTTTTTATATAAATTTATAGATGTTGGTTTTTAAATGCAAATGACAGATGAAGCAGAGCCTTGCTTGACCATTGTTATATCCCAGCATAATTATATTAAACTAGCTTTAGAAACCCGTGTGTTACACGAGTTGAATAATTAAAAAGTTTAAATCATAGATATGTGTATACTTGTTATTACTGAAATCAATATGAAAGACAAATAAAATCAAAATTGTTATAAACATTAAAAACAACAACTATACAATGACAACATTTATCGTTATGCGTCTAAAATATTTTATGATTTTCATAGCTTAAACTAAAATCAGATACAATATTTGACAATATTCGAGTGTTTAGAATTTGTAACATATATTAGAACAACTGAAATCGAAGGAATTATGAAGTCCTTTGAATAACAATTAAGTAGTTTGCTCTCTTAAATACCTTGAAACCATTAAATTTAGGCGACTTAGTATCAAACATTCAAACTTCAAACATAATATAAAAAATAATACATTGTATACTAAAAAATTTAGAATTTTAACAAATTGTCTCCACTTATGTTATTAGGTGAGCACATATGAATAACTAATTGACGAGCAATAATCATTATCATCTAAAAATTTATTCATTATCATCAATTAGCCAAAACATCATACTTTTATAATAATTGCATAGATTTTTTAATAAAAATGATTTAGGAGGCCAAGTGACTTTCACCCATCTCTTTTAACTAAATTTTTCCTTAACCCATTAACATAAGGACAATATGTTTTGAATAGCTCATAGGTGACAAAAAAGATCACAAAAATATGAGTACGTAAGTATGTTTATTTTACCCATCGTTCATAAAGTTTCAGAATTTGTGTAAACTTGCACCTGCAGTGTGTTATATTATTTAACACAATGTTAAAAACTGACATCTGCACATGTTATGTTAAGAACATAACACTCTAACATATCTAAATGTGTTGGATGATAAATGAAACTAATCACAATAAGCATAAATCAAACATCATTCAAGCTATAAATTAAAATAATAACTCTTATGGAGGTAGGTTGGTTATAATATGCTTGACAACTAACTGAAATTGCTTTTAAAAAAGTAAAGTATTGGTTCAGGCCACGTAACACACACTACATTTCAAATTAGTTATTGTTTACACTCGCTCTTTTTATTTAAGAAAATAGATGTATATCTATACATATACGACACAGACTCATACAACATGAGAATTCAAACTCACTAACTACATCCTACAAATAAAAAAATCTAATTACCCCATGACTCATTACTTGACTCACCCTAACCTTGAACATAAATACCACATGTAACTAAATAAAACTCTTGCTGACTTGACCCTTTCGACCCGAATATGAAGCTCTAAGTTTATGACCCGTGACCCGTCAAGATTAACCCAACATAAAGATAAGAACTTGGAGTAGGCTTTGGATAAAACACAATTAAAAGATAAATATATAACTTCACTTGTGCTTCCAAGATACTGACAAGTAAAAATATAACAATATAATAGCTACTGTAAAATCTAGTAATTCAAGTTCAATGATAAAAGCAGCTCACGGGTTTGTAGTATTGACCTTTCGAATTTTTTTGTAGGCATGTTGGTTAAACAAAGACCACAATCCTCTGCAAGAAGTTGTATGCAAACACAGACTAAATTTAACATACAACTAAAAAAATAAACAACTATGGTTTTCTTAAGTCGCAGGGTATTAAATTGTTATACTTTACCTTATAAACCTTGTGATTTAACGTATAATTACTTACCTTAGAGATCTTGTGGATCCCTAGTCCAATCTCACCCGAACTGGAGCTGTCTTGAGCGAACTGCATGACTTTGTTTTCGTCCCTAAAAAAAACTAAATAGTTAAAAATCACATTCGACAATTACTAACTTGACCCAAAACAGTTAGACTAACATGGTACAAATATAATCATGTTTTAAGTTGATATTTTCAAATTCCAAATATTTAAACCATATGTAGTAGCAACAAATACTTATTAGCAAAACCATATGCACCCATTTGACAATAAATAAAAAATACCCTCTGTCACATGCTCCCATTAGAAACAGATGAACTTCAAATATTGATAAGCAAATAATTAATATAAACCATCATCACAGATAAATGCAACATCCATTATTCTATCCGACAAGGAAAGGTTTACAATCAAATACATAAATTATAGATGAAAATGGACTGAATGAAAATGTTATACTTATAGTTTTCCTCAACCAAGAGTCTATACGGCTGTACATGGCAACAAACAAAACACACTTGAGGTCTAGGTTAGAAGAATGAGACACTGTAGAATATAACAATTACCTTTTCAGATCGATTACCATATCAAAAAAAATGCTGATCGAAATAGTAAACCTGTAAAATAATACAAATCACATATAAAAAACGGAAACGCTAAACGTAGAATCTTAACCAACAAACAATTTGTAGACCCTGCGTATATAGATAATCATTGTCTAAAGTATTGAAAGATCAGGTTTAGCTTATAAAAAAGGAGATGATGAACAAAAAACAATCGATATATGTATAGAAGAAGGAGACGTTATGAATAAACATTTTCTTCTCAGATCGATGAGCACATGACAAAAACGGTGAAACATCGACCATCACAAACTGATCGATCATCATACTGTCAAAATAGAAGCAAATAATCATCGACAAAGAACATGATTCAAGGCGATACAGGAAGGCATTACCGATTCACATTGATTTGGATGAAGGTTGACAGGCGATTGCGAGAGTAGATTTGTTTCTTGAGGATAGGCAGGTGAAGAAAAGGGATTTAGGGTTTGTGTTTTCAATTTTGGGGTGTTAGTGAACGTGTCGGTTATGCGGATAGTTAGCAGGATCCGCGAGTCCTAAATTGACATTATTAGAATGAGCTGGAAAACAATTTATTCAGGACACAGGAAATTGTCATGCGGCGTAAATGGGTTTAGAAATCTCAATTATTAGAAAGATATTTTAATGTAATTTATATTAAGAATATGATTTCACACGTGTGATTCTGAAGCATTATTGTATACTGCAGCTTTTTATGGCTAGGTTTCTTGACTTAATTATTTGTTCACTTAAATCTTATACAGTTTTCTCGAGGGTGTGTTTTCTATCCGAACCCGAATATCAAATCCGAACAAAATTAACCGAACCCAATTAAGGACTAACTCGAGGAACCCAACCCGATTATGACACTAACCTGAACCTGATTTTTATAAATGGTTTGGTCTTTGGGTTGAGTTTGTAAGATTCGGGTCAACCCGATTAACCCGAATATTTGTTTTTAAAAAATTCCACGATTTATATATATGTGTGCATTATGCTATAATTTACAAGATTTAAAAACATGATTTTCTATAATATTGTTGTGGTTCCAATTTATTATATAAACTCTAAGGATATTAATATATAATATCATTTAATATTTAAATATGTATAATAAAGTGATTATAAATATGCAAAAACTTTCCAATCAAAATAATAAACAAAATTCTATATTAATAACACATGATAAATATCATACAATGCATTTTGATCATATATATATTGTTTACACAAACATTTGAGATAGTGGATAATTTAAAACTTAATGGTTTAGTCTAACCCGATTACTGATTAACCCGGCCTGAATAAACCCGAATATCGAAAACCGATTAAATGTTGCTTATTTGGTTTGGTCTTCGGGTTGATTTCCTACAGCCAAAAACCCGAGGAACCCGACCCGAACAACCCGAAACCCAATTAAAAAACTCTAATGACACCCCTAGTTTTCCGGTTAGTATATATGATTAACGGTTAATTAAAGACTTTAAACACAAATGTGAGATTACACAATATTTCCACATCAACAAGCGGGTTAGGGAGAAAAAAACCCGGCTTAACACGCTAGATAAATCTCTTGTAGAATAATTGCTTTCGCGAATTGTTAATTAGTTATCATATTTACTCAAACAAATATATAAGATAATAGAAGACTACTCGTAATGTCTTTTAATTAATCAAGTTTATTTATAATGGCTAAACTAATTGCTTAGCAATCTTGGTCTCTTTAAATATATTAAGAGACTTAGCATCGTTCTTTAAGACAATGACAACGGCGATTTGTACAACGTATTTCACTAGGTCGACATCGACAAACTCTTGGACATTTTTCAGGGGTTCGACATGGGTATCCAGGAGCCGCAGGCCCACTTGGAGGAGTAGGGGAACCCTTCGGCTTTGATGGGTACTTTGGAATACCTGAAAAACCTGGTCATGGTAGACAACATAAGTATATATATCATCAAAACTTTAACAAAAATGTAACTTCTTTAAGTGTTTAATTTTTCTCTTTCACTTTTTGGTATAAAATTGAGTACCTTTTTTCTTAGTTTCTATTTTATAAAGTGTGGATGATTTCAAACCTGACGCTGATACAAGAATAATGAGCAGAAAGCATGTTAGAATGAAATCCTTCTTCATTTAAGGTATTGGTGAAGCGACCAAAAACTGTATGAGTATGATTGAAGTGCTCTTGCTACGAATTACTATTTTACTAATATATCGAGGATGATTTTAAATACTGAAAAAGGGAAAAAGATTTTGATGGTTAGGAAGTAAGTACACATAATAAATTCTTTCATTTAATAATATCATATTCTATCATGAAATTAATGGCTTGGAAGATTAATGTGTCTTCTTGCTAACTTGTAACATCACCTTTGACTTTAAAGCACGTCTTTTATTTCTAATAACAATTTTTCTATAACATCTAAAACACCTAACGTTATATTTGTAGGAATTTAAACAGATATCACTTTTATAAAGAAGAAACATTATACAATTAAACCACTAGGTGAATTTGCACCCTCGGTCGTCTCCTCTCTATCTTCTCATTCCTTCTTTATTTACATGCATATCACTACTAGAAAAGAGGGTGTTTTGCTACGCGTATATGCGTAGCAAATGCGTAGGAAACATGTGTTTCCGACTCATTTGCGACACAAAATCAAAGTAGGAAAAAGCCCCGTCGGAAATCATTTGTAACGTTTTTGCGACGCAACATGCGACAATTTTCCGACTGAAACAAGTGTCGGTAACTTACAACGTATTTGCGACACAACCTTAAATACTTAAATTTAACATTTATTATTTTTTATGTAATGTAATTATTATTATAAGTTTAATTATGATTTATAATGTTTTATTACTTGCGACGCATTTCCGACGTGCACTTAGCGACACATTTGCGACACATCCCGAAATCATTTGTGTTGCGACGACACCAAGTAATGTATTTTAATTTAAAATTTATTTTTTGCAACAAATCTACGACGCATTTGCGATATATTTTGATTAATACAAAAGAAATAACAGCCGTATTTTCAGCACAAAAAATTGCACAAAATCATGCTTTTTGCTTTAAAAACTACACAAAACCAATATGAAAACCTGTAGATGAAAATTAAAAATGTGATTAAACTATATATACGATAAACCTAATAACAATAATATTCATGAGAACCAAAGTTTTAGTAGTTTAACCTACAAAGCCAACATAATTTAAACCATACATACGATAATCCTAATCAAAAATACTATTCATTGTAACCTATTCATTGCAACCAAAGTTTTAGTAACAAAACAACACATGAATTAGTACTAATTACTACGAGAGCATCCATTTTTTATGAAATCTTCTAACTTTTGTTGCATTGTCTTCATCTCCTCCTCCATGCATTTGCGATCAGCTTCACGTTGAGCATCCATTGCTTTCCTCTCAGATTCAAAACGAGCTTCAATTCGAGCCTCAGAATCTTGAATTTGATTTTCCAAAGCTCGAATCTAAAATAGTAGAAAAACATATATCATTATTAATAAATAAGACAAACATCCAAACAAATATTAACACACATACATGTACATTCTTCGTAGATCAAATGGATAAATGCACTAGATATTCAAATGAAGGTGATCAAAAATTTAAATTAATAAATTCTTTATAAAAGTTATCCATTCGCATTCTAACACTAATAATTAATATGACTAGATGTATAATAAGCTTATAAAAATAATAGTACCTTACCTTGATATGGTCCAGACTCAGAAGATGAGGATGAATTTCCGGTCATCAAGTAATTAATATCTATAGATCCTATCCCAAATAAGCGACTTCTACTACCTTCACCTTGCACACGCGCCCATACATCCGGATCATCCTTGGCAAATTCCGGCCCATACAACTTCGTCATCTCTTGTAAGTACTCCTCCTAATATTTATCAAAACAATATGATTATTACATAAAAGAAAAAGTTAATAAGAAAAATGGAAACAAGTCAAAACTGATTGAGGCAAACATAACACTTGCATTTTGGTTTAACTCATAATGGATTTTGAGAAAATTTGTCAAATAGCAAACATTAAATTACATAAATATAACTTACATATCTCTAGCTCGAGCTGTGCAAAACTCCATCCCCTCCAAGTTATTAATCTGAAGTTCTCCGGCCCAAAGTTTTGCTTTGGACTCTTTAGTGAGGTGGGTTGTGAGGAAGACTTCTCCAAAACTCGGTTCTTTATCTGTTTTAATTTCTATACAAAAATAACACATCATTGATGTAATAAGTGTTAAATAAAAAAAATACTAAAAGTTATAAATATGATTATCTTACCATTCGCATGCGATGCTCATCAAATCCCAACTACCCACCTGTATGTCGGGATCTCTTACTGGTGCTATCGGCACTAGCGCGATTGCTTATACCACACTCTAACTTCTTTTGCCGGTCATCAGTGCCCCAAATCTATAATAAATAATAAAATATATATAAAAAATAAAATATATAAGTAACATATATAATATAAAAGATAATAAAATATAACAAAAAACAATGATGTATTAACTTGCTGACCTTACACATTTCACGCCATACGTTAAGATGGATTTGATGGGGCGAAAAGTTACTAATTATAGTGGAGACTGTAGTTTTCTCAATAGCATGCCTGGCATTCCTAGCTCTCTCAATAGCTTTTAGTCTCATTCTCCCCATAATATCTCTATAAAGTGACTTTAGCACGTTCCTAAATCCCTTGTAAGTCAATTGCTCGTTTCTAGGATCCCAACTCCAACGGGTTTGTAAAAAATTAAAACTAAAATTAAAAAAATATAAAATAAAAGATATAAAGATATACAAATAACAATTGATTTATTACCTTAAATGTACCAAACATACGAACCACTACATCTTTTGGGACCATAGTAAATGTGATCCAAGGTCCTTCAAAATGTTCATGTAGTATGTCTGTGGTGGTCTTTACAATTTTATTTGATCCAAACCTATGATATAATTGCATTATTATATAACTATATGATAGATTAAAATAGACACACATATTTGATCCAAACCTACGATATAAAAGACATACTTAGCTCCAAGTCGATGGATAGGTGGCCTCTCAAATGTATCACGAGCTCCTTGTCCAATATTTGAATCGCGTTGAGAGTTGCCCGGAGAGCCACACATAGAGTCACGCGGAGAGGGATTGACGTCATCCCTATAGTGATCATCATCATAATCATCATGCAACTCATTATCATAATCCGAATCAGGACGATCGTATAACTGGCGGCTTGCATGGCTTACGCCTCCCTTGTTTGTAGGTCTAGTAGTGAGGGCCCCACGAACAAGGACACGTCCCGCTAAATGATATGTATTCGAATGTATACCAGAGAACTGTATATGTGGTCGTTGCCTCCTGTTACTAGCACCCGAACGGCTACACTGAGGGACCTTTCCACGAGTACCCAACATGGGTTAGGTAGATGATATATACACCTTGCATTAAAAAAACAAGAATGGTTAGATACATTATAAAATATGAATAGCTTCACTCGCTAGATGTATGACTAGGTGTTCCATAGAATCAAAGAAACTAGGAAGGAATATTTTCTCTAACTTACATATGGTTGGCACAATAGTACGCCCCATACGGCGCATGTCTTGTACATGCAACATTTTCGAGTATAAGACCAGAAAGAACATGCATAACTCTGTTGCAGCCTCATATGTCTCTTTTGAAACAAAACCTCTGATAGCAATTGGAAGCAACCGTTGCATAAACACATAAGAATCATGACTTTTAAAAGGATAAAAGTTGTTGTCTTTGACGTTTACACAACTCCCTATGTTTGACGCATACCCATCTGGAAATTTAAGCTTTTTCAACCACACACATACTTTCTTAACATCATTTTTTTGTAGAATGTAATTTCCCCTAGCTTTGGCCATCATCCCGTTATTACCATGGATGGGGTTTAAAAGAGGTCGATCATAGAGAAGCTCAAGGTCTTGTATTGCCTTCATATTGTCTTTGAATTTCTTGTTAGTGTCCATAATTATGTGAAAAAGATTGTCAAATACATTCTTCTCGATATGCATCATGTCAAGGTTATGCCAGATCAACAAGTTACACCAATATGGAAGATCCCAGAAGATGCTTCTCTTTACCCAATTATGTGTCTCCCCAAAACCAGGAGGTTTTTTATAATCTTTACTACCAAAAGGGATACCATTGTAAACAACCAGGAAATGTTGTATAGTTTGCCATATTTTATCTCCGGTTGGCTCTAGAATACATCATCTTCATGACACCTTTATGTTATTCCTAAAATTAATACTATCTTTTTGAAAACAATGTCGGGGGGAGATATTGTCTATGACAATCAAACCAACACGGTTTCCCTCCAAATGATAATTGGAATGATCCTGATTGACTGGAACAGTATAGGCAAGCTAACTTGCCATGTGTGCTCCATTCGGACAACATTGCATAAACAGGGAAGTCACTTATAGTCCATAGTAGTACAAACCTCATTTGAAAATTATCCTTTCGATGGCATCATATGTTTCAATGCCATGCATGAACAAACTTTTCAACTCATTTACTAAAGGTTGTAGAAAAACATCTAGATTTTGTCCGGGATTCTTCGGACCTGGAATGATCAATGAAAGTTGTACGTATCTCTCTTTCAAATCCAACCAAGGAGGTAGGTTATAAACTGTAATAAACACCAGCCAACATGAATATGAAGATCAATTTGAATTATTTGGACTAAACCCATCAGTACACGACCCAAGACGAACATTGCGTGTCTCTTGTGCAAAATCAGGATATACTGAGTCAAAATGGCACCAAGCCTCACCTTCACTAAGATGACTCATCTTTCCTGGTTCTCTTACATGCATCCATATGATCATTCATCATTTGATGCATTTAGAAACATTTCTCCATCGAATCATCTATAAAAAACTTGTTAGTGACTTAATTATATAAAAGCACATACACACACCCTTATCAATGAGGAGGAATCAAATAAAATAATGAAAAATAAAAAAAACTACAGGAAATAGTATAGGCATCTAATAGATCAATAAGGTCAAAACAGAAGTAAATATGTTGACTTCACAATGACCTTCCAAACGCCTTAACATGTCTAACAACACTCCAGCCACCAAAGAAATTAATGCATTTGACACTAAGCTCTTTGATAACTCCTTTGTTGTATCAAAAAATCGTTTAGTCCTATAAGATAATGTAACAGTAAAAAGTAAAAAAGAAATGACATTAGCTCACGCACCAACTATTTGATGATATGTTTAAGAGAATTGATTAGTCTAACAACAGCTATTGTGACATACTTGATTGGCTCACTAGAAATTTTCTAGAGATGCAAAACTTGTTGAGCTTCGATGGATCCAAACAACTCGATTTGTTTGGAGATAGATGTTAGTCTACAATTGTAACTACTATTTAATTGAAAAGTCTAAGGGTTAACTATAATAGTTGTATAGTTTGAGGATGTTAGTTGTACTTGTTTTGGTTTGTGTAATGGTCAATAACGATATATAAAAGGAGTGGGAGCTAATGAATTCCATTAGCTTGGTTCATGTATCTTCTTCTTCATTTTAACCATAACAGTTGGTATCAGAGCTTTCGATTCCCATAAGAGTTTTGCATTCCAATCATCATTTGATGGCAATGATGACTCACAATCAAGAATTAGAGAAATCTATCAAGGAACACAAGGTATCTTTTCTCTGATTGGAGAGCAGCGGAGAAAGCATAAATTTGGAGAGTATCAAATCGATTACAAAAAAACAAGTATCAGAGATGTCTAGAATGAAGAATCAACTCACATCAGAGATGTCTTCTCTGAAATCAAAGATGACAGAGGTGATTAAGAGCTTACAAAGCTTAAATTCGAGTAATTCAGGTGTTCAAGATGGAGAATAAATGGTTGGAATAGTAAATCATGATGATGATGAAGAAGCGAGGCTCAATCAGAGTAATAATCATTTTTCCAGAGTTGAATTCCTTAAATTTGATGGAACTGATGTTGAAAGTTGGATTCAGAGGTGTGAACACTTTTTACGATAGATGAAACACCGGAGCGGCTTAAGGTCTGTTATGCGGCAGTTCATGTGAAAGGTAGGGTTGTTCAATGGCATAATAATTTTGTAAAATCAAGAGGTTGAACATCCAGATATTTTATTTGAAGCCGACGAAAGAAGAAAAAAAAATAAAATCCAAAGTCGGGGCTCCAAACTCGCCAACGAGAGAAAATTGGGTGAGTATTTAAAGGGAGAGGGCAGTCCTTACCCTCTCCCCACACCCACAAATCAGCCAAAAGAGAGAAAAGAAGGAGAAAAGGGAGAAAAAGGGGTTTCGAGCTTGGTTCGAATGGATTCGAGCGTGGAAATCGTCATGTAGCGGGTCCAATCGAAGCTATACTTCTTGGTGTGGTTTGTGTGAGTTCTAGGACCCCTCTTTTAAACGTTTTTGATCGATTTTGGGGCTGGAACACATCTGAAAACCCATTTTTGTATGTGTGTGTGTTTGACCCATTTGCATGTGTTTGCGTGTGATGCGTTTGGAGTTTGTTTCTGAGCTTGTGCGTGCTTGAATGGTGATGTGGTATGCATTCCTAAGGTTAGGATGGTTGATTTGGGCTTAGAATGGGTTTGGATGAGCTTGGAGGTCAAAAATGGTAGATTGGGTTCGGGATGAACTGCATTCTGCATCAGCTAGGGCTAGGGGACCGAATGGAGGTCATACGGCCGATTGAGGTGCGACTGAGGTTCATTCGCACGATTGAGGGTTCATTCGCATGAACAACTTCATGCTAATGAACCAGTTGCACGACTGAACTAGAAGACTAGATCAGTCGTACAGTTGTGACATGATTGACTCAGTTGCACGACTGAAGCCTCAGTCGTGCGGATGGATTAAACTGACGCTTCAATCGCACGATTAAAATCATACAAATGGTTCAGTTGCATGAATGGAAACCCCTAACCTATAAATACCACTTAATTCGTGGAAAAACAGAACAATTCGAATACCTACGCACCAAATCGCACCCTAGCCGTGCAGAGACCCTAGAACACCTATTCCAACTTCATAGATCGCTGTAAATCGTCCTACTATCATTCTTGACGTTTTGTTACATTCTTGGATTGATTTTACACGCGTTCTCACTGATTGGATCACCAATTAAATAGGATTCCGCACTATTTGAGTTGGTATACATGTAAATTAGTTAGTACTCCGTACCGTACACGGTCCCTAAAAAGTGGTATCAGAGCCTTGGCTCTTGATTACCTGTGATTCAATCGATTTTGATATAAAAATCATGTTCTTCACTCAAAAATGCAATCTTTTTGTGTCAAACAGTGTTTTAGACGTCTCCAGGTCAAAAAGTTAACGTTTTCCGGCATACGACAATTAGGGTTAGTGTGAAATTTGTGTTTTTGCGTCAAAATACCTTAAACCTTCGAATTCTCAAAATAAAGCAGCTTTAGTCGCACGATTGACTCAATCGCACGACTGAATCCATTCGCATCCCTCATACGCACGATTGTACTCAGTCGTTCATCCATTCGTACGACTAAATTGCCTATTCGCATTGTTCATCCGCACCTGCACATTCGCACGATTGAGCTATCCGCATTTGTTCATTCGGAACTCTGAGCCAACCGCATTGTTCAATCGCACGAAGTGTCCATTCGCAGTCCTTCACTCACACAAGTACACCAGCTTGTTCTAAAGTCCAAAGTCGATGTAATGGAGGATCAATATTCAGCGTTCACTGCAGGGAGGGATTTTAGGATCCAGAATCTATTGCTTCTAGAAAATGAAGTGGGAAATCATAACAAGCCCCCTAAGCTGATAACGTTAGATGATTACCCACAATGGAAGCAAAGATTTGAGATCTACTTAAATGGAGTAGATCCCAATATGTGGGAATCGATAAAGACGGGGTATAGCATGCCAGTAGGTGCAGATGGAGTCAAACTTGGCGGCATGACTGATGGCCAAAAGGTAAAGTACAATGCTGAGAAGAAAGTATATGCATTGCTAACTCAGTTAATTCCTAAGGACATCTTCCATCAATTCTCTGAGAACAAGCAAGCAAAGAAGCTGTGGGATTCATTGGAAAAACGGTATGACGGAAATTCCTCATTAAAAGCTCTAAAGGATAAAGCGTTGAAGAAGGAGTTCGACAACTTCTCGTCAATGGGTAAGGAGAGCTTGGATGACATCATCGGTCAGTTTTACCACTTGATGAGTGATCTGCACACTCATGGAGTTACAACGTCTATGGAAGACAAAGTTTCAAACTTTGCTGATGGGTTGCCAGAGAAGTGGGTCTCTTTTGTATCGAACCTCAGAGAGAATGATATCCTAGCGAAGTTAGATATCAATGATTTCATTCTGAAGCTGAGAGAGGAAGAGTTGAGAATGAAGTACAGGGCCCAAAAGTCTTCATATGATTAGAATCCGTCACTGTACAACTCAACTCCACAAGCCAAAACGTCTGGAGCACCACTTCAAACGGCATTTTTGTCGAGTTCAGCTGCTCCATCTCAAGCTACTACTTCAGGATCTGACACGTCAGGGTCGTCTTGTACCTAATACATAGCACCTGAAGCCAATGCTACAAAACTGAAGACCAAGAATCTCGGGAATGTGATAGTAGAGGTAGCTAAGGAGCATATGGATCTCTTAGCCTCTATCGTTCACTCCTATGACTGACTAGTTGTTGGGAAAATTGGGAACTGCCATCTGGCATATGAGGACTACGAGCAGGTAGATGAGACAGAGCTGGAGAGAATGGACATCATGTGGGCCTTAGCAAGTGCTGTCCGAGAGCTAAGAAGTTTGTCAAGAAGACCGGACAGAACTTGATTGCCACTAAGGACACAACTTTCGGTTTTGACAAGACCAAAGTTACCTGCTTCAACTGTGGGGAAAAGGGGCACTTCAAATGTGAATGTGTGAAGCCTAAGAAGACAGGAAATGGGAATCCATTCTCATCTTTCAATCATCGGGATAAACCATAAGTAGTCCTACCTCGTTAAGCAAGGATCCTAAGGCCTTGACCGCTCAGGATGACAAAGGGCAAGATTGGAGCTTTCGGTTTATGTCTCGGGGAGAATCCAACATCACTAGTGTTAAGGATTTAGATGACGACTCAGCAAGCGAAGGTGATATTGCAGTAGAACTCGCGATGTCAAATAATGAAGAAACTGCAACTGTGGTTGATCACCTGCCTGAAGAAGGGACAAGTTCAACAAGTTCAAAATCACCAGAACCAGTAAAGTCAGACTCTGCTTGATGGTTGATTCAACCGCATCCTCTCATGTAAGTACTACAGATCAATTATTTAATAATCATGCTTGTTCTAATTGTAATAAATTTTGGGAAAGCATAAATTTGAAATTTGCTAGGTTATTAGATCACAATGATAGCCTGGTAAAGGACTTGCAACAATGCACTGAAGCAAATCGTATTTTAAAATTAAATTAGCACAATTATAAAGAAAAAATCGAACTGTTAAATAAACAACTTAGGGAAACTAAAGTTGTGGCTTTTAACCAAGCTAATGACATTAAGTTCTATTTAAACTCCTTAGAAGACACTGTTGGATCAAGAAGAAGGCTAATGCAACCAAAACTAAGTCACTTAGATAATTTTGGTGCTGCATACAAAGGCTTCCGAAGCTTAGCATGGAACTTTCGAAGGTTGTAGAGTTCTTCCGAAGACAAAGTGAAAGATCAACTTCCGAAGACAGAACTCTACTTCCGAAGTCAAGTATATACTTCCAAAGTTCAAGCCTTAGAAGAATAAACTGAAGATCTCTTCCGAAGTATGATGAAAAGAAGAAGTCTCCAAGCCTTGGAAGAAGCAGTCTCTTCCGAAGTATAAGTTGCTTCGGAAGTACTTACTCTTCCAAAGCCATTTAACCTTCGGAAGACACTGCTATGAACCAGTGGACACAAGTATGGTCTCTGACACTCCGCTGCAGACCTTTGATACTGTATGGATTCTTCCTAAAGAGCCATGCAATTGACCATACTTTATTCCACTGTTCACCTTTTCATGATAGTACATGTTACCAACTTTAGTTGGTGAAAAAAGGTAAGTCAGGGACATATCCTGACTACCAAATCTCAGATAAGACTTTATTCGAGATACCTTAAACTTTAGTCTTGTAGCATAGACTTTAGCTATAGGATCCTAGCTGGTATCAAAGTATATCTGACTATAGGTAATATTATATATAGGTTCTCTTTGTAACTCATTGTAACAACAACTTCTTGTAAGAGTCTTGTATTTTTGAGTTGAGAAGCAATATATAAAAGTACCTTGAAAATTACTTCCTGTGTTCTTTATTACTTTCTATATTGTGATCAACTCTTACTGATTCTATCTTAACCCGAGTGTTGTTCTAAGTGAGTTTGAGAGAAAAACATAAGTGTTTAGTGACAAACATCGATCCTGCAATTGGTATTAGAGCTTCTTAGGCTCTTGATTGCGTGATTTAACCATCCAAATCAACTTGTTTTTTTCACTCCTCCCTACAACCCACTCACTCTAATGGCCCTTAACAAGTCTGAGGTAGAGATGAGAACCATGACAAAGGCTCCCATCATTACTCCTAAACATTTTAGGTCTTGGAGCAAGAGAATGGAAGGCTTCATCAGATATCAATACAGCAAGATGTGGAACTCCATTGTCAATGGCCTGTATAAGCCTAAGGTGGCATCACCTGGTGGAAATGGTGCAATGATAGAAAAGGTTGTGGAGGATTACTCTGATGAAGACAGAAAGAAGATGGACATCGACAACAATGCTATGACCATTCTCATGACTGCAATACTGAACTCCATTATGGTGGGATTCGAGCACCGCACAACTGCCAAAGAATTGTTTGATGCACTTGCTCAGATGTACTCAAGCTCCAATGACTCAAAGAAGGACTCGCTGAAGCAGCAGTTCGAGAACTTCACTCATATTGCTGGAGAGACTCTCAGCCAGCAGTACTTCAGGTACATGGATCTTATCTCTTCTCTTCAGTCTATGAAAATCACTCCCGAACTTAGAGACCTTACTAGAAAGTTCATGAGTGCTCTTCCAAACGAGTGGACATTTTACTGTGTCTCCATCAAGAGGACAAAGAACTTGAACACTCTCACCATGACTGAACTCTATGGTATCCTTGATGGATATCGCCTAGAGATGGAGAGTAAGAAGGGCCACCAAACAAGCAGACCCATGAGTCTTCCTGCTAGCAACGCTTTAATGGTTGCTGAAGGCTCATTCCCCCACAACCTTAGCATTACCTGACTATCAGCAGCCATCCTGCTCTTCTGGACCTTACATCACTTTTCCTGAGACTCCAAGGTCTCAACAGGCTCAACACAACTCCTTTCAGGAAAGTTGTGCCTTTAGGAAGTGGACACTCTGGTGATTTTCAATACTGCTTTGATGATCTTGAGTGTTTCAGTCCAGATGATGTAGAGTACGTGGACATTGTCCAACAGATGGCTCTTTTAACTTATAGAGCGAAGAAGTTCTTTAAGAGAACTGGAAGGCACTTCCCTCAAAACCCAACTACCAGCAAGTTCAGGTTTGACAAGACCAAGGCAAAGTGTTACAATTGTAACCAACTGGGTCACTTTGCAAGGGAATTCAAGGCTCCCAAGACCAATCCGGGAACCTCACAGGTCTCCACACATCCCTCAACCTCAAAACCCGCTAAGAAGTCAACTGAAATAGCTGTAATGGCTCAAGAAGTTGACTGGAGCTTCATGGTACAGGATGTAACTCCTGCTCAAGCTCTCATGGCCGAAACAGATGATGCCCAGGTATATGAACATCTCTGCACTCCAGCCTGTATAGCTAAATTAAACTTTATCAGGATTACAATATGGAAATCAGATCTGATATTGAGTCTTTAAATATCATAAAATCTGATTTTAAAAGAGCTTAATCTGACTATCAAAAGAAAATTGAGGAGTTGGAGAAAATTGTATCTCTTTTAAAACATGAACACACCAACTACAAGACTCAAATCAAAGATCTAATATCCAAATTGTCTGAGGCTCAAGCCCAGCTTGTCACTGCTGAGGCTCAGGCCAGGAAGCATGCTATTTCTGAGCAAAACTTCCAAGCTATTCTTGCATCATCCTCCCATTCCAAACTCTGTTATAAGAACAAAGGAGGGTTGGGAACCAATGAAATTGCTCCACCACACTCCTATGAGTCTATTAGACAACGTAGATGTGCTACTGAGGAGCAAGAGGATCCAACTGTTGACCCTTCCTCACTAGAGTTGAAGGATGAAGCAACAATAGTGGTCACCACAGGGAAGGAACAGGTAGATGTACCCATCTTCTCCTGTGAAGAACAAATCCTAACCACTAAGGCCAGAAGAAGTAGAGCTAAAGCTGCTAGGAGAACTGCCAAGAAGGTGGCTGAGTCCAAGCTGAAAATTGACCCCAAGCAAAAGGGTGTCTTTATCTCAACTGGATTCCAAGTGTTAGGTACTTCTGATTCAGGAAAGGAGTGTAATAGCAGCACTTCTGTCCTACCAAAGGATCAGAAGTTGAAGGAAAAAATTGTTGATGAAGAAAATAAGCCCAAGAAACAGCAACCCTCACATTCCCAAAGAACTAACATTGCATGCATAATGTGTGGTCTGCAAAACCACATGGCAAAAGATTGTTACTATATTCTTGCAAGCACACATTATGCAAATAATGTTAGAAAAGGAGTCAAGGAAGGTTTCACATTTGGACCTTTTCAAACGGTTCAAGTGATGAAAAAGGGAAAGCTAGTTTCGGAAGCCAGGTTGCTTTCAGAAGAAACTCTTTCTTCCGAAGGGAAAATGGCTTCGGAAGCAAAAGCTACTAAGGTTCGGAAGAACAAGAAAGTTCCCTTGAAACCTCCCTAGAAGAAGACTGCTTCAGAAGAAAAGGTGGTGAAGACTTCTTCCGAAAAGAAAGAAGCTTCGAAAGATAGCCATGCTGCTAAAGCTTCAATAAGCTCATCCTCCAAGATCAATCAAAGGATGGACTGGAAGATCAAGGAAGATGCTGCAACCTAAACTTCTTCTTCAAAGACTTCTATTGAACCCCCACGCATAACATTTGGTTCAATTATGTCATTATCTTTGGAAGAACCCAAGACCAGCAAGGCTTGGGCCTCCAAACAAAACTAACAATCTCATCTTGTATGCAGGGACATCCAAATGACAAGAACAACAATGTCTGGATTGTAGACAGTGGATGCTCCAGGCACATGACAGGGAATAGATCTCTCCTTCAATAGTTTCAGAACTATGATGGAGGTCCTGTCCAATTTGGAGGTGAGGCCGGAAGATATATTTCTAGCAGAGGGAGTATATCCAATGGTAAATTAAAGGTTGACAAAGTTTACTTTGTCCAACAGCTTGAACATAATCTGTTAAGTGTTTCTCAATTCTGTGATCAAAAGCACTAAATGCTCTTCATAGAACATGAGTGCATTATCCTCAAACCTGGGATGACAATTCCTCCAGAATTGGTGCTTCTTAGATCTCCCAGAAAAGGGGATATGTACAAGCTTGATATAGACAATGCTTTTACAAGATTCACATGGGTATTCTTTTTAAGAACTAAAGATGAAACTGCTGAAACACTAAAATCTTTTATTCTTAAAATAGAAAATCAAATTGATCACAAGGTTAAAATCATTAGAAGTGATCAAGGGACTGAGTTTAAGAACTTCGTTCTTGACTCATTCTGTAACTCAAAAGGGATTGCCAGACAATATAGTGCTCCCAGAACTCCTCAAGAAAATGGTGTTGCTGAGAGGAGGAATAGGACACTTATTGAGGCTGCTCGAACTATGTTAGCTGATTCAAAACTACCTCTAACATTCTGGGCAAAGGCAGTCAGCACTACATGCTATGTTCAAAACAAAGTTCTTGTAGTTAAGCCCCATGGAAAAACCCCTTATGAGCTATGGAACAATAGGTCACCGTTCATTGGCTTTCTAAGATCCTTTGGCAGAAGGTGTACCATACTTAACACAAAAGACAATTTAGCAAAGTTTGCTAAAAATTTGGATGATGCTATCTTTGTTGGGTACTCTTCTAGCTCCAAAGCTTATAAAGTATACAACATTAAGAATCAACAATTTGAGGAGTCATCCAACATAGTTGTTAATGAGCACACTCCTTGTGTTAGGGGGAATGGCCCTGATCATATCTTTGATTTAGAATTGTTTCCAAACTATTCTAAACCATCTTGTGAGAATGTTTCAGTTGGAACAAGTGCTCAAAATGATGTTGATGCTGCTGCTGATAATCAACTGTTTGAGCTTCCTAGACCTAGTCCAAATTCTCCAAGAGCTGAAACAAACAAAGTCTCCACCATTCACAGATCTGATAGCTTGACTATATCAAGGAATTGTGAAGCTTCTTCAAGTGAATCACTTACTGAGCCTCAAAACTCATCAGGTGATCCACCACAACACCAGGCAGAAGGAAGTAGTGTTTTGAAGAGACAGGAAACTGTTAATACTCCTTCACTGCCAACCATTGATGATGTTTCTCATTTATTCGACCAGTCCTCATTGAATGATTTTGAAACAACAGCAGGACACAGTGTTATAGTTCCTGAGCAGAATATGTCCAACCTGGATCTATCTTTGCAACTAGAAGTGATTCCTCGCCTTAGGATTCACAACACTCATCTAGCTGAGAACATCATAGGGGATGTCACTAAGGGTGTGAGAACAAGAGGACAGGCTCATCATGGGAATGTCTGCTTGTACTCATGCTTTCTATCCCAGATGGAACCCAAGAAGGTAGAAGATGCCTTAAAAGATTGTAGTTTTCTTGAATCGATACAAGAGGAGCTGCTTCAATTCAAGAGACAGAAGGTATGAAACCTATGTCCGCTACCATCTAGTCAAGTACTAATAGGCACTAAATGGGTTTTCAGAAACAAGAGAGATGATAGAGGCTTGATCATCAAGAACAAAGCAAGACTTGTAGTTCAAGGATACACACAAGAGGAAGGAATTGATTATACTGATGTCTTTGCACCAGTTGCAAGACTTGAGGCAGTTAGGATCTTCCTTGCTTATGCGGCATCCAAGGACTTCAATGTCTATCAACTTGATGTCAAGTGTGCATTTCTATATGGGGATATAGATAGGGAAGTCATTGTATGCCAACCTCCAGGATTTGAAGACCCATAGCACCCCAACTATGTGTGCAAATTGAATAAAGCTCTATATGGGCTGCACCAAGCACCTAGGCTGTGGTATGAGACATTGTCTCAGTTTCTTCTGAAGATCAGCTACACTAGAGGTACCATTGACAAGACTCTCTTCATCAGAAAGTCTGGAAAGGACATCTTGCTTGTTTAAGTCTATGTTGATGACATCATATTTGATTCTTCAAATGACCAAATGTGTAAGGACTTTGAGAGCATTATGAAGATAAAGTTTGAGATGAGTTCCATGGGAAAAATAGACTTTTTCCTTGGAATTCAGGTGAAGCAAATGAAGGAAGGGTTCTTCATTAATCAATCTAAGTATGTCTCTGACATCTTAGAAATATTTGAAATGAAGGATTACAAGCCTGCCAAGACACCCATACCCAGAAACCATAATCTTTGTCCTGACCTTGAGGGGGAGGATACTGATCAACATCAGTATAGGGAAATTATTAGTTCTTTGATGTATATTACTGCTAGTAGACCTGATATCATGTTTGCTACTTGTATTTGTGCAAGATATCAGGCTGCTCCAAAGGTTTTTCACTTAGCTGCTGTTAAGAGAATCCTCAGATACCTCAAAGGAGCACCTAAACTAGGTCTCTGGTATCCCAAAAACAAGGATTTTAATCTCTATGGATACTCTAACAATGACTAAGGTGGCTGCAATATTGACAAGAAATCAACATCAGGAGGATGTCAATTTCTTGGTGGAAGGATCATCTCATGGCAATGCAAGAAACAATCATGTGTATCTACATCAACTGCTGAAGCTGAATACATTGCTCCTGCTAGCTGTTGTGCTCAACTGCTATGGATTCAGAATAAGATGTTAGACTATGGATTCAACTTTATGAGTACTCCTATCCATATTGACAACAATAGTGCTATCTCCATTACTGAAAATCCGGTGAAGCACTCCAAGACAAAGCATATTGATACCAGGTATCATTTCATTAGAGATATTCATGAGAAAAATCCGATTAAACTAATCAAAGTTGACTCAAATGAACAATATGCTAATTTGTTCACCAAAGCTTTTGATGAGCAAAGATTAAGTATCTCATAACAGCTATTGGGATGATAAACATTGATTAGATCACCTGTTTTGAAAGCCTTTTAATACGTAATGTCTTCTGTCAATACAATTTAAGCCCTATTACAAAAGATCTTTCTGAAAATTTTCTAAGTGTAAATTTCTTCCGAAGAGAAATTAACCCTCGGAAGTTATTTTTATATCTTCCGAAGCATAATTTCTCAAAGGATAATTTTTCTTCTCAGAAGAACTTTTGGTCTCGGAAGAAGCGATTGATTACATATAAGATCTACTTCCGAGGTTTACAAATTCTCCATTCGGGAAGCAACTCTAACCTTCGGAAGCAAAGTTTTTGCTTCGGAAGTAAGAATTGCCTTCGGAAGACAAATTACCTTCGGAAATGTTTTACATTCGGAAGAAAGATTCTACTGTGTAACGTAAATCTCTTGGGCCCCACACTGTAAAAAGAAAAGATTTTGTTAATGATGTCGGATTATTTAACTGATTTTAACCTTACCGCCACTATCATTTCATCCACTAAACCATCACATCACCTTATCCTAACCCCCATTTCAGCCTTCCCACCCTCTTTTAAATAATCTCAACTGTTCAATCTCATCTTCTTACTTGCAATTTTTACTGCCCTAGAAAATTTTCTCCTCTGTAACTTTACCCAAGCTCAAAATCATCCACATTCACCTTTCTCCAAGTGGCACTTAACCCTTAGCACAACCAGGTCGCACTCCTTGATTCTTCAAGGGATGCCGACTTCTCTGAAATCATCTCCTTTCTCACCTAGTCTCTTTATTATACTGCTCTTACCGTTAACCCCACTGTTTATTCTAACCACATGGCCGAATTTTGGGGAAATGGTCAAGCCGAAACCCTAAATGGGATTCGAGTACTGAGGTCCAGCATTTGTGGACAGGAGTTTATCATTACTGAACAACTCATCAGGGAGCATCTAGAGCTTCATGATGAAGGAGCTCCTACTAAGTTGCCGTAGGCAGATTTAGACAGCACCTACATCCTTATGGGATATGGCGGAGACATAAGCAGGTCAACGATGTACAGGTTCAACTTCTCTTACAATTGGAAGTTCCTCCTGCATGTTGTTCTCCACTGCTTGTCTAACAAGTCCGGCGGATGGGATCAAATCCCATATGAACTAGGATGCTTAGTTCATGGACTGGTGAGAGGCCTGCGCTTCAATTACTCACGATTTGTGTTCACCAATCTAATTGGGAATCTACAAAGGGAGACATTCTATATGTATCCAAGATTCATACAACACATCATCAACTGTGAGTTAGACCAGAGCATGCTTGTCTGTGCAGCTGCTCTGACTGTCCCCCACATGCGGCCTACCATCTTCAATACCTTGAAGAAGGTATCCACCAACTTCACTGGAAGGTACACCATTCTACTTCCAGGTATGATTGAGCGCATAGCTCCTGGTGACATTCTTGTTCACCCCATAGGTGATGAACCCACACCAGCAACCACCACCACAATGCCAACATTGCCTTCTCCACCCATCACCATCACATATCAAAGACACCCCAAACGAACCCTTGTTTAGTCTACTCTCATTGAACAAGCCCCTCCTGTTCAATCCAAAAAGACTAGAGTGGAAACATGGGCTCCCACTCAGTCTGAGGTCTCTCCATCCTTTTCTTTTGACCTCAATATGGGTTTTGAGTCTCCTCAGTCTCAAACCGAGGAGCCCGACACCCAAACCATCAGCCTTCAGAATGAGTATCCACACTCTTCTGAACAGCCAAAAGGGACAGCCCCACCAGAGGCTCAATGCCTATAGACATTGACCAAGGTCCCGGGTCAGTAGGCTTAACCTCCCTATCTTTTACTAACCTTCTCTTCAAAATTGATGAAGAGATAACATCTCTCCATGGAAATGAAGTCGATCTACAACACCCTTTTCAAGATCAGCAGAGGCCGGAGAAATCCCTTATCTCTAGCCCCCATCAGCAACCTATAACTGAGGTGAGTCCCACTGATGTGGAGGGGACTCATGTAGATTTAGTTGCCAATATAGAAGGTGCCTCAATGGACCTTGTGGACAGTGGTAACATATCTCAGACTGAACCTATGGCAACTGAGCACTTTGATGACTCTCAAAGAAACATCATTGAGCACGGGAAACCAGGGTGCCAAGAAACCACATCTGGTGGTAAGGCTGAACATACCAGGTATGTTACCTCATCTCCCTGTGATTCTTCAAAAAAAGATGAGGGAAGCATGAAACTCCTCATTCACGACCTTCTATCTAAAGTCTCAAACCCTGAGTCTTTGGTTAGGACTTTAGAAGCAAGGTCCGCCACTCAGCAACTTGAGATTGACAATCTCAAGGCCAAACTAGCTGAGAAACAGACAGAGAGGTCTGTTAGGCATGTACCTGTTCAGGTCTCATTGACTTCTTCCTCTAGCTCATCTAGCTCTCAAGATGATGCTACCAAAAAGGGGGAGAATGTTAAGAGACAAACACTTGAGGACCCACAACAGAGCCACACTTCAACTTCAACTTCATCTACTCCTATCATTACTGTGTCTGAGCCATCTCAAGTAATTCTACAGATTGACTCAAAGATGCTTAGTGATCTCTACAGACTCTTCACCAAGTTTCTATTGAGATCCTCCACAGATCAGCCAAGCCCAAATGCTGCAATGCTCTACTTTGGAGCTGAAGAGCTTCAGAGGCTGACTGCACCTTCTACCACTGTGGAAGAAGTTGGTCAACCTAAGGTCTACATGGAACCTAAGATTCATTTCGAAGGGGAAATAGGGACTCATGGCCCAACAACTAAAACAGTTGGGACAAAACATCTCCTCCAACTTCTGAAGCTGAAGTTAAAGCCTCGAAAGAACAAGCTGAATCTTTCAAAGCTGAAATGGAAGCTGCGGAAGGACTGTTTAAAATGTCTAAGGAACTGATCATCACAAATGCAATACTCGAAATGGCATCTGAGGTGAACAGCGAGGACTTTCTGAATCTACCTCCATCCCAGACACCATCTCTGCCTCTCTCACAATCAGAATCCACTCTCCAAGAACCACCACAGGCAGGATCTTCAAAAGATAAAGGGAAAAGAAAGATGACTGTGGAAGAGCTTCAGGAAGCAGAAAAGATTGAGAAACTTAAGAAGAAAGGAAGACTTCCAACTAAGAAGTTGCTAGCTGCCAGTACAAAAGCAGCTGCAACCAATCAGGAGGCTGTCAACAACAAGAAAAGGAAGAGATCATTGACCAGCTTATTCAAATGGGAGCTGCCAATGAAGAGACACTCCTGCTACCACTAGAGGAGTTGGTGAATCTGGAGAAGGCAACCCGACTAAAACTTGAAGAAGAAGCCAGGTTGACCTTGGAGAAAGAAGAAGAAAAATAGAAGGAGGCTGAACTGCAGCTGAGGAGAGACAGGATAAACTTCCTACTTTCCAGGGGCTTTAATCTTCAAGAACTTTCTCCACACAATGATGATACGATCCTCTGGCTCTACAACAAAGAGCAGGATCAAATGGAGAAAGAAAGGAAAAAGCCTGCAAGAGAAAAGGCAAAGGAGAAGAAGAAGAAGAAAGAAGAAAAGGCTAGGGACACTACAACCAGGAAGCTTAGTGAAAAGGCCTGGATGAAAGACTATCTTCAGGCCCATGGCTTCTCTAGCAGGCAGGTGGGTCCCATTAAAACCAAACCTTTCACCCCTGAACCCACACCATTACCCACATCTTCTCCGTCACCACAACCACCCAAACTTCCAATCCTTCAACCCAAAACACTCGCCAGAACCTCTGAACCTCAACCTACCCAACTACCATCCAAACCATCCCCTCAGCCTTCTTAACATCTCTCTCTTGAGGAGTTCAAGGTAATCAAGACCAAGCTCATCAACTGCACAACTCTGAGAGAAGTCTCATGTGATGAAGATTTTGTCAACATTAGAGATCAATTTCTTGATTTACCTAGAGGAACACTAGACCAGGCAGCAAGACTTCTAGGCCTCAACTCAGATTCATTAAATGATGAAGAGAAGAAACTTAGAAGGAAACTGGTGACTCTGCTGGACACTAAGAAAGAGGACAAGATTCCCAGTCAGTCTCTTGTGTCTAGAAAGAAAATAGTCCAGTGGAGGTTTGATGAAACTTCTCACAACTTTGTTGTGGAAAGGGAGAATGGTGAAGTCAATAGACTTAATGCAACCTCTCTGCTACACTCCAGCAAATTTGATATTGCTGAGTTAGCAGAGAAGCCATTCTCCAACCCTTCTAACTCTGAAGCTATTGCTCTTATCAGAAATCATCTTAGCAGCCTTCACCTAGCCGAGCTAACTGCAAAGGCGAAGATTGAAGAAGAGTTGAGATTGAGAAGACAGGAAGACAAGGAAAGACCTCCCACCAAAGGCACTATCTTTCTATAGATGGTGGAGGGTCCAGAATTGGAACCTACAGTTAGATGGGAATATGATTACAGTTCCCATCAACTAACTCTTTTCAGAGGACAGCAACAGAGGGTACATGTTATCCAAGGTGATAGACTGGATTTCCTATCTACCAAGGATCTGTGCCAACTTCTCAGCACCACATCAGGGAAGAACAAGGAGACAAACAAATATTTACTCTCCTTGATGCTGAAAGTTTTGAGAAGCAAAAACAAGTGAAGTTTTGGTAGCATCAGCCTAGGGGGGTTTGTTGGATCAAGAAGAAGGCTAATGCAACCAAAACTAAGTCACTTAGATAATTTTGGTGCTGCATACAAAGGCTTCCGAAGCTTAGCATGGAACTTCCGAAGGTTGTAGAGTTCTTCCGAAGACAAAGTGAAAGATCAACTTCCGAAGACAGAACTCTACTTCCGAAGTCAAGTATATACTTTCGAAGTTCAAGCCTTAGAAGAATAAACTAAAGATCTCTTCCGAAGTATGATGAAACGAAGAAGTCTCCAAGCCTTGGAAGAAGCAGTCTCTTCCGAAGTATAAGTGGCTTTGGAAGTACTTACTCTTCTGAAGCCATTTAACCATCGGAAGACACTACTATGAACCAGTGGACACAAGTATGGTCTCTGACACTCCGCTGCAGACCTTTGATACTGTATGGCTTCTTCCTAAAGAGCCATGCAGTTGACCATACTTTATTTTTCCATTGTTCACCTTTTTATGATAGTACATGTTACCAACTTTAGTTGGTGACAAAAGGTAAGTCAGGGACATGTCCTGACTACCAAATCTCAGATAAGACTTTATCCGAGATACCTTAAACTTTAGTCTTGTAGCATAGACTTTAGCTGTAGGATCCCAGCTGGTATCAACGTATATCCGGCTGTGGGTAATGCTATATATAGGTTCTCTTTGTAACTCATTGTAACAACAACTGCTTGTAAGAGTCTTGTATTTTTGAGTTGAGAAGCAATATATAAAAGTACCTTGAAAATTACTTCCTATGTTCTTTATTACTTTCGATATTGTGATTAACTCTTACTGATTCTATCTTAACCCGAGTGTTGTTCTAGGAGAGTTTGAGAGAAAAAAATAAGTGATTAGTGACAAACATCGATCCTGCAGACACAAAGAAACATAAGGCAGTTTTGGAAGTCAAAGTAAATTCATTAAAACAAAAACTGCATAGTTGGACAAGTTCTTCTCACATTGTCCAACACTTAGTGAGAGAACGTAATAACGGGGATGGATCGGGTTATAAAGTGGTTCCACCACCACATGAGACCTTGCTGAATGCCAAAAGCAAACCAATAAATAATAACCCAATCAAGGATCATGTGGTGTCCACTCCTCTTGTAAGTGATCCAGATTCCACATGTAAACCAAATGAATCTGGCACTAAACAAAAGGAGGCCACTTCTAAATCAAAGGGTAAACTGCCTATGGTGAATCTGGATGAACAATTTGAAAAGGTTAATATAAAGTCAGGTTCAACCACGTCTAAGTCTGAACCTAAAAAGACCATACATGTTAACCAAACACGTGCTTCATGTCCAAGTCCAGGTAAACAAAAGAATAAAGATGTTAACAAGGTTCAAACACTTAATTTTGTTAAACAAGTTAAAACATCAAAATAAGAAGTGTCTAAACCCAAATTGAATAAAGTCACACGTGTGTCACACACTTCTCCATAAAAACAGGTACTCCATCATGTCGAAAGTAGATAATGCTACAACTGTGGAAAGTATGGACACATCGCGTCTATTTGTCCTTATTATCAGACTCCAAGGCAGAAAATTGAACTTTATGACACTAAACCTAGCTCTTCAAAAAGGAGATCCATGACTCCACCAAAAAGGGTCAGTGAACCTAAAGTTCAACCCATTAGCCAGTCGTCTGTTTACCACAAACAAGCCTTACACAAAGTTGGCTTATGGAAATAAAAGTCTATTTCAATGTCTGGTATTGAGAACAAGAACACAAATGATCTTCCCTTACCCTCTAATGGACAATGGGTAGAATTTATGATGTGTGATGCCTCTGGGACACCCAAGCCGATTAAGGCTTGGGTCCCTAACCTTAACTAATGTTTTCAATTGAATGTGCAGGGTGTTCGCTATAGTGCTGAAACAAACACTTGGATTGTAGATAGCGAAGCATCCAGGCACATGACTGGGAACCGGGCACTCCTATCAAATGTCAAACAAATAAAAGGAGGTCATGTTTTATTTGCTGGAAACAAAGGAGGTTATATCACAGCTTAAAGGGAAGTGGGGAATCAGAAAGTGAAGTTTGACAAGGCAAACTATGTTCAACAACTTCAAAATAATTTGCTTTTTGTTTCCCAAATATGTGACAAGGGATTTAAGGTAGTTTTTGACAATAAAAAGTGATGTGTCCTGAAAAAGGACTATGTGATCCCGGAGGACCAAGTCTTAATATCAGCCTCAAGATATAATGACCTTTACGTCTTGGATCTATCAAAGGCCTCCACAACGGATCATCAAGTTCAGTGCTTCTTGTCAAAAGCTACTGAGAAGGATTCTATCTCCTGGCATAGGAGAATGGGGCACATCAATCCACGGCAGATGAACCACTTGATCCAGAATGATCTAGTGCGAGGAGTAAATGTCAAAAACTTCCAACTCCCAGATTTTTGTATCACCTGCAAGAAAGGCAAACAGACTAAGAAGTCTCATAAGGCAAAGAAAGTTAATTCCATAGAACTGCCTCTTGAGCTTTTTCACATGGATCTATTTGGTCCAATTAGTACAAGAAGCATCGCATGCGACTTGTACTGCTATGTAGTTACAGATGACTACTCAAGATTCACTTGGGTAATGTTTCTAAAATCTAAATCTGAGACATTTGAGTCATTCAAAGAGTTAGTAACTACGTTAGAATCACACTACAAGCTAAAGGTAAGACAAGTCCACTCAGACAACGAACAGAGTTCAAGAACCAATGGATGGAGGATTTCTGCAAAGAAAAGGGAATTGTACATCAGTTCACATCTGTCTACACTCCACAGATGAATAGGGTTGCTGAAAGAAAGAACAGAAGCTTGATAGAGACTGCCAAGACGATGCTAGCAGACTCAAAACTGCCTGTCTAATTCTAGAACGAGGCAGTGGCAAATGCATGTTACACCTTGAATCGAGTCTTGGTGGGTAAACGACATGGAAAAACGTGTTACGAGCTGCTACAATGACGTAAACCTAATCTGGAGTATCTTGAACCATTTGGAGCACCATGTACGTTGCTGAAGAAAACTCAAGAAGGCAAGTTTAGCGAGAAGGCTAAAGAGGGAATCTTTCTAGGATACAACACACCAAATAAGAGAGTTGACAATAACTCAATGGGACAAGTAGAAGTGTGGTGTAACGTCAACGTTCAGAAATAAACACTACCCCTCCTGCTGGAAAAGGACTCGCATTCTTTTTCGAATATGATGGATTCTTCAAGTCCTTCAACATTCCTCTCTCCACCTCTGATGATGAGTTAGTAACCAAAATGATGTATGATGTCTTAAACACACCAACACAAGACTCTACAACATCTGGTTCACAAGGTGTGTTGCCTAGTCAATCAGGGGGAGCACTCAAGGTAAGTGACTCCTCCTCTAATGATGAAGCCGTGGAGAATGATCAGAATGATCAGGAGGAACAGGTTCCTACAAATGCAAGTCCACAAGCATCTGATGTTGATGCCTCTGAGTCTTCAAAACCTCACACTCCTACTGCCTCAGATACGAAACCAAACATTCATAATCTTGATTTTGAGGTAGTTGTGCCCACTACTCCTAGATCACGCCTCAATGTCTATCATCCTCTAGACAACGTCATTGGGGATGTCAGATCAGGAGTTCAGACGAGAAATCAGCTATATTCAGCTGATTATGCCTCGGTAATGGAAAAGGGATATCTTCACGATGGTGCATATCGTTGTTTTGTGTCTCAGTTTGAGCCAAAATACGTCAGTGAAGCCCTAAATGATGAGGCATGGGTGAGTGCCATGCAAGAAGAACTTCTTTAGTTCAAGAAGTTAGGTGTATGGACACTGGTGGATAGATCTAAAGGTGCTAAGGTCATTGGCACCAAATGGGTCTTGAAATGCAAGAAAGATGACCAAGGGGTCATAATCAGGAACAAGGCTCGACTTGTAGTTCAAGGATTTCGACAATTCGTAGGAATTGATTACAATGAAGTATTTGCACCAGTGGCGAGAATGGAAACCATCCTTATCTTCCTAGCCTATGCCTCTTACATGAAAATTAAAGTCTATCAACTGGATGTAAAGAGTGCATTTCTTCATGGTGAAATCTGGGAAACAGTGTATGATAGTCAACCTGAAGGATTTGAGGATCCATATCATCGGGACAGAGTTTACAAACTGGATAAGGCTCTCTACAGGCTGCATCAAGCCCCGAGAGCATGGTATGAAAAACTCTCAACTCACCTTGTGAAACACGGATTTTGTAGAGGTGTAATTGACTGTACACTATTCATTAAAGAAAAAGATGGTGATCTACTGCTTGTTCAGATTTATGTTGATGACATAACTTTGGTTCCAAGAACGAAGACTTATGTAAAGAATTTGAAGCAGTAATGAAGGCAGAATTTGAAATGAGTGCCATGGGAGAGATGAAGTTCTTTATCGGGTTACAGGTGGATCAAACACCGAAGGGCATATTTCTACATCAAACCAAGTATGGAGGGGATATTCTCAGTCGGTTTGACATGAAGAATACTTCCGCAGCTGGGACTCCACTTGCCACAAACCATGATGTAGCACCCGACGAGAATGGTGATCTGGTTGATGCCACCATGTACCGAGGAATGATTGGATCCCTCATGTACCTCACTACCTCAAGACCTGATATAATTTATGCGACGTGTCTTTGTTCAAGATATCAGGCGAAACCAAAAGTCAACCATCTTATTGGGGTAAAAAGGATATTTCGTTATCTGAAGGGTACACCAACACTAGGGTTGTGGTATCCTCATGACGATGACTTTGAGCTTATCACGTACAGTGACTCGGATTATGGCGGATGCGAAATGAACTACAAGTCCACGTCAGCAGGATGTCAATTCTTTGGAAGGAGATTAGTAACCTGGCAGTGTAAGAAGCAGACCTCGATTGCTCTGTCAACCTGTGAAGCCGAATATGTTGCTGCTGCAAGTTGCTGTTCACAAATCACCTGGATTTGTTGGACCAAAAGAACCAATGAGCCTGATCAGAAAAACCTCTAAGTCCCACAGACATCATAACAACTGCTGAAGACTTGATCAACTGTTTGACAAAGTCTGAAGATTTAAACAGCTGAAGAACTAAGTACTGAAGACTTCAAAAGCTGAAGACCAAAGACTGAAGATCAACTGCTGAAGACTAAAGTACTGAAGACTTCAACAGCTGAAGACTAAAGTACTGAAGACTTCAACAGCTGAAGACTAAAGTACTGAAGACTTCAACAGCTGAAGACTAAAGTACTGAAGACTTCAACAGCTAAAGACTAAAGTACTGAAGACTTCAACAGCTGAAGATCAAAGTCTGAAGATCAACAGCTGAAGAACAAAGTACTGAAGATCAACAGCTGAAGTACAAAGACCGAAGACATTAGCTGATGACAACAGCTGAAGTTCAAGTACAAGTACTGAAGCCTTTAGAGTTTGTTACAACAGCTGAAGAAGCATTCTTCAGTTGTTGTGATGGTTTCCTTTTAGTAGTTTTCCTTTTGTTTCAGTATTTGTAAAACGACTGAAGAGCATGTTCTTCAATCGTTGTAGTTTCAGTAGTTTCATTTCAGTAGTTGTAGTGATAGTTAACACTTAGCATTTTTGTAAGAAGATGTCAGCTGTTTGACATCTTCAGTAGTTGTGTTAACTATCAGTAGTTTGAATAAATTCTGTTGGATGTCACTATCAAGTGACATCAGCAGACGTCACATCTCCTATATAAGAGGTGTAGACCTAATTGTATGGGTGACATTCTGTTACCACGAAAGCGAATATTGAATGAAATTATTTGCAAAATTCTTTCTGTCTATAACCGTTTGTTCTTATCTTGAATATCTTTTGTGTTCTTGGGAATTAGCTAATTCATTTTTTGATTTCCGCTGCTATACTCTCTAATCAATCAAACGTAGATCGTTGATCCTAACAAATGGTATCAGAGCTGGTTAATCATTGATCGATCTAACAGTTGATCATTGAAACTGCTATTTGATATCTATGTTTGATTGAATTAGCTTATTTGCAAGAACTGGTTATAGATTATTGAATTTCTGCCGCTTTCGCTTATTCATTTTGAGATCTCTCTTGGTTCAATTTGGTTCGTTGTGTTTTGTTCTAAATCTGTTATAGCTTAATTGAATTTGGTTGAATCTGAGATGACTACTCCTTCTAATGACCCTCACAATACCGGTTCCTCAACCAAGCCTCCGATGCTGGTTAGGACTGAGTATAACATATGGCAACGAAGGATGCTTCATCACCTGTCTGTTAACAGTTCAGGTTGTTGGACATCTGTGGTACATGGACCACATAAGCCTATGGTGAACAATCCGGAAACCAATCAAATGGTTCCGAAGAAGAAGGAACAATACTCAGATGAAGATCGAAAACTGTTTGAGATTGATGCTAAAGCCCATGGAATTCTGGCCATGGCACTGCCTAATGAAATCTATTCAGGGCTTATGCATCATGAAACTGCTCATGACCTCTGGAATGCACTGAAGGAACAATTCGGTGGAACTGATGAGGTCTTAGCAAACAACAGAGAAATCCTCACCCAACAATATGAGACATTCTCTCATAGAAAGGGTGAGACACTGACTCAACAGTTTGAGCGTTTTTCCTGTTTGATCTCTGAGCTGAAAATGGTGAAACAGGAATACACCAACAGCCAGATGAATAACAGATTTCTCAGATCACTGCCTGAGAGATGGGACACATACACTATTGTCCTACGCTCTAGTGCAAATCTGGATAGCCTATCTCTCACCCAACTTCATGGGAAACTGCTTACATTCGAAAGAGAGATAGAGCAGAAAAGGAAACTGTCATCATCAGGAAAGCTCACTGATGACTTTGTACCAGGGAACACTGCCTTGGTTGGTCATGAGTCAGAATATGCTGCATCTGAAAGCAATTATGATGAGCATATTGATTTCTCTTCAAACAGTTCTGATCATGCATTTGTTGGTATTGATAGTCATTCTGGCAGTAATAGTGACAATCTATGCTTCATCATGGATGATCTAAGGGATTGCTGATGATGATTTAGAAGAGATGGATATTCTAAGCCAAATGGCCTTAGTTATATCAGATCTCAGAAGTTCTACAAGAGAACTGGCAGGAAATTTCCTGGACTCTTGGCAAAACCAA
This sequence comes from Flaveria trinervia, assembly GCA_025506515.1. Lineage (NCBI taxonomy): Eukaryota > Viridiplantae > Streptophyta > Magnoliopsida > Asterales > Asteraceae > Flaveria > Flaveria trinervia. Next base: position 53,032,573 of record CM046444.1, on the reverse strand, counting down.
AGTTGGTTTTGACAAGAGTAAGTTGAGGTGTCACAAATGCCAAAGGCTTGGACACTTTGCAAGAGAATGTAGATCAACTGGATCTAACTCTTCTGCACCCTTTGTGACTTTTCCTGGCACTAGTCTACAAAACAGAGGGCAACATCCTGCTGGTTCTGGTCATCAATCACACCCTGTATCTCCTGCATACTTTGTCCCCCAGGGTCCAATGTCATATCCTTTCCCTGCTATTACATGCCTCAGCCAAATCCGTTTCAAGCTCCAATTGCACAACAACCACATGCATTACCTGAACCTCAACCTTCCAATCTCATCAACAAACTCAACCTCAACAACACAACTTTTTCACCCCAGGAATTGTTGACTGGAGCAGTTTACCAGATGATTTGTCTGGTCATGAACAACTGTTCTCTGGTGCTGGTCAACATGGTGGTGACAGTCCTTTTGAAAATCTAGCTTTTATGGCTTTGGAGTCTGCTGATACTTCATCCTCTAATGCCTCTACACCACAGGTATCATAGGTATCCTCTGAGGCAAAAGCCAAACTATGTTCTGAAACATGCATAGCCGCATTTGCATCTATTAGAGAAGCAAATGTAGCTTTAATTAACAAGAACATTGAGCTAGAACAAACAATTTCCAAAAGCAAAGCTGAATTTGAGTTTGTGATTAATGATAAGAATGATGAGATTTACAAACTTAAATGCCAAATCACTGATGATAAGGCTAGGGAAGAGATACTTCTAGAGAAGTACAGAGACCTCAAAGAAACACTTGCAACTACCCAGGTAGAGTGTGATCGATGGGTAAATTCTTGCAAGGGTTTTGAAATGCTTCTTAGTAAGCAATCTGCTTCCAATGTGAAGTTTGGCATTGGTTATAATCACACTGTTCCTCCTACAGACTTTACTCCCAGAGCAGAGGTAGAATCTGATGGTGAAAGCAATAACCAATCCTTTTCATCATGTGATCTACTATCTGATACAGCACCATCAGAAGTAGAAGTCATCATTAATTCCTCTCAGAAACTATCAGCTGTTGATGGTTCAAATGCTGACACTCACATGATCACAAAGTTGATCACTCCAGGTGATATTTCACAAAGTATTGAAAGTGTACTAAAAAGAAGATATCAAGAAAGCAGGTACTAAAGCAAAGAAAACTGCTAGTACTGATAGCAAACTGCTGAAGACAAGTCTTCAGTAGTTTCATCTTCTTCAGCAGATGATCAACTTAAGATGAAGAAAAAGCCATGTGAAATATGTGGCTTATTCAATCATCTTACTGATGATTGCTGGTATAAAAGGGCTCCAAACTCAAACATAATGAAAACATTAAAGAGAAAATGGATAAAATGAAAACTGAGTTTGAAACCAAATTTATACCAGCAACATCAAAACCTGTAACTCCAAAATCCAAAAGAATCCAAAAAGAAAGGGTTAAAGCAGGCAACAGCTAAGGTTGCTCAAAGAGAGATGGTACAACACAGAACCCATCTAACTCAAGCACTAATGTGTCTGATGAGCTGAAGGCTTTATCACAAAATCAGACACAACTTTTATGATGGTTCAACATCTATTGGGGAGAGTCAACCAATTAGATGCTCCTGTGTTAAAACCACAGAGAAGAATTCCATGCCAAAGGATCTTCTCTTCACCATCTCCATCCCCTCAGGCTATTATTCATAGCAAGTCTGTTAGTTTACCATCTGTTGATGTGAATAGACCCAAGCCAAAAAGGTTTGGGTCTCAAAACTAACTAATTGTTTATGATTGCAGGGTTCTTCAACATGCCAAAGTAGCATCTGGTATGTAGACAGTGGGGATCTATGCATATGACAGGGAACAACTCTCTTCTTCATGACTACTCTCAAGGAAAGAAGGGGTTTGTTTCTTTTGGCAATGATGCTAAGGGTTACATCATTGGAAAAGGCTTTGTCTCCAATGGAGAAATAAAGTTTGATGATGTTAATCATGTGGAAAATCTCAAGTACAATCTCTTGGTGTCAGTCAAATGTGTGATAAGGCCATGTTCTCTTTTCACCAGTCAGAACTGCAGGATTCTGTCATCCAAAGTTCTGAATTTGATTGATAAGGTGTTGGATGATCACACTCTCCTGAGGGCCAACAGGACAGGAAGAGTGTATGCCTTAGATCTTTCCAAGAAAATATATCAGAGGCCATCTTTGCCTATTTTCCAAAGCTCTCCTCAGAATCTAAACTGTGGCACAGAAGGCTGGGTCATGTTATTTCAAAACATGAATCAGCTGATCCACAATAGTTTAGTGAGAGGCTTACCAATAAAGGAGTTCCACTGTGATGAAACCTGCACTGCTTGTTTAAAAGGAAAACCACAAAGTCTCATTCCTCCTATTGAAGTGCCTAAGTCCACTGCCTGCTTGCAATTACTGCATATGGATCTATTTGGTCCTGTGAGAGTGATAAGCATGGCAAAGAAGAAATACTGTCTGGTAATTGTGGATGATTACTCCAGATTTATATGGACTTTCTTTCTGTATTCAAAGGATGAGGTTGCTCAAAGATTATCAACTTTGTGTTGTATGTTGAGAAGCAGTATTCCCTTTCAGTCAAGTGTATACGGAGTGACAATGGAACTGAATTCAGAAACCATACACTTGATGAATTTTATCTTTCAAAGGGAATCAAAAGGCAGTTTAGCATCCCAAGGACTCCAGAACAAAATGGAGTAGTGAGAGAAAGAACAGGACCCTAATTGAAGCTGCAAGGTCTATGTTGGCCGACTCTGGTTTGCCACTAACCGTTTGGGCTGAAGCTGTTAACACAGCTTGCTATGTGCAAATAGAGCCTTAGTAAATCAGAGGTTGATGAAGACTCCATATAAGTTCTACATCACTTGGCTCCTCTCATTTCATTTTTCAGAGCATTTGGGTGTCCTTGTTTTATTCTCAACACAAAGGATCAACTCCAAAATTTGATCCTAAGGTGGATGTAGGTATTTTGTTGGTTATTCATCTACTTGCAAAGCATACAGAGTCTTCATTGCAGAACAAAGATATTGAAGAGACTTTGCATGTGAAGTTTAATGAATCTCCAATGGACAAGATTCCACAAAACCCTGTGGAGTTGTTTGATTTGGACATACTGCAATATGTTCCTTATCAACCTCCAGTTGTTGCAGACCATGTGGATAAATCATCTTCTGCAGCATGTCTTCCACCTGGTGGTATTGATGATGATGATGATAATATCAATACTCACCTACTCAAGTTTAGTGACCAACTGCCTGAGTCTGCTAAACTTGATGTTCCTGTAGCTTCAGCAGTTCCATCCACAACAAATGCTGTGATGAGATTTTGATCCTCTACATCTTTTGAGTTACCATCTAATTCTTGGTTTCAAGAGTCTGCATCAACATCTGCTGCTGCTGAAGGTTATACAAACACTTGCACATATATCATTGTTTATCAAGAGCTGAAGAATCACCCAATGTCTCAAATCATTGGTGATATCAATGCTGGAGTTTCAACAAGAAGTCAATTGTCTAACTTCTGCTTCTATGCTCTCTTCATCAGTCAGCTAGAGCCAAAGAACTATCATGTTGCTTTAAGAGACAATGGATGGGTTGAAGCCATGCAGCTTGAGCTACTTTAGTTCAAGAAACAGCAAGTGTGGGAACTAGTTCCTCTACCCCCAGGTAAGTGTGCAATAGGCACTAAATGGGTGTTTAGGAATAAAACTGATGAAAATGGGCTTATTGTTAAGAACAAGGCTAGACTGGTTGTACAGGGGTTCTCACAAGAAGAAGGTATTGATTATGATGAAACCTTTGCCCCTGTAGCCAGACTAGAGGCAATTAGATTGTTCTTAGCCTATGCTGCATTCCACCATCTCAAAGTTTTTCAAATGGATGTCAAAAGTGCATTTTTATATGGCAAAATAAAAGAAGAAGTTTATGTGTGTCAAGCACCAGGTTTTGAGGACAATAAACATACTGAATGGGTGTATAAACTTGATAAGGCTCTTTATGGGTTGAAACAAGCTCCTAGAGCCTGGTATGAGACACTCTCCACTTTTCTTCTCAAGAATAATTTCACTAGAGGCTCCATAGATAAAACTTTGTTTATTAAGCAGGTGGATCAGCATAAGCTACTTGTTCACATTTATGTTGATGATATTATTTTGCATCCTCTGATCCCCAGTTGTGTGATGATTTTACCAAATTAATGAAAAGAGGTTTGAAATGAGTGCAATGGGAGAATTACAGTTCTTTCTAGGCTTGCAAATCAAACAAAAGGCTGATGGAACCTTTATTCATCAGTCCAAATATACAAAGATCTTTTGAATAAGTTTGATTTACAAAACTGTAAGCCCTGTTCTACTCCCATGTGCAACACCACACAACTGGATGCGGATCAGAAAGGTAAAGTTGTTGATGAAACACTTTACAGATGTATGATTGGGTCCTTGATGTACTCAACAGCTTCTAGACCAGATATCATGTTTGCTACTTGTGTCTGTGCTAGATTTCAGGCTGCTCCTAAAGAGACTCATTTGATTGCAGTCAAGAGGATCTTTAGATATTTGCAAGGTACACAATCTCTAGGTTTATGGTATTCCACTGGACACTCTTGCAAATTAGTTGCTTTTTCAGATAGTGACTATGCAGGGTGCAAGTTAACTAGAAAGTCAACTTCTGGTGGATGTCAATTCCTAGGCAACTGTTTGATTTCTTGGCAGAGTAAGAAACAAACATCTGTTGCTACATCCACTGCTGAAGCAGAGTACATTGTAGCTGCAAGTTGTACTTCTCAGGTACTTTGGCTTCAGAACCAACTTTTGGATTATGGCATTACAGAGACTAAGACTCCATTATTAATGGATAGTGCTTCAGCTCTGTGCATTGTCAAAAATCCAGTCCAGCACTCTAGGACCAAACATATAGAGATCAAACATCATTTTATTAGGGATTGTTTTGAAAAAGGTCTGATTGATCCTAAGTTTGTGCCTAGTGCTAATGAGCTTGCAAACATTTTTACTAAGCCTTTGGATAGTTCAACTTTCCAAAACCTAGTGTTAAGGATTGGTATGCTGCAGCTAGAATAAGTGATAACTACTGATGATCTCAGTATATAAGTACTGATGATCATTAGTACCATATCACATATAGTACTGATTCTGTTAAAACAACTGATAAAGTTACAACTACTGATGTAGTTATAACTATTGATGTCAGTAAAAATAGATAAGTACTGATGTCCTATGAAACAACTGAAAACAGCTAAAAGGCTGATGAGTAAGTGTTGAGGACAGTATGAAACAGCTGAAAGGCTATGAATTGACGAAAACTACTGATGAGAACTTTCTCCTCAGTTGTTTCTACAACTGTTGTTTCATCCTAAACAACTGATGACAAAACCATGTCTTCAGTAGTTTCACAACTGCTGATGACTAACACCAAGTTATCAGTTGTTTACAACACCTGAAGACCAAACCGAGTCTTTAGTTGTTTTCAAACATCTGAAGTCAAAACCATGGTTTTCAGTAGTTTTATAACTGCTGATGCCTAAAACCAAGACTTCAGTTGTTTCAACTTCTGAAAGGGTAATACCATGTCATCAGTCGTTTACAACTACTGATGACTAACACCAAACCCTTCAGTCGTTTTCTAACCCTTACCCTATAAATACACCATACCTAATCCTTCAGCGCTTCATCCTCTCCAAATCTAACGTTCCAATCTCCAAAACTTCTCTCTCATTAATGGCGACCATGCAGCTCAAACTACGCCATAAATGTGTTGCCTACCTCACAAAATCACCTTTCTGGACAAAGTTCGACAACGCCATTGATCTAATGGTCCAATCTCCCTACCAAACGGCCTTCCTTCTAAATCCCACCATTCATGTCGAATCCTTACACCAGTTTTGGACGAACGTCACCCTTCTAACTGGGGAGAACAACACCGAGTCTCTGTAGTCATTCGTCAACAATCATCAAGTGGTCATCACTCCGGATGTCATTCGCCAAACCCTTAACTTGAATGATGCCACTTTCCCTGCTGGGTATCCAAAGGGCACAACTGATTTATCCTTTGCCCATCATGGATATCAGGGAAACCTTAGTGCCTCTACCATCCTGAAGAAGCATTTCCATGATGCAGAACGTCTTATCTTTCACATGGTAAATGTTTGCTTAGCTCCTAAGACATCCTCTTAGGATCAAATGTCTACCAGTGGCAGCAGGTACTATTCTCTATCCTTGAGCAACAAGACTTAACTTTTCTGAAATTATTTTTCTTGAACTTAAGGATATGGCCTCAAAACCTCTTTCTAATCGATGGATATTTTATCCTCGGTTCATTATGGCCATCATAGAGAATAGCTGAAAGCTGAGGGACTTGTTGGCCTTGGAGTCCCTAAACGGTTGTATTGCCTGAAGTATACTCCAGGCACAACTTGACCAACACTGAAACAGGTTGCCAAACTGCGAAAACCCACGCAGTTGGAACCCACAGCCACCACCTCCAGATCCAAAGTCCCCACCAAACCTAAATCCAAAAAGCCAAAAACGGCTAATCAGGGAGATGAGTCCCCTGAGGATGCCCCTGTACCACAAACACAGGAAGCACATACTGGTATTAACCCCCTAGTTGTGTCAAAGACTCAACCTGCCAAAGCCGCACAAGTATCCTCTCAACAGGATCCTGTTACAACCAATATTGGGGAACCCACACTGCTGGAACCTATCTCACTTGAGAGGGTTACCATTGAAGCGCACCATTCACCCCGGGTGCAATCTGCTTCTACCCAATCACCCCATGCAACCGCCCCCTAAAGTCCTACATTAATTTTGCACAAGTGCTGAGTCAGTTGCACTCCTCACCCTCCCCAGATACCAATTACAACTGGGCATACCTCTACCATTGAGGGGGAGGATCAAAGTGCATCTGATAACCCACAGCATAGGGGTTACAATGTTCCATTTCCTAGTGTAGAAAAGGAGATTGGAACTTCTGGTGAGGCTGCCACTTATCCTGCTTCAGCATATGATCAGGATGTAGTTGGTACCATTACTAAGACCTTAACAGAGGCAACTGCTGATGAAGGACATAGTCTGAGGCAGGAAGTCCCCAGTTCCAAGACAAAGGGGCACATGCTACAACTGATCTACACTCAGTGCATGTTCATCCAGATTCTATCAGGAGGTCAGGTGATTCAGTAACCACTGATGATGACCTGGGCTTCTTTTACGATGTATTAGCCCAAAACACCATCCTGGAAGAGGAGGTGAGCAGACTCAAAGAGCTGCTTGCCAAAACTTCTGCGGATCAAAGACCATCTGCCTCTCAAACCCCACAGATGGCACCTTCATCTGAAGGTCTCCTAAACAAAGAGCCACTCCCAAATTCTCAGCCACCTGCCTCTGCTTCTGGCACTATTTCTCAGGAACAGAACCCCCCTGAGCAAATAGCTGCTATCTTCCAAAATTCCCTCCCTCTCATCACACCTATAATCACTGATATAGTGATCAAAGCCATTGATGAGAGGCTTTCCTCAGTAATACAACCCTTAATAGAGGAAGTTGTGGGCAAAAAGCTTTCTGACAATCAAACCCTTGCAACCAATGCAACCAAAAAGGGGAAGATTCAGTCAGTGAAAGCAAAAAGAAAGAAGAGTGCAGAGAGAAAAGAGAAAGAGAAAGAAACAGAAGTGACAGTAGTGGACAAAGAGAAGAAGTTGGCTGTGGAGACTGAAAAAGAGAAGGAGAAGGAAGCTGACATGGAGAAATCAAAGAAAAGAAAGAATGAAAAGCAGACTGCCTTGGAGCTGATGGTAAAAGAGCTGATGCTGAACACAGCAGATCAATGGATAACATCATTGATCAGTTGTTTAGGCAAGGCCATGACACTGACAAACTTGACTCTGAGATCAGAAGATTAGAGATTGAAGAAATCCAAAACAGATGGGCAAGTTATGATGTGTTAGAAAGAGAAAGGCTGGAGATCATGATCAGATTTATAGCAAAATATCTTAGAAGATCAATGATCGAAATCAAGGCTTGGTCTAGGGACAGCATCTTGGTAATAACCACCAAGATCTGTTCGTCTGAAGTATACACTAAAGGATAGTTATTGAAGCTTTGAATGAAGCTGGTGCTGGGAGCAGGACTGAACTAGCCAAGCAATCTAAAGCCACACTCACTTCCAAAATGCTAGAACAGTCTGTCAACATTCCCACACCTAAACCACCAAAACAACAAACCACCAAACCAACTCCCTTAGCCTCAAAACCAATAGCCGATGATGTACCCCAGAAGAAGAAGAGAAGGGTATTGAGGCTAGAAGATGATGAAGAAGATGATGATGAAGATAGGCTGCCACTCTCAGCTGTTATACAGTTGCCGAAGGCCACAAGTCACTCCCCAACAATTACTCCTGAAACTCAAAGACAAATTGTGAAAGTGAAGCTAGAAGAAGAAGAACTTCACAAACAACACGATGAGGAATTGTTGAGGAGGGTTGACAAAGCATATGCAGCCACATCTTCTATCATCAACATGAAGAAGCATGCTCTCAGATTATACACACTTAAGCATACATTTCAATATCAAAAGGAGAGAGTAAGGATTTGGCCTGATCCCAGGGTGTCTCACAGGATTCACAAGAAAAACATACCACAGAGATACATTGGCCAGGTGAAAAGATTGTAGATGAAGTGATCTCTCTGGTCTTTGTGGTATCACCCTGGGAAATCCTAGAAGACTTCAAGAAAGCTTATAAAGCTAACCAAACCCCACAGAAGATGCTTGAAAATAAAATGGTGAAAAAGGGGTTAGTTTATAAGAGGCTTGAAGAAGTCAGAAAGAATGAGCTCCAGTTGTTTCTAGAGGGTAATCACCCTGATGAATTTGCTTATAGAATAATAACAACTGTGGAGCTAAAGAATGGGAAACAGGTCAAATACCTATCTGAGTACTATGGGCCTGAATCATTATTTGAAGAAGGTGCTGAAGAGCTGACCATGGAGGAACAATTACCTTCCTTGAGGCCTACACAAGAGAGTCATACAGACTCATAGTGGGGAAGTAGATCTCATGGATGGGGTAACAACTCTGTGTCCAGTTCCCCAAGACAGAGTTCCCATTCATACTTTGCCAAACAGATCATTGAGACTTCTTCCCAGGCCTATGCTAAAAAGGGTCACTTCTGAGCTGATCTAGAAGACAAAAAGACCAATCCTTCTGCCATAATAAGTGGGACATCTTCAATAAGTTTAGAGGTTTTGGCTGCATTGGTTCAGGGGGAGTTTGTTGGACCAAAAGACATCACAACAACTACTGAAGACTTGATCAGCTGTTTGACAAAGTCTGAAGACTTCAACAGCTGAAGACTAAAGTACTGAAGACTTTAAAAGCTGAAGACCAAAGTCTGAAGATCAACAGCTGAAGACTAAAGTACTGAAGACTTCAACAGTTGAAGACTAAAGTACTGAAGACTTCAACAGCTGAAGAATAAAGTACTGAAGACTTCAACAGCTGAAGACTAAAGTACTGAAGACTTCAACAGCTGAAGATCAAAGTCTGAAGATCAACAGCTGAAGAACAAAGTACTGAAGATCAACAGCTGAAGTACAAAGACCGAAGACATTAGCTGATGACAACAGTTGAAGTTCAAGTACAAGTACTGAAGCCTTCAGAGTTTGTTACAACAGCTGAAGAAGCATTCTTCAGTTGTTGTGATGGTTTCCTTTCAGTAGTTTTCTTTTTGTTTCAGTATTTGTAAAATGACTGAAGAGCATGTTCTTCAGTCGTCGTAGTTTCAGTAGTTTCTTTTCAGTAGTTGTAGTGATAGTTAACACTTAGCATTTTTGTAAGAAGATGTCAGCTGTTTGACATCTTCAGTAGTTGTGTTAACTATCAGTAGTTTGAATAAATTCTGTTAGATGTCACTATCAAGTGACATCAGCAGACGTCACATCTCCTATATAAGAGGTGTAGACCTAATTGTATGGGTGACATTCTGTTACCACGAAAGCGAATATTGAATGAAATATATTTGCAGAATTCTTTCTGTCTATAACCGTTTGTTCTTATCTTGAGTATCTTTTGTGTTCTTGTGAATTAGCTAATTCATTGTTTGATTTCCGCTGCTATACTCTGTAATCAATCAAACGTAGATCGCTGATCCTAACAGGTCAACAGTGTTAAAAAGAAAAGTGATGTTATTCCAGAAGATGAACATGCTTAGTCCGATGTGTCGAGTCCATTTTTCTTTTATTTTCTTTGATTTTATTTTATTTTATTGAATTAATTTTAGTGGTTTTATTTCTTCTCCTATTAAAATCCTAAAAACGCAAATCTTTTACGGTTTTAGAATTTTAGGGGGACAATAGGTTAAGTTAGTATTAAAAAAAAGAGGGAGAGGGAGGAGAACAGGCAAGTTAAAAGAAATGAGATCGTATCTGAGATATCGATTCAACGACTATGGGAAATGATAGTACATAGGAACAAAGAATTTGGGACTTTAAAAAGATTTAAATTGAATTAGATGAGAAATTCAAAGTATAAGTCTTAGAAGTCTAAGCAAAAATAAAGGGAAAAATGATAGTAAAACTAGCCATTATTAAGGTAACACGGAGAAAGTAGACCTGGAGGTTGCTAGACCATTAGATGATGTGTCAGTAGATTCAACACATAGATAAGTAGACCTTGTTGGTGATCTCAAGATCAAACTAAGTTGTTCAACAAGCTGTGGGTTATCATCTTATCCCTGGTTAACATAATCAATAGAGTTCCAATAAGGGGTGATGAGCTGAATAAACGCCACAAATGTGGGCGAATGACCATAATATGAGCAAAAGCACATGACGGAAAAGGCAAAAAGCAATCAAACTAATAACCTATGTTGTTGGTGCGATCTGTGCGGAAAAAAAAATAAAAATTGCTCAAACAAGAAGATAGGTTGTGTGCCTCTCTGTTGTACGGTGGCACTGACCTGAGGATAAGCATAACCTAGATATTCTAGAATTCATTGTTGTTTGCCGCCTCTTTGTTGTGCGCTGGGACTAACCTGAGGCTTGGCTTCTCTTTGAAAGCTCTAAGAATAGTTTCTTCTTGAATACTACCCTTAGACCGCTTAAAAATCTCCTGAGGAATGTTGATTACCATATAAGCGTGGGATCCACAAATGCTTGTTGAAATAATTTAACCTAATGTATCACCAATCTGTCTCAAAAGTCTGTGTATGGATTTAAATGGACAAGTATACTGACAATCATCGTGGCGGCAATTCTTGAAAGTCTCAATCAATGTGTGCAAACGGGTTTTCAAATAGTTTTAAAAGGATCACGTTTGAGATGATCAAAAGTTGTCTAGTTAAAATGGTCATGTCTGAGATGATTGAATGCTCAACATGTTTAATCAAAAGTTAAAAGCAGTTAAATGTCAAATGGTCATAAATTCAAAATCATGAGTATGATCCATTCGTACGATTGGACCATACTTATGAACCAGTAAACCGAATGGAGCATGAGTATGAACCATACACAAGACTGGCTTACAAGAATGAGCCAGTCGCCTGAATGGGGTTGACCGAATGAGTCAATCGCCCGACTGAAACCTAGTCGGCCGACTGAATGTGATCGACTGAACCAATCGCACGACTGAGATCCAATCGCATGAATGAAAAGAGTGAATGGGTCCAGTTGCCCAATTGAAACCAGATTCTGTATAAATAGGGCTAAAGTCGGTCGCATAAGCTCATCACTCCTCATTCGCCCTAAAATCGCCCGATAGTGTCGTTACGCTGCCCGATTTTCCTTTGACCTTGCTTGACTTCAATTTGTTGTATTCTGATGATTGCCAGTGTTTACACAGGTACAAAATGCGGTGCAATCTACTCAAATGGGAATCAAATTTTACCCTAAATGACTGAATTCAGACCTAAATGGAACCGAGACTTTGTTTGACAAATTAACTAATAAAACTGAGTATTTTGTGAAATAGAAAGCTATTAGGGGTTATATCGGTCACTTGCGAGACTAATGAGCCAAACCATGAAGTCTAATACTAAGTTTTGCTCAAAATTTGAATTTCAATTGAACAAACAGTTTGTCATGCGATTGGACACCCTGATGAACTTCAATCGCACGACTGAGCTAGGCAAATGACTCAGTTGTCCGAATGAACGAGGGGTATGAGCTTAGTCACCCGACTGAACTCAGTCGTAGGCTCAATCACCCGACTAAACCCAGTCACAGGCTCCAGTCTCCCGACTGAACCCAATCGCATGTTAAGTCGCCCGTGTGAAGTCAGTTGCATACCAAAACAATAGATTGAACTCAATCGTATGATCAATCAGACGAATGAACTAGACTGGTCTCAAATAGTTTAAAGTGAAATGGCTTCTGTTATGTGCTGATCTAATATGTATGTGACTTGTGTTACAGGTTCATGGCAGATCGGTGGATCATAAACACTAAGCACAATATTTGTGCTCACTTGGATGCCACCACTTGGAATGTTGCCGAGTTTGCTGGGATTATAGCATTCCTAAAGAGATCAAGGATTTATCGAGCGATATCTACACCGTGCACACCCTCTAGGTCGATACAGCAGGCCTTCTGGGAAGGTGCTTCTGTTGACCAATCGAGTGGGCCCTACAATATACGTAGCTCCATATTTGGCCAGGAGATCAAGGTCACAATAGCTGATTTGAGATGGGTTCTTGATCTGGGAGATGATGCTGCTTATCCCACCAGACTACATCCTCTTACCGTAAGGGGATGCTTTCTTCGGATGAGGTACTCTGGGGACATCAATGCAGGTGTGCTCAATAAAAGCAACATGTGTCCCCAGTTCAAGTACCTAGCTCATGTTATACTGAAGTGCATTGCTTCAAGAAGGGGTGGATTTGATGACTTATCGGACCAATTCCAGAATGCCTACGTGGCACTGGTGCTGAATCACCCCTTCAGCTTCTCCAACATGATATTCTCATACTTGATCAAGAATATAGAGGCGAAAGGCAAAGAGGGCTTCTGCATGTACCCGAGATTTTTGTAGATGATCATCAACGAGAAGCTTTCGACTTTGCCTAAGGAGAGCCATGATGCTGTATCTCTCGAGATCATGGATGATACTACTCTCGGGAGAATGAAGGTTTACAGGGGCAAGCAGGTAAAGCCCCATATAAAGAGACTCTTTGGGCACTTGGCGAGAGAAGACTATGTGGCGCCAGCTTGGCGAAAGTGACGTCACATCTATGTAATAGAATGGGCGAAAGTAGATACATATGTACCTAGTTTATGAGCTTAATGTAAAATGTCTTTCATGTCTTATATATATGTAACAGAATGGGTAAAATGAAATACAATGTGTGGTTTATGCTTATAATGTTTAATATGTCATTGATTAGTGTGTGTTAACACTTATTGAACTAACTATATAGGTTTGTGGTTGTTTACATAGTTCTTAGTCAATAATGATTGAGAAACGTGCTTAAAACTTAATCGTATGAAGTTCTCATGCGAATGGACCATACGCATGAACAACTTCATCCTAATGAACCAGTCGCACGACTGGACTAGGAGACTCGATCAGTCGTACAATTGTGACATGAGATTGACTCGGTTGCACGACTGAAGCCTCATTCGTGCGAATGGATTAACCGCATGCTTCAATCGCACGACTAAATCATGCAAATGGTTCAATCGCACGAATGGAAAACCCTAACCTATAAATACCACTTAATTCGTGGAAAAATAGAACAATTCGAATACCTACGTAGTAAATCTCACCCTAGCCGTCCAGAGACACTAGAACACTTGTTCCAACTTCATAGATCGCTGTAAATTGTCCTACTATCATTCTTGACGTTTAGTTACATTCTTTGATTGATTTTACACGCGTTCTCACTGACTGGATCGCCAATAAAATAGGATTCCGCACTATTTGAGTTGGTATACACGTAAATCAGTTAGTACTCCGTACCGTACATTGTCCCTAACAGAGGAACAGGTCATCGGGAGGACGAGAGCAACCAGAGCCTGAAACGGTTCTACCTGATGATGAAGAAGAAGAGGAAGAGCCTGCGCCGGAGGTGGCACGGGGCTGTAATTATGGGGCGTTTCAACGGTGCAAGCCCCCTACTTTTGATGGTAACGGCACTGCTGCTGCTGCTCACCGGTGGGTGAGAGAAATGGAAGCTGTCTTAAATATCAACGAGTGCCGAGAGGACCAGAAAGTAAAATTTGCTGCCCATTCTTTTGTGGAATCGGCTCTGTGCTGGTGGGACAATATATTCCAAGCCGAGGGTAGTAGGGCCATTGGGAGAATGAGATGGTCTGAACTGAAGAAGTTGGTGATCGAGGAGTTTTGTCCTCATAGAGAAATGGATAAAGTTTAAAGAGAGTTCCTGCAACTGGAAGCGGGAACCATGATACATCAGCAATACACCATGAAGTTCAACGAGATGGCATGTCTGGTGCCAGTTCAGGTGACGCCTCTGTCACAAAAGATCAAGAGGTATATTTAGGGTTTGCCAGCGGATATTCGTAGGCATATGATTGCTACCCGACCGACCATGTTTAGGTCGGCGGTGGATTTGGCAGGGAGGTTATATGATGAGAGGGTTGTAGTGGTGGTGGCTGAAGGTAGCAGGAAGGGTGGAGGTGATTGAAACTAGCAGGGGAAGAGGTTTGGTTGGGGTGATGCCTCGATGGGTAACAAAAAGGCACGGGTGGGTGACCATCGTGTGACCACATCGAGTGCGGGGTCAAAAAGGTGTGGCAAGTGTGGAATGGAGCATGCGGGGGAATGTAGGCTGGTATTGAATGGGTGCTTCAAATGTGGGAAGACGGGGCATATAGCTAGGGACTATCGTACGGTTCGGTGCTTTAACTGTGGCGTGGAGGACCACATAAGTAAGGATTGTAAGAAGCCAAGGGCTGAGGGTTCTGGGGCGAAGACGACGAGGAGTGAAGAGCCAAGGGCGAGCGCTAGGGCATTCACTATGACACAGGAGGAAGCTAGGACGGACTCTGATGTTGTGTCCGGTACGTTTCTAGTGAACCAAACTTTAGCTTCTGTGTTATTTGATTCGGGTGCCAGTAAAAGTTTTATTTCTGCTGCTTTCTATGCTAAGTTTCCTGTTACTAGTAGATGTGTCAATGCGCCCTTTGATGTAGAAACTGTCATAGGTAAGTCTACCAGGATTTCCGAGATGATAGAGGTTTATGATATGGAACTTGAGGGTCATAAGTTTTCGGTTAGACCGTTCGTGATGACCTTAGGTGGTTTTGATTTTGTTCTTGGGATGGATTGGTTAGCGGAATTCAAGGTGAACATTGTGTGTCGCAAGAAGATGATTTGTCTGACAGCGCCTGATGGTGGTTCGGTGATGGTTTATGGTGATCGGGTCACGACTATCCCGAAAGTAATCTCAATGGCGGTGGCGGGAAAGTGTATGAAGCGTGTATGTAGCGCCTACTTGGTTTATGTAAAGGATGTGGATACGCCAACACCACAACTATCTGATGTACCGGTTGTGTGTGACTTTCCGGATGTGTTCCCAGAAGACTTACTAGGAGTGCCACCTGACAGAGAGATCGAGTTTTAGATCGGTCTGATACCGGGTGCCCAACTTATTCCACTCACTTTACAAACACTCATTGCTACATTCTGAAACCTGGATTTCAGATCCAAGAATGGGTTGTCTTAAAGACTCCGAGGAAGCATAATACATATGTCTTAAACTTGTGTTCTGCATCACCTAAGGAAGAAACATGTCTTTTGTCTAAAGCATCATTTGACGAGTCACAACTTTGGCATAGACGTTTGGGGCACACCAACTTTAAAAATATGAACAAGTTAGTCAAAGGAAACCATGTCATTGGTCTTCCTCAAAAAGCATTCAATTTTATTGATCAATGTTCAGCGTGCCTCAAAGGAAAACAACACAAATCATCTCACAAAACCAAGCTAGTGAACACTAACAATACTCTATTGATGTTACATCACATGGATCTTTTTGGACCAACTCATGTAATGAGTATGGGAAAGAAACAGTATTGTTTAGTGATCATTGATGAGTTTTCTCGATTCACATGCGTATTCTTCCTACTTCATAAAAATGAAGCATCCCAAATCATTCAAGAATTTATCACTAAAATTGAAAATCAACTTGATCTTAAGGTCAAAATAATAAGAAGTGATAATGATACAGAGTTCAAAAATGAAAATATGAGTTCCTTTTGTGCAACCAAAGGCATTGCTCATCAATTCAGTGCAGCTAGAACTCCTCAACAAAATGGGATAGCTGAAAGGCGAAATAGAACACTGATTGAAGCAGCAAGAACGCTGCTAGCCGATGCTAAACTGCCAATCACCTTCTGGGCAGAAGCAGTTAACACATCATGCTTTGTGCAAAATTGAACTCTGATTGTTAAAGAAAGTAACATGACACCTTATGAACTGATCTTTCATAGGAAACCATTTATTGGATTCCTTAAATCATTTGGTTGTCCAGTCTCAATATTAAACACCCGTGATCATTTGGGAAAATTTTCATCCAAGTCTGATGAAGGATTCTTTGTAGGTTATTCTTCTGTGTTGGACCAAAAGAACCAATGAGCCAAGATCAGAAAACCTCTAAGTCCCACATGATATCACAACAACTGCTGAAAGCTTCATCAGCAGTTTGACAAGTGCTGAAGACTTCAACAGCTGAAGATCAAGTGCTGAAGACTTCAACAGCTGAAGAACTAAAGTGCTGAAGTACAACAGCTGAAGACACAAGTACTGAAGCTGAACAGCTGAAGAACACAAGTACTGAAGCTGAACAGCTGAAGAACACAGTGCTGAAGCTGAAAGACCAAAGTACTGAAGTACAACAGCTGAAGAGTTTACAAGTGCTGAAGATCAACAACTGATGTACAAAGTCTGAAGACAAAGACTGAAGACATCAGCTGATGATATCTACTGAAGTCATCAGCTGATGAAACATCTGAAGGTCAAAGTCTGAAGATCAAGTACTGAAGCCTCAGTAGTTTGTCACAACTGCTGAAGAGTACTTCTTCAGTAGTTGTGATATCAGTAGTTTTATATTTCTAGTTTCAGTATTTTTGTAAAACGACTGAAGAGCTTGTTCTTCAGTCGTAGTTTCAGTAGTTTTATATTCTCAGTAGTTGTAAACAACTGATAACACTTAGAACTTTTTGTAAGAAGATGTCAGCTGTTTTGACATCTTCAGTAGTTGTGTTTCAATTGTAATAAATCTGTTAGATGTCACTATCAAGTGACATCAGCAGACGTCACATCTCTTATATAAGAGGTGTCGACCTAATCATAATTGTGACATTCTGTTACCACGAAAGCGAATATTGAATGAAATATATTTGCAGATATTCTCTCTCTCTATAACCGTCTTTGTTCTTCATTGAATATCGTTTTGTTCTTGTGAATCGACTAATTCATTGTTTGAATTCCGCTACAATACTCGTCAATCAATCAAACATAGATCACTGATCCTAACAAGTGGTATCAAAGCATGGTTAATCATTGATCGATCTAACAATTGATCATTGAAACTGCTAATTGATATCTGTGTTTGATTGAATTAGCGTATTTGCAAGAACTGGTTATAGATTATTGAATTTCTGCCGCTTTCGTTCATTTTGAGATCTTCTGGTTCAATTGGTTTTTGCGTTTTTGTTCTAAATCTGTTTTAGCTTAACCAAATTTGATTGAATCCGAGATGACGACTCCTTCTAATGACCCTCACAATAACGGTTCCTCAACCAAGCCTCGATGCTGGTTAGGACCGAGTATAACATATGGAAACGTAGAATGCTTCATCACCTGTCTGTTAACAGTTAGGTTGTTGGACATCTATGGTACATGGACCACATAAGCCTATGGTGAATAATCCGGAAACCAATCAAATGGTTCCGAAGAAGAAGGAACAATACTCTGATGAAGATCGGAAACTATTGAGATTGATGCTAAAGCCCATGGAATTCTGGCCATGGCACTGCCTAATGAAATCTATTCAGGGCTTATGCATCATGAAACTGCTCATGATCTCTGGAATGCCCTGAAGGAACAATTCGGTGGCACTGATGAGGTCTTAGCAAACAATAGAGAGATCCTTGCCCAACATATGAGACATTCTCTCATAGAAAGGGTGAGACACTGACTCAACAGTTTGAGCACTTTTCCTGCTTGATATCTGAGCTGAAAATGGTGAAACAGGAATACACCAATAGCCAGATGAACAACAGATTCCTCAGATCACTGCCTGAGAGATGGGACACATACACTATTGTCCTACGCTCCAGTGCAAATCTAGAAGGCCTATATCTCACCCAACTTCATGGGAAACTGCTTACATTTGAAAGAGAGATAGAGCAGAAGAGGAAACTGTCCTCATCAGGAAAGCTCACTAATGACTTTGTACCAGGCAATACTGCCTTGGGTAGTCATGAGTCAGAATATGCTGCATCTGAAAGCAATTATGATGAGCATATAGATTTCTCTTCAAATAGTTCTGATCATGCATTTGTTGGTATTGAGAGTCATTCTGGCAATAATAGTGACAATTTATGCTTCATCATGGATGATCTGAAGGGAATTGTTGATGATGATCTAGAAGAGATGGATATTTTGAGCCAAATGGCACTGATTAATATCAGATCTCAGAAGTTCTACAAGAGAACTGGCAGGAAATTTCCTGGACTCTCTGGCAAAACCAAAGTTGGTTTTGACAAGAGTAAGTTGAGGTGTCACAAATGCCAAAGGCTAGGACACTTTGCAAGAGAGTGTAGATCAACTGGATCTAACTTCTGCACCCTTTGTGACTTTTCCTAGTACTAGTCCACAAAACAGAGGCAACATCCTGCTGGTTTGGTCATTATTCACATCCCAGATCTCCTGCATACTTTGTTCCCCAGGGTCAAATGCCATATCCTTATCCCTGCTATTATGTGCCTCAACCAAATTCTGTTCAAGCTCCAATTGTTCAACAACCACAAGCATTACCTGAACCACAGCCTTCCCAATCTCATCAACAAACTCAACCTCAACAACACAGCTTCTTCACCCCAGGAGTTGTTGACTGGAGCAGTTTACCAGATGACATGTCTAGTCATGAACAACTGTTCTCAGGTGCTGGTCAACATGGTGGTGACAGTCCATTTGGTAATCTAGCTCTTATGGCTTTGGATTCTGCTGATACTTCATCCTCTAATGCCTCTACACCAAAGGTATCACAGGTATCCTCTGAGGCAAAAGCCAAATTATGTTCTGACACATGCATAGCAGCATTTGCATCTATTAGAGAAGCAATGTAGCTTTAATCAATAAGAACATTGAGCTAGAACAAATAATTTCCAAAAACAAAGCTGAATTTGAGTCTGTGCTTAATAATAAAAATGATGAGATTTACAAACTGAAATGCCAAATTACTGATGATAAGGCTAGGGAAGAATACTTCTAGAGAAGTATAAAGATCTCAAGAAACCCTTGCAGTTACCCAGGTAGAGTGTGATAGATGGGTACAATCATGCAAAGGTTTTGAAATGCATCTTAGTAAGCAATCTGCTTCCAATGTGAAGTTTGGCATTGGTTACAATCACACTGCTCCACCTACAGATTTTACCCCAAAAGCAGAGGTAAATCTGATGGTGAGAGTGATAACCAATCCATCTCATCATGTGATCTACTTTCTGATACAGCATAATCAGAAGTAGAAGTCAGCATCAAGCCCTCTCTGAACCTATCAGCTGATGTTGATGGTTCAAATGCTGACATTCACATGATCAATGAGTTGATCAACTCAGGAGTTAATTCTGAAAGTCCTGAAAGGACTAGAGAGCAGGATTTAACACCTGAAGTTCAAACTCCAACTGCTGTCAGTACTGAAGAGAAGAAAACTGTCAGTAGAAAGAGTTTGAAGACTACTAAAAAGGTTTGGGTCTCTAAAACTAACTGATTGTTTATTTTTGCAGGGTTCTCCAACATGCCAAAGCAGCATCTGGTATGTAGATAGTGGGGGATCTATGCACATGACTGGGAACAGCTCTCTTCTTCATGACTACTCTCAAGGAAAGAAGGGATTTGTTTCTTTTGGCAATGATGCTAGGGGTTACATCATTGGTAAGGCTTGTCTCCATGGAGAAATCAAATTTGATGATGTTAATCATGTGGAAAATCTCAAGTACAATCTCTTGAGTGTCGGTCAAATGTGTGATATAAAGCCATGTTGCTCTTTTCACCAGTCAAAACTGTAGGATTCTGTCATCCAAAGTTTTGCACTTGATTGACAAGGTGTTGGATGATCACACTCTCCTGAGAGCCAACAGGACAGGAAGAGTGTATGCCTTAGATCTTTCCAAGAAAATAGATCTCAAAGGCAATCCTTGCCTATTTTCCAAAGCCTCTTCTCAAGAATCTAAACTGTGGCACAGAAGGCTGGGTCATGTTATTTCAAAAACATGAATCAGCTTATCCACAATAGTTTAGTCAGAGGCTTACCAATAAAGGAGTTCCAGTATGATGAAACCTGCACTGCTTGTGTAAAAGGAAAACAGCACAAAGTCTCATTCCCTCCTATTGAAGAGCCTAAGTCCACTGCCTGCTTGCAATTACTGCATATGGTCTATTTGGTCCTGTGAGAGTGATGAGCATGGCAAGAAGAAATACTGTCTGGTAATTGTGGATGATTACTCTAGATTTGTATGGACTTTCTTTCTACATTCAAAGGATGTGGTTGCTCAGAAGGTTATTAACTTTGTGTTGTAAATTGAGAAGCAGTATTCCCTTCCAGTCAAGTGTATCAGGAGTGATAATGGAACTGAATTCAAGAATCATACACTTGATGAATTCTATCTCTCAAAGGGAATCAAAAGGCAGTTTAGCATCCCAAGGACTCCAGAACAAAATGGAGTAGTGGAGAGAAAGAACAGGACCCTCATTGAAGCTGCAAGGTCCATGCTGGCTGACTCTGGTTTGCCACTGACCTTTTGGGCTGAAGCTGTTAACACAGCTTGCTATGTGCAGAATAGAGTTTTAGTAAATCAGAGGTGATGAAGACTCCATATGAAGTTCTCCATCATTTGGCTCCTCTGATTTCATTTTTCAAAGCATTTGGATGTCCCTGTTTTATTCTCAACACAAAGGATCAACTCCATAAATTGATCCTAAGGTGGATGCTGGGTATTTTGTGGTTATTCATCTACTTCAAGGCATACAGAGTCTTCAACTGCAGAACAAAGATAGTTGAAGAGACTCAGCATGTGAAGTTAATGAATCTCCTTTGGACAAGATTTCACAAAACCCTGTGGAGTTGTTTGATTTGGACATACTGCAATATGTTCCTTATCAACCTCCAGCTGTTGCAGATCCTATGGCTCAATCATCTTCTGCAGCATGTCTTCCACCTGGTGGTATTGATGATGATGATGATAATATCAATACTCACCTATTCAAGTTTAGTGACCAACTGCCTGTGTCTGCTAAACTTGATGTTCCTGTAGCTTCAGCAGTTCCATCCACAACAAATGCTGATGAGATCTCTGTTTCCTCTACATCATGAGTTACCATCAAATTCTTGGTTTCAAGAGTCTACATCAACATCTGCTGCTGCTGTAGGTTCTACAAACACTTGCACAAATCTCATTGTTTATCAAGAACTGAAGAATCACCCCATGACTCAGATTATTGGTGATATCAATGCTAGTGTTTTAACCAGAAGTCAATTGTCTAACTTCTGCTTCTATGCTCTCTTCATCAGTCAGCTAGAGCCAAAGAACTACCATGTTGCTTTGAGAGACAATGGATGGGTTGAAGCTATGCAGCTTGAGCTACTTCAGTTCAAGAAACAGCAAGTGTGGGAACTTGTTCCTCTTCCCCAGGTAAGTGTGCAATAGGCACTAAATGGGTGTTTAGGAATAAAACCGATGAAAATGGGCTTATTGTTAAGAACAAGGCTAGACTGGTTGTACAGGGGTTTTCACAAGAAGAAGGTATTGACTATGATGAAACCTTTGCCCCTGTAGCCAGACTAGAGGCAATCAGATTGTTCTTAGCCTATGCTGTATTCCACAATCTTAAAGTTTTTCAAATGGATGTTAAAAGTGCATTTTATATGGTAAAATAAAGGAAGAAGTTTATGTGTGTCAACCACCAGGCTTTGAGGATAATAAACATCCTGAATGGGTGTACAAACTTGATAAGGCTCTTTATGGGTTGAAACAAGCTCCTAGAGCCTGGTATGAGACACTCTCTACTTTTCTTCTTAAGAATAATTTCACTAGAGGCTCCATTGATAAAACTTTGTTTATTAAGAAGGTGGATCAGCATAAGCTACTTGTTCAGATTTATGTTGATGATATTATTTTTGCATCCTCTGATCCCCAGTTGTGTGATGATTTTACAACATTAATGAAAAAGAGGTTTGAAATGAGTGCAATGGAAGAATTACAGTTCTTTCTAGGCTTGCAAATCAAACAAAAGGCTGATGGAACCTTTATTCATCAGTCAAAATATACAAAAGATCTTTTGAATAAGTTTGATTTACAAAACTGTAAGCCCTGTTCTACTCCCATGTGCAACACCACACAACTGGATGCTGATCAGAAAGGTAAAGCTGTTGATGAAACGCTTTACAGATGTATGATTGGTTCTTTGATGTATCTAACAGCTTCTAGACCAGATATTATGTTTGCTACATGTGTTTGTGCTAGATTTCAGGCTGCTCCTAAAGAGTCTCATTTGATTGTAGTCAAGAGATCTTTAGATATTTGCAAGGTACACAATCTCTGGGTTTATGGTATTCCACTGGACACTCTTGCAAATTAGTTGCTTTTTCAGATAATGACTATGCAGGGTGCAAGTTAACTAGAAAGTCAACTTCTGGTGGTTGTCAATTCCTAGGCAACTGTTTGATTTCTTGGCAGAGTAAGAAACAAACATCTGTTGCTACATCAACTGCTGAGGCCGAGTACATTGCTGCTGCAAGTTGCACCTCTCAGGTACTCTGGCTTCAGAACCAACTTCTGGATTATGGCATTACAGAGACTAAGACTCCATTGTTAATGGATAGTGCTTCAGCTCTGTGTATTGTCAAAAATCCAGTCCAGCACTCTAGGACCAAACATATAGAGATCAGACATCATTTTATTCGGGATTGTTTTGAAAAAGGTCTGATTGATCCTAAGTTTGTGCCTAGTGCTGATGAGCTCGCAGATATTTTTACTAAGCCTTTGGATAGTTCTACTTTCCAAAACCTTGTGTTAAGGCTTGGTATGCTGCAGCTAGAATAAGTGACAACTACTGATGATTTCAGTAGTAATTACTGATGATCATTGGTACCCATGTCACATATAAGTACTGATGAGTCCTTTTCCCTTCAGTAGTTTTATAACTACTGATGGCTAAATGCCTCACAAGTACTGAAGTACTTTATCTGTTCCAAACTACTGATGTAGTTAAAACTACTGATGTAGTTACAACTACTGAAATCAGTATAAACAGATAAGTACTGATGTCCTATGAAACACCTGAAAATCCGATGCAAAGTCTGATGAGTAAGTGTTGAGGACAGCTTGAAACAGCTGAAAGGCTATGAATTGACGACAACTACTGAAGAGAACTTTCTCTTCTGTTGTTTCAACAACTGCTGTTTCATTCTAAACAACTGAAGCAAAACCATGTCTTCAGTAGTTTTATAACTACTGATGACTAATACCAAGTCTTCAGTTGTTTACAACAGCTGATGACAAAACCACTGTCTTCAGTAGTTTCACAACTACTGATGACAAACACCAAGTCCTCAGTTGTTTCAATCATCTGAAGTCAAAACCACGGTCTTCAGTAGTTTTCTAACTTCTGATGCCTAACACCACGACTTCAGCTGTTTCAACGTCTGAAAGGATAATACCATGTCAACAGTCGTTTAAAACTACTGATGACTAACACCACATCCTTCAGTCGTTTTCTTACCCGTACCCTATATATATCCCTGACCTAATCCTTCAATGCTTCATCTTCTTCAAACCTAACGTTCCTCTCCAAAACTTCCCTCTTCTCAATGGCGTCCATGCAAATTAAACCGCGACACAACTGTGTTGCCTACCTCACTAAATTGCCTGTCTGGGCTAAGTTCGATCCTGCTATCGATCTTATGGTTCAGTCCCAATACAAAACGGCATTTCTTTTGAATCCCATTCTACATGCCGAATCCCTCCAACAGTTTTGGATGAACGTTACTATTACCACTGGGGAGAACAACACACCATCTCTCCAGTCGGTCGTCAACGACAAAGAAGTAGTCATCACTCCTGCAATAATCCGCCAAATTCTTCATCTGGATGATGCTATTTCTCCTGCTGGATATCCCAAGGGCACCACAGATCTATCCTTTGCCCAGCATGGATATCAGGGCAATCTCAGTGCCTCCACTATCATGAAGAAACACTTCCATGACGCCGAACGCCTAATTTTTCACATGGTGAATGTATGTTGGCTCCTAAGACTTCGTCTTGGGATCAAATGTCGACAAAGTGGCAGCAGGTAATGTACTCTGTTCTTGAGCAACAACCGTTAAACTTTTCAGAAATAATATTTTCGGAGCTCAAGGATATGGCTCAAAAACTAACTGTTAACCGTTGGATACTATATCCACGGTTCATAATGGCCATCATTACAAACCAGCTTAATGCTGAGGGACTTGTTGGCTTGGGAGTCCCTGCTACGGCTGTTCTGCCGGAAGTATACTCCCGGCACAACTCTGACCAGACACTCAAATTGGCTGCCAAGCTGCGCAAACCCACGCAGCTGGAACCACAGCCACCACCTCCAAATCAAAAGTCCCCACCAAACCCACCAAAAAGAAACCCAAAACGGCTACTCAGGAATTGAGTCCCCTGAGGATGCCTCTGCAACACAAACGCAGGAGATATCCACTGGTCCAAACCCCCTAGTGGATATAAGGACTCTTCCAGCCATAACCGCTCAGGATTCCTCTCAACAGGAGCCTGCAGCAACCACACAAGGGGTACCTACATATCTGGGATCTTCCTCACTTGAGGGGATTGCCATTGAAGAGCACCAACCTCCCCAGGTGCACACTGCTTCTATCCCTTCACCCCATACAACCGCCCCTCACAGCCCAACTTTAATAGTTGCACAAGTGCTGACTCAACTGCACTCCTCACCCCCTCCCCAGAAACCACTTACTACTGGGAACACCTCTACAATTGAGGGGGAGGAACAAAGTGCAATTGAGAACCCACAGCACAGGGGTTTACCACTTCTATCTCCTGGTGTAGATAAGGAGCTTAGAATATCTAGTGAGCCTGCCACCTCTTCTGAATTAGCACATGATCAGAATGAGGCTGGTAACATTGCTAAGACCTCACTAGAGGCAACAGCTGATGATGGACATTGTCCTCGGGCTGGAAGTCCCCAGTACCAAGCACAAGGGGCACATGCAACAACTGGTCTACACCCAGTGCATGTAAATCCTGCTCCACGCAGGAGGTCAGATGATTCAGCTTCGGCTGATGATGACCTGGGCTTTTTCTATGATGTTCTTGCCCAGAACACAATCCTTGAAGAGAAAGTCAGTAGGCTGCAAAACCTACTTGACCATCTCTCACAAGAAGAAAGACCATCTGCCTCCACCAACCCACAGATAGCACCTTCAGTTGAAGGTTCCCCAAACACTGAGCCACTCCAAACTCAGCCACCTGCCTCTGCTTCAGGCCCTATTTCTCAGGAACAGAACCCTCCTGAGCAAATAGGCGCTGTACTTCAAAATTCCCTCCCTCTCATCACAACCATAATCACTGATATTGTGACTAAAGCCATTGATGAGAGGCTTTCCTCAACTATACAACCCTTGATTGATGCTGCTGTGCAAAAGACCCTTTCTGCTGTACAAACCCCTTCCACCAATGCATCCAAAAAGGGGGAGAGTACTGCAGTGAAAGAAAAGAAGAGGAAAAGAACAGAGGAAGAGAAGGAAGAGAAGCAAGCCCAAGAGGAGGAGAAAGAAAAGCAACCACTGCTCACTTACAAGCAAAAGAAAAGTGCTGATGATCATACTGCTGAAGACAAATCCTTGGAGGAGCAGGTAAAAGAAGCTGATACTACACACAGCCGATCCATGGATAAAATAATTGAACAACTCTTCAGGCAAGGGTTTGATACAGCCACATTGGATAGTGAGATCAGAAGGTTGGAAGTGCAAGAGATACAAACCCGATGGGCTGGGTATGATGCTCTTGAAAAAGAGAGGTTGGAGATCATGATCCGCTTCATTGCAAAATACTTAGGAAGATCTTTAATGGAGATTCGCGCGTGGACCAGGGACAGTATTCTGGCTATAGCCACCAGAATCTGTCTGTCTGAGCAATTCAACAAGGGGATTATTGTTGAAGCCCTTGATGAGGCTGGGGCTGGTAAAAGGTTGGAAATGGCTAAACTTACAAAGGCGAAACTTACTACAAAGATGCTGGATCAACCTTCCCTTCCACCCACTCAAACGCTGCCTACCTCTCAAATCTCCCAACCAATCTCTAAGCCAAAATCTAAACATCCTCATTCTTCAAAACCAATTCCTTCACCAACCCAACCATCATCCAGTGATGCACCTAGAAGGAGGAGAAGGGTGCTGAGGATGGAAGAAGAAGAAGAAGAAGAGGATGAAGATGATAGTCTATCACTCTCTGCTGTTCTAAAGCTACCAAAACCCAGAAGTCAACCCACGATCACACCTGACTCTCAAAGGGAAATGGTCAGAGTCAAGATAGAAGATGAAGAACAGCAGAAACAGCACGATGAGCAACTACTGAAGATGGTTGACAAGGAATTTCCTCAGTCATCATCTATTCAAGCCATGAAAGGGCATGCTCAGAGGCTGTACACTCTCAGGCACACTTTTCAGTATCAGAAGGAGAGAGTGAGAGTATGGCCAGACCCCAGGGTGAGTTCTAGAATCCATAAAAGAACTATTCCACACAGATACAATGGCCAGGTCAGAAAAACAATAGATTCTACCATCATGTTGGCCATTGTAGTCTCACCTTGGGAAATCATTGATGAATTCAAGAAAGCTCACCAAGCAAAGATGACCCCTCAAGCTTTACTAGAAAACAAGATGATTAAGAAGGGGTTGTTATATAAAAAGCTTGAAGACATCCAGAAGAATGAGCTCCAGTTACTCCTTGAAGGCAACCATCCTGATGAATTCGTCTATAGGGAGGTAACTACAGTGGAGCTGAAAAATGGCAGGACCATGAAGTACTTATCAGAGTACTATGGTCCAGAGTTCTTCTTCGAAGGTGGATAGAAGAACTCTCCAAGGAGGAACAAGTTGTTCTCCTGGAAGCCTATGTTCGAGAGTCATACAGACTCATTATGGGGAAGTAAATCTAGTTCAACACTCAAAAACAAAACATATTGAGATTAGATATCATTTTTTGAGAGACTTTGCTGTAAAGGGTTTAATCAAATTGACTCAAGTACCAACTGAAAATCAATTAGCTGATTTGTTTACCAAGGCATTTGAACCTGGTAGGTTTGAATTTCTGGTTCAGTCAATTGGCATGATTAACCTTGAGTAAAAACTATGAAAAACATCAAAAACAATTTAAAACATCAGAAAAAACCACAAAAAGAAATCAAGTTTAATGAAGACAAGAATTCTTTGGGAAATGATATAATTACAGTCGTTATATCATTCACTGTGCTTAATTTCAAAATGTAATAGACTGAAATGACTTACCAGATATGTTGGTAGGCTCAACTTGGAAGAAAAGATACATGCAGTGATAAATTAAAGATATATTCAATTGTGAAACACTCATCACAAAGTACAAGTATGTATTGGCTTATCTGAATGCATGTGTGTGTAGTAGCCTAAACACACCAGGTAATGATACTTTATGAATCTCTTTCACCACATCATGTTTCATCTTTGTTTTGCTGAGCAAAGACCTGATGAAACTTGCACATAGTGCAGATGTCATGATCCAAAAGATTCTCAATGTGGAACACATCCAAAAAATTGGATGAATCAACAAAGTAATACATTCCAAGTGAATGAACAAAAGAATCCTATCATGGATCACCTTTCAAAGTGAAGTGAAAAGAATCCCAATATGGATCAACATGAAAAAGGATCAAATTAAAAGAATCCCAATGAGGATCAGTGAAAATGAGATTTCATGACTTAAGTAACCTAGTAAGAAAAGTTGTAAAAAAGTTCTACCATGCATTGTATGAGGAGGGTTGATCATTCCATGCTTATGTGTGTGAGGTACATATTGAATAATAAATCAACCAAAACATGATAAAAGTCATTTGCATCAAGATATCCACCAGGTATGAGTTTAAGAGGACAAACATACCTTCAATCTTCAAGTTCATAATCATGTCCATTTAATCATAAAGGATGCACAAGTGTAATGTAAGACTGATCTGATCCCAACAAAGAGATTTTTCTCTTTATTATTAATATTAATCAAAATAATATTCAAAAAGTTTTAAATCTTTCAAGTTTCTCTCCAAATATGGATATAAACTTTAGGGGGAGTAATTTAAAATTTGAGTGAGTCCAAATTTTTGTGTATTAACTTAATTTTGAAAAACAAAACAAAAAGAATTTTAGTTGGTGTTGTTGCAAGAAGTCATACCATTATATCTCAGCTTATGCAGATTCTTAGAAGCATGATAAGTCCAAGATCTGTCGAAATTGGGAAACTTGTATTAATTGTGACGTACAAATCAATCCAAGCAAGAATTAACAACTTCAACAGCCAACTTCATAAGAAAATTCAATCAAGGACACCTCTTCATAAGATGAATAATCAATTCAATCACATTAACTTTTGATTAAATTCAAAAGCTAATACAGGTAAGTGCATTAGTAAATGCGGGTGAAGGTAACCCATGCATGTAACTAATGCGGGTAACAATATTTATTATCAAGTGCAACTAATGCGGACAATGATTTTACTCTACCGCATAGTGTGTGAAGTAATTGTGGTATTTACTTTACTGTATTTGATACAGTTAACAAATGCGTATGAACAGGTCTCTATCGTATTTGCTACAGTGTTGTGTTGACTTGTCAACCGCATTTGATATAGTTGCACAAATGTTGATCGACTTTGTTCTATCACATTTGCTACAGTGTACAAATACGGATAGGATAAAACAAGCAACTCAACTGCATTTGTTATAGTGCTGAAGTGCAATGTTACTCTTTCGCATTTACTACAACACAGATGCGGACAGCCAAAGATTTCAAGTTTAAGTTCCACATTTGCAACAATTCAACAGTAGCGGGTAGAATAAAAAATTAACAAAATTTCCGCATTTGCAATAGTATTGGAATGCGGATAGTTAGTCAAAAATTAAACTTCCGCATTTGCTACAGTCAACAAATACGGATGACCAAAAGTAGCCAAATGCAAACTGTCAGTCAAAATTTTGTTTTCCGCATTTGCTACAGTTAACAAATACGGATGAGCAAAAGTCAATCAGATTAACCTTCCGCATTTTCTACAGTCAACAAATGCGGATGACCAAAAAACAAATTAACCTTCAGCATTTGCTACAGTGGTGACTGTATCTGCTTTTAAACTTGTAAAATTTTTCAAATTGTATTATTTGACTATTTAAAGGAATTCAAACAGGTCATTTAATACTTTTCAAATTTGAGAGACTTTATAGTGAGACGAGCGCAAACATACAGTACACCATCTTCAATCATCATCATCATCATAACCATTCAAAGATTTTGTTGTGATTCTTCTCAAAACATCTTGTCATCGATTCAGAACTACAGTTATTCGAAGATAAGGTATAATTTCAATAAAATTTTGAAACCAAGACCTGAGTTTCGAACTGTTAACCTAAATCAAACAATGAACCAGATAATAATGAAGAACACCAAAATCAAACTATTAGTGTGATGTAATACACATTTTCGACTTCAATAAACATACAAATTGATAGGAATTCAACTGATATTGAAAACCTTGATAATCATGTTTACTGCAAAAAAGAGAGCAAAATGAAAAAGAAAAATGTGTAACAAATCAAAGTCACATCATCTATTGAATGATTCAAACATTAAAACTGTGATCGTTAAATGACAAATTCACCATTTGCCATTACAGCAATTCAACACAAATAACAAGCAGTCTTCCTTGTTAATTTATAATTTAAAGTCAAGACTAATAACTAACACACATGTCTCTTGTGCAGATTACATGGCGAATCTTACATGGAGCAAGCTACATAACATCAGCGGTTATTTAAACCCTGATGTCCCAGAAGCAGAAGGGCTAAGAGACATCATCAGATTCATCAATACCACAAGGATAGCATATGCCATCACAGTCAGACCAACTATCTATGAGAATCTCATAAGGTCTTTCTGGAACACAGTTGAGGTTGTTGAAGTTGATGGAATTAGAAGACTTACTGGGAGAACTAACAATGAACACACATTGATCATCAGTGAAGAGTCAGTTAAAAGATGTTTAAGGTTTGGTGATGATGCAAATACTCCTTTGGAACTGAGTGATGAAGACATAACCACTTTTTTCTGAAATTGGTTATGAAGGAGGTTATGAAGCCAAGAAGATTGTTAAAGGATTGGTTGATTTACCATGGAGATTCATTATTCATATGTTCCAGCACTGTTTGTCAAAGAGAAAGATAGGATGGAATGACATTCCAGTCCTCACATCATCAGCTATTTGTGCTCTATGCACCAACAGGCCATTCAATATGTCTGCATATGTATTCAATGGCCTGGTTTCAAACATTAGAGAAGGATTAAGATACAAGTTTTTGATGTATCCCAGATTCAATCAATGTCTAATCAATGAATCATTTCCTAACATTGCAACTGAAGGACCAGGCTTGACATTCCACATTATGATGCAAGATCATATAAGTATATAAAGAAGTGAGACCCTAGAAACTTTTATAATGGGGCTCACACTCCTCTTATGCCTTGGATGTTGCAACAGATAAATCAAGAAGCACAACCATCTCCACAACAATCACCACAACCTACTGCTCAACCATCACCAATACCATCACCAATACCATCACCACAATCACCACCACTTTTAACTCCATAACCAACATCACAACCATCACCAATACCATCTCCACAAACATTACCACAACCAACACCACAAACAACCCCTTAACCTACACTATATCACCTCATCATCAATCTCCAATATCATAACAATCATTTATTGTTAGGATCAGTGATCTACGTTTGATTGATTAGAGAGTATTGCAGCGGAAATCAAACAATGAATTTAGACAATTCACAAGAATACAATTGATATTCAAAGTAAGAACAAATGATTATAGAAAGAATTCTGCAAATCAAAGATTCCATTCAATACGCACTTTTGTGGTGGCAAAATGTCACACTTACAATCAGGTCAATCATCCCTTATAGGAATGTCGTGGTGGAACATTCCTTATATAGGAGATGTGACGTCTGCTGATGTCACTTGATAGTGAAATCTAACAGAATTATTCAAACTACTGAGAGTTAACACAACTACTGAAGATGTGAAAACAGCTGATATCTTCTTACAAAATACTAAGTGTTAACTATTACTACAACTACTGAAAAGAAACTACTGAAACTACAACGACTGAAGAACATGCTCTTCAGTCGTTTTAACAAATACTGAAACAAAAAGAAAACTATTGAAAGGAAACCATCACAACAACTGAAGAATGCTTCTTCAGCTGTTGTAACAAATTCTGAAGGCTTCAGTACTTGTACTTGAACTTCAGCTGGTGTCATCAGCTGATGTCTTCAGTCTTTGTACTTCAGTTATTGATCTTCAGTACTTTGTTCTTCAGTTGTTGATCTTCAGACTTGGTCTTCAGCTGTTGAAGTCTTCAGTACTTTAGCCTTCAGCTGTTGAAGTCTTCAGTACTTTAGCCTTCAGCTGTTGAAGTCTTCAGTACTTTAGCCTTCAGCTGTTGAAGTCTTCAGTACTTTAGTCTTCAGCCGTTGATTTCAGACTTTGTTTTCAGCTGTTGAAGTCTTCAGTACTTTAGTCTTCAGTGTTGAAGTCTTCAGACTTGTCAAACAGTTGATCAAGTCTTCAGCAGTTGTGTGATGTTGTGGGACTTAGAGGTTTTTCTGATCCGGCTCATTGGTTCTTTTGGTCCAACAAACTC
Organism: Flaveria trinervia; assembly: GCA_025506515.1. Lineage (NCBI taxonomy): Eukaryota > Viridiplantae > Streptophyta > Magnoliopsida > Asterales > Asteraceae > Flaveria > Flaveria trinervia. Next base: position 53,000,357 of record CM046444.1, on the reverse strand, counting down.
CCCCTGAACCAATGCAGCCAAAACCTCTAAACTTATTGAAGATGTCCCACTTGTTATGGCAGAAAGATTTGGTCTTTTTGTCTTCTAGATCTGCTCAGAAGTGACCCATATAAGCACAGGCCTGGGAAGAAGTCTCAATGATCTGTTTGGCAAAGGATGAATGGGAACTCCGTCTTGGGGAACTGGACACAGAGCTGTTACTCCATCCACGAGATCTACTTCCCAACAATGAGTCTGTATGACTCCCTTGTATAGGCCTCAAGGAAGGTTATCTGTTCCTCCATGGTAAGTTCTTCATCTCCTCCTTCAAATAGTGATTCTGGCCCATAATATTCAGATAGGTATTTGACTGTTTCCCATTTTTGAGTTCCACAGTTATTATTACTCTATAAGCAAATTCATCAGGGTGATTACCCTCTAAGAACAACTGGAGCTCATTCTTTCTAACTTCCTCAAGCCTCTTATATACTAACCCTTTTTCACCATTTTGTTTTCCAGCATCTTTTGTGGGGTAGGTTGGCTTTATAGGCTTTCTTGAAGTCATCTAGGATTTCCCAGGGTGATACTACAAAGACCAGTGAGACCACTTCATCTACAATCTTCTTCACTTGGCCAATGTATCTCTGTGGAATATTTTTCTTGTGAATCCATGAGACACCCTGGGATCAGGCCAAATCCTCACTCTTCCTTTTGATATTGAAATGTATGTTTAAGAGTGTATAATCTGAGAGCATGCTTCTTCATGTTGATGATTGAAGATGTGGCAGCATATGCTTTGTCAACCCTCCTCAATAATTCCTTATCATGTTGTTTGTGAAGCTTCTTCTTCTAGGTTCACTTTCATAATTTGTCTTTGAGTTTCAGGAGTAATTGTTGGAGAGTGACTTGTGGCCTTCGGCAACTGTATAATAGCTGAGAGTGGCAGCCTACCTTCATCTTCATCATTATCTCGTCATCTTCTTCTAGCTTCAGTACCCTTCTCTTCCTCTTCTGGGGTACTTCATCGGCTACTGGTTTTGAGGGTAGAGGAGTGGTTTGTGGGTTTGGTTGTGGTGGTTTTGGTGTGGAATGTTGACAGGCTGTTCTAGCATTCTGGATGTAAGGTCGGCTTTAGATTGCTTGACTAGTTCAGTCCTGCTCCCAGCACCAGCTTCGTTTAAGGCTTCAATAACCAATCCTTTTGTGTATACTTCAGACGAATAGATCTTGGTGGTTATTGCCAAGATGCTGTCCCTGGACCATGCCTGATCTCAATCAATGATCTACCCAAATATTTTGCTATGAACCTGATCATGATCTCTAACCTTTCCCTTTCCAACACATCATAACTTGCCCATCTAGCTTGGATTTCTTCAATCTCTAGTCTTCTGATTTCTGAGTCAAGTTTTTCAGTGTCGTGGCCTTGCCTAAACAATTGATCAATGATGTTATCCATTGATCGGTTGTGTTCAGCATCAGCCTTCTTCACCCTGTCTCCAAGTCAGTCTCCTTCTCATTCTTCCTTTTCTTGTATGTGACATGAAAGTCTTTAGTACTTTCAGTCACTTTCTCCTTGTCAGCATCCTTTACCTTCTCCTTTTCAGTTTCTTTCCTATCTGCCATCCTTTTTCTTTTTGCTTTCACTGACTGAATCTCCCCCTTTTTGGTTGCATTGGTTGCAAGGGTTTGATTGTCAGAAAGCCTTTTGCTCACAGCATCCTCTATCATGGGTTGTATAACTGAGGGAAGCCTCTCATCAAGGGTTTTAAGGACCATATCAGTTATAGTTGATGTGATGAGAGGTAAGGAATGTTGAAAGATAGCAGCTATTTGCTCAGGGGGGTTCTGTCCCTGAGAAATAGTGCCAGAAGCAGAGGCAGGTGACTGAATGTTTTGGAATGGCTCAGTGTATGGGAGACCTTCATAGGAAGGTGCCATATATGGGTTGTGAGGGGTAGATGGTCTTTGATCCTGAGAAATGTTGGTAAGCAGCTCTTTGAGACTGCGCACCTCATCCTCGAGGATGGTGTTTTGGGCTAAAACATCATAAAAGAAGCCCGGGTCATCATCAATGTTTACTGAATCACCTGACCTCCTGATAGAATCAGGATGAACATGCTCTGAGTGTAGATCAGTAGTAGCATGTGCCCCTTGGTCATGGTACTGGGGACTTCCTGCCTCAGGACCATGTCCTTCATCGGCAGTTGCCTCTGGTGAGGTCTTATGGACAGTACCAATTCATCCTGATCATTTGCTGAAGCAGGAGAAGTGGCAGCCTCACCAGAAATTCGAATCTCCGTTTCTACACCTGGAGATTGAATATGGTAACCCCTGTGCTGTGGGGTGTCAGAAGCACTTTGGTCCTCCCCCTCAATGGTTGGGGCTATCCCAGTTGTGATTGGTATCTGGGGAGGGGGTGAGGAGTGCAACTGAGTCAGCACTTTGGCAATCATGATGGTAGGACTTGGGGGCGGTTGCAGTGGGAGAGGGGTGTGAAGGCAGGTGGCACCGGGGAGAGTGGTGCATTTCAATGGCAACCTCCTCAAGTGAGGAAGGTTACAGATGTATAGGTGCCCTAGAGATGGTTGCTACAGGCTCTTGTTGAGAGGAAACCTGAGCGGTTGAGGGTGAGTGAGTCCGTGTATCTACTGGGGGGTTATGACCAGTAGATATAACCTGCGTTTGTGTTGCAGGGGCATCCTCAGGGGACTCATTTCCCTGAGTAGCCTTTTGGCTTTCTTGTGTTTGGGTTTGGTGGGGACAAAGGATTTGGAGGTGGTGGTGTGGGTTCCAGCTGCGTGGGTTTTCGCAGTTTGGCAGCCAGTTTGAGTGACTGGTCTGAGTTGTGCCTGGAGTATACTTCAGGCAATACAGCCGTGGCAGGGACTCCAAGGCCAACAAGTCTGTCAGCTTTCAGCTGGTTTACTATAATGGCCATTAGGAACCGAGGATATAATATCCATCGGTTAGCTATAGGCTTGGAGGCCATATCCTTGAGTTCAAGAATTAATATTTCAAAAAAATTTAAGTGTTGTTGGTCAAGGATAGAGAATAATACCTGCTGCCACCTCGTCGACATTTGATCCCAAGAAGAAGTCTAGGAGCTAAGCATACATTCACCATATGAAAAATTAGTCGTTCCGCATCATGGAAATGTTTCTTCAGGATGGTAGAGGCACTAAGGTTACCTGGTATCCATGTTGGGCAAATGATAGATCAGTGGTGCCTTTGGATACCCAGTGGGGAAAGTGGCATCATCCAATTGTAGGGTTTGTCGAAGGATTCTGGAGTAATGACCACCTGACGATTGTTGACGAACGACTGGAGAGAGTCGGTGTCATTCTCCCCAGTGAAGAGGTGACGTTCGTCCAAACTGCTGGAGGGATTCGGCATGAATGGTAGGATTTAGAAGGAAAGCCGTTTTGTATGGAGAGTTGATCATTAGATCAATGGCATTATCAAATTTTGTCTAGAAGGGTGATTTACAAAGGTAAGCAACACAGTTGTGTCGTGGTTTAAGCTTCATGTTTGCCATTGATGTGAGAGAGGTTCTGAGTTTTTGAACGTTAGGTTTGAGATGATGAAGCTCTGTAAGACAAGGTATTTATAGGGTATGGGTTATAAAGCAACTGAAGGGTTTGGTATGAGTCATCAGTAGTTTTAAGCGACTGATGACGTGGTATTAAACTTTAGAGGTTGAAACAACTGAAGTCTTGGTTGTAGGCATCCGTAGTTATAAAACTACTGAAGACCATGGTTTTAGCTTCAGATGTTGGAACAGCTGACGACATGGTGTTAGTCATCAGTAGTTGTGAAACTACTGAAGACGTGGTTTTGTCATCAGTTGTTGTAAACAGCTGACGACGTGTATTAGTCATCAGTAGTTGTGAAACTACTGAAGACGTGTTTTGTCATCAGTTGTTAAGATGAACAGCAGTTTTAGAAACAACTGAAGAGAAAATTCTCATCAGTAGTTTTCGTCAATTCATAGCTTTTGTTTCATACTGTCCTCAACACTTACTCATCAGTCTTTTGGCTGTTTTTCAGTTGTTTCATAGGACGTCAGTACTTATCTGTTGTACTTATATCAGTAGTTATGACTGTATCAGTTCTTGTAACAGAATCAGTACTTATTTGTGATATGGTTACAAATGATCATCAGTACTTATTTACTGAGATCATCAGTAGTTATCACTTATTCTAGCTGCAGCATACCAAGCCTTAACACTAGGTTTTGGAAGTCGAACTATCCAAAGGCTTAGTAAAAATGTCTGCAAGCTCATCAGCACTAGGCACAAACTTGGATCAATCAGACCTTTCTCAAAACAGTCCCTAATAAAATGATGTCTGATCTCTATATGTTTGGTCCTAGAGTGCTGGACAGGATTCTTGACAATGCAAAGAGCTGAAGCACTGTCCATTAATAATGGAGTCTTAGTCTCTGTAATGCCATAATCCAAAAGTTGGTTCTTAAGCCAGAGTACCTGAGAAGTACAGCTTGCAGCAGCAATGTACTCTACTTCAGCAGTGGATGTAGCAACAGATGTTTGTTTCTTACTCTGCCAAGAAATCAAACAGTTGCCTAGAAATTGACATCCACCAGAAGTTGACTTTCTGGTTAACTTACACCTGCATAGTCACTATCAGAAAAAGCAACCAATTTGCAAGAGTGTCCAGTGGAATACCATAAACCTAGAGATTGTGTACCTTGCAGATATCTAAAGATCCGTTTGACTGCAATCAAGTGAGACTCTTTAGGAGAGCCTGAAATCTAGCACAAACACACGTTGCAAACATAATATCTGGTCTAGAAGCTGTTAAGTACATCAAGGACCCAATCATACATCTGTAAAGTGTTTCATCAACAGCTTTACCTTTCTGATCCGCATCCAGTTGTGTGGTGTTGCACATGGGAGTAGAACAGGGCTTACAATTTTGTAAATCAAACTTATTCAAAAGATCTTTTGTATATTTAGACTGATGAATGAAAGTCCCATCAGCCTTTTGTTTGATTTGCAATCCTAGAAAGAACTGTAATTCTCCCATTGCACTCATTTCAACTTCTTATGCATTAAATTGGTAAAGTCATCACACAACTGGGGATCAGAGGATGCAAAAATAATATCATCAACATAAATTTGAACAAGTAGCTTATACTGATCCACCTTCTTAATGAATAAAGTTTTATGGAGCCTCTAGTGAAATTATTTTGAAGAAGAAATTTGATAATGTCTCATACCAGGCTCTAGGAGCTTGTTTCAACCCATAAAGAGCCTTATCAAGTTTGTATACCCAATCGGATGTTTATTATCTCAAAACCTGGTGTTGACATACATAAACTTCTTCTTTTATTTTACCATATAAAAATGCACTTTTAACATCCATTTGAAAAACTTTAAAATTGTGAAATGCAGCATAGGCTAAGAACAATCTAATTGCCTCCAGTCTGGCTACAGGGGCAAAGGTCTCATCATAATCAATACCTTCTTTTGTGAAAACCCCTGAACAACCAGTCTGGCCTTGTTCTTAACAATAAGTCCATTTTCATCTGTTTTGTTCCTAAACACCCATTTAGTGCCTATTGCACACTTACCTGGGGGTAGAGGAACCATTCCCATACTTGCTGTTTCTTAAACTGAAGAAGCTCAAGCTGCATGGCTTCCACCCATCCATTGTCTCTCAGAGCAACATGATAGTTCTTGGCTCTTGCTGACTGATGAAGAGAGCATAGAAGCACAAGTTAAACAATTGACTTCTAGTTGAGACGCCAGGATTGATACCACCAATGATTGAGACATGGGGTGATCCTTTAGCTCTTGGTGCACAATAAGATCAGTGCAAGTGTTTGTAGCCGGTTCAACATCAGCAGATGTTGATTCAGATTCTTTAAACCAAGTATTAGATGGCAAATCAAACGATGTAGAGGAATCAGAATCTCATCAGCATTTGTTATGGATGGAGCTGCTGAAGGTACAGGAACATCAAGTTTAGCACTCAGGCAGTTGGTCACTGAACTTGAAAAGGTGAGTACTGATATCATCATCATCTTCAGTACCACCAGGTGGAAGACTTGCTGCAGAAGATGATTTATCCACATGATCTGCAACAGTTGGAGTTTGATAAGAGAGCATATTGCAGTATGTCCAGATCAAACAACTCCACAGGATTTTGTGGAATTTTATCCTTAGGAGATTCATGAATTTCACATGCAAGGTTTCTTCAACTATCTTGTTCTGCAGTTGAAGACTCTGTAAGCCTTGCAAGTGGATGAATAACCTACAAAATACCCTGCATCTACCTTAGGATCAAATTTGTGGAGTTGACCTTTTGTGTTGAGAATGAAACAAGGACATCCAAAGGCTCTAAAGAATGAAATCAAAGGAGCCAAATGATGTAGAGCTTCATATGGAGTCTTCATCAACCTCTGATTTACTAACACTCTATTCTGCACATAGCAAGCTATATTGATAGCTTCAGCCCAAAAGGTTAAAGGCAAACCAGAGTCAGCCAACATGGACCTTGCGGCTTCAATTAAAGTCATGTTCTTTCTCTCCACACTCCATTTGTTGTTCTGGAGTCCTTGGGATGCTAAACTGCCTTTTGATTCCTTTTGAAAGATAAAAATCATCAAGTGCATAATTTCTGAATTCAGTACCATTGTCACTCCTTATACACTTGACTGATAGGGAATACTGCTTCTCAACATACAGCACAAAGTTTATAATCTTCTAAGCAACCTCAACCTTTGAATGTAGAAAGAAAGTACATACGAATCTGGAGTATTCATCCACAATTACTAGATAGTATTTCTTCTTTGCCATGCTCATCACTCTCACAGGACCAAATAGATCCATGTGCAGTAACTGCAAGCAGGCAGTGGACTTAGGTTCTTCAATGGGAGGGAATGAGACTTTGTGCTGTTTTCCTTTCAAGCAAGCAGTGCAGGCTTCATCACAGTGGAACTCCTTTATTGATAAACCTTTCACTAAACGATTTTGGATCAGCTGATTCATGTTTCTGAGATTGACATGACCCAGCCTTCTATGCCATAGTTTAGATTCCTGAAGAGAGGCTTTGGAGAATAGGCAGGATAACCCTTCAAATCAATCTTCTTTGACAAATCCAAGGCATACACTCTTCCAATCCTGTTGGCCTTCAGGGAGTAATCCATTACCTTGTCAATCAGCCTCAGAACTTGGAAGACAGAATCCTGCAGTCCTGGCTTGTGAAAAGTGCAACATGCCCTTTTATCACACATCTGACTGACACTCAGCAGATTGTACTTGAGATTCTCCACATGGTTGACATCATCAAACCTGATTTGTCCATTAGACACATATCCTTTCCCAATGATGAGTAACTCTGGCATCATTTTCAAATGAAACAAATCCCTTCTTTCCTTGAGAGTAGTCATTAGAAGAGAACTGCTCCCAGTCATATGCATAGATCCTCCACTGTCCACATACCAGATACTCCTTTGGCATGTTGAAGAACTGTAAGGCCCCGTTCCCGGGACGCTTACAGCTGGGTTCTTATCGCACATAAAACGTATAATTGCATTTGTATTTCATGAATCGCAGCGGAAAACTAAAACAATCTTTCATTTCCATGTAAAAGCTTTTGCAAGTTAATACAACATTCATTACAAAATAGCTTGTTCGCATTACAATGCAAACATAAATCAAAAGAATGCCATCCCAAAAGAGCTGAGTAGCTTCACGGTATGCCATCCTCAGCAAACATTACCTGCCAACTAGAAAACATATAAAAAGTCAGCATTGCTGAGTGAGTTCTAGTTTTATTGCAAAACATACTTTACTTTCATATAAAACCATTCGTTACCTTTACATGATCACACATCGTACATACACATAGATAATATCATTAGTATCTTCTTCATTCATTCATTCGTTCATTCGTTCTTTATGACTTTACTTGTGCATCGGACATCATCCGTACCAATACCATGTGCTACACCCTGGTTAGTCGTAGCTACCAGGCCGAAGTCAACAAATGAACAGCTCAATGTATGCCACGGTACTAGGAGTAACCATCAGTCTTAGCTACTGGGCCGAAGTCAATAAATGAACAGCTAAACGTATGCCACAGTACTAGGGGTGAGCGGTAGAGGTTCTACATTAAGGGTCAATCACAAAGAAGGACCCGTTATCCGATGCGTGCAAGACGTTTCATTTGTTCATTAATGCATGCATTCATCATCATGTTCCTCTTTCATTATCTTTCACTTTACGTTACATAATACTTCATTCATTCCTCATAATAAGTAAAGCCATAGGAAAGATATTATACATCATACTAAGGAACATTAACATGCATTCACATCACATCATACAGGGCAACATCATACATACATAACATGCAACATCATCATCTATATGCCCTACATGCTTCTAAGGCCATATCTGCTATCTTACATGCTCTTACGGGAAACCTTTATGTCAAGACTTACATCTGCACTTTCCCCCGAAAGCCAGAAGTCTAGCTACACTTTCTTCGGGTGCAACAACCCTAATTGTACGTATGGACACCCTCTAGTCGCATGGCCTCCATGTGATCGGCCCTTCATTCGGTGACTGGACCTTCATTCGGGTGACTGGACCTTCATTCGGGAGACTTGACCTACATTCAGGTGACTGGACCTTCATTCAGGTGACTGGACCTTCATTCGGGTGATTGGACCTTCATTCTCCCTCCGGTCGGGTGACTGCCTCCAGTCTCCCTCCATTCGGGTGACTGGCCTCCAGTCTCCCTCCATTCGGGTGACTGGCCTCCAGTCTCCCTCCATTCGGGTGACTGGCCTCCAGTCTCCCTCCATTCGGGTGACTGGCCTCCAGTCTCCCTCCATTCGGGTGACTGGCCTCCAGTCTCCCTCCATTCGGTCGAATGGCCTAGCTGATGCAGAATGCAGTTCATCATGACTGCAGCCGAGGGTTTTCGGCCTCCAAACTCATCTAAACCCATTTTAAGCCTAAATCGACCATCCTAAACCTTAGGAATGCATACCATAACACCATACAAGCACATACACGCCCTGAAACATACACGAAACGCATCACACACATCACACCCAAATGGGTCAAACACATACACATACAAAAACGGGGTTTTATGCTTTCCAGCCCCAAAATCGTTTTAAAACAAGTAAAATTGGGGTTCTACAACTCACACAAACGAGCACAACGTTAAAGGCTTCGATTTGGCTTGCTACATGATGATTTTGGCGACCCGAACTAACTCGAACCAACTTTTTCTCCTTTCTCTCTTCTTCTCTCTATGAAATCTGAAATGTGGGGTGTGTGGGGAGAGTGGGCTGCCCTCTCCCTACTAATATCACCACATTTCCCAACTTTTCTTCGTTGGCGAGTTTGGTCGCTCGACTTTGAACTTTATTTTCTTTTCTTTCATCACCGGCTTCAAAATAATAAATATCCGGGTGTTACAAGTCCACCCCCCTTAAATAGGTTTCGTCCCCGAAACCTGTTATTCGTCGAACAAACGTGGATAATGCTGTCTCATTTCTTCCTCAGTCTCCCACGTTGACTCGGATCCCTTCCTGTGCTTCCACTGTACACGCACAAGAGGAACCACTTTATTTCTCAGCCTCTTTTCTTTACGATCGATGATTGCCACTGGTTGCTCTACATAATTGAGCCTTTCATCTATTTCAATGTCCTCCAGTGGAACAATCATGTCTTCATCAGCTATACACTTTCTCAGATGAGATACATGGAATGTCGGGTGAATCCCACTTAACTCATCTCGCAACTCCAATCTATAGGCCACCTCCCCTACTCGAGCAATGATTCGGAAAGGGCCTAGATATCTTGGGCTCAACTTGCCCCGCTTTCTGAATCTGATAATACCCTTCCAAGGTGAGACCTTCAACATAACCCAGTCACCCACCTGGAACTCAATTGGCCTACGTCGCTTATCGGCATACGACTTCTGTCTATCTTTGGCTGCCTTCATGAAGGCTTTAATCTTTTCAAGCTTCTCTATCGTAGCCTCGATTACCTCGATGCTCCCCAATTCCTAATGACCAATATCATCCCAACAAACGGGTGTTCTGCATCTCCTACCGTATAGCATCTCATATGGTGGCATACCAATGCTGGCATGATAGCTGTTTTTGTATGAGAATTCGGCTAACGGTAAGTGGTCATCCCAACTTCCACCAAAATCGATCACACATGCCCGGAGCATGTCTTCCAGTGTCTGAATGGTTCTTTCTAACTGACCATCGGCTTGGGGATAATAAGCCGTGCTAATAAGTAACCTCGTCCCCATAGCGTCGTGGAATTTCTTCCAAAATTTAGATGTAACCGAGTGTCGCGATCGGACACAATAGACACCGGCACACCATGACGAGCTACAATTTCCTTGATGAACAGATTAGCCAACCTCTCAGATGAATACGTCTCGCGGATTGGTAGAAAATGAGTGCTCTTCATCAGACGATCAACTATCACCCATATGGCATCATACCCCTTCGGGGTACGCGTCAGCTTTGTAATGAAGTCCATGGTGATGTGCTCCCACTTCCATTCCGGTATATCCAAAGGTTGGATCTTCCCATACGGCTTTTGATGCTCTGCCTTCACTTGTAAGCAAGTAAGGCACTTACTCACATACTCCACGACGTCACGCTTCATACCCGGCCACCAATAATCTTTCTTCATGTCATGGTACATTTTCGTGGCACCAGGATGAATGGAGTATCGAGTCTTGTGGGATTCATCCATTATCTTCACCCGTAGATCCCCAAAACAAGGAATCCACACACGACCGATTCGAGTTCTAACACCGAGTGTGTTTTCACCCAATTCCCCAACCAGACCTCTCATTCTTTCCGAGTTAAGGTGATCTTCTTTCAATGCCTCATCTTGAAACTCCTTGATTTGCTTCATCACATCAGAGGTTATGATTAGTTGATAAGCTTTCACCCGAATCGGTTCGGGCCTTTCCTTTCGACTAAGGGCATCCGCCACCACATTAGCTTTGCCCGGATGGTAATGGATCTCGCAATCATAATCCTTTATAAGCTCCAACCATCGCCTCTGCCTCATGTTCAGGTCTTTTTGCTCGAAGAAGTACTTCAGACTCTTGTGGTCAGTGAATATGGTGCACTTCATCCCGTAGAGATAGTGCCTCCAAATCTTTAACGCAAAGACCACGGCTGCTAGCTCCAAGTCATGAGTGGGATAATTAACCTCATGAACTTTCAACTGTCGGGATGCATAGGCTATAACCTTCCCTCTCTGCATTAACACACACCCCAACCCTAAGTAGAAAGCATCAAAATAAACCACCAGATCTTCGCTTCCATCGGGTAATGACAGAACAGGAGCTTGAGTCAGTCTTGCCTTCAGCTCTTCGAACACCTTCTCTTGAGCTTGACCCCACAAATTTCACATCCTTTCGGGTCAACTTAGTTAGTGGAGAAGCAATCTTAGAGAAGTCTTGGATGAATCTTCTATAGTAGCCCGCCAAGCCCAAGAAACTACGGATCTCAGATGGCGTCTTTGGTGACCTCCATTGCATAACCGCCTCCACCTTCACCGGGTCCACCATAATCCCGTCAGGATTCACCACATGACCCAAAAAATGAACTTCGTGCAACCAAAACGTGCACTTGGAGAATTTAGCATACAATTTCTCCCTTCTCAACGTCTCTAGAACCTCTCGAATGTGACCGGCATGCTCAATCTCGCTCTTCGAATAAATCAGGATATCATCAATAAACACAATCACTGATTTATCCAACATAGGCCGACACACACGGTTCATCAGATCCATAAAAGCAGCTGGCGCGTTGGTCAAACCAAAGGACATGACACGAAACTCGTAATGACCATAGCGTGTGCGGAAAGCTGTTTTAGGGATATCTTGTTCCTTTACCTTCAACTGATGATAGCCAGACCAAGATCTATTCTTGAAAACCAACTGGCACCCTGAAGCTGATCAACAAATCATCTATTCTCGGTAAGGGGTATCGGTTCTTCACTGTCAACTTGTTCAGCTCGCGGTAGTCAATGCACATCCTCATACTACCATCCTTCTTCTTTACAAACAGGACCGAGCACCCCAAGGAGAGATACTCGGTCTAATGAACCCCTTATCAAGCAACTCTTGCAACTGTTCCATCAACTCTTTCATCTCCGTCGGAGCTAACCGATATGGTGCCTTGGCAACAGGTTGGGCACCCGGTATCAGATCAATCTGAAATCAATTTCTCTGTCAGGTGGTACCCCTGGTAAATCTTCTGGGAATACGTCTGGAAAGTCACACACAACCGGTACATCAGACGGTTGTGGTGTTAGTGCATCTACATCCTTTACATAAGCCAAGTAGGCGCTACATCCACGCCTCATACACTATCCCGCCACCGCCATTGAGATCACCTTCGGGATCGTAGTAACCCGATCACCATAAACCGTTACCAAACTTCCATCAGGCGCTGTCAACCGAATCATCTTCTTGCGACACACAATGTTCGCCTCGAAGTCCAGCAACCAATCCATCCCAAGAACCAAATCAAAACCACCCAAGGTCATCACGAACGGTCTAACAGGAAACTTGTGACCTTCTAACTCCACCTCACAATTTTCTATCATCTCCGAAATCCTGGTAGACTTACCTATGGCAGTTTCTACATCAAAGGGCGCATCAACACGCCTACTACTAACAGGCAGCTTAGCACAGAAAGCAACAGAAATAAAACTCCTACTAGCACCAGAATCAAATAGCACAGAAGCTAAAGTTTGGTTCACCAGAAATGTACCGGACACGACATCAGGGTCTGTCCTAGCTTCCTCCTGTGTCATAGTGAATGCCCTGGTGCTCGCCCTCGGTCCTTCACTTCCCGTCTTCCTCACCCCTGAACCCTCAGTCCTCGGCTTCTTACAATCTCTACTCATATGACCAGTTTCCCCACAGTTAAAACATTTGCCCGACAGGCAATCCTTCGCCATATGCCTTGTCTTCCCACACTTGAAGCACACGTCCAAACCCATCCTACATTCTCCCGCATGCTCCTTTCCACACTTACCACACCTCCTTGATCCCACTCCCGATGTGGCCACGCGGCGGTCATCCACCCGTGCCTTTTTGTTACCCGTCGAGGCATCACCCCGACCAAACCTCCTCCCTTTCCAGTTCCGATCACCACCACCCTTCTTACTCGCTTCATTCACCACCACCTCCCGCTCGTCATACAGCCTCCCTGCCAAATCAACCGCCGACCTAAACGTGCTTGGTCGGGCGGCGATCATATGCCGGCGAACATCCACCGGTAAACCCTGAATGTACCTCTTGATTTTCCGAGACAAAGGCGTCACCTGATCAGGCACGAGTCGTGCCATTTCATTAAACTTGGTGGTATACTGCTGGTGTGTCATGGTTCCAGCCTCCAACTGTAAAAACTCCCTTTCCAACTTATCCATTTCCCTGTGAGAACAGAATCCTCAATCACCATCTTCTTCAACTCAGGCCATTTCATTCTCCCGATTGCCCGATTACCCTCTGCTTGGACAATGTTGTCCCACCAACATAGTGCCGAGTCCACAAATGAATGAGTGGCAAACTTCACCTTCTGATCTTCCCGACACTCGCTGATGTTGAGAACGGCCTCCATCTCTCTCACCCATCGGTGAGCAGCGGAAACATTGCCATTACCGTCAAAAGTAAGGGGATTGCATCTCATAAATACCCCGTAGTTAAATCCTCGCACTACCTCTGGCACAGGCTCTTCTTCTTCCTCTTCATCATCAGACAGGACCGTTTCAGTCTCTGGGTGTTCCCGTGCTCCAGAGGATCTGTTTCTTTCTTTTCTTTCCCCTTCTCGTACAGCCTTAATAACTTCAGTCACCACAGACGGTAAGATTGTCTGCATGACCTGATGGACTTCTTCTACAATAGCCTCCTTTACTGAGGCTCTCATATTGGCGCTTTCATCGCCACCCTCCGGATGGGGGGTCTCTGGTTTTTCATGAACCACCCTCTCAACTCTGGGTCTCCCTCTCTTGGGTCGCGGTTCAGCACCGTGACCTCCACCCCTAGAAGCTTTCGAAGATCTACCTCTGGCCATCACACGCACACTGAAAGATTCAAACACCAACATGATCATTCAAGGAAACAACTCAGTTTATGTCAAGTATAGTAAGTCCCTAATTACAGTGGCCAGTTGTGATTAGCCACTTACTTCACTCTTCATACCCCGAGCATTACCCGTCCTGACTACATCAGTATTTAAACCTACATACAACACATAACCACATACCATGCGCACATAAAACCGGTTAACTTTACGAAAATACCTGATGGCACGCAGCTACTCAGATTGGCATCCCATTCCCTTTCCGTCCCATTCTCAGTTTAAGATTAGGTTTATTTTGAAAATTTACCCATTTCACTTAAACTTTGGCTCTGATACCAACTTGTAAGGCCCGTTCCCAGGACGCTTACAGTTGGGTTCTCATGCACATAAAAACTATAATTACATTTGTGTTTCATAAAATTGCAGTGGAAAACTAAACAATCTTTCATTTCCATGTAAATGCTTTTGCAAATTAATACAACATTCATTACAAAATAGCTTGTTCGCATTACAATGCAAAAACATAATCAAAAGAATGCCATCCCAAAAGAGCTGAGTAGCTTCACAGTATGCCATCCTCAGCAAACATTACCTGCCAACTAGAAAACATATAAAAAGTCAGCGTTGCTGAGTGAGTTCTAGTTTTATTGCAAAACATACTTTACTTTCATATAAAACCATTCGTTACCTTTACATGATCACACATCGTACATACACATAGATAATATCATTATTATATTCTTCATTCATTCATTCGTTCATTCGTTCTTTATGACTTTACTTGCGCATCGGACATCATCCGTACCAATACCATGTGCTACACCCTGGTTAGTCGTAGCTACCAGGCCGAGGTCAATAAATGAACAGCTAAACGTATGCCACGGTACTAGGAGTAACCATCAGTCTTAGCTACTGGGCCGAAGTCAATAAATGAACAGCTAAACGTATGCCATAGTACTAGGGGTGAGCGGTAGAGGTTCTACATTAAGGGTCAATCACAAAGAAGGACCCGTTATCCGATGCGTGCAAGACGTTTCATTTGTTCATTAATGCATGCATTCATCATCATGTTCCTCTTTCATTATCTTTCACTTTACGTTACATAATACTTCATTCATTCCTCATAATAAGTAAAGCCATAGGAAAGATATTATACATCATACTAAGGAACATTAACATGCATTCACATCACATTATAAGGGCAACATCATACATACATAACATGCAACATCATCATCTCTATGCCCTACATGCTTCTAAGGCATATCTGCTATCTTACATGCTCTTACGGGAAACCTTTATGTCAAGACTTACATCTGCACTTTCCCCCGAAAGCCAGAAGTCTAGCTACACTTTCTTCGGGTGCAACAGCCCTAATTGTACGTATGGACACCCTCCAGTCGCATGGCCTCCATGTGATCGGCCCTTCATTCGGGTGACTGGACCTCATTCGGGTGACTGGACCTTCATTCGGGAGACTTGACCTTCATTCGGGTGACTGGACCTTCATTCAGGTGACTGGACCTTCATTCGGGTGACTGGACCTTCATTCGGGTGACTGGACCTTCATTCTCCCTCTAGTCGGGTGACTGGCCTCCAGTCTCCCTCCATTCGGGTGACTGGCCTCCAGTCTCCCTCCATTTCGGTGACTGGCCTCCAGTCTCCCTCCATTCAGGTGATTGGCCTCCAGTCTCCCTCCATTCGGGTGACTGGCCTCCAGTCTCCCTCCATTCGGGTGACTGGCCTCCAGTCTCCCTCCATTCGGCCGAATGGCCTTAGCTGATGCAGAATGCAGTTCATCACGACTGCAGCCGAGGGTTTTCGGCCTCCCAACTCATCTAAACCCATTTTAAGCCTAAATCGACCATCCTAAACCTGAGGAATGCATACCATAACACCATACAAGCACACACACGCCCAGAAACATACACGAAACGCATCACACACATCACACCCAAATGGGTCAAACACATACATATACAAAAACGGGTTTTTATGCTTTCCAGGCCCAAAATCGTTTGAAAACAAGTAAAAGTGGGGTTCTAGAACTCACACAAACGAGCACAACGTTAAGGGCTTCTATTTGGCTTGCTACACGATGATTTTGGCGACCCGAACTAACTCGAACCAACTTTTTCTCCTTTCTCTCTTCTTCTCTCTATGAAATTTGAAATGTGGGGTGTGTGGGGAGAGTGGGCTGCCCTCTCCCTACTAATATCACCACATTTCCCAACTTTTCTTCGTTGGCGAGTTTGGTCCCTCGACTTTGAACTTTATTTTCTTTTATTTTCTTTCGTCACCGGCTTCGAAATAATAAATATCCAGATGTTACAAGAACCCTGCATGAAAGAAAACTAGTTAGATTTTGAGACCCAAACCTTTTTGGTTTTGGGTCTGTTTTCATCAACAGATGCAACCATAACTTGTTTCTTATGATTAACAGCTAAAGAAGGAGATGGTGCTGAAATGGATTCCTTGGATTTGGGCTTGGAATGCCTTTTCAGTGATTTGATCACAGGTGCATCTAATTGGTTAACTCTCCCCAACAAATGCTGAACCATCATAACAAGTTGTGTCTGATTTGTAGCCAAAGCTTTCAGCTCTTGTGACATATCAGTACTTGTGTTTGATGAGTTCCTGTGATCCACCATTTCCTCCTTAAAATTGACAGACTTAGTCTGATGTTTATCATGAGGAGCACCATCAGCTGTTTTGTGATTAACCTTATCCTTCTTTTTGAATTTGGTTGAAGGCTTGGGTTTATCACAATGGAATGATTGCGGTACAAACTTGGTCTCAAACTCAGTTTTCATTTCATCCATCTGGATTTTAATGAGCTTATCTCTGTTGAGTTTGGAACCCTTTCTGTACCAACATTCATCAGAAAGATTATTGAATTTACCACATATTTCACATGGCTTATTCTTCATATTGGATTGATCAACTGCTGATGAGGAAACTACTGAAGGTGTGCTCTTTAGTACTTTCCTCCTTTCAGTAATTTTGTTCAGTACTGAAGAATCTGTAACAACTGAAGAGTTGTTCTTCGGCTGTTTATTGTCAGCAGTTGTGAATCCATTTATTTCAGCTGATTTGAAATGCTTTTCAGTTGTTGTAACTTGCCCTTCAGTACTTAAGTTACTTTGAGGGACAACATCTGAAATACTCAGCTTCATGTGCTTATCAGTAGTTAACCCATCAGCCAATTGACTTGCTGAGGTATCAACCATATTTCATCTTGTGATTTTGGAAGATCACTTGTGAATGATGCACATGATAATGTGGTTTGGGGATTGCTTTCACTTTCAGATTTTACTATTGGTTTTGGAGTAAAATCTGTTGGAGGTGCAATATGGTTATAACCAATTCCAAACTTCACATTCGAAGCAGATTGCTTACTGAGCAGCATTTCAAATCCCTTGCAGGATGACACCCAGCGGTCACACTCAACTTGGGTAACTGCAAGTTTTTCTTTGAGTTCCTTATGGTTCTCAAGAATGACCTCTAGCTTAGCCTTTTCATCATTTAATTGGCATTTAAGCTTATAAATCTCATCATCTTTGTCCTTAAGGACAGACTCGTATTCAGCTTTTCTTTTGGAAATAGTTTGCTCAAGCTCTAGATTTTGATTAATTACAGCTACATTTGCTTCTCTAATAGAGACAAATGCATCTATGCAAGATTCAGAACAAAGCTTGGCCTTAGCCTCAGAAGATACCCGGGTTACCTGTGAAGAAGATGCATTGGAGCAAGAACCCTCAGTAGATACCAGGGCCATGAGAGCTAGATTCCCAAAAGGATGTTCACCACCATGTTGACCATCACCAGTAAATAATTTCTCAGTACCAGAGAGATCATCTGGTAAACTGCTCCAGTCAACATTACCAGGGGTGAAAAAGCTGTGATGAGGTTGTGAATGAGATGGTAGAGGCTCAGGTAATGCTTGTGGTTGTTGTGCAGTAGGAACTTGAACTGGATTTGGCTGAGGCATGTAATAACAGGGATACGGATATGACATTGGACCCTGAGGGACAAAATATGCAGGTGAAACAGGTTGTGAATGATGACCAGAACTAGCAGGTTGTTGCCCCTGTTTTGTGGACTAGTGCTTGGAAAAGTCACAAAGGGTGCAGAGGAGTTAGATCCAGATGATCTACACTCTCTTGCAAAGTGTCCAAGCCTTTAGCATTTGTGACACCTCAACTTACTCTTGTCAAAACCAACTTTGGTTTTGCCAGAGAGTCCTGGAAATTTCCTGCCAGTCCTCTTGTAGAACTTCTGAGATCTGATATTAATCAAGGCCATTTGGCTCAAAATATCCATCTCTTCTAGATCATCATCAGCTATTCCTTTCAAATCATCCATGATAAAACATAAATTGTCACTATTACAGCCTGAGTGACTATCAACACCAACAAATGCATGATCCGAACTGTTTGAAGAGAAATCTATATGCTCATCATAATTACTTTCAGATGCAGCATATTCTGACTCATGACCAACCAAGGCAGTGTTCCCTGGTACAAAGTCATCAGTGAGCTTTCCTAATGATGCCAGTTTCCTTTTCTGCTCTATCTCTCTCTCAAATGTAAGCAATTTCCCATGAAGTTGGGTGAGAGATAGTTATCCAGATTTGCACTGGAGCGTAGGACAATAGTGTATGTGTCCCATCTCTCAGGCAGTGATCTAAGGAATCTGTTGTTCATCTGGCTATTGGTATATTCATGTTTGACCATTTTTGGCTCAGAGATCAAACAGGATAAATGCTCAAACTGTTGAGTCAGTGTCTCACCCTTTCTATGAGAGAATGTTTCATATTGTTGGGCAAGGATTTCTCTGTTGTTTGCTAAGACCTCATCAGTTCCACCGAATTGTTCCTTCAGTGCATTCCAGAGGTCATGAGCAGTTTCATGATGCATAAGCCCTGAATAGATTTCATTCGGCAGTGCCATGGCCAGAATTCCATGGGCTTTAGCATAAATCTCAAACAGTTTCCGATCTTCATCTGAGTATTGTTCCTTCTTCTTCAGAACCATTTGATTGGTTTCCGGATTGTTCACCATAGGCTTATGTGGACCATGTACCACTGATGTCCAACAACCTGAACTGTTAACAGACAGTGATGAAGCATTCTTCGTTGCCATATGTTATACTCAGTCCTAACCAGCATCGGAGGCTTGGTTGAGGAACCGGTATTGTGAGGGTCATTAGAAGGAGTAGTCATTCTCAGATTCAACCAAAATCAATTAAGTTTTAACAAATTTAGAGCAGAACACAACAGACCAAATTGAACTAAGAGAAAACAGAAAGCAATAAAACGAAAGTAGCAGAAATTCAATTTAAAACCAATTCTTGCAAATATGCCAATTCAATCAAATGCAGATATCGATTAGCAGTTTCAATGATCAATTGTTAGATCGATCAATGATTAACCAGCTCTGATACCAATTGTTAGGATCAGTGATCTACGTTGATTGATTAGAGAGTATTGCAGCGGAAATCAAACAATGAATTTAGACAATTCACAAGAATACAGTTGATATTCAAAGTAAGAACAAACGATTATAGAAAGAATTCTGCAAATCAAAGATTCCATTCAATACGCGCTTTCGTGGTGGCAAAATGTCACACTTGCAATCAAGTCAATCATCCTTATATAGGAATGTCATGGTGGAACATTCCTTATATAGAAGATGTGACGTCTGTTATGTCACTTGATAGTGACATCTAACAGAATTATTCAAACTACTGAGAGTTAACACAACTACTGAAGATGTCAAAACAGCTGACATCTTCTTACAAAAATACTAAGTGTTAACTATTACTACAACTACTGAAACTACAATGACTGAAGAACATGCTCTTCAGTCATTTTACAAATACTGAAACAAAAAGAAAACTACTGAAAGGAAACCATCACAACAACTGAAGAATGCTTCTTCAGCTGTTGTAACAAACTCTAAAGGCTTCGGTACTTGTACTTGAACTTCAGCTGTTGTCATCAGCTGATGTCTTTAGTCTTTGTACTTCAGCTGTTGATCTCCAGTACTTTGTTCTTCACTTGTTGAAGTCTTCAGTACTTAGTCTTCAGCTGTTGAAGTCTTCAGTACTTTAGTCTTCAGCCGTTGATTTTCAGACTTTGGTTTTCAGCTGTTGAAGTCTTCAGTACTTTAGTCTTCAGCTGTTGAAGTCTTCAGACTTTGTCAAACAGCTGATCAAGTCTTCAGCAGTTGTTGTGATGTCTGTGGGACTTAGAGGTTTTTCTGATCCGGCTCATTGGTTCTTTTGGTCCAACACTTATATCCCCTTTTTAACCTGTACCTTCACAAGATTACCCTGCTGATGTAGGAGGATCAACCAGTGCTTCCAAAGCTTCCAAATCATCTTCTGATGAGGAGGATCATCACACCCATATGCCTGCAAAAAACATCAACTTCTGAGCCTGCTCCCTCAGAAGTTTTGTTGATTCAAATGTTAACAGACCAGATGAGAAGGATGAACTGATCACTACATTGATGCAAAAGATTGAAAGAATGGAGAGAATTCTATATAGAAGGGCAAGAATCATAGATGATAGAATTCTAGAACTAGATGAGAAGGAATAGGAATGAAAGATCTTAAAGATAAACATAAGGCTGAATTGACTGAGAAAGATAAGGAAATTGAAGTTGTAAAGGCTACCCTTAAGCACTCAAGAGAAGAAGTCAGTGGACATATAGACACTCTTGAAATTCAAACAATAGCAATGGAGGAACACAAAAATATCATAGAAGAACAAACTAATATCATCTCCAAACTTGAAAAGGAAATTGATAGCAAGAACAAAAGGATATCTGAGCTTGAAATAATGATTAAGATTCAAAGAAATGAAGTGGATGATGATGAGAAAGAAGAACAAGAAAAGGTTGATGTTGATGACAACCAGTTAGTAGATGAAAATGAAGAACAAGATGGTAATACAAGTCAGACAGAACATGAGGAACACAGTTTAGAAATGGTGATTTATTCTGGAGAAACCTCTGCTGATCACACTGAATAAGTTGAGTTTGAAGAACTTTTCAGCACACTAGACAGCTTTGCTTTTGAAGAATTCAGTGTTGATAGTGATTTCTGGGACTTTGTAAACAACCTAAAAGCTGATTCTGATCCTATTGTGCTCATTCCAAAATCTCCAGAAACCTTTGGAGAAAGAGCTGAACATGCAAATTATCCCTGCAGTATCTCTAACTCAAGAGCAAAAAGAAAGAATAAGAGAAATGGTTGATCAAGAAAGAGAGAAAGAAAAGGAATCAGAAAAAGAAAAGCAAGAAATGAATGTGGATGAACAAGTACAAACTACTCCCAAGAGAATGCCTGAAGTAATAGAAAAGGGTGAAGCTTCAAGCCCTCAACTTCAAACTTACTCACGAAAGAGGAAATACTTAGCTGAAAAAGCTAAAGGTAAGAGACCAATAGTTGAAGAAGAACCAGTCAAGAAACAAAAAGATGACCCCAGAAGTCTAGCAACAATTGCTGAATTTTTGGAAGAACATGAGCAAGCAGAAGCTCAATTGAAGAAATTGGCTGGTGCAATTGATTTGGGAGAAGGTGAGATTACTGGTGGATATGAAGCTGAAGAGGATGTTCTTATGGACAGCCCCATTAAAGCATAACAGGCAGTGGAAGACATGGTATCAAAAGCACAAACTGATGACTTGATGATTAAAGCCATGTTTCTGATCAATCAAGGTTATGATCCTTATGAAGTGTTTGAATGACTTATGAAGGCATGAAGGAGGAGGAAGAGAAAGTAAAAAGGCTGCTTGATCCAACAATTGAAACTGAGTATGAAAAGGCAACCTTCAAAGATACTACTGTGCATAAAGGTTCTTCTGTGAAGAAATCATCTGGGTATGATAGACCATTGCCAAGACAGACTCCTCCATCCAAGCTATCATCAACGAAAAGGTCATCTCCAATTCATAAGCCACTATTTCTTGATCCTTATAGTATGACTGATAAGGAAATGAAGGATTACCTCACAAATCAAGGCTTCACCAAAAGAAAGTTGGCTAACATGAAGACAAATTCTTTAAGAGCTGTTACTCTTAAGATGATAAATGAGAAGAAAGAAAAATAAAAGCAGTTGGAAGAAGAGGTGCTTAACAAGAAGCCAAGAGGAAGAGTGTCTGCACATGACATGAGTCTTACTCACAAAGATTAAGATTATCTTGCACCTGTCATTCATAAATATCCAGAGTGGTTTGCTGAACCCTCTCAACTAAAGCTTTAAGAAGGGTTGACCACTACTGAGATGATCAGAGGAATATCTACTCCAAAAGGCATAACAGATCAAAAAATTATTGCCTGGAAGTATGATAGTGCATGGAACATGTTTATGGTCAAAAGGATCTCTGGCTTAGTGCAATTCTTTATTGAGTACTCTGCTTTGGTAAATGCACTTGAGATTCATGACTTGAAAGAACTGGCCAACCTAGAGTTGATCAACCACAATGCCATGTACAGAGGCTATGAATTTGAAGGAATACTTAAAATGTTCAAAAGAACAAACAAATTCAACACTTTGAAAGCTACATGCATGATGAAAGACAAAACATTCAAGAATCCAATGGAAAAGAAACAAACAAAACCAGCAGAAGAAGTTGTATTCCCTGAACTTAAAGTCAAACCTACTGAAGCCTTGAAAAGAAAAATGGTAGCTAGTACACATTCCTCAATTCCAATTTCAAATGTGTTTATGATGAGAAGACATATGAGTTAGTGATTGAGAGGAAATGGGGAGGAAAAGAGGGTGCTGAGATTAGATTATTCAGTGGTTATGAAGTGAGATTATTAGATCAATCATACATTCATTACATCTATACAAGACACTTCAAAGAGATATCAAACAAACTGGGTGAAGAAGATCTACATTTCATTCTAAAATGTATCAAACTACTAAAGATGGCCTATGATCAGATCAATGCAAAGAGAGAGAAAAGAAAGAAGAAGAAGACACCTCTCCAATTTGGGCAACATTGTCAAGCTTGAAGTTGATGTAGATGGTTCCCTATTAATTCACATAGATGGACTTTCAACAGTTTCTATTTGGGAACCTATCTCTTTGAAGAAGTTACCACTTGAAGCAATCCATAATATGAGCAAAATGAAGATTCATGTGCTGAGCAAGGATAAAATGTCAGAGGCTCAAGACTTTGTCAACATGATCAAAGCAATTCTGGATCCAAGACAAGTTGCACCTTCTGTATCATCAAAAGACCCAGCTGAATCATCACAACATCAATCACCTCCCAAACATTGAGGAAGACTAGGCTATATAATCCTTAGGGGGAGTATTGTTGCACCCTGAAAGGATCATACATGCCAACTCAATGGGTGAATTGATGATTGCTCAGCTGGAATCCCACAAGTCCAAGATGAAATGCGGATGAAGATCTGCAAGGAAAATAACAAGTTTTATCTTCCGCATTAGTTAACGCGGAAGACATAACTCTGATGCGGACAAGTGTTTACTCTTCCGCATTGACTAATGCGGAAGACATAATACTAATGCTGAAGAACAAGTTACTCTTCCGCATTGACTAATGTGGAAGAACAAAAGAAGATGCAGACAAGACTTTGCTCATCCGCATTGACAAATGAGGATGACCAAGCAAATGTGCATAAGTATTTGTTCATCCACATTAACCAATACGGATGACCAACTTATTAATGCGGATGATCAAGTGGAAATGCTGATCAAGATTATCTCATCCGCATTTGTCAATGCGGATGAACAAGCAGAGATGTGGATCAAGACTTGGACTAGTTTATGATGTAATAGGTTAGGGGTATTTTAGTCATTTTGTAAAGGCATCGTGTCTGCCTATAAATAGAATAGTTGACCTCATACTGAGGTGACGGATGACATATAGAGAATTTTTGTTGTAATTATTCTCTGTAATTTATCAACTTTCATATATCAATACAAACAACATTTATGAGTATTTTTCTTGCTTTGAATGTTCTTTGATTGTTTGTTTCCGCCATTCAATCATTGACTTGATTATCATATTTGATTCACAGTAAGAATATCACTCTTACTCAACCCCAGTCAGATGACCATTTATCGTTAGTTGAATTCTCATACAACAACAGTTATCATGCAAGCATTAGTATGCCACCTTATGAGATGTTATACGGTAGGAGATGCAGAACACCCGTTTGTTGGGGTGATATTGGTTAAAAAGAACTAGGGAGCGTCGAGGTAATCGAGGCTATGACTGAGAAGCTCGAAAAGATCAAGGCCTTCATGAAGGCAGCCAAAGATAGACAAAAGTCGTATGCTGATACACGACGCAGACCGATTGAGTTCCAGGTGGGTGACCGGGTTATGTTGAAGGTCTCACCTTGGAAGGGTATTATTCGTTTCTGAAAGTGGGGCAAGTTGAGCCCAAGGTACATAGTCCCTTTCTGAATCATTGCTCGAGTAGGAGAGGTAGCCTATAGACTGGAGTTACCAGATGAGTTAAGTGGAATTCACCTGACATTCCACGTATCTCATCTAAGGAAATGTTTGGCGGACGAGGATATGATTGTTCCACTGGAAGATATCGAAGTTGACGAACGGCTCAATTATGTGGAGCAACTAGTGGCAATCATCGATCGAAAAGAGAAGAGGCTGAAAAATAAAGTGGTTCCTCTTGTGCGTGTACAGTGGAAGCACAGGAAGGGATCCAAGTCAACGTGGAGACTGAGGAAGAAATGAGACAACATTAACCATGTTTGTTCGAGGAATAATAGGTTTCAGGGACGAAACCTATTTAAGGGGGGTGGACTTGTAACACCCGATATTTTATTTGAAGCCGACGAAAGAAGAAAAAGAAATAAAGTCCAAAGTCGGGGGACCAAACTCGCCAATGAGAGAAAGTTGGGTGAGTGGGGCTATTTAAAGGGAGAGGGCACCCTTACCATCTCCCCACACCCACAAATTAGCCAAAAGAAAGAAGAGAAGGAGAAAAGGGAGAAAAGGGGTTTCGAGCTTGGTTCGAGTGGATTCGAGTGTGGAAATCGTCGTGTAGCGGGTCCAATCGAAGCTCTACTTCTCGGTGTGGTTTGTGTGAGTTCTAGGACCCCTCTTTTAAACATTTATGGTCGATTTTAGGGCTGGAACACATCTGACACCCGTTTTTGTATGTGTGTGTGTTTGACCCATTTGCATGTGTTTGCGTGTGATGCGTTTGGAGTTTGTTTATGAGCTTGTGCGTGCTTGAATGGTGTTGTGGTATGCATTCCTAAGGTTTAGGATGGTTGATTTGGGCTTAGAATAGGTTTGGATGAGCTTGGAGGTTGAAAATGGCAGATTGGGTTTGGGATGAACTGCATTCTACATCAGCTAGGGCTATGCGACCGAATGGAGGCCATACGGCCGATTGAGGTGCAACTGAGGTTCTTTCCCATGATTGAGGGTTCATTCGCATGATTGAGGGTTCATTCACACGATAGAGGGTTCATTCGCATGATTGAGGGTTCATTCGCACGACTAAGAGCCCATTCGCATAAGTGCTCATCCGCATTAGTTTCATCTGCATAGGTGTCCATTCGCATTAGTTCCATTCGCATAGAACTCATCCGCATTGGGTTCATATGCATTGGTCCATTCGCATGTTGTTCAGTCGCCTGAAGGCCATGCGACTGAAGGGTGCCCATACGCCCAAGTAGGGCTGGTGTACCTGAGGAAAGCGTAGTTTATGTACTGACTTTCGGGGGAAAGTGCAGATGTAAGTTTTGACGTGGAAGATTTCCGTAAGTTCATGTAAGATGACTGTTGTGGTCATAGAGGTTATGTTGGGCATGATGATGATGTTGCATGTTTATGCATGATGTATGTTATGTATGTATGATGTTGCCCTGTATGATTTTGATGACTGTGTATGTTATGTTCCTTGTTATGATGTATGTTTATCTTTCTCGTGACTTTACGTTGAATGTTAATGAAGGAATGAAAGTATTATGTAATGTAAAGTGAAAGATAATAAAAGGAGAAACATGAAGAGTGCATGCATTAATGAATGATGAAAGTAAAGAAGTCTTGCAAGCCTTGTATGTCGGGACACGCCATTAAAAGGTGTTAGCCTAACGGTGTGCGGGTTCGCTACCCCGAGAGGATGCATATTGAGGTCTTTTTTGTGATTGACCATTTGTATAGAACCATTGCTGCATACCCTAGGTATTGTGACCAGAGGTGCGATGCACCATTATAGCTGGTCTATGATAGGCCTAGGTCTAGTACCAGGAATAGCAGGGTATTGCACATGGCATTGGTACACCTAAACTCTACCCTAGGTACTATGACCAGAGGGCACCATTATAGCTGGTCTATGATAGACCTAGGTCCAGTACTAGGAATAGCAGGATATTACACATGGCATTGGTACACCTAAACTCTACCCTAGGACCGTTATAGCTGGTCTATGATAGACCTAGGTCCAGTACCAAGAATAGCAGGGTAAAGTTTATGGTTGAAGGAAAGAAAGGATGTAATGATGAAAGAATGCGAAAGTTAATGAACGTACGAATGAAAGAATGAATGTATGAACGATTAATGAAGATAATAATGATATTATCTATGTGTACGTATGATGTATGATCGCGTAAATGTAAAGAACGGTTTTAGGGAAAGAGAAGTATATTTTATTATAAAACTAGAACTCACTCAGCAATGCTGACTTTTATGTGTTTCCAGTTGGCAGGTAATGATTGCTGAGGATGGCACGAGGTGGCTACTCAGCTTTTTTGGATGGCATCCATTTTTTATATTGCTTTTGTGATGTAATGAAACATATATTTTGTAACTGGATAACGATGTATTGTTTTGCAAAAGCCTTTATAATGAAATGAAATTTCATTTTTGAATGTTTCCACTGAAATACTTCAATGAAGTCAATGTAATTATATGTTTTATGTGTAATGATTTATCAGCTGTAAGCATCCCGGGAACGGGGCCTTACAAGAGGTATACCAGTGTTTGATATTTCATGGAGTGAGTATATGAGGTCAATTCAAGCGAGATTCACTTCAATCTTAATTGAAGATGCAATGGGGGCTTTAAAGACTCTTAATCAATCAGATGATTTGGAAGAATATTGTGATAAGTTTGATTTGCTGTTAAGCAAGGTGGATATACTAGAGGAGTATGTTGTTAGTCTATTCATTAAAGGCTTGAAGGTTGAGATTAAGTGTATTGTACGGTTATTCAAATCAAATTCCTAAGGGAAGCTCGCTCATTGACAAATTTACAAAATCAAGCTAATATAACAGTAGCCGATAATAGCTAACAACCCTATAAACCACCCTTAAAGCCTTTCCATTCTCAACCATTGGGTACAGACTCTAAAATACCACTATTACATATGCCTCCAATTAAATGTCACATTGTAAACTCATCTAAACCCACCAAACAATTATCTAGACAAGAATTTGATAAAAAAGGAGCAATGGGGGAATGCTTTTGGTGTTTAGAAAAATATACCCTTGGGCACAAATGTTCCAATGCAAAACAACTATTCTTGTTTGAAGTGGTAGAGGGAAGTGAAGAAAGGAATTATGCCAGTGAATAGATGATATCTTTAAAGGAAGTATAGATAGTTCCGGATCCTCTTATATCGCTACGTGCCATCACACGTATCCCTTCATACTCTACTATGAAGGTTGAAGGAGCATTAGGCACAAAACAACTATTTGGGTTTTTGACATATAAAAAGAGATAATAGTACAACCTTCTTATTCATTTCTTTTTATTGTTTATCAACAATTACCATTGTGTAATTAACTCATATAATAATGATCTTATTTTAGAATATACATTAATTTACACTTCTTTTTTTTGTTATAACAAAATTTATAAATCCATATTATAAACAATAAGCCAAAACACATCAAATAATTTTTAATGATATTAAGATTTAAATAATCTATTAAGAGAAGAAAAATAAACTAAACCTTCTATGTGTCAAATGTTACATCAATAAAACTAGATTCCTTCCGTGCGTTGCGATGGGAAACTCATGTGTTATGATTCAATAAAGACCAAATCAATGTGCATGTTTAAACTAATAGTGACAAAAGCAAGATATACAACTATGAATATAAAGGCTGACAGAAGGTGGTTCGCTATGGTTGCAACCACTCGTTTCCATGCTAGAACAACGAACACAACATCCTTTTACTTTTCTTCATAGCCAACCAACCAACAATAATATCAGTCTCATGCACAACATGATGAATCACCACTAAGTTCAGATGACAACAAGCCATCAACATTATAACCATGAACACCATAACTAAGACACAACACTACCAAACCCGGTCTTTCAACCTCAAGCCATTTATTGTCAACATCACAACCCTCAAACACAACATTGAACCACAAAAAACATCACAGTTATCTCTAAAACACACATGAAATCCATGTTTACATGACAAGAGATATATCAATCTAGTCATAGTAGTGCTCAACAATAAAAAAACAACTAACAACAAAAGTCTTGAATGACCCGACACTCATCGTCATCAACCCAAACATAAAAACAATACATGTGTTACCCAGCTATACCAAATTCATAAAAGGTTGCAAACTATAGTTCATTCCATTGCAAAATTAACATATAGGTTAACAACATCGATCATCAATTAAATAGGGACAAAACCCCCTGAAAATATCAAAGATATTGAAGCCGTAAAGGCCATAGCCTCCAGATATGGTAGTTCAGCAACAGCCTTTTGACAAAGACCAAATCGATGCACATGTTTAAATCAACAATGAAAAAAGTAAGATATATAATCGCAGATATTGAAACTCGGAGATATTGGTTCATTGTGTCTACAAAAGTTCGTTTGCCATGCTAGAACAACAAACATAACATCCTTTTGTTTTTCTTCATCGCTTATCAACCGACAATAAAACCAATCTCATACGCAACATAATAACCACCACTAAGTTCAGATGACAATAGCACATCAATTTCTTAACCATGGACACTAGACATAGGCTACAAATAGAAGTAGAACCAATCGTTTCGGCCAAGTGTGTTTACAGTCACTATCGCAACCCTCAAATATGGAATCGAACAATAGAAAAGATCACAGATGGATATAAAACAAGACATGAGATCCATGTTTACATGACAATAGAGAAATCAACCAGTTCATAGTAGGGGTCAATAACAAAAAAAACCGACAATAAAGTCTTGGAGGAGCTTGTGCTTGTCGTCATCAACATGAAAATAAAAAAATAGATGCACAACTTAGTTGTAGCGTACGAATATAGGGTTGAAGACAACAGTTCATTCCATTGATATAACTAAAATATAGGTTACTAACATCAATCATCAGTCAAATAGGAAAAAAAACCCTGAAAACATTAAAGAACTTGAATGGATTCTCGGCATATAGATGTTGCAGTTCAACAAAGACCAGTGTCACTAGAGCAAACATCAGCAGGCGATGGCCGCGTTCCACCTTGTCAACACCTAGAGGCCACAACCATCTAGAAACCATAAAGACTTAAAACTAAGAAATCAAGATAACTGACACCCAAACCCTAAAAGGTTTAGACAACATATAAAAGCAAAGAGGCAGAAAACATGAAAGCTAAGCACGTGCCACCACCGCCGCAAGGAGCGGCGGAGCTAAACTGTAAGGATTCCTTAAGTCTGATGCAACCCAAAACATCCAAAGTGTCTCAGCAACATGCACTAAGTACTGAAGTGAAGAATGCTTCGGAAGTTTTACACAATACATTAGAAAAAAATTCTAAGTGTAAAATCTTCCAAAGACAAGACCAATATCTTCCGAAGCCAAACATGAAGTCTTCCGAAGCTTCAAGAGACAAAGTCTTCCGAAGCTTCACCCTATGAAGACAGATTTCTTCCGAAGACTTTTAGTACATATGCTTTATCTGATGTACTGTTCCATAAAGCACCTTTTCCGTTGCATCTCTGATAAGTCACCAACTTACAAGAGTTGGTGAAAAGGTCCATGCTTTTGGTAACTGTACATTGAGGTCTTGAGTCTGAAACTTTCCACTTTATGTACTTTATCCTTTTTGTAATGTATAAGGATGTGAGCTATGGCATGTCATAGTCACAAGGTCAAAAGGCAGATATGCCTTTTGATTCTACAATTGATTTTGTTAGTGTCTAGTCAATTGTATCCAGCTGGCTTTCATAGTATAGCCGGCTGTAGGTTATAGTATAAGTATTTCAAGTTTCTTGTATCTTAAACATACTTTGTAACACCTGTAAAAGAACTTGAGAAAGCAAAATACTGCATCCTTGAAAACCATATTCTCCTGTTCTGTCTCTTGCTTTACTTGTGTTCTTTGTATCACTTTTGGTTAACCCAGTTTACTATTTGATTAGAGTTTAGATAATCTCCTCATTGTGTTGTTGTGTTGTAATTGTGTTCAAACCCTTAAACGATCCTGCAATTGGTATCAGAGCTTTCAGGCTCTTGATATAAGATCTAACCATCTTAAGATCCCTCACACACACAAAAAACTAAACTCTTCAAATGGCTTCCATCTCAAAGACTGATATGGAGACTGGAACCATGAACAAATCCCCACTGATCACTCTTGATGATTTTGACACCTGGTGCATGAGGATGGAAGGCTTCATCAGGTCTCTTGACTCAAGAATGTGGGAATCTGTTGAAAATGGACCTTTCATACCCAGCACCCCCTCTGCTACTGGTGCTGGTATGATTCCTAAAGATATGGCCAACTACTCAGATGAAGATAGAAAAAGAGTAGAGATTGACAGAAGGCCATGACTGCTCTTCAGACTGCTCTCCCAAACTCTGTATACAGAGGTTTTAAGAAGTGCAAAACAGCTAAACAGCTGTGGGATGCACTGAAGCTGATGTATGAAGGCTCCTCTAAAGCCAAGGAGAACAAGAAAGATATTCTGAAGCAGCAGTTTGAAAATTTCACCTTTAAAGCAGGTGAAACCATGAACCAACAATACTTCAGGTATGTTGAGATTGTGGATACCCTAGTGGATGGAGGAGTTCCTCTTGAGAACAGAGACATTGTAAGGAAGTTCATGTCCTCACTTCCTAGGCAATGGACACACTATTGTGTGGTGATCAAGAGGACTGAGAACCTTAAAACTCTTACTCTGATAGAGTTATATGGGATTCTCAGTGGATACCAGATGGAGATGAACATACAAGGTTCATCTGGCAACTCCAACAATCAAATGGGTTCAGCCCTTCATGTGGTTGAAAGGGACAGCATAGAACCCCAACATCATCTCTTATGCTACCCTGACAACTCACAAAAGGGTCCTTTCATCACCTTCCTAGAGACACCAAGGGAAAACTTTACTCAAGGAAGTCCATTCCAAGAGACAAGTTCTTCTCAGGCCTTTGTGTCTACTGATGAAAGCTGTGGGAATTATCTCTTCACTCTTGAAGACCTGGACTGCATTCATCCAGATGACCTGGAATACATGGAGATAGTTCAGCAGATGGCTCTCCTCACTCACAGAGCCAAGAAGTTCTACAAGAGAACAGGAAGAAGATTTCCAAGCAATGCTACCAGTGGAAAGTTTGGGCTGGATAAAAGCAAAGTTAAGTGTTACAACTGTAACCTTATGGGTCACTTTGCTAGGGAGTGTAAGGCACCTAAAGCAAATGGGAGCCAAACACCACCCAGACCAAACTACACTGACAAAGCTCCTCAGTCTGAGAAGCCTAAGCAACATGCTGCTGTTGCTGTTGAAGAAGGAGGCTTTGACTGGAGTTTTCAGGCGGAAGATGCTTCTCCAAACCAAGCACTGATGGCTGACCATGATGAAGCCAAGGTATTGGAACATCTCTGTACTCCTGAATGCATTGCTAAAGTGAATAGATACAGGTCCTACAACTTAGAGATGAGATCCGATCTTGAGTCATTAAACATATTAAAGTCTGATTTTAGAAAGTCTGAAAATGATTACAAGTTAAAAATAGAAGATTTGGAGAAAACCATTTCAGTACTAAAACATGAACATACAGATTTTAGAACTCAGATCCAAGATCTCATAACTAAATTGACTGAGTGCCAGGCTGAGCTTGTGATCAGCAAAGCCAAGGCAGAGAAAAGTGTTCTTGAAGAAGAGACCATCAAAAACATGTTATCCTCATCCCTGCATAACAAAGTGTGTTATCAAAATAGACAGGGACTAGGATCAAATGAGATAGCTCCTCCACACACAATCTTGTCTGTAAGATATCCTAGGTGTGGAACTTGTGAAGATGAGCTTCCTCTCATAGATCCTATAAGTGAGGATGATGAAGAAGTGATAGTGAAGAATTCCTCTGAGAAGAGTGAAGAAGAGGATTCTTCCAAGGGCCACTATCCTTCTGAGGAGAAGAAATCATCTGTGATGACCAAGTCCAAAAGAAAGAACTTGATCAGGAAGAGCAAAAGGAAAGCAAAGAAGGCTCAAGAAATCAAGGCTACTTTTGATGCTAAGCAGAAACAAGTTTTTATCTCTGCAGGTTTCAAAGTAGTAAGGACTGAAGACATCAACCAAGACTCCTCATCTAAGAGTCCTGGTTCATGTTCAAATCATCTTAGAGCAAAGAAGAAGACTGAGCTGCTGTGTACCACTGCTGCACAGCCTGGACCATCAAACTCCAAGAACAGTTCACAGCCCAAAAGAACTGTCTCAGCATCTACCAAGATGAAGGTGGAGAAGGGATGTGACCAAAGCCAGTCTTGCTCTCAAAAGGAGACTCTTTTGAAGAAGAAAATGTTATGTGTCATGTGTGAAAATACTTCTCACATTGCTAAGGATTACCCATACAATCCTAGAAGTACCATCCACATGACCAATACAAAGACTTCAAAGAATCTCAAGAAGTCTCAAGCTTCGGAAGGAAAGTCTGTTTCCTTTGGAAGCTCCAAATCAAAGAAGAAGGTAAATGGAAAATTACCTTCGGTAGTAAAATTGGTCTCGGAAGAAAGGAGTTCTTCGAAGCACTGAAGTCTGCTGCAGTGACTGCAGAATCTTCCGAAGGTTCAGTCATCAAAACCTGTGAAGTTCCAAAAGCTTCAAAGGTTTTGAAGGTCAAGTCCAAGAGTCCAAAGGTGGTGTGGAAGTCTAAGAAAGACCAAATGACTGAAATTTCTCCATCAACAATAGCTGAAGATCATCACAGTATAACCATAGGATCTATTACTGTTGCATTACCTTCTATTACACTTACTGAGCCCAAGACAAGTACGGCTTGGGTTTCCAAATGTAACTAATCATTTTCTTTGTGCAAGAACAACTCAAGACAAACGGAAACGTCTGGATAATTGACAGTGGCTATTCCAGGCACATGACAGGCAATAGGTCTCTACTCCATAATTTTGAGAGAATTGATGGAGGACCAGTTGCTTTTGGAGGAGATGAAGGTGGTACATTTCTGGAAGGGGCAAGGTCACAAATGGTAAGCTCAACATTGAAAAGGTAAACTTTGTTAAGGAGCTTGGGTACAATCTTCTGAGTGTATCCCAATTTTGTGATCAAAGACATAACATGCTCTTTACTGAGCATGAGTGCATTGTTCTCAAGCCTGGTGTGATCATTCCTCATGAGCACATCCTGCTCAAAGCCCCTAGGAAAGGGAACATGTACAAGATGGATTTGCAAGAAACATCTCCCTCTGGAGAAGTTTCATGCTT
This sequence comes from Flaveria trinervia, assembly GCA_025506515.1. Lineage (NCBI taxonomy): Eukaryota > Viridiplantae > Streptophyta > Magnoliopsida > Asterales > Asteraceae > Flaveria > Flaveria trinervia. The sequence continues at coordinate 52,966,563 of CM046444.1, read as the reverse complement.
TCTATCTAAAGCCAATAGTGATGAGTCTTTCCTATGGCATAAAAGAATGTGCCATGTAAACTTTAAAAACATGAATAAATTGATTAAGCATGATCTGGTAACTGGAATGCCAAAGAAAGAGTTTACAAGTGATGATCATTGTGTTGCATGCCTGAAAGGGAAGCAACATAAGACATCCATAAGCCTAAGGAAATGAACTCCATCACTACACCCCTACACTTGTTACATATGGATCTCTTTGGCCCCACCAGTGTAATGAGTTTAGGAAGGACCTTATACTGTCTAGTGATCACAGATGATTTTACAAGATTCACTTGGGTCTTCTTCCTTAGAACTAAAAATGAGACTCCTGAGATTCTAAAGAATTTCATCTTAAAGATTGAGAATCAATGTGATCACAAGGTCAAAACCATAAGATGTGATCAAGGAATTGAATTCAAGAACCAAATCCTTGATACATTTTGTGATGAAAAGGGTATTACAAGACAATACAGTGCTCCCAGGACTCCTCAGCAAAACGGAGTTGCTGAGAGGAGAAACAGGACACTTATTGAAGCTGCAAGAACTATGTTGTCTGACTCTAAACTGCCTATCACCTTCTGGGCAGAGGCAGTTAATACTGCTTGCTATGTGCAAAACAGAGTTTTAGTAGTTAAGACACATGGTAAGACTCCTTATGAACTTTGGCACAAGAGGAAACCTTTCATTGGTTTTCTTAGGTCATTTGGATGTCCCTGCACCATCTTGAATACCAAAGATCAAGTTGCCAAGTTTGCTGAGAAATCAGACGATGGACACTTCATTGGATACTCTTCCCAAGCTAAAGCTTATAGAGTATACAATCTAGAACTAGAATTATTGAGGAGTCAGCCAATGTGACTTTCAATGAGCACACACCCAGTGTCGCTGGTTCTGGTCCGGATTGGCTATTTGATCTTGATTTAGTTACCAACTGTTGTAATAAATCTTGTGAGCATGTTTCAGGATCTGCAGAAAATTTAAATACAGGTGATCCTGATCCAAGATTTGAGCTAGGAAGACCTTCAACTCACACACCTTCAGCTCCAGTTGAAACTATTTCAGCAAATGAGGTTTCTATCAGCACAACAATGACAAATCCAGCTGATACATCTGGCATGCCTTCAAATTCCAGCTCAGAGGCTTCTCAACCAGATAAAGACATCTCAATTGCAGAAGACAACAATGGTGATGGTGATAGTGATCAAGAATTTCTTGATGCTAATAACCATACCATAGATGACAACATCAATGATGTCACACACTCATTGGATCAAGTTAATCTTGATAGGTGTGATAATGTGGAGGATCAATCTTCAAGACCAGATCTAAATTTCTCAAATTTGGATCTATCTCACAACTTGATGTGATCCCCCAGCTAAGGATCCACAAGTCTCATCCTACCACAAACATCATTGGAGATGTTATCTCCAGGGTAAAGACAAGAGGGCAAACCCATAAAGCAAATGTTTGTCTTCACTCTTGTTTTCTATCCCAGTTAGAGCCAAAGAAAGTTGAGGAGGCTCTAAAGGATGGAAGTTGGGTTGAAGCTATGCAATAAGAGCTGCTTCAATTCAAAAGGCAGAAAGTTTGGAACCTTTGTCCTCTTCCTCATGGGAAGACTACCATTGGAACCAAATGGGTTTTTAGGAATAAGAAGGATGATAGAGGAATCATCATCAAGAACAAGGCAAGACTAGTTGTTCAAGGATACACACAAGAAGAAGGGATTGATTACACTGATGTCTTTGCTCCTGTAGCAAGACTAGAAGCTGTTAGGATATTCCTGGCATTTGCTGCATCCAAGAATTTCAAAGTCTATCAACTTGATGTAAAGTGTGCTTTCTTATATGGAGTGATTGATGAGGAGGTTTATGTCAAACAATCACCTGGTTTTATAGATCCTGATCATCCTGATTATGTCTGCAAGCTTGACAAAGCTCTTTATGGGCTGCATCAGGCACCCAGGAAGTGGTATGAGACACTGTCTGAGTATCTCTGTAAACATGGATACAGGAGAGGTACTATAGATGGAACTCTCTTCATCAAAGGACAAGGAAAAGACATTCTGCTAGTTCAAGTATATGTGGATGACATCATCTTTGGTTCAACCAATTCAAAGCTCTGCAAAGAATTTAAAAAGCTGATGAAAGACAGATTTGAAATGAGTTCAATGGGAGAACTCAACTTCTTTCTGGGAATTCAAGTGAAGCAGGTTGAAGATGGCATCTTCATAAGTCAGTCAAAGTATGTTCAAGATATACTCAAGAGATTCAACATGACTGATTGTAAGATTGCTAAGACACCCCTAGCCAGAAACCACTCCCTTGGTCCAGATCTTGAGGGGGAGTGTGTAGATGAGCACTTATACAGGGCTATGATTGGGTCTCTTATGTATCTTATAGCTAGCAGGCTTGATATCATGTTTGCTACATGTATTTGTGCAAGATATCAAGCAAACCCTAAGATGTCTCACTTAATTACTATGAAAAGGATTTTAAGATACCTCAAAGGTGCTTCAACACTTGGTCTATGGTATCCAAAAAATCCTAATTTCAATCTGTATGCCTATACAGACAGTGATTATGGTGGTTGCAACATGACTGCAAAGTCTACATCTGGGGGATGTCAATTTCTTGGTGGAAGGGTTGTCTCATGGCAATGCAAGAAACAATCCGGTGTGTCTGCATCAACTGCTGAGGCTGAATACATTGCTGCTGCAAGCTGCTGTGCTCAAGTGCTTTGGATTCAAAATCAGATGCTAGATTATGGATTTAACTTCAAAGAGACTTCTATCCACATAGACAACAATAGTGCTATCTCTATCACTGAGAACCCTGTGCAGCACTCAAGGACCAAACACATCAACATCAGGTATCATTTAATAAGAGATAACTATGAAAAGGGATTAATTAAGCTAGTCAAAGTTCACACAGATGAACAATATGCTGATCTGTTCATAAAAGCTTTTGATGAACAGAGATTTAAGTATCTGATATCAGCTATTGGGATGATTAACTTTGAGTAGACTTTTTCTTAAAACTAATTCTAATTATTTCTTCTTAAAAAATATGTGTGTCCTAAGTTGTCTAGTTCATCACATTCATAAGCTCATGTTTTCTTTGAATGTAAAACTCTTTTTGAAGACTTTCCTTAGATTCTTGAAAATTTTCTGATACTTCGGAAGATAACGTTTTACCTTCGGAAGAAAAATATGTCTTCAAAATAAATGACTGTCTAAGAGATTTTACCTTCGGAAGAAGTCAAAATTTATCTTCCGAGGCTTAAAATTCTTAACTTAGACACTTATTCATTTTTAAGGACTTTTTCCTTCCGAAGCAAAATTACTTTCGGAAGCTTTGTTCATTCTTATACAAAGCATCCAAGAGTTTATTCTCTTCCGAAGCATAAATCTTCAAGACTCTCAGGAAAATTCTTCCGAAGCCATTTTAGCTTCGGAAGCTTTTTCAATCAAAACTTCCGAAGACAAATTACTTTAGGAAGCTTTTCGAATTCCAAGAAAACTACTTTTTGAACAAAAAGGTAAACTACTTTTTCAGAGGTGGGACCGACATACGGATTTCAAAGTTTATCCTCTTTCATTAAACTTTATCTGAAATCCTTCTCTCTCATATAAACCCAACGGTTTCCCCCTCTTCTATCATCTGCTTTTCTTCCAAACCTAAAACCCAAAGCTCTCTCTGAAATTTCTTTCCCATTTTTTCTCTTCATCTCTGAGCTACCTCACAATGGCTGACCTTGCTCACAGAAATGATCCTAACTTTGCCATGCAGCTACACAGACAACACAATCAGGTTGCTCTATTATGCTCTGACAAAGATCCTCATTTCTCAGAGGTTTGTCGTTTCTTGTCTTTGTCTCACTACTTCACCTCCCTAACCATTGATCCTACTCTATATGAGGATCACTTGCTTGAATTCTGGAAGACCTGCCAAGAGGTCATTATGGATGGGGAGAAGGCACTGTCTGCCACAGTGCAGGGGAGAACAATCTTCATCACTCCGGCCATCATCAACCGACATCTTCAGCTGGATGATGAAGAAGGTGAAGTGTTCTTCCAAAGGAAGCGTTTAATCATTCCTTCGAGCAGATGGGCTATGAAGGAGATTTCTCTGTAAAGACCTTCAGGAAAGGGAAGGTCTCATCCCAGTGGAACTACCTGCTCCATGTGGTTATCCTAGCTTATCAAACAAGCATGGTGTGTTGGACCAAAAGAACCAATGAGCCTGATCAGAGAAACCTCTAAGTCCCACAAGTCATCACAACAGCTGAAGAAGACCTGATCAGCTGTTCTACAAAGTCTGAAGAATACAACTGCTGAAGTATTCTGAAGTACTGAAGACAAAGACTGAGACAATAGCTGAAGATCTAAAGTCTGAAGACTTCAACAAGTACTGAAGACAAAGACTGAAGATCAACAGCTGAAAGACAGTCTGATGTTCAAGTACTGAAGACATCAGCTGATGTTAACAGCTGATGACAACAGCTGAAGAGGGCTTCTTCAGTTGTTGTGATGGTTTTTCTTCATCAGTAGTTTTCTTTTCCTTTCAGTAGTTTGTTTACTTTTCAGTAGTTTTATTTCCTTTTCAGTACTTGTAAACAACTGAAGAGGTTGTTCTTCAGTTGTTGTAGTATCAGTAGTTTTATGTTTTTCAGTAGTTGTAAATAAGATGTTTAACACTTAGGAACATTTGTAAGAAGATGTCAGTTGTTGACATCTTCAGTAGTTGTTAAACATCAGTAGTATAAAACGGTTACATGTCACTTTCAAGTGACATCAGCCTACGTCATTCTTTCCTATAAGGAAGGACGACTCACCTGTAATCGTGCCTTTGAGGCCGACAATCTTAATGCAATATTCCTTTTGTCGGATATTTCTCTCTCTATAACAACATTCTTTTATCGCTTTATATCGAATGTTCTTGCTTGAATTTGTCTAATTCTGAGCTATTCAGCTGCTATATTTGTTCAATCGATTAACCAAGGGCTGAGATCCTAACAAATGGTATCAGAGCAGGTTAATCATTGATCGATCTAACAATTGATCATTGAAACTGTTCAATCGCTCTAAGTTTGATCGAATTAGCAAATTCGCAAGGATCTGTTATAGAGATTGAGAGTGTATCGCTTCTGGCCGTTTTATTTGAGGTTGTTGTGGTTCTGAGCTAAATTTATTGTGATTTTACTTGAATCTGTCTGAATTTCCACAATGACTACTTCTTCGAATGATCCTTTCAATACTGGATCCTCTACCAAGCCTCCGATCTTGGTGAGGAATGAGTATAACATTTGGCAAAGAAGATTGCTCCATCACCTGTCTGTCAATAGCTCAGGTTGTTGGACATCTGTGGTACATGGACCACATAAGCCAATGGTGAATGATCCGGAAACAACCAGTTGGTTCCAAAGAAGAAGGAGCAATACTCCGATGAGGACAAGAAGTTGTTTGAAATCGATGCAAAAGCCATGGAATTTTGGCTATGGCTATTCCTAATGAGATTTACTCTGGGCTTCTGCATTGTGAGTCTGCTCATGACCTCTGGAATGCCATCAAAGAACAATTTGGTGGTACTGATGAGGTTTTAGCAAACAACAGGGAAATCCTCGCCCAACAATATGAGACTTTTTCTCATAGAAAGGGTGAGACTCTGACTCAACAATTTGAGCGGTTTTCATGTCTAATCTCTGAATTAAAATGGTTAAACATGAATATACCAGGAGTCAGATGAACCATAGATTCCTAAGATCACTGCCTGAGAGATGGAAACATATACCATTGTTCTACGCTCAAATGCTGATGTTGATCGCCTATCTCTCACCCAACTTCATGGAAACTGCTTACATTCGAGAGAGAGATAGAGCAGAAAAGGAAATTGGTTTCATCTGGCAAGCTTACTGAGGATTTTGTCCAAGGGAACACTGCCCTGATTGGACATCAAGAGTCAGAATATGCGTCATCTGAAAGCCAGTATGATGAGCATATTGATTTCTCTACAAACACTTCTGAGCCTGCCTTGTGAGTGTTGATAGTTATTCTGCTGGTAGTAATAGTGACAATCTATGTTTCATCATGGATGATCTCAAGGGGATTGCTGATGATGACTTAGAAGAGATGGATATTTTGAGCCAAATGGCCTTGATAAATATCAGATCTCAGAAGTTCTACAAAAGAACTGGAAGGAAATTCCAGGACTCTCTGGCAAAACCAAAGTTGGTTTTGACAAGAGTAAGTTGAAGTGTCATAAATGCCACAGGCTTGGACACTTTGCAAGAGAATGTAGATCATCTGGATCTAACTCTCCTGCACCTTTGTGACTTTCCCTGGCAATAGTCAACAAAACAGAGGGCAAAAACCTGTCAATTCTGGTTATCATCATCAATCACAATCTCCTGCATATTTTGTTCCACAGGGGCCAATGCCACCTGCTATTACATGCCACAACCTGGCCAGGTTCAAGCACCCACTGCTCAGCAACCACATGCACTCCCTGAGTCTCAACCATCCCAATCTCATCAACCTAATCAACTTCAACAACACAGCTTCTTCACACCAGGAGTTGTTGACTGGAGCAGTTTACCTGATGATGTGTCTGGTAATGAACACTGTTCTCAGGTGCTGGTCAACATGGTGGTGAGCATCCTTTTGGAATCTAGCTCTCATGGCTTTGGAATCCTCTGATGGATCATCCTCAAGTACCTCTTCAACACAGGTATCACAGGTATCCTCTGAGGCTAAGGCCAAATTATGTTCTGAAACTTGCATAGCAGCATTTGCCTCTATTAGAGAAGCAAATGTGGCTTTAATCAATAAAAATGTAGAGCTAGAACAAATAATTTCCAAAAATAAAGCTGAGTTTGAGTCTGTGCTGAAAGAGAAAACTGATGAGATTTATAAATTAAAATGCCAAATCTCTGATGATAAGGCTAGGGAGGATGTACTCTTAGAGAAGTACAAAGACCTCAAAGATACTCTTGCTGTCACCCAAGTAGAGTGTGATCGATGGGTACAATCTTGCAAGGGCTTTGAAATGCTTCTTAGTAAGCAAACAGCTTCCATGTGAAGTTTGGAATGGTTATAATCACACTGCTCCTCCTACAGATTTTGCTTCAAGAGCAGGAGTAGAATCTGATGGAGAAAGTAATGACCAATCCACCTCATCATGTGATTCACTACTTGATAAAGCACCATCAGTAGTTGAAGTCAGTAGTAATCCCTCTGTGAACCTATCAGCTGATATTGATGGTTCAACTGCTGACACTCACATGATCAATGAGTTGATCAACCCAAGTGTTATCCCTAGAAGTACTGAGAGTACTGGAGAGCAGGGGATAACATCTGGAGTTCAAATCCCATAACTGACAGCACTAAAGAGAAGAAAACTGTCAGTAGGAAGGATTTGAAGCCTACTAAGGGAGGTGACAAGAAGGAAAAAAGTGCTTCTAAACTGTTGAAGAGCAAATCTTCAGTAGTTTCATCTTCTTCAGTTGATGATCAACAGAAGATGAAGAAGAAACCATGTGAAATATGTGGTCTATTCAATCATCTCACAGATGTTTGTTGGTACAAAAAGGGATCCAACTCAAACAAAAGGAGAAAATTAAAGAAAACTTGGCTAAAATGAAAACTGAGTTTGAGTCCAAGTTTGTACCAGCAGCATCAAATCCTGTTACTCCTATGTCCAAAAGAAATCTAAAAGGGAAGGAGTGCAACAGGCAATAGCTGAGGTTGCTCAAAAGAGATGGTGCAACACAAGAACTCATCATCAAACACCAATACCAATGTGTCTGAAGAGCTGAAAGCTCTTTCCCAGAATCAGACACAGCTGGTAATGATGGTTCAACATCTGTTGGGAAGAGTTAACCAACTTGATGGCCCTGTGTTGAAACCCCAGAAAAGGAGATCCAAGCCAAAGGATTCCTCTTCTACACCATCTCCTTCACCTCAAGCTATTGTGTCCAATAAACCTGTTAGTTTACTATCTATTGATGAGACCAGGCCCAAAACCAAAAAGGTTTGGGTCTCCAAAACTAACTGATTGTTTATTATGCAGGGTTCTTCAACATGCCAAAGTAGCATCTGGTATGTAGACAGGGGGGATCTATGCATATGACTGGGAACAACTCACTTCTTAATGACTACTCTCAAGGAAGGAAGGGTTTTGTTTCCTTGGCAATGATGCAAGAGGTTACATCATCGGAAGGGCTTTGTTTCCAATGGGGAAATAAGGTTGATGATGTCAACCATGTGGAAAATCTCAAGTATAATCTCTTGAGTGTCAGTCAATGTGTGACAAAGGCCATGTTGCCCTTTTCACAAGCCAGAACTGCAGGATTCTGTCATCTAAAGTTCTGAGTTTGATTGACAAGGTATTGGATGCTCACACTCTCCTGAAGGCCACAGGACAGGAAGAGTGTATGCCTTAGATCTTTCCAAGAAAATAGATCTCAAAGGCCATCCTTGCCTATTTTCCAAGGCCTCTCCTCAGAATCTAATCTATGGCATAGAAGGCTGGGACATGTTAACTTCAAGAACATGAATCAGCTGATACACCATAGTTAGTAAGGGGAATGCCAATGAAGGAGTTCAAGTTGTGAAAACAACTGCACTGCTTGTTTGAAAGGAAAACAGCACAAGGTTTCATTCCCACCTATTGAAGAACCAAAGTCCACTGCCTGCTTACAACTTCTTCACATGGATCTCTTTGGTCCTGTGAGAGTGATGAGCATGGCAAAGAGAAATATTGTCTGGTAATTGTGGATGATTACTCCAGATTTGTGGACTTTCTTTCTACATTCAAAGGATGAAGCTGCACAGAAGATCATAAACTTTGTGTTGTATGCTGAGAAGCAGTATTCCCCTCAGTCAAGTGTATTAGAAGTGACAATGGAACAGAATTCAGGAACAATACACTTGATGAGTTCTACCTTTCCAAGGGAATAAAGAGGCAGTTTAGTATTCCAAGAACTCCTGAACAGAATGGAGTTGTGGAGAGAAAAAGAACAGGACCCTCATTGAAGCTGCAAGGTCTATGTTGCTGATTCTGGACTGCATGGACCTTTTGGGCTGAAGCTGTCAACACAGCATGCTATGTGCAGAAAGAGTGCTAATAAATCAGAGGTTGATGAAGACTCCATATGAAGTTCTACATCATTTGGCCCCTCTTATTTCATTCTTTAGAGCATTTGGGTGTCCCTGTTTCATTCTCAACACAAGGATCAGCTCCAGAAAATTGATCCTAAGGTGGATGCAGGGTACTTTGTTGGTTATTCATCAACTTGCAAGGCATACAGAGTCTTCAACTGCAGAACAAAGATGGTTGAAGAGACTCTACATGTCAAGTTCAATGAATCTCCAAAGGACAAGATTCCACAAAGCCCTGTGGAGCTCTTTGATTTGGACATACTGCAAATGTTCCTTATCAATCTCCTGCTGTTGCTCCTGTCAACAGTTCACCACCTGGTGTTACTGCTGATGATGATGATGATAGTAGTAATCACCTCTTCAGGTTTAGTGACCCACTGCCTGAGTCCTCTAGACCTGATGCTCCTGTAGCTCCGCAGCACCATCCACAACAAATGCTGATGAGATTTCTGCATCCTCAACTTCATTTGAGTTGCCACCATCTTCATGGTTTCAAGAATCTGCATCAACATCTGCTGCTGCTGAAGGTCCTACAAACACATTGCACAGATTTAATTGTTTACCAGAGCTGAAAAATCACCCAATGTCACAAATCCTTGGTGATATCACTGCTGGTGTTTCAACCAGAAGCCAGTTGTCCAATTTCTGCTTCTATGCTCTCTTCATCAGTCAGCTGGAGCCAAAGAACTATCATGTAGCTTTGAGAGACAATGGATGGGTTGAAGCCATGCAGCTTGAGCTTCTTCAGTTCAAGAAACAGCAAGTGTGGGAGCTTGTTCCTCTACCCCCAGGTAAGTGTGCAATAGGCACTAAATGGGTGTTTAGGAATAAAACTGATGAAAATGGGCTAATTGTTAAGAACAAGGCCACTGGTTTTGCAGGGGTTTGCACAAGAAGAAGTATTGATTATGATGAAACCTTTGCCCCTGTAGCCAGACTGGAGGCAATTAGATTGTTTTTAGCCTATGCTGCACTCCACAATCTTAAAGTTTTTCAAATGGATGTCAAAAGTGCTTTCCTATATGGTAACATAAAAGAAGAAGTTTATGTGTGTCAACCACCAGGTTTTGAGGATAATAAGCACCCAGAATGGGTATATAAGCTTGATAAAGCTCTTTATGGGTTGAAACAAGCACCTAGAGCCTGGTATGAGACCTTATCAAACTTTCTTCTACAGAATAATTTCACTAGAGGCCCATAGATAAAACTTATTTATTAGAAGGTGGATCAGCATAAGCTACTTGTTCAAATTTATGTTGATGATATTATATTTGCATCCTCTGATCCCCATTTGTGTGGGATTCCAAAACTTAATGCAACAGAAGTTTGAAATGAGTGCAATGGGAGATTACAGTTCTTTCTAGGTTTGCAAATCAAACAAAAAGCTGATGGAATTTTCATTCATCAGTCTAAATACACAAAAGATCTTTTGAATAAGTTTGATTTACAAAACTGTAAACCCTGTTCTACTCCCATGTGCAACACCACACAATTGGATGTTGATCAGAAAGGTAAAGTTGTTGATGAAACCTTTACAGATGTATGATTGGTTCCTTGATGTATTTAACAGCTTCTAGACCAGATATTATGTTTGCTACATGTGTTTGTGCTAGATTTCAGGCTGCACCTAAGGAGTCTCATCTGATTGCAGTCAAGAGGATTTTAGATATCTGCAAGGTACACAATCTCTAGGCTATGGTATTCCACTGGACATTCTTGCAAATTAGTTGCTTTCTCTGATAGTGACTATGCAGGGTGTAAGTTGACCAGGAAATCAACTTCTGGTGGATGTCAATTCCTAGGCAACTGTTTGATTTCTTGCAGAGTAAGAAACAAACATCTGTTGCTACATCTACTGCTGAAGCCGGTACATTGCTGCTGCAAGTTGTACATCTCAAGTACTCTGGCTTCAGAATCAACTTTGGATTATGGCTTACAGAGACTAAGACTCCATTATTAATGGATAGTGCTTCAGCTCTTTGCATTGTCAAAAATCCAGTCCAGCACTCTAGGACCAAACTATAGAAATTAGACATCATTTTATAAGAGATTGTTTTGAAAAGGGTCTAATTATCCTATGTTTGTGCCTAGTGCTGATGAGCTTGCAGACATTTTTACTAAGCCTTTGGATAGTTCAACTTTCCACAACCTGGTGTTAAGGCTTGGTATGCTGCAGCTAGAATAAGTGACAACTACTGATGATCTCAGTAATACTGATGATCATTGGTAATCCTGTCACATATTAGTACTGATGAGTTATTTTACCCTCAGTAGTTTTTATAACTACTGAGGCTAAATGCTTTAAGTACTGTACTTTATCTGTTCTAAACTACTGATGTAGTTACAACTACTGAACTCAGTAGAAACAGATAAGTACTGATGTCCTATGAAACAACTGAAAACAGCAAAAAGGCTGATGAGTAAGTGTTGAGGACAGTATGAAACAGCTGAAAGGCTATGAATTGACGACAACTACTGATGAGTACTCTCTCTTCAGTAGTTCACAACACTGCTGTTTCTTCATAAACACTGAAGCAATACCATGTCTTCAGTAGTTTCACAAATACTGATGACTAACACAACTCTTCAGTTGTTTACAACAACTGATGCACAACCAGGGTCTTCAGTAGTTTCACAACTACTGATGACTAATACCAAGTCCTCAGTTGTTTCAACATCTGATGTCCACCTTGTCTTCAGTAGTTTTTAAAACTACTGTCTAAATCAGAGACTTCAGTTGTTTCAACGTCTGATTGTCAACACCATGTCTTCAGTTGTTTTATAACTGCTGACCACACCAATACCATCAGTCATTTCAAACCTCTGAAAGTTAATACCCGTCATCAGTTGTTTCAAATACTGATGACTAACACCAAACCTTCAGTCGTTTCATAACCCGTACCCTATATATATCTGATCCTCTTTCAGAGTTTTTCATTCTTTCACGACCTAAAATTTCAAAAGCTCTGAAAACCTTTCACCTTCATTAATGCGACCATGCAACTCAAGCCTCGACACAACTGTGTCGCGTACCTTACTAAATCGCCCTTCTGGACCAAATTCGATAATGCTAGATCTTATGGTCCATCACCACTGAAAACGGCTTTCCTCCTAAATCCATCATTTATGCCGATTCGCTCCATCAGTTTTTGACGAATGCAACTATTAATGGAGAATCTATCCATTCGTCCATCAACTCTCATAAGGTGGTCATCTCTACTGCTACCATCCGCCAGATATTACTATTGGATGATGCTGCCTACCCTGTTGGATATCCTAAGCGCCAACTTGATCTTTCATTTGGACAACATGGATATCAAGGCGATCTTAGTGCTTCGACTATCCTGAAGAAACATTTTCCAGATGCTGAACGATTGATCTTTCATATGGTAAATGTTTGCCTGGCCCCGAAGACTTCTTCTTGGGATCAACTGTCTTCCAGATGGCAACAGGTACTGTTCTCTATCCTTGAACAAGAACCACTAAACTTTTCTGAAATAATTTTTCTTGAAATCAAGGATATGGCCACAAAACCACTTTCTAACCGTTGGATACTATATCCTCGGTTTATAATGGCCATAATAGAGAATCAGCTTCATGCTGAGGGACTAGTTGGTCTGGGAGTCCCTGCTTTGGCTGTATTGCCGGAGGTATACTCCCGACACAACACTGACCAAACGCTTAACAGGCTGCCAAGCTGCGCAAACCCACGCAGTTGGAACCCACAGCCTCCACTTCCACATCCAAGTCCCCTCCAACCCACAAAGAAGAAGCCTAAGAAGGCTACTCAGGGAATTGAGTCCCTGAGGATGCCCTGCTGCACCAAAGCATGTTATCTCTGCTGGCAATAACCCCCCAGTAGAGACTATGACTCCACCAACCGAAGCCGCTCAGGTTTCCTCTCAAAAGGAACCTGATGCAACCACTCAAAGGGAGCCACACTGCTGGATCCTCCTCACTTGAGGGGATTACCATTGAAGAGCACCACTTGTCCCGGGTGCACACCTACTTCCACACCCTCTCCTGATGCAACCGCCCCTCAAAGCCCTACAACACCCAGACACCATCACTACTGGGATAACCTCAACACCTGAGGGGGAGATCACAATACTTCTGTCAACCCACAGCACAGGGGTTATCATGTTCCATCTTCTAGTGTAGACAAGGAGGTGCAAACTTCTGGTGAGGCTGCCACTGCCTCTGACTCAGCATATGACCAGGGTGCAGTTGGTAACATCTCTAAGACCTCACCAGCGGCAACAGCTGATGAAGGACATAGTCCTGAGGCTGGAAGTCCCCAGAACCAAGAACAAGGGGCACATGCTATAATTGATCTACACTCAAGGCATGTTCATCCTGACTCTGTCAGGAGGTCAGGTGATTCAGTATCAACTGATGATGACCTGAGCTTCTTCTTTGATGTAGTTGCTCAAAACACCATCCTAGAGGATGAGGTTAGCAGACTCAAAGAGCTGCTGGCCAAGATGTCTCAGGATGAAAGTCCATCTGCCACCACAATACACCCACAGATGGCACCTTCTGAAGGTCCCCTACACACTGAGCCAATACATACTTCCAAGCCACCAGCCTCTGCTTTTGGCACTGATTCTCAGGAACAGAACCATCCTGATCAATCAGTTGCTAACCTTCAAAAATCCCTACTCTCATCACTCCCATGATCACAGATATAGTGATCAAAGCCATTGATGAGAGGCTTCCTACAATAATACAACCCTGGTGGAGGAGTTGGTGACCAAATCCCTTTCTACTGCTCAAACCCTTGCACCCAATGCAACCAAAAAGGGGGAGAGTCAGTCAGTTAAAGGAAAAAGGAAGAGGACAGATGGGGAGAAGGAGAAAGAATCAGAGAAGGTGAATGAGAAGGAGTCGGCTGTTATAAGTGGGAGAGAAGGAGAGGAGAGTGAGAAGAGAGCTGAAGTGAATGAAAGTCAAAAAGACTTTCATGTCATATCAAAAGAGAAAGAAGGAGAATTGAGAGAAGGAGGAAGGAGCTGAATGATATGGTGAAAGAAGCTGATGCCAACCATAACCGTTCAATGGATAAAATCATTGATCAGTTATATAGGCAGGTTTTGACATCCAACAACTAGACTCCGAGATCAGAAGGTTGGAGACAGAGGAGATCAACTCAAGATGGGCTAGTTATGATGCCTTAGAAAGAGAAAGGCTGGAGATAATGATTAGATTTATAGCCAAATACTTGGGAAGATCTCTGATAGAAATAAGGGCCTGGACCAGGGACAACATCTTGGCAATAACCACCAAGATTTGTTCGTCTGAAGCATACTCAAAGGTTTAGTGATTGAGGCATTAAATGAAGCGGGGTTGGGAACGAAAAGAACTGACAAAATTTACTAAAGCCTCCCTTACAGCCAAAATGCTAAAACAGTCTGAAAAGCCTCTATCCTCAAAATCACTACCTCCACAACCCACTAAAACAACCCCTTTACCCTCTAAACCAACCATCCAACCCACAAAACCAAATCCTTTACCCCAAAACCCACTGCCAGTGATGTACTAGCCAAAAGAAAAGAAAGGTACTGAGGGTGATGAAGAAGAAGAGGAGGATGAAGACAGACTGCCACTCTCTGCAGTTATCACTTTGCCTAAGGCTAATCCAATGTCCATCACTCCTGCTTCTCAAATGCATGATGTGATGATAAAGATTGAAGAGGAACAGATGCAAAGACATGATGAGGAAATGCTGAAAAGCATTGACAAAGCATATGCCACATCCTCTTCAATGATTAGCATGAAGAAAGAAGTTTTAAGATTGTACACCTTGCTAATACCTTTCAATACCAAAGGGAAAAAGTAAGGATATGGCCTGATCCTAGGGTGGCACACCGGATTGTCAAGAAAGAAATTCCTTCAAAATACAAGGGCCAAGTGAAGAGGGTTGTCGACGAAGACATCACTGTGGTTCTTGTAGTGTCCCCTTGGGAAATTGGAAGAGTTCAAGAAAGCCTATGAAGCCAAAACACCACCCCAAAAGATGTTAGAGAAAAAATCATAAAGAAGGGATTGGTTTACAAAAGACTTGAAAACTTCAAACAAGATGAGCTCAACCTGCTCTTAGAAGGGACTCATCCAGATGAGTTTGCTTACAGACAAATAACCACGGTTGAGCTCAAGAATGGAAAACAGGCCAAGTACATATCTGAAGTGTATGGCCGAGAAGGATTATTTGATGGTGTGCCCGAGGTGCTGACAATGGATGAGCAGATCATGTTTCTAAGGGCTTACACCAGGGAATCCTATAGGCTGATACACGGGAAGTAGATCTCATGGTTGGGGTAACAGCTCAGTGTCCAAGTCCCCAATACAGAGCTCCAACCATATCATGCAAGTCAGATCATCAGAGACTTCTTCCAGGCCGGTGCTGAAAAAGGGTCACTTCTCATCTGATCAAGAGGATAAAAAGACCAATCTATCTGCCAAAATAAGTGGGACTCGTCAATAAGTTAGAGGTTTTGGCTGCATTGGTTCAGGGGGTGTTTGTTGGACCAAAAGAACCAATGAGCCTGATCAGAGAAACCTCTAAGTCCCACAAGTCATCACAACAGCTGAAGAAGACCTGATCAGCTGTTCTACAAAGTCTGAAGAATACAACTGCTGAAGTATTTCTGAAGTACTGAAGACAAAGACTGAGACAACAGCTGAAGATCTAAAGTCTGAAGACTTCAACAAGTACTGAAGACAAAGACTGAAGATCAACAGCTGAAAGACAGTCTCATGTTCAAGTACTGAAGACATCAGCTGATGTTAACAGCTGATGACAACAGCTGAAGAGGGCTTCTTCAGTTGTTGTGATGGTTTTTCTTCATCAGTAGTTTTCTTTTCCTTTCAGTAGTTTGTTTACTTTTCAGTAGTTTTATTTCCTTTTCAGTACTTGTAAACAACTGAAGAGGTTGTTCTTCAGTTGTTGTAGTATCAGTAGTTTTATGTTTTTCAGTAGTTGTAAATAAGATGTTTAACACTTAGGAACATTTGTAAGAAGATGTCAGTTGTTGACATCTTCAGTAGTTGTTAAACATCAGTAGTTATAAAACGGTTACATGTCACTTTCAAGTGACATCAGCCTACGTCATTCTTTCCTTTATAAGGAAGGACGACTCACCTGTAATCGTGCCTTTGAGGCCGACAATCTTAATGCAATATTCCTTTTGTCGGATATTTCTCTCTCTATAACAACATTTTTATCGCTTTATATCGAATGTTCTTGCTTGAATTTGTCTAATTCTGAGCTATTCCGCTGCTATATTGTTCAATCGATTAAACCAAGGCTGAGATCCTAACATGGTGGATGGGACCAGATTCCTGAGGATCACTCCTTTTAGTTCATGGAATGATCAGGGGGTCAAGTTCAGGTATTCACAATTTTTATCCTAATTTACTTGCAACTTAGACTCCTTAGAATACTACATGTTTCCTAGATATGTTAACACATCTCAACTGTAACAACTGGGCTCACGTTGAGGGAAACAGGTAATATTCTTAAATGGGACAGATGAAGCCCGGCATCTTTAAAATTATGAAGAAGCCAACTGTAGGCTTCTCAGGGGTAGAAACAGCCTAGTCCAAAATGTTAGAGCTCATGCTAAGGTGACAACCTAGAGTCCAAGCTAGTGTTGAACCCACAACTACTGCTCTCCAACCCTCTACACACCTCAAATATCCATCACCTACCAAAGAAAATCCAAACGAACCCCTGCTCAGACTATTCAGTCTGTGGAGGCACCCATATACTCACCAATACAGGAAGAAGTGGATACTGGAGCTAACTTCTCCTGAGGAGCAGACACTCCCATTGTTTCAAGAATCAGTGATGAGGTTCCTCCTGCTCACACTGATGAGCTCACTAGCCCAACAACTTAAGCTCTCACTCTGAGTCTCAACACTCAAGTGAAAAACCTTCAGGGGACAGCTACCATCCCCAGCCTTTGGATCTCAACCAACCAATTCCCAACCTATCCTTCTATACTGATGAAGACTTAGGATTCGGTGGGTACCATGAGTCTCTCTTCTCATCCTCTACTCAAAGAGAGACGAGTAATCTGACTCTCCTCAGTCTATCCCACATCAGTCACCTATTACTGAGGTGGACACTTCTGAACCTGTTCAGGAGGTCCATATGGAAGAGGCTCTCACTTTTGAAAGTGATTACATCATTCAGACCTCAACCATGGCAACTCTGCCCTCTGGCATCTCAACTGAGGCTGCCAGTGAGCAGAGGAAAACCAGCAGCCAAGAAACTCAAGCTGGTGGTGAGCGAGAGGACTTTGGTCCAATCTTCTCATCCCCCAGTGATTCTTCTGATGAAGATGAGGGAACTGAGATTAAAGGTGCAGAAATTGTCAAAAACATGCACCTATTTAGTCTCTAAGGTTAGTCACTTGGAATCTCAGGTGACTACCTTACAAAACAGGGTCAATGATCAGCAACTTCAGATTTCATATCTAAAGGAAAAACTAGTTGGGAGACCTTAAGGAGAGCTCAACAGGAACACAAGAACCTATGGAAGTGATTGACTTATCCTCCAGCTCACCTAGCAAGTAGGTGATGCTACCAAAAAGGGGAGAAAGTTATTACAATCACAGAACCTGGGAGTTCTTCAAAGAGAATGGACATAGAGGACTCACCATCCTCACTTGCTGTTGTGCATTCTCAGCAACTTCCTCAAGTTCACATTAATGTGGACTCTATAGACTCAATCATCAGGAGTCTCTTTGAGGAAGGTATACCAGGGCTGTCTCATCTCCACCACAAGGAACTGGCAAATACATCATAAGGTGGAGGTATGATGAGGACAGAAGAGCCTTATACTTCACAGAGTTCAAGGCCAACAAGAAGTCTTTCAGTTCCAAAGCCTGAGCTTCTATGAAAGACTGGATTTAGTCAACATGCCACTTGTCAATCCAAGCAAATCTAGACAAGCTGATAGGTGGCTCAAAGAATCCAAGACAGGATCCTTGCAGAGTTCTCTCTAAGAAGGAGACTTAGGCAATCAGGCAATGTCATCGGTCAACTGGATGTTGAGGTGGACCCTAAGATTAGTTTCATAGGGGAAACCTTGCTGAAGGCCCAGTGGCAGAACCTGAGACCCTTGTCTCACCATCAACAACTGCTGTAGAGGTCCAAAAACCCATCTGAGACACCTGCTGGTGAAGGTGTTTCTCAGCCTCTCTCTGGCCAGAGCATGGAAGCTACACCAAGCACTGAAGGCCAAGCCTCAATCCACCCTGAGTCACAAAGGTCTGTTGGTGAAAAAGGGAAAAGGATAATGACTCCTGAGGAAATTGAGGAGGAAGAGAGAGAGGAAAAGGAGGCTAAGGGGAGAAAGTTCTTCTGGGTCTTCTAAATTCATGCAAGCTGCAATCAGGACTGCCCCCAGACCAAATACTAAAGATGATGAGTTAAGGGCAGTCAGGATTACCTATTTACAGACCAGGAACTATGATGTTGATGAAATCATCTCCCTCCCTTAGAAGAGTTGAATGAGCTGGCTGACATGGAAGTGTCAAGAGAGATAAAGGAGAAAGAAGATGCAAGGTTACTTCTCCAATTCAAGAGGAGAATAGACAGAGAAAAGACTTTACAAGCATACTCCCACTCTCTCTCCAGTTCAAGAAAGTCCTGCACAGGAAGATGTGGCTCCACAAGAACCTCAAGTAGATAAAGAAGAGGATAGAATCAAAATGATAAACTACCTGAGTGCCACAGGCTTCTATCAGGCAAATGCACTTCTTCCCCTGTCCTATGACTTCATTGAGTTCGAGTACTTAAAGCAACTTGAGCTTGAGCTAGTCAAAGAAAGAAAAACAACCAAAAGGAAGCTAAGGGAAGAAGCTGCAAAGTCAAGAGCCATCACTCAAAAGAATGCAAAGAAGTCTGCTGACAGACAAAGAATGATGAGCTTCTTGAAGTCATATGGATTCTCCGGAAGGAGACTTGGTCCCATGTCTCTATCTACAATGGATGAGCATATAAGGGTGATCAAGCAGAAGATTAAAAGTGGTGAATTGATTGACTTGCACTCTCTTCCAAGTCAAGTTCCACCTGAAGTGGAGGTCAAGTTTGAACAACCAGAGACACCTGAACCAGAACCTCCAGCTGAGCCTCAGCAAACTTCATCTTCTGATCCAAGACAGGGTCAAACTCCCTCTCCTTCTGAACCTGTGAGGGAGGAACACCCAACTGAGAAAGACACTGATGATCAACATGGTGCTGCAGACCAGTCTTCTCAGTTAAAGACTTAAAGAGGAAGAAGAAAATGGCTTCTAAACCAAAGACTAAAAAGAAGAAGCCAAAGTCATCTACCTCTACACCCCAGGCTGAATCAGATCAACCTGAGGAAGTGCATGATGAGGCAACCCAATCAACTCCTATGCAAGTGGCTCCTCTAGCAACTGAGACACCTATCTTGTCCTGGACTTATTCTACCAATCCAGAAAGATGGCATGTTGTCAGAGATCAAGGTGTTGAGAATGTCTACTCCTGGCAAGACATAATCAACTTACCTCTGCATGATCTCTTTGAAATGAGAAGATACTATGAGAGTCTTGATGATCCTGACCACCAAATGAAGAAAGGAATGGTCTTGATTGTACTGAAGACTACCAACATCTGAAGATCTTCTAAGTGTTTTGGTAGCATCAGCCTAGGGGGAGTTTGTAAGGATTCCTTAAGTCTGATGCAACCCAAAACATCCAAAGTGTCTCAGCAAATGCATGCACAAGTACTGAAGTGAAGAATGCTTCGGAAGTTTTACACAATACATTAGAAAAACATTCTAAGTGTAAAATCTTCCGAAGCCAAGACCAATATCTTCCGAAGCCAAACATGAAGTCTTCGAAGCTTCAAGAGACAAAGTCTTCCGAAGCTTCACCCTATGAAGACAGATTTCTTCGAAGACTTTTAGTACACATGCTTTATCTGATGTACTGTTCCATAAAGCACATTTTCCGCTGCATCTCTGATAAGTCACCAACTTACAAGAGTTGGTGAAAAGGTCCATGCTTTTGGTAACTGTACATTGAGGTCTTGAGTCTGAAACTTTCCACTTTATGTACTTTATCCTTTTTGTAATGTATAAGGATGTGAGCTATGGCATGTCATAGTCACAAGGTCAAAAGGCAGATATGCCTTTTGATTCTACAATTGATTTTGTTAGTGTCTAGTCAATTGTATCCAGCTGGCTTTCATAGTATAGCCGGCTGTAGGTTGTAGTATAAGTATTTCAAGTTTCTTGTATCTTAAACATACTTTGTAACACCTGTAAAAGAACTTGAGAACGCAATATACTGCATCCTTGAAAACCATATTCTCCTGTTCTGTCTCTTGCTTTACTTGTGTTCTTTGTATCACTTTTGGTTAACCCCTGTTTGATTAGAGTTTAGATAATCTCTCATTGTGTTGTTGTGTTGTAATTGTGTTCAAACCCTTAAACGATCCTGCATAAACTATCGTCGGCCGATCCAAAGGCAACCGGAATAGATGACGCCACCCTGCCCCTTTTCCTCTCTCTTTATGCATGCAAACGCCCTGGCCATCATCAAAGCCAGAAAGAAATCAAAGAGAACCCAAAAAGAAGCCGAAGACAACCCTCTATAGAAGCATGAGAGAAACCCAAAGCAAGGCGGAGACAACCTCCTCTATCTATGAAACACAAAAGATGTCAAATAAGACATATAAAAGACATAACACAGCATCACGATTTGTTCCGCATGCACTACCCACTTGTATCAGGTGCGTATAAAACTGAAAACTACTATTCATGAACATTGTTAAATTGACATATAAGATAATTAATCTCTAAACAATCAAATAGTTATTCACTAAATTATATCTGACTTTTGCAAGGTGCTATGTAGCCAAGATAAAGAAACGTAAGCTTATGAGGCATTATCTATCTTAACCCACAAACCTAGTAATTAAAATATTAAGCCTAGAGCAGGTCCTATTCAATCGTTCAAAGGATCTGAGTGAGATTTCATTTTGAGGTTCTTTCTAATTAAAAATTGAAAAAAAATCAAATGAATTTTTCATAATCATTTTCTTCTAATTATATATTGTCTTATACAAAATCATCGATTGCCCAACTAATATTAAAGACGTTCTCATATTACCGAGATCACAACCGATTATATAGATTTTAGACAAAAAAAATATTATGTATTATACATCAACCATGTTATATCATTAAAACATTAATAGATAGCACTATTAAATATCTATTTGTTTACATATAAAACAAAAAGCAACCTAATTTAACAAGTAGCTGGTAAAATAATGTGAAAAACATTATAAAAAATAATAACAATAACCATTAGAAATCATTAATAGTAATCAATATAGTCGGGTTTTCAGTTGGTAAGTTTCTTAGTGAATTCCAATTCGTTTCGTCAGTTAAAGGTTTGGTTTTAATCGACTATTTAATTCTTACTCATCCATTGTTAAAACTGAATAGACTCGAACTCTTAAAGGAATCAAATTACCAAAAATTGAAGAATGAAGCTTTCAAAGATTATCAAAAAAGAGAAGACTTATTGAGTGAAGCTAAAAATCAACTGCAATAAAAATACAATTAACAGGTAGAAGTTGTTGAGCGGAGAACGCTAGATTTTTAGCCTTGAAGTCATTGTGAAGTCGGAGGGCTTACGGTTCATTTAGTCAACCAAACTCATTCAGCCCGCTGGCACTTGTCCGCCCTCAAGTGCAACACATTTAACTTTTTTTGAGTTAAGCTACCATACATCTCTTGGAAAAATGCATCAAGAAAGTGATGAATATGTAAAGATAAGGTGTTTGTAGACTTGAAGGTAGATAAAAAGAATGAGGTGTTAACTTGAAAAAAAAGAGAACTTTACTGGAATCCAATCCTTGTTGTAACTTGTAAGGGTAAGACATGCAAAATTACCTAAAAGACCTCCGAAATTGGACCAATTATGCAAAGAAAGAGCAGGAGGAAGAAGGGCAATAACGTCCTATCAACCATATAAGTTGCCGTGATAACACACAAAGGGTCCATTTCCGTTCGTAGACGCGTGAGACAACAATTTTCAACACTCGAGTCGAGTCTCCTTAACAGGATTAGGGTTTATATCAGTCAAAAGGGGGAAAACGACGACAAACGAAACCTATTAATTTTGCTATTTCGGTAGTTATTCAATCGTTCTTGTCGGAAGAATTGTTTACCAATTGGTCGAATTTGAGCTGTACGGATCTCTTCTGCATCCGGCAAGGTAACTTATTTGCATTACGAGATTGCACAGCATTTCGAAAAGAATTCGTTGCTATTAGTCGTTTAGTTTGATTCGTTAGATGTTAGAATGGTTCTAGAAGAGATCAAGTTCAGTTTTGTACTAAAAATAAGCAAACTTAAGTTGGATAATTGGTAATTCAATGGGAGAGTTGAGATTGATTCAGATGAAATTTTTATTTGAATTGGCTTTTGGGTTATGGGTTGCATTTGGAAATCTGGTAAGTAGTGTGTAATGAGGTTTAAATGGATTGGAGTTAGATTTCTAAGGAATTGCTCATCTGTGGGGGTTTAAATGCATTCACGAAGTATTCAGATTTACAGTGTTGTTCTGAGAATATTGGTGCTTGACATTCTTAGATTGAAATTTACTTCCGAGTTCAATCTTGTGAATTGATGGACATAGGCTTTATAACTTATAGAGGAGTTGATTGCATTTGCTTTTCTGATTTTAAGTACATTTTACTTTTGCTATGTGCATATCTAATGTCTTGTGGCTATGATGAACTGATGACAGCAGTGTGCAACAGGTTTCTGATTTTTTTCTTGAAACTTTATGGCACACAACCAAACTTCTTAAATTGATGCTTTCTGTACAGTGGAATCTATGTGAATAGGATCATCGTTGCTTGTGTAGAATGTTATTCAGAATCTCTGATGAAATATTTACTGTGTTTTCTAGGTGATGACGGTTTATACGCATACAAGATACTGACTGATGGATCCTGAAAGCAAGAAGTTTGGAAAAGGTGAGCCTTGAAGCCATTATCTTTCATAAGTTGTCATGTTTGTTTCTTAGATCTTGTATCTTTTGCTCATTCTTTATTAAGCAATAAACCTATTTTACTTTTTATAATATAGGGCCCAGGGAACTCACAGGTGCTGTGGATCTTATAAGCTACTATAAATTGTTGCCTCATCTTGACTTCTTCTGCAAGAAATCACTCCCTCTGTCAATTTCAGATACGCATTATCTTCATAATGTTGTTGGGGACTCAGAAATTAGAAAAGGCGAAGGAATGCAGTTGGATCAGCTTATTCAGAATACATCCTTCCAAAGGGATACAAATACACGCATACAACCATTTGACCTTGACACCCTAAAGGAAGCCTTTCAGTTAAGGGAAACCGCTCCTGTTGACCTGCCACCTGTAAGTGGTTGACTTATGTCATATTGACATACTTGCATATCTTTTATCTGTTTTCTTTGTAGCTGGAAAGGGAAATTCCTACTGTTTTTGTTATAATCAGTAAAATAAAGTGCGTTTTTTTAGTCAGAGAAGGGAATTCCTACTATAGCTGGAAAATCTAAAAGTGAATCGAAGGACAAGGAAAAGAAACACAAAAAACATAAGGACAAAGACAGGGAAAAAGATAGAGAACATAAGAAACACAAGCATCGTCATAAAGATAAAAGTAAAGATAAGGATAAGGAAAAAAAGAAGGATAGAAGCAGTCATCATGATTCTGGTGCTGAAACCTCAAAGAAACACCATGAGAAGGTTAGCTACTAATCTTGTATTAGTGTTTTGTATGTCTTGATATATTCTTCATTACCGACAAATATTATTTGGGCCCCAAATCCCCAATATATAAAGGATTGTTAACATAACTGATTGTGCTATTTTGAAATGGTTTTAGAAAAGAAAGCATGAGGGAGGCGAAGATCTCAGCGACATTCAGGGGCACAAGAAAAGTAAGGTAACCCGGATGCACTTTGATGTTTTTAATAGATCATAGTTTAGTGGTTGTGTTTTTTTTTGTGTGTGTGATTGTTATTGGTTTCTAATTTGCCTCTTAAGTTATGTTGTTAATTTTGCAGCATAAGAGCTCAAAAATGGATGAAATGGGCGCAATAAAGGTAGCAGCTTGAAAGTGGCATGTGATCTATATTATTGTTTGTCATCGATGTTGCAAATGAAAATTCAAGAGGTCCTTAAATAGTGTAGTCATATCAACTGAGGTACCCTAATTTTTATGCTTTTACAGTATAATTTTTGTGATAAAACAAAGAAAAGTAGGAAGTTCTTTTGTTAAGATCTGTTATCTAATCTGCATGCTCATTTTGCTATTATTTTCCTTTTTCAATTTTGTTTTATGCTATAAGCTAGACTGAACACCACCTTTTATCATAAGGATACTAATAAATATATCAATCTTGATACTTGGATATAGGATTGACCAATTCAGAAAGTTGTATCTTCTGGAAATAATATTGTCGGGTTAAACCTTGTACCCGAGGTCATAGTTATATTACAAGTATTTTGAATGTATTTTTTTGGTTTTGTTTTGTGCAGAACAGTACCTGGACTGGCTAAAGGTTATCGAGAAAGGTGAATTCACCTGTCAAACTAGATTTAATTCAAGGTACAAAATGATTAAAAAACAAATTTCTTTGTATCATAGATGGGTTTGATTGAAAACTTCATTCCTTTATTTCAGTTTTAGTGGCACAGCAGTTAACCATCCTAATCTTTTCTCATTAAAGAACTCTGTTAGGTTTTACTAGTAGTACTTTGGGTGGTGATCAACATAAACAAAAATGTTGGGAGTGTATCAATATCAATTTTGTCACTTTATAGAAGCATTATGCTAATGTTGTCAGTGTATTCTGTGTAAATACTAGTTGAATGAGAAGAAAAAATTAGTGGAGGAGAGCAGTTGCTCCTGGTGTTAAATGATAATGTTCGTCCTCGATAATCTTTTCGTTGGTGTCTCTCGGTTTTTGATTGTTGACATTCGACTGCAGGGTATTCTTTTCATTGGACTTGAGAACTACATTGTGACAAATGTTTGTTCTAATGATTGTATTTATAAAAAACACACATAGCATGCATTTTAGTCATATGCGATAATAGGAACTTTTTTTTTGACATTTATATGCGTTTTAAGGCTTTTGTAGATGGATGAGAAGAATAGATGATAGATATGTAGAAGTACAATGTCAATATTATTGTGTCGTTATCATTAAAGTAGAGGCGGCTAAAGGGTCATGATAATGGGTAGTTTCATTGTAAGTGAAGTTTTGTAACTGAGTAAGATTGATGTCGAGTTTATTGAAAGATTGGCTGCAAAATAATGTCGAGTTTATTGAAAGATTACTGTATATATAGATGGTGAACGTGTTCATGAAAACATGGTGAAACGTACAAAGCATCTAGTGACAAATATAATTTTCAGTGATGAGTATATGCTCCAGTATAATTAGAAGTGCCTATGCATTGTTGTAATTGTTGAAATACCCTTATTCTAGTGGCATTATTGTAATCACATTTTATGCACTATTATAAGTTAAAAAAACACTTTAGCATGTCAACATGACAGAGGATGCGCCAATTTAATTTTCCGTATCCATAAGAGGTACTACACTGTGTCTTGTCAACATTCATTACCTTGTTTAGATGGTTATTTGTTAAAGACTTGTCATCCCAAAGACAATAATCTTTAGGGAGGTTTCATTCATATGTTAAGTGTATGTTACACATACGTTACTTCTCAATCAGTTTAGCATGGTAGCCTATTTGCATTTGGTGTCAAAGCTTCACCATTGACTCAAGGATTTCATCATGAGTCGTTAGAGTCACATAACCTACACATTTATCCTTGATACAGAACCACCACTTGATTCAAATCCTTGATGGGTGTGACCAATCATCTTCAAATATTACAACATAGCGTGATTAGTAAACGCTTATGAATTTTTAATGTACGTGTCATGTCTTGGTCAAGTCCCAGGCTGGACGCACATCTCCTTTCTTTTCAAGAGCACAAGATTTGAGTTCAAGCATTTTCAGTCATGCTTAAATCCTCTTAACAACAAATAACCAACCTGTGACACCTTGCTTTAAAAATGGATTAATAAGTTTTTGCAAAACCTTGCAGCAAAAATTTGGTCCCAACATTTTCATTTCAGCATGATCTTATGTTTAGTTTATGAAACCAAATCCAACCATATATTTAAGCATACTCAGTATTGTTTTATTTAGATTATAGATATCACAACATAGCTACATTATTTATTATCACATCAACATTTACGTTCAAGACAACATAATCTAGCAAGATCAGTTTCATAGACCACTACTAAATATAAAACGACCAAACTTAATTTTTTTTTTCAATTTTGCAAGTCATTCTTGACTCGCACACTTATACATGCCTTTCTTAAGCGCCATTGCAAGGAAGAGAGTTATATCTGTATTATTAACAAACACTAGTTTAGTATCTCATGTGATACACGGATTAAATAGATAAAAATATCAATATATTGTAATAAAAATTAAAAAATTATAGAATAATTTTTTCAGATAAAATATGATTAAATTATGTAAAATAAGTATTTCAAGTAAAACAATTATAATATCATTTAATATTTTTTTATAAAATTATTTTTTATTTTGCTTTTTAAAAATGATTCCATTTTAAACCATCCTTATGATACTTAAAAACACTTTTTAAAAAGTTTGTCTTAAAAAGTGTTTAAGAAAATGTTTATATTTTATATTCTTTTTAATGTTTGTTTTTAAAAAAAATCCTATAATTTTAACTTTTACAGTCAGTGTTGCAAAAATTGGCGTTAGGCGCCGATTAATCGGCGACTAATCGCAAATTGGGAGTCCACCTTGGCAATTTCACGTAATCGGAGGCATTAATCGGTAATCGGTTAAAATCGGACCTAGGCGGTTTAATCGGCCAAAAATCGGTGATTCGGCGAATTTCCGGTAGGGTTCCGGCCACTTTCAAAAATTCCGGCCAAAACTTAGAAAATCCGGCAAAAACTTAGAAAATCCGGCCAAATATGTATATTTATATATAAAACTAAACTTTTTTATTAAAATTATATACTAAAATGTGTGTATTTATATATAAAACTAAAAATTATATATGAAAACTCCAATCCGATGATCCCGATTAATCCCTAGTCCCTACCTTACCACCCAACCAGCGCCTAGTGATTTTACAACATTGTTTACACTATATTTTTATTATGTAAATGTTTTAAATAATATAATTAGTATGTACTATTATCATTTATTAGAAGAGGGATACAGAAAAATTAATATGAGCAAGTCTAATATTTTGACAAGTAGTACTTCAAAACTTATATATATAGATAGATAGATTTACCAACCCATAAGTCACACCACACATAAATTGTTTTATGATAATATTAATATGGTTATTAATATTTAGTCAATAAATTAATATGTTAAATGAAAATTAATATGGTTAATAACATTAGAAATTAATAGTGTGGCAAGTTGTCCCATATTAGAGTAAAGAAAAAATATAAAATAGTTTATATTCTATAACCTCTTGTCTATATTGTTTTCTAAGGTGTCACACTAAGCGGATTCGTGAAGGGTGCGAAGCACCCTTAACTCGCACTCACACTAGCACACGTGGGCATGTGGGCGCAATGTGGCGTTTTGATGGCGCAATTTGCACAGGGTGGCTGTTATGGTTCGAATTCCACTATAAATCCGAGTGTAGCTCAGAAGAAACACCACCAACACAACTTGATACCTACAGCAAAATAGGTTCTCTATCTCTCTGGATTCTAGATCAATCTCGGTAGTACAAACTGCTTCGACTGTGGTACCTGGAAAATAAACGAGTTTTCCTGGGAGGCTCGGAATTTGTTTTAAGGGCTTCGTGTTGAACATGATTCTCATCTTTTACATTTCTATTTCTTCTATTTCTGTAAATTCACCATTGTAAAAGAGATTGATAAGCGTTTATTTATGTTCATTTGTATTGAGTATATTTATAAATTGTTCGAAAATTTTATTTTATA
This sequence comes from Flaveria trinervia, assembly GCA_025506515.1. Lineage (NCBI taxonomy): Eukaryota > Viridiplantae > Streptophyta > Magnoliopsida > Asterales > Asteraceae > Flaveria > Flaveria trinervia. The sequence continues at coordinate 52,938,303 of CM046444.1, read as the reverse complement.
TGAACGGTTCTCACAAACTCAAAACAAACTTTAAAAACAACGTTCATATATTAATCTGTGTTTTTAAAAGGTTAATTTTTCTTTAATTATTTTCGTTTTCTTATTCACAAGTGATCTTCAAAGTTGGACTTAGAACATCTCTCGTTGAGTTTTATAGAATTCTAAAAGTAGTTAAAAAAATTCAAATTAGTTTGTGGTTATAACTGTTTTCGCTTTCTTATTCACGAGTAATCTTCAAAGTTGGACTTAGAACATCTCTCGTTGAGTTTTATAGAATTCTAAAAGTAGTTAAAAAAATTCAAATTAGTTTGTGGTTATAACTGTTTTCGCTTTCTTATTCACGAGTAATCTTCAAAGTTGGACTTAGAACATCTCTCGTTGAGTTTTATAGAATTCTAAAAGTAGTTAAAAAAATTCAAATTAGTTTGTGGTTATAACTGTTTTCGCTTTCTTATTCACGAGTAATCTTCAAAGTTGGACTTAGAACATATCTCGTTGAATTTTTAGAATTGTAAAAATAGTTTTAAACATTTTTTAATTTTGGTAGTTATTTCAATTTGTTGAAAATTCTTCTAACTTAAACTGTTTCTGTAAAACAGCAAACAACATATATTCAAGTGCTATGAGTTCATCTTTATCATCCCCTTTAGCCTAAGGGGATGATAAGAGGTAATTGTATGCAACGGTTGATTATTGTATATGTTTTAATATTTTATAAGTTGGAAATCACAATAAAAAATATAAAACTAAAAAATGAATTGTACGCAAATTCAAAATTAAAATAGAATAGGTAATTGTATGAAACATGAAGATTAGAATCTCTAATTTAAAACAACGGTCGATTATTGTATAATTATTTAAGATTATGACTAAAATGTATAAATATTTATATGTATTGAGTTGAAAACATAATAGATAGTTGAGTAAGGAGTTTTGGGCTACAAATATACTTGAAGTCTTATTCGGATTATTTGGATATCCGAATAATCCAAATAACCCGAATAAAGAAATTGTAATATCCAAAATCCGATCCGAAATCCGAATAAAGAATTCGGATTCGGATGAGATCCGATCCGAATATCCGAATAAGGATTCAGATCGATTTATTTGGATTCGGATACGGATCGGATTTCGGATAGTTTCGGATATCGGATTTTTTGAACACCTCTACCTTTAGCTGCAACCACTGTGGGAGCGACACTGTGGCGAACCATGCCGAGAAACCTGAAAAGTTCACGGGTGTCCATTTTAAAAGATGGCAACAAAAGATGTTCTTCTATTTGACGACCTTAAACTTAGCACAGTTCTTGGAGAAAACTGCCCCCTACCTAAAGAAGGGGATGATGCTCAAGCCTTAAGTGTCATTGATGTTTGGAGGCATTCGGAATTTTTTTGTTGCAACTAGATTTTGAATAGTCTTTGTGATTCATTGTATAACGTGTATTACAACATAAAGACTACCAAAGAACTATTGGAGTCTTTAGACAAGAAATATAAAACCAAGGATGCAGGTAGCTAGAAATTCATTATGGCTCGGTTCTTGAAACAAAAGGAGATGATTGTGGATGAACATATTGTTCGTCTTCGAATTGAAGAAGACAACAAAATGGCTCAAAAAGGCACTCGCGTGGAACCGATGGCAAAGACAAATGTGGTTGAACATAGGCAATCCTCAAGGGGTTATAAAGGTAAAGGGAAAAAGCCAATTGGGAAACCAAAGGTGAACCTTGGACCAAAGAAAGGAGTTGTGAGAAAAAAACCTCCACCTCCTCTTTTCCAAGGTATTTGCTACAGTTTTAATGAGACGGGGCACCATGCTAATCAATGCAAGCAATCAAAGCGTGAGCATGCGCATATGGTGGATGAAGACGGTGAACCGTTAGTGGCAATGATCATCGAGCTATCGGCAATGGTGGAAGAAGTCAACCTTGTGGGAGACAATCTACATGGATGGTCATTAATACAGGAGCTACCCGTCATGTGTGTGGTGAAAAGATCCTCTTTAGCACTTTTAAGAGGTTAGGGGTGATGAAAAGCTTTATATGGGTAATAAAGCTACGGCCGACATCAAAGGTATAGGAAATGTGATCTTGAAGATGACTTACAGGCTGGAACTCACCTTGAGCAACACCTTGTATGTCCCGGAGATTCACAAAAGAATCTTGTTTCGGGATGGTTGCTTAATAAGTTTGGTTTTTGTTTAGTGTTTGAGTCGAACAAGTTTGTCCTTACCAATGTGGAATGTATGTAGGAAAGGGTTATGCCCTCAATGGTATGTTTAAGATGAATGTAACCGTTGTCAAAAGTGAAATAATAAGACTACTACTTCTATTTATATGCTTGAGTATTCAAATGTTTGGCATGATAGACTAGAACATGTAAATTATAATTCTATTCATCATTTAATAAATTTAAAATGCATACCTACATTCTATATTGACACAAACTCTAAATGTGAAACATGCATTGAGGCAAAACTTACAAGATCATCATTTAAACCGGTTGAAAGAATAACCCAAACCCTTGGTTTAATTCACACCGACATATGTGATTTAAAAACACAACCAACAAGAGGTGGCAACAAATATTTCATCACTTTTATTGACGATTGCACTAGATATTGCTATGTATACTTACTTAAAAGTAAGGATGAGGTAATTGACAAATTTATCTTGTATAAAAATGATGTTGAGAATCAACTAAACAAGAAAATAAAAGTTGTGCGAAGTGATAGAGGTGGTGAATATATTGCACCGTTTGCCGATTTATGTGCAAAAAGTGGTATAATACATGAATGTACGGCACCTTACTCACCACAATCAAATAGCATTGCGGAACGGAAAAACCGTACTTTAAAAGAGATGATTAATGCCATGTTGGTAAGCTTTGAGATGAGCTATGACATGTGAAGGGAAGCTATCCTCTCGGCCAATTATCTTTTAAGTAAAATACCACCAAGAAAAGGGATGCAACCCCTTATGAATTATGGATGGGTAGAAAACCATCATATAATTATCTCAAAATGTGGGGTGCCTAGCTAAGGTGATTGTACCACCACCTAAAGCTCAAAACTAGGACCCAAAACTGTTGATTGCATATTTATTGGATATGCTCAAAACAGTAATGCACATTGATTTCTTGTACATGAGTCCAAGAATCCCGATGTATAAAAGAACACTATCATGGAGATAAGGCCAGAGAATGCTTCATATTTTGAAAATGTGTTTCCAATGCAAGGACAAACACATGCATCTTCATCATCGTGGTTTGATGATGGAGGTGCAAGTTCATTGATGCGAGCGGATAGTATATATATTTTGATAAATATTTTACACACAGATTCAGTTTTAATTGGTTATTACAAGTATTAAACCACACACACATAGGCAATGTACTTGTTGTGTGGTAATATAGTGTTGGTAAGAACCGAGTATCAATCCGTGGACACACCTAGCCTACTCAACAAACTTGATGTTTGACTATCAGATTTGGTTTTTGTTAAAGCAAATGATAAGTTGCATTCGAAAGATTTTAGGGTTTAAAAACAATGATAAAAATAAAGTAAACTAAGATTTGAAGCGTTTGTATTTAAAACCAGGGAATAATAGTTATCATCCTAATTAGACTCCACTTATGTAACTGTGATGAATTGGTGGTGTGATTTAAAGATATGGATTAATATAATTATGTTAATTTTTATAAAGATGAGCTGGTGCGATTTCTCGTCTATCCTGTTGCCGTAGTGACTAGGATCATGTTAGGTTGAGTTTTACTACTTAGATCAAAGCCCTAGTGATGTAGGTAAATCTTTTGTGACCTATTTGACATATGATTTCTAAAAACATAACTTAATGTTAAAAAGAGAGTTGATCAAGTTCCTTCCTAACATACCATTAATTTTAGAAAACCATAACAATTACTGAAGATTTCTCAAACTAATAAAAGGGAACCCGCAAATGATCAGAAAGTTAAGGTGATATGATTTCTAATAACCATTCTAGTTCATTAGCCATGGATTTATTATGAAGACCAGTTTCGTGAATGAAAGTTAATCATATGGTTTTCAACCTTGTATGACAATCAAAATCACAAACCATAAATTTATAACTTTCCGTTCAAATGTAGATGCTATCCATCAATAGTTTTCCCAAGAACACCATAACATTAACATAATATTTATCACACCATTAGTTCATCACAAATTACATAAGTTTCATCCAATTAGGATGATAAAAAGGAGTTTAGCTCATAATGAGCTTGAACATAACAATAGATAACAAAGAAGATAGGTATGTAATCATCGGTGAAATGGAACAATCAAACCGATAATCCACAATGGATGACGTTTAGACGATCCCGAGCTTCTTCCAAGTGTAGTATGCACCTCCCGAGCCTCCAAATGACCTTGAAGTCTTGATTCTCGAGAGAATTCTGCAGAGTAACTCTCCCACCAAAGCTTTTCAAAAATGGTGAACTTAGGCTCCTATTAATAGATTTTCTGGAGTGTTTAAGCACGGCCCCGTGCCTAAAAGGCATGGCTCCGTGCTAGTACAATGCTTATGAAAGTTGGTCGGCTCGTACATGCAGGTTATGTCGAGCACGGCCCTGTGTTGGAGGTGGGGCATGGCCCCGTGTCTACTTTTAGGGAATAATACTTTTTGTCCTATCAGATGTCCAAACACGGGGTGTGTTATTTAGAACGGGTGTGTTTCTGGCAAGGCATGGGGGCGTGCTTAATGAGGCACGGCCCCATGCTTGGACTCCAAAGCTCGTATTACTTCAATTTCTTGCTAAATATGCTTCTTTTGTCCATCTTTCCATTTTAAACACCTGAAACACAATTTAACATTTTAAGTACATTTTCATCATTTTAAGGAAGATATTAAGGAATAATTGATGTGCTTTTGATAGGATTTTTATGTATAATTTGGAGCATATCGAACATCCCACACTTGAACTTTGCTTGTCCTCAAGCAAAAATCACTTAAAACGACAAATCCATCAAAAACCAAATAAATCATATTATAAACATGTCTTTCTAGAAATACGCAAGTAAACATTATTTTCATCCATATATAATATTCTAAGCATATGTAAAATGATATCCTAGCAAGCAATAGATTGGTTAGTAAAGATTATTATCATGTAAAAATCCACACTTCTCACAAGATGTACTCACACTTTGCTAAATATATGGAGTCATAATAAAGATTAAGCATGACTAATACACTTAATTGTCTAGTATGAATACGTGTGGAATCATGTGCTTGTTAAGGGATCAAATCTCTACCTACTTAGATATTTTCTTGCATAAATCATTAGGTCTTTGATGGGTTGTAACTTGGCTCGGGCTTGGGTATGGAATATTTGGAAAAAGTGGCTAATTGCTAAAGACGACGGTCTTGGCTTATTTTTCTAACATAAACTACAAGGAGAGCAATAAAAGGTTCTATATACAATACTTCAAGCTAGAAGGATATGCTAACTTGAGGACTCGTTTATGGTCAGATTGTCAAGACCGTATTTTGCATTCAAGAACCGTACTTAATCTTTTACCGGAAGATACATAAAACTTTCCTTTCTCAAGGATCGTTCGGCTTGAAGCCTAATAGCACCCAATCGGATTAGTTCTGTGTATTCGTACTGAGATTCATTTGATTCTTTTTGCATTTTCCATTATGGGACCAATTTCCACAGTTCGGGCATCTTTCATATCTTTTTGCCCGTCTCTTTATAGCACTTTTTGAAATCCCACAAAATGGCGAAACTTGTTCCTTTTTTCACCATTTCTTTCTTGCGTCGAACATAAGATTGAAAATTTGTTCGTGGATTTCTGGGGGAAGTCCTGGTTTTGCATGATGAAGGCAACAAGTAAATTGAAATCAAAAGAGTGCATTCCAGTTCTTTAAGGTCTGCTGGTAAAAGACCAATTTTTTTTTTACATAAGCCAAAAACGTGTTTTTAACGAAAACAGGTTTTGTTGAAGGCTTTTTGGTTAAGTGACTTGGTGGTTCGGGTGATTGAAATATAAAGACGTTTAAGCTCAATGGGCTAACTAGGGTTGACGTTCGGGTAAGGAAAATTAAAGAAAATGGTTGGGGCTAGAATGGTTAAGGTTACCTAGTGCCTAACTTATTTTTATGCAATAAATACTAATTAAGGTTTGGAAATGTAAACCCAAAGCAAGTTCTAAACACATGTATCATATGGCACCCTCAATTAAATCCAATGAAAGTAGAATTGCAATTTACAAAAGCTGTTTATGACTCAAAAATAAACTCACATATGGATGGAATTGGGTAAAAGTGTTTCATTTTATTTGATTAAATATTTTACTAGATTATTGCTTTTAAGGATATCACAAAAAAATTTAATTTTATTTGGACGTCATGAATTTACTTCTTTATTTCCCGAAATGTATATTTATTATTTGGTTTATCAAAAATTATATTAAATTTTTGATTTCTTGTCACAAAAATTACTTGTTAAGTGATCTTTTCCTAATATTTTTAAATTTGGACCTTTTAGCAAAGTCAAATGCATTACTCCCATCCTCACACTAAAAATTCACATTGTCCTCAATGTGATTAACATATTCAAGATCGAGAAAGGGTAATGAAATAACTTTCCTAAAAATGATTAATTTGTCACTTGTGTCTTGTTGCCCTTGAGTTGGTAGAATCTTCGGGATCACCTGAAATGTCACCAATTTATTGAAAGCATTAAAATTCTAAACACACAAAATAAAAACAAAATGACATAAATTAAAAGATAGATTGGCACTAAACAACTGTGCCGGGCCCCCGAAAATGATACGGTTTTCAAGGGCTTTGTGGTGGGATATCCCCCACTCATGGTACATTCGGTTCCTGATGTATGTGACATCGTTGCTAAGGTCATCGACTCGGGAATGTGGATTTTCGACTCGGCTGAAGGCTCATTGGGCATATTCAAATGATCGCCTTGCATGGTCGCTAGTGGTTTGGATTGAATCATAAAGTTCTAACATGGTTGGTAATTCCCTTGTACGTAAACTTGAAGATCCAGCTCCGGCTCCTTTCGGCTGTATTGGCATGTCGAGGTTCATAATTATTTCTTCGGGGTCCGCCGGATCCCAGATTTTTCCCTTCTTATCCATGAATCTCGGCTGCGTATTTGGTAGGCTCGTCACCATATACATACTTATGCAAATGCTCAAGTCTAACAGTCCCGGCATCACTCCTTCAGTTCCCTTAGTGTTACAACCATAGCTCTCGTATAAGTTCAAAATCCAGCTTCCTCCAAACATGGGTGTTGGAGCACTTGCAATCGTATTCCTGGAAAAAAGATTACAAAACAAATACCCAATATTTTATGGCAACCGATTAACCATAAAATATAAAATGAACAAGTCCCTCAAATTAACAACTCCCTCGCTTTAACCACGAGCTGTTATGGAATGACTAAGTAACCGATGAATGTATCGTAGCAGCGGGTCTCGTATCTGACTGCTTTTTATTTTACTCGAGTTGAACCCTCCGGTTACAATCCACTCCCAAAATCCTTTCCTCATTGCACCACTTCCGCGTCTTTACTTTCCTTATCCGGGAAGGTATGGTATGTCGGCATTCCAGATATTGCTTCCTCCTCCATTTCTTGTTCCGTGTAGATTCCGAGGTAGACACCGAACAAGGCAATGGATGTTTTATGCCAATGTCCAGCAAGTCTGACTGAAACTGCACTATCATCCCAAAGGTCAGAGTCTTTCATGCTAAATCTGAAAGATGCTAAAAATTCAAGAGTTAGTTCATAACGGAAGGTCTATTTTGTGAGAATAAACACTTCCATTGAATATTCAATAATTTATTATATCTTTCTAGCTATCCGACAGCCGCTAGTGTTTTTTCATCTGCTTGTAAGTGGGATCTTTCGTCCCTTTGTAGTAGTCTTTGAAGTCTATCATGACACCATCTCTCGCGGCTCCCTTCAAATTGTAAGTAGGGATGATTCATGATCTTGAAATTTTAAATATAAGTTAATCTATACAAAACAAGTTTCTTGAATAGTTTCATGATGTTAGTGAAAACCATGTGTTTTTCAAGACATAACATCATAATGATTCTACTCATGTTCAAAAATCGTTAAAAAATATCATCCAAGGAAAAAAATTGTTGAACATTGGGGTGCATTTTGTGAAACGTGGGGGTGCGGTTAACATGGTTAGGCATAAAATCTTGACTCGAGCACGTGTGGTTTTGTTTGTAAACCTTTGATTAAGCATGGGTTTAGCATTCACTTGCTTTAAAAATCAAAGATTATATATTTAACATTTGAATCATTTGTTAATAATTCAAGATACTCAAAAAATATATATAGTGATTAATACCACTTGTGAATTCTTGTAACTTGAACATGATTAACAAAGATTTTACCACGAATTATGAAGATAGTCTTGTTAACAATAAAAAAAACTAACTAACTAACTAAACATACTAATTAACACTAATCTACTACAAGAATAAACATGAACAAGTAGGTTAAAAGCATTCATCATTCCATAATACATTTAAGAACAAGTCTTTACACATAATTGCTAGGATTTCGGTTGTTTAGAGACCTAATCACCTAACTACATGTAAATGACTATCATAATCATAGGAATTAGCATACTAACCTCTTGATCAAATACTCTTGAAAAGATGAAAGAAAAAATGGAAAATAAGGTGAAAATGGAAGTGGATACAAACTTTATAGGCAATGAACTTAGTTTTTAACATGCAAAATTGATGGGGAACAAGACAAAAGGCTGAAAATTGTTAGGTGGTGTCATCCCTTGTCGAGCACGGGGGCGTGCCTCCTTAGACATGAGGGTGTGCTCATGTGATGTTGTTCAGTTTTAGTTTTTTGTTGTTTCGTTTTTTAGTTCCGCGCGTTACGTGATTTTCCCGGTTAAGTTTTATGACTTCCAAATCAACAGAAAAGATACGAAAATAGTCCTAGAGTTAAATAACACAAGCCAAATTGAAAATTACATTTTCTAGGGTCTTACAGTTACACGATACGTTAAAAGCCAAGAATTTGGCAAAACCAGACTCTTTAACACGCATAAGCGCACTTAGCACATCACGAAATGCTTCTAAAAGAAGCCTCCACACATTTCGTGTGGAAGGTTCGGGATGGGATAGTGAGAAGTGCGGTTGCTTAACTCCGCAAGCTGACGGTTAATGGAAACGAGTTCCTCGCCCATTTGTTGAACTTTTTGGATAAGTTCAACTAAGCGTTGGGACGCAACGAGGTTCATTTCAGTCAATTTCTTGATAAGTTCATGTAGCTTGAAGAAGTATTCTTGAGTCGTTGGCTCTCGCGTTTCAAAACGCGGTTTCTTTGCATGATTCCAGTTGGAACTTCCGTGACTTGATTCTTTCATTTTTAGACGTTTTTTAAATAGGAATGGGTGTGATGAAAGAATGGAAAAAGTGTGGTATTTATATACAGGTCGTGGAAAGTGAAAACGGGGGCGTGCTTAGCTAGGCACGGCCCCGTGCTTGTCAGAATTCATCTTAAATTCAACCTGCAACGTTCCAGAGTCGTTAGCGAAGATCGAGGAAAAAATTTTCAGATACATGGGGGCGTGCTTCAAGAGGCATGGCCCCGTACTTGTGCTTGTGAAGCCCTAAAAATTTTAAAAAATTTATGTACAGGTGCCATGTTTAAGTTTCGGGCCTTCGGCACGACCCTTCCCCACAATTAGTTTTCGTCGGGGCGGAGGTGTAATTCCTCCGAGGGAATCTTGGTTGGTCCATCGTTGTACGGCTTCAAATGATGACCATTCACTTTGAAACTTAAACCTTCGTGGTTATAAATTTCAATGGCACCATTCAAAAACACGTTTTTGATCGTATAAGGTACAAACCAACGTAATTTCCGTTTTCCGAGAAACAAACGTAAACGGGAGTTCTCCAGTAAGACACGTTCTCCCACATGAAATTGTTTTGTGTTCTTTAATCGAGTGTCGTGGAATTTCCTTGTCTTTTCTTTGTAAACCCTAATGTTTTCGTACGTTTGTTCTCTCAATTCCTCCAATTCGTGAATTAGTAGGAATCGATTCTTTGCTGCAAGGTCTTGGTCCAGGTTTGCTGCTTTAAGTGCCCAAAAATCCTTGTGCTCTAGTTCCACAGGTAGATGACACGACTTCCCATAGACTAGTTTGAACGGTGTTGTGCCGATGGGAGTCTTATAGGCTGTTCGAAAAGCCTATAATGAATCATCTAACTTTGTAGACCAGTCCTTGTGGCTTTGACCTATAGTTTTCTCAAGGATTCGTTTCATGCCTCGGTTAGTGACTTCGGCTTGCCCATTCGCTTGTGGATGGTAGGCAGTTGTAAAGCAATGGTGAACTCCATAACCCGCCATTGCTCGTTTGAGTTGATTGTTACAGAAATGAGTTCCTCGGTCACTAATTAGAGCTTTGGGGGCACCAAAACGAGAGAATAGTTTCTTAAGGAATTTGACAATGTTTCTGGCATCATTAGTAGGCAGCGCTTGAGCTTCAGCCCATTTTGAAACGTAATCAACTGCTACCAAGATGTAACGATTGCCAAATGACACCGGGAATGGCCCCATGAAATCAATACCCCATATATCAAATACATCGCATACTTGAACTGGTTTCTGAGGCACCTCATCTCGTGTTGAGATATTGGTTTCTCTTTGACATGCATCACAGGTGTGTACCATGTTGTGAGCATCTTTGAAGATCGTAGGCCAGTAAAATCCAAAGTCAAATACTTTCTTGGCTGTTGAGGTTGCTCCATGGTGTCCTCCTATGGGTCCTTCATGACAGTGCCTTAGGATTTGTTCTGCTTCACTTCCGTATACGCATCTTCGAATGAGTTGGTCTGCACCGATTCTGAACAGATACGGGTCCTCTCAATAGTAATGTTTGATATCAGTAACGAATTTCTTCTTTTGCTGATAACTCATTCCTTTGAGAAGGATTCCGCTTGCTAAGTAATTTGCAAAATCGGCAAACCAAGGATGTTCATCGATTGAGGTTTGAATGTGCATAAGGAATTCGTGAGAAAAATTGTCGTTTATTATGGCTTCCTCAGTTTATGAAGGACTTGAATCCTCAAGACGCGAGAGATGATCAGCCGCTAGATTTTCTGCTCCTTTCTTATCACGAATTTCGATGTCAAATTCTTGAAGCAGAAGAATCCAACGAATCAATCTCGGCTTTGCATCTTGTTTGTTGAACAAATACGAAGGGTTGCATGATCGGTGTAAACAATTTTTTTTGAAAGGCTTAGATACGAGCGGAATTTGTCAAATGCAAAAACTACCGCAAGAAGTTCTTTTTCGGTGGTTGTGTAGTTTTCTTGTGCATCGTTTAGGGTTTTGCTCACATAATGAATTGGGTGAAATTTCTTGTCTTTCCTCTGTCCTAATATGACTCCTACCGTGAAATCGCTTGCGTCGCACATGAGTTCAAATGGTAGCGTCCAATCTGGGGAAACCATGATTGGAGCGGTTATCAGTCTCTCCTTAAGCAATTTGAATGTACCAATGCATTCGTCAGAAAATACAAATTGAACGTCATTATCAAGAAGTTGAGTCATTGGTCGAGCAATTTTTGAGAAATATTTGATGAAGCGACTTTAGAATCCTGCACGATCCAGGTTTTCAAGACATTGCTCAAATGAGTTTCCAAAGACATTGCTCAAATGTGTTTCCAAAGACATTGCTCAAATGAGTTTCCAAAGACACTGCTCAAATGAGTTTCCAAAGATGGAGAAATCATCCATGAAAACTTCCATTGAGTGTTCAATCATGTCATGAAAAGTTGCTACCATGCATCTTTGAAATGTAGCAGGAGTATTACACAATCCAAAGGGCATTCATCGATAAGCAAATGTGCCATATGGACAGGTGAATGTCATCTTCTCTTGATCTTAGGGAGCAATAGAAATTGAAAATAACTTGAGAAATCGTCCAGGAAACAATAGAACATTTTTCCAGATAATCTCTCAAGCATTTGGTCGATGAAAGGAAGAGGGAAGTGATCTTTCCTTATGGCGTCATTGATTTGTGATAGTCTATGCAAACTCTCCATCCTGTAACCGTACGAGTGGGAATAAGCTCATTCTTCTCGTTAGTTACAACAGTCATTCCTCCTTTCTTTGGAACAACTTAGACGGGACTGACCCAAGGCGAATCAGAAATAGGGTAAATCAAACCGGCATCTAGCAGTTTGATTACTTCTTTCTTCACCACCTCTTGCATGCTCGGGTTTAAATGTCTTTGAGGTTGAATAACGGATTTGAAGTTCTCCTCCATCAATATTTTATGATTGAAAAAGGAAGGATTGATTCCCTTGATGTCCATGATTTTCCATGCAATTGCTTGTTTGTGTGCCTTAAGCACATTAAGCAACTTGTTCTTCTCATCAATTGATAAATCAGATGAGATTATGACAGGAAGTTGAGATGTGTTTTCAAGAAAAGCGTATTCGAGATGAGATGGAAGTTCTTTGAGCTCTAAATCTGGAGGGTCTTCGATAGAAGGTTTGGCTTTCGGTTCTAGATCTTGCTCAATGATCTCAAATGCTTCTTGATGAAATGATGTTTCATCAACTTCAAGTTCTGGAATGATTTGGTTCTCACATATGGGTTCGGTCATTTGGACCTCTATTAATTGAGTGTTGCAAGCTTCATTTTGAAGAGTTTTCTTCAAATGACAGCTTATGATCGAATCGCAAGCATCAACGTAATAAAGTAAGTCATCATGATGTTGAGGGCGTTTCATTGATTGTCCTATATCGAAAGTTACTTCCTCCTCATGTACTCTAAGCGTGAGTTTGCCTGTACAAACATCAATGACTTCTCGAGCAGTTGCTAAGAAAGGTCGACCAAGGATAAGAGGAACATTTTTGTCCTCATCCATGTTAAGGATCACAAAATCAACGGGAAATACGAATTTGTCAATTTTAACTAAGAGTTTTTCAGTGATGCCCCTCGAATATTTGACAGAACGGTCAGCTAACTAGATGCTCATATGGGTAGGTCTAGGTTCACCTAAGTTTAATTTTTCAAAAACCGCATAACGCATAAGGTTAATGCTTGCACCTAAATCAGCTAACGCGTTACTGACAGAAAGATTTCCTATTAGGCAAGGTATGGTGAAACTTCCTGGATTAGTCATCTTTTGAGGTAGTTTGTTTTGAAGAACTGCAGAGCATTCCTCATTCAAAACCACGTGTGATAACTCTTCCAGTTTCTTTTTGTTCGACATGACACCTTTTAGAAACTTAGCATAGTTTGGCATTTGTGCTAAGGCCTCCACCAAGGGCAGATTGATGTGGAGTTGCTTGAACAACCCAAGGAATTTTCCATATTGTGCCTCTATTCTTTCTTGTCTCAAACGACCTGGATATGGAGGTGGTAGAACATAGGGTGGTGGTGGAACGTATTTCTTGGCTGGTTCTTCAATAACAACAGGTTGTTTTTGCTTATCACTCGTATTACTTGGAGTTTCAGTTTCTACTTCTTCAAGGATGGATTGTAATGCGGGTGCATCACCTTGAGTGGTTATGCCACTCCTGGTGGTGATGGCTTTGACTTGAACATTAGGGTTTGTCATAGTGTTGCTGGGCAAAGCTCCTTTAGGTCTTTCAGATAGTTGTTGTGCTATTTGACCTACTTGGTGCTCTATGGTCTGCAATGATGCTTTGTTGCTTTTGATATCAGCTTTGTTTCTTTCGAACCTCTCCTTATTTCTTCGATCAGATTTCCGGATGTACTCATCTGTGGCTTGTGTGGTTAACAACAACTTCTGCCATAAGTCTTCCATTGATGATGCTCCATGGTCTTAGTTGCTTGGACCTTGGTATGGTGGTTTCCGTTGTTGGTAAGGTGGCCTTCGGTTGAATCCAGATGATTGTTGGTTATTACCAGCATCTCTGTAATTCGAGTTGCTTCTCCAATTTGAGTTGTTGTTGTATGAATTGTTTGGGCCTCCTACGTAGTCAACATCTTTAACTATCATAATGCCTTGTGGGCATTCGTTGGTCTTGTGTGTACTTCCACATGTGCGGCATCGTGTTGGAGTTTTATTTAGCTCGCTTTGCTATTGTTCGAATTTTTTGGTTAGAGCTTCTAATTGGGCTGCAATTAGGGTTTCAGAGTCGACTTGATGAATACCTTTAGAACTAGGTTTGGTCCTTAAGGGATTGTAAGCAAAGCTCTTCTTAGCTGCTCTTTCTAAGGCTTGGTTTGCTTCTGTTGGTACGTAGTCAACATCTTTAACTATCATGTTTGCTTCTGTTGGAATACCTTTAGAACTAGGTTTGGTCCTTAGGTATGTAATCATCGGTGAAATGGAACAATCAAACTGATAATCCATAATGGATGACATTTTAGACGATCCCGAGCTTCTTCCAAGTGTTGTATGCACCTCCCGAGCCTCCAAATGACCTTGAAGTCTTGATTCCCGAGAGAATTCTACAGAGTAAGTCTCCCACCAAAGCTTTTCAAAAATGGTGAACTTAGGCTCCTATTTATAGGCTCTCTGGAGTGTTTAAGCATGGCCCCGTGCCTAAAAGGCACAACCCCGTGCTAGTACAATGCTTACGAAAGTTGGTCGGCTCGTACATGCAGGTTGTGTCGGGCACGACCCCATGTTGGAGGTGGGGCACGACCCTGTGCCTCGTGGGGCATGGCCCCGTGTCTACCTTTAGGGGACAGTACTTTTTGTCCTGTCAGATGTCCAAACACGGGGGTGTGTTGATTTAGCATGGGGGTGTGTTTCTGGCAAGGCATGGGGGCATGCTTAATGAGGCGCGGCCCCATGCTTGGACTCCAAAGCTCGGATTACTTCAATTTATTGCTAAATATGCTTCTTTTGTCCATCTTGCCCTTTTAAACACCTGAAAACACAATTTAACATTTTAAGTACATTTTCATCATTTTAAGGAAGATATTAAGGAATAATTGATGTGCTTTTGATAGGATTTTTATGTATAATTTGGAGCACATCATTCATCAACACAAATTGATGACATAGTTCATGATAGTCAACATGAACGACCCGAGGTTGAAGAGGGAGAAATTAGATGAAGTAAAAGGGCAAGGGTTGAGAAATCCTTTGGTCCAGACTTCGTAAGTTATATGGTTGAGGGTGAACCTCATACCTAACGTGAAGCGGTATCCTTTTGGAGGACCTCAAGAGGCAATCAAGAATAAAATTGATTCAATTCTTCACAACCATACTTGGGAGCTGAAGATCTTTCTCCTGATTGTAAACCTCTTGGATATCGTTGGCTATTCAAAAATAAAATCAAAGCCGATGAAAGTATTGATAAATACAAAGCAAGATTAGTAGTCAAAGGTTTTAGACAAAGGAAGGTCTAGACTATTTTTCTCTCTTTGGACGAATGGAAGGGGGTGTGGGAGAGGGGTTTGGGCAGCCATGCCCCTTTTATACCCCCACTCCTCAAAAGATTTCCCTTTTTGGCAAGTTTGGTCCCTCGACTTTGGGCTTTATTTCTTTTCTTTCTTTTTCTTCTTTCTTTGGCTTCAAAGGAAATAACCGGGTGTTACAAGTCCACCCCCTTAAATAGGTTTCGTCCCCGAAACCTGTTATTCCTCGAACAGACGTGGGTAATGTTGTCTCATCTTTTCTTTAGTCTCCCACGTAGACTCAGATCCCTTTCTGTGCTTCCACTGTACACGCACAAGTGGGACCACTTTATTCCTCAATCTCTTCTCTTTACGGTCGATGATTGCCACTGGTTGCTTCACAAAGTTGAGCCGTTCATCTACCTTGATATCGTCTAGTGGAACAATCATATCTTCGTCCGCCAAACATTTCCTCAGATGAGATATGTGGAATGTCGGATGAATTCCACTTAACTCCTCTGGTAACTCCAATCTATAGGCCACTTTCCTACTCTAGCAATGATTCGGAAAGGCCCTATGTATCTTGGGCTCAACTTGCCCCGCTTTCTAAACCGAATGATACCCTTCCAAGGTGAGACTTTCAACATAACCCTGTCACCCACCTGGAACTCAATCGGTCTACGTCGTTTATCAGCATACGACTTCTGTCTATCTTTGGCTGCCTTCATGAAGGCCTTGATCTTTTCAAGCTTCTTAGTTATAGCCTTAATCACCTTGACGCTTCCTAACTCTTTCTGACCATATCACCCCAACACACGGGTGTCCTACATCTCCTACCATATAGCATCTCATAAAGGGGCATGCCAATGTTGGCATGATAACTGTTGTTATATGAGAACTCAACTAACGGTAAGTGGTCATCCCAACTTCCTCCAAAATCAATGACACATGCACGAAGCATATCCTCCAATGTCTGATGGTCCTTTCTGATTGACCATCCGTTTGGGATGATAAGTCGTGCTAATATGTAACCTCGTCCCCATCGCGTTGTGGAATTTCTCCCAAAATTTAGATGTAAACGACGTGTCACGATCAGACACAATAGACATCGGCACACCATGACGAGTTACAATTTCCTTGATGAATAGATTCGCCAACCTCTCGGATGAATATGTCTCGCAGATCGGTAGGAAGTGAGCACTCTTCGTCAAATGGTCAACTATCACCCATATGGCATCATACCCTTTCGGGGTACGAGGTAGCTTCGTAATAAAATCCATGGTGATGTGCTCCCACTTCCACTCCGATATATCCAAAGGTTGGATCTTCCCATATGGCTTTTGGTGCTCGGTCTTCACTTGTAAACAAGTAAGACATTTACTCACATACTCTACCACATCACGCTTCATACCCGACCACCAATAGTCTTTCTTCATGTCTTGGTACATCTTTGTAGCACCGGGATGAATAGAGTATCGAGACTTGTGAGCTTTGTCCATAATCTTCATGCGTAGATCCCCAAAACGAGGAATCCACATCCGTCTGAATAGGGTTCTAACACCAAGTGCGTTTTCACCCAATTCCACAATCAGACCTCTCATTCTTTTGGAGTTAAGATGATCTTCTTGCAATGCATCATCTTGGAACTCTTTGACTTTCTTCATCACATCGGAGGTCATGATCAACTGGTAAGCTTTCACCCGAATCCGTTCGAGTCTCTCTTTCCGGCTAAGGGCATCCGCCACCACGTTGGCTTTGCCCGGATGGTAATGGATCTCGCAATCATAATCCTTTATGAGCTCCTACCATCGTCTCTGCCTCATGTTTAGGTCCTTCTGCTCAAAGAAGTACTTCAGGCTCTTGTGGTCAGTGAATATGGTGCACTTCCTCCCGTAAAGGTAGTGCCTTCAAATCTTTAACGCAAAGACCACGACTGCTAGTTCCAAGTCATGAGTAGGATAATTAACCTCAAGAACCTTCAACTGTCGGGATGCATAGGCTATAACCTTTCCTCTCTGCATTAACATGCACCCTAACCCCGAGTAGGAAGAATCAGAATAAACCACCAGATCTTCACTTCCATCGGGTAATGACAGAACAGGAGCTTGAGTCAACCTTGGTTTTAACTCCTCGAACGCCTTCTCTTGAGCTTGACCCCATACAAACTTTACATCTTTCCGGGTCAACTTGGTTAGTGGAGAAGCGATCTTAGAGAAGTCTTGAATGAATCTTCTGTAGTAGCCCGCCAAACCCAAGAAACTACAAATCTCGGATGGCATCTTTGGAGACTTCCATTGCATCACCGCTTCCACCTTTTCCGGGTCCACCATAATCCCCTCGGGATTCACCACGTGACCCGAGAAATGAACTTCGCGCAACCAAAATACGCACATGAAGAACTTGGCGTACAAATTCTCGTTTCTCAGCGTCTCCAAAACCTCCTAAATGTGACTGGCATGCTCTATCTCGCTCTTTAAATAAATCAGGATATCATCAATAAACAATCACTGATTTATCCAACATTGGCCGACACACTCGATTCATCAGATCCATAAAAATAGTTGGCGCATTGGTCAAACCAAAAGACATGACAAGAAACTCGTAATGTCCATAGCACATGCGAAAAGCTGTTTTAGGAACATCTTTGTTGGATCAAGAAGAAGGCTAATGCAACCAAAACTAGATCACTTAAGCTATTTTGGTGCTGCATGCAAAGGCTTCCGAAGCTTGTCATGGAACTTCCGAAGGTTGTAGAGTTCTTCCGAAGACAAAGGAAACGTCCAACTTCCAAAGACAGAACTCTACTTCCGAAGACAAATGCATACTTCCGAAGTTCAAGACTTAGAAGAATAAAGTAAAGACCACTTCCGAAGTATGATGAAGAAGTCTCCAAGTCTTGGAAGAAGCAGCCTCTTTCGAAGTATAAAGTGGCTTCGGAAGTACTTACTCTTCCGACGCCATTTAACCTTCGCAAGATGATGCTATAACCAGTGGACACAAGTATGATCTCTGACACTCCGCTGGACTTCTGATACAGCATGGCTTCTTCCTAAAGAACCATGTTGTTGACCATACTTTATTCCACTGTTTACCTTTTCATGATAGTACAGTTGCCATCTTTAGTTGGTGACAAAAGGTAAGTCAGGGACATGTCCTGACTACCAAATCTCAGATAAGAGTTTATCTAAGATACCTTAACTATAGTCTTGTAGTATAGGCTTTAGCTAAAGGATCCCAGCTGGTATCAAGTATATCGGCTGCAGATAGTATATATATAGGTTCTCCTTGTAACTCATAGAACATAACGATCTGCTTGTAAGAGTCTTGTATCTTGAGTTGAGAATCAATATATAAAAGTATCTTGAAATTATCTTTCTGTGTTCTCAGTTACTTTTCATATTGTGATCAACTCTTATTGATTCTTACCCAAGTGTGATTCTAGGTGAGTTTGAGAGAAACCTTGTGTTAAGTGACAAACACCATCCTGCAATTGGTATCAAGCTTCTCGGGCTCTTGATTGCATGATCTAACCATCCAAATCAACCTGTATTCACTCCTCCCTACCACCCACTCCCTCAAATGGCCCTCAACAAATCTGAAGTAGAAATGGGGACGATGACCAAAGCGCCAATCATCATCCCTGAAAACTTCAGGTCTTGGAGTAGAAGAATGGAAGGCTTCATTAGATACCAAGACAGCAAAATGTGGAATTCGATTGTCAATGGACCGTACAAGCCAAAGGTGGCTTCACCTGGTGGAAACAGTGCCATGATAGAAAAAGCTATCAAGGACTATTCTGATGAAGACAGAAAGAAGATGGACATCGATAGCAATGCTATGACTATTCTCATGACTGCAATACCAAACTCTATTATGGTGGGGTTCGAGCATTGCAAGACTGCCAAAGAATTGTTTGATGCACTTGCTCAGATGTATTCTTGCTCCAACGACTCAAAGAAGGACTCATTGAAGCAACAGTTCGAGAACTTCACTCATATTGCTGGAGAGACCCTCAGCCAGTAGTACTTCAGGTACATGGATCTTATCTCTTCCCTTCTGTCTATAAATATCACTCCTGAACTTAGAGATCTCACTAGAAAGTTCATGAGTGCTCTTCCAAATGAGTGGACATTCTACTGTGTCTCTATCAAGAGAACATAAAACTTGAACACTCTTTCCATGACTGAGCTCTATGGCATCCTTGATGGATACCGCCTAGAGATGGAGAGTAAGAAGGGCCACCAAACAAGTAGATCTATGAGTCTTCCTATTAGCAACGCTTTAATGGTTGCTGAAGGCTCATTAACCTCTCAACCTGAACACTTCCTGACTTATCAGCAGCCATCATGCTCACCTGGTCCCTACATCACTTATCCTGAGACTCAAAGGTCTCAACAGGCTCAACACAATCCTTCCAGGAAAGTTGTGCCTTTGTTTCAGGAGGTGGACACTCAGGAGATTTTCAATACTGCTTTGATGATCTTGAGTGCTTCAGCCCAGATGATGTAGAGTATGTGGACATTGTCCAACAAATGGCTCTCTTAACTTACAGAGCAAAGAAGTTCTTTAAGAGAACTGGAAGGCATTCCCTCAAACCCAACTATAGCAAGTTCGGGTTTGACAAGACCAGGGCAAAGTGTTACAACTGTAACCAACTGGGTCATTTGCAAGGGAATGCAAGGCTCCCAAGACCAATCCAGGAACCCCACAGGCCTCCACACATCCCTCAACCTCAAAGCCCACTGAGAAGTCAACTGAGACAGCCGCAATGGCTCAAGAAGTTGACTGGAGCTTCATGGTACAGGATGTGACTCCTGCTCAAGCTCTCATGGCCGGAACAGATGATGCCCAGGTATATGAACATCTCCGCACTCCAGCCTATATAGCTAAAGTTAAACTCTATCAGGATTACAATATGGAAATCAGTTGACATGAGTCTTTAAATATTCTAAAATCTATTTTAAAAGAGCCGAATCTGACTATCAAAAGAAAATTGATGAGTTGGAGAAAACTGTATCTCTTTTGAAACATGAGAACACCAACTACAAGACTCAAATCAAGGATGATATAAAATGTCTGAGGCTCAAGCCCAGCTTGTCACTGCTGAGGCTCAGTCCAGGAAGCATGCTATCTCTGAGCAAAACTTCCAAGCTATTCTTGCATCATCCTCCCATTCCAAACTCTGTTATCATAACAAAGAGGGGTGGGAACCAATGAAATTGCTCCACCATTTCCTATGAGTCTATCAGACAACCTAGATGTGGTACTGAAGAGCAAGAGGTTCCAACTCTGGCCCTTTCTTTCCAGAGTTAAAGGATGAGGCACCATAGTGGCCACCACAGGGAAGGAACAGGTAGATAAACCCATGCCTCCTGTGATGATCAAATCCTAACCACCAAAGCCAGAAGAAGCAGAGCTAAAGCTGCTAGGAAAACTGCTAAGAAAGTGGCTGAATCCAAACTGAAATTGACCCCAACAGAAGGGTGTCTTTGTTTCAGCTAGTTTCCAAGTGTTAGGTACTTCTGATTCAGGAAATAATGTAATACCAGCATTCCTGTCCTACCAAAGGATCAGGAGTTAAAGGGAAAAGTTACTGACGAAGAAAAGAAAACCAAGAAACAGCAACCCTCACTTTCCCAAAAGTCTAACATCGCATGCATCATGTGTGGCCTGCAAAATCACATGGCAAAAGATTGTTACTACAATCCTGCAAGCACACATTATGCAAATAATGTTAGAAAAGAAGGAGTCAGGAAGGTTTCACATTTGGACCCTTCCATACGGTTCAAGAGTTGAAGAAGGGAAAGCTAGTTTCCAAAGCCAAGTTGCTTTCGAAAGAAACTTCTTCCGAAGGGAAAATGGCTTCGGAAGCAAAAGCTAATAAGGTTCGGAAGAACAAGAAAGCTCCCTTGAAACCATCCCAGAAGAAGACTGCTTTGGAAGAGAAGGTGGTGAGGACTTCTTCTGAGAAGAAAGAAGCTTCGGAAGAAGACCATGCTGCAAAAGCTTCAACAAGCTCATCCTCCAAGATCAGCCAAGGGTGGACTGGAAGATCAAGGAAGATGTTGCAGCCTAAACCTCTTCCTCAAAGACCTCTGTTGAACCCCCATGCATATCATTTGGTTCACTCATGTCATTATCTTTGGAAGAACCCAAGACCAATAAAGCTTGGGTTTCCAAACAAAACTGAAATCTCATCTTATGTGCAGAACATCCATTTGACAAGAACAACAATGTATGGATTGTAGATAGTGGATGCTCCAGGCACATGACAGGAACAGACATCTCTTCAACAATTTCAACATATGATGGAGGTCCTGTCTAGTTTGGAGGTGAGGCCGGAGGATATATTTCTGGCAGAGGGAGTATATCCAATGGTATGTTAATAGTTGACAAAGTTAACTTTGTCAACAGCTTGAACACAATTTGTTAAGTGTTTCTCAATTCTGTGATCAAAAGCACCAAATGCTTTTCACAGAACATGAGTGCATTATCCTCAAACTAGGGATGACAATTCCTCCAGAATTGGTGCTTCTTAGATCTCCCAGGAAAGGGGATATGTACAAGCTTGATATGAAAATGCTTCCCCAATGGGTGAAGTATCATGCTTTCTTTCCAAAGTTGATAGTGATGAGTCAACACTGTGGCATAAACGTATGTGCCATGTAAATTTAAGACAATGAACAAATTGGCTAAAAATAACTTGGTACATGGTTTGCCTAAAAAGGAGTTTTTCTGCAAAGACAACTGTGTTGCATGCCTGAAAGGGGAAAACAGGACATCTCATAAATCCAAAGTGTTAACTCTATCACTACTCCATTGCACTTATTGCACATGGATCTTTTTGGTCCCACAAGTATAATGAGCATTGGAAGGAAATCATATTGCCTTGTGATAGTTGATGATTTTACAAGATTCACATGGGTATTCTTTTTAAGAACTAAAGATGAAACTGCTGAAACATTAAAATTTTATTCTTAAAATAGAAATCAAATTGATCACAAGGTTAAAATAATTAGATGTGATCAAGGGACTGAGTTTAAGAACTTCGTTCTTGACTCATTCTGTAACTCAAAAGGGATTGCCAGACAATATAGTGCTCCTAGAACTCCTCAACAAAACGGTGTTGCTGAGAGGAGAATAGGACACTTATTGAGGCTGCTCGAACTATGTTAGCTGATTCAAAGCTACCTCTAACATTCTGGGCAGAGGCAGTCAGCACTACATGCTACGTGCAGAACAAGTTCTTGTAGTTAAGCCCCATGGAAAAACCCCTTATGAGCTATGGAACAAGAGACCACCGTTCATTGGCTTTCTAAGGTCCTTTGGCAGCAGGTGTACCATACTTAACACAAAGGACAATTTAGCAAAATTTGCTGAAAAGTCGGATGATGCTATCTTTGTTGGATACTCTTCTAATTCCAAAACTTACAGAGTATACAACATTAAGAATCAACAATTTGAGGAGTCATCCAATATAGTTGTTAATGAGCACACTCCTTGTGTTAGGGGGAATGGACCTGATCACATCTTTGATTTAGAATTGTTTCCAAACTATTCTAAATTTCTTGTGAGAATGTTTCAATGGAATAGGTGCTCAAAATGATGCTAATGTTGCTGCTAATGATCAACTGTTTGAGCTTCACAGGCCTAGACCAAATTCTCCAAGTGCTGCACTACATCCAGCTTCCACTATTCACAGATCCGACAGTTTAACTATATCAAGGAATAGTGAAGCTTCAACAAGTAAGTCACCTACTGAGCCTAAAATCTCATCATGTGATCCACCACAACACCAGGCAGAAGGAGGTAGTATTTTGAAGGAACAGGCAACTGTTAATACTACTTCACAGCCAACTATTGATGATGTTTCTCATTCATTCAATCAGTCCTCATTGAATGACTTTGAAACAACAGCTGGACAAAGTGTTCTAGTTCCTGAGCAGAATATGTCAACTGGATCTATCTCTGCAATTGGAAGTGATTCCTTGTCTTAGGATTCACAACACTCATCCAACTGAGAACATCATAGGGAATGTCTTGAGGGTGTGAGAACAAGAGGACAGACTCATCAAGGGAATGTCTGCCTGTACTCATGCTTTCTATCTCAGATGGAACCAAGAAGGTAGAAGATGCCTTGAAAGATAGTAGCTAGATTGAATCGATGCAAGAAGAGCTGCTTCAATTCAAGAGACAGAAGGTATGGAACCTATGTCCGCTACCATCTGGTCAAGTACCCATAGGCACCAAATGGGTTTTCAGAAACAAGAGAGATGATAGAGGCTTGATCATCAAGAATAAGGCAAGACTTAGGTTCAAGGATACACTCAAGAGGAAGGAATCGATTATACTGATGTCTTCGCACCAGTTGCAAGACTTGAGGCAGTTAGGATCTTCCTTGCTTATGCTGCATCCAAGGACTTCACAGTATACCAACTTGATGTCAAGTGTGCTTTTCTATACGGGGATATAGACAGGGAAGTCTATGTATGCCAACCTCCAGGATTTGAAGATCCACAGCACCCAACTATGTGTGCAAATTGGATAAAGCTCTATATGGGCTGCACCAAGCACCTAGGCTGTGGTATGAGACTCTGTCTCAGTTTCTCCTGAAGATGGCTATACTAGAGGTACCATTGACAAGACTCTCTTCATTAGAAAGTCTGGAAAGGACATTTTGCTCGTACAAGTCTATGTCGATGACATCATATTTGGTTCCTCAAATGACCAAATGTGCAAGGACTTTGCGAGCATTATGAAGAAGAAGTTTGAGATAAGCTCCATAGGAAAAATGGACTTTTTCCTTGGAATTCAGGTAAAGCAACTGAAGGAAGGGTTCCTCATTAATCAATCTAAATATGTCTTTGACATCTTAGAAAGATTTGAGATGAAGGATTGCAAGCCTGCCAAG
Organism: Flaveria trinervia; assembly: GCA_025506515.1. Classification (NCBI taxonomy): domain Eukaryota; kingdom Viridiplantae; phylum Streptophyta; class Magnoliopsida; order Asterales; family Asteraceae; genus Flaveria; species Flaveria trinervia. The sequence goes on along the minus strand of CM046444.1, from coordinate 52,914,018 downwards.
ACACCCATACCCAGAAACCATAATCTTTGTCCTGACCTTGAAGGGGAGGATACTGATCAACATTAGTATAGGGCAATTATTGGTTCTCTGATGTATCTTACAACAAGTAGACCTGATATCATGTTTGCTACTTGCATTTGTGTAAGATATCAGGCTGCTCCTAAGGTGTCTCACCTGGCTGCTGTTAAGAAAATCCTCAGATACCTCAAAGGAGCACCTAAACTAGGTCTCTAGTATCCCAAAAACAAGGATTTCAATCTTTATGGATACTCTGACAGTGACTATGGAGGCTGCAATATTGACAAGAAATCCACATCAGGAGGATGTTAATTTCTTGGTGGAAGGATCATCTCATGGCAATGCAAGAAACAATCCTGTGTCTCTACATCAACTGCTGAAGCTGAATACATTGCTGCTGCTAGCTGCTGTGCTCAACTGCTATGGATTCAAAATCAGATGTTAGACTATGGATTCAACTTTATGAGTACTCCTATCCATATTGATAACAAAAGTGCTATCTCCATTACTGAAAATCTGGTGAAGCACTCCAAGACTAAGCACATTGACACAGGCATCATTTCATTAGAGACATTCATGAGAAAAATCTAATCAAGTTTATCAAAGTTGATTCAAATGAATAATATGCTGATCTATCACCAAGCTTTTGATGAACAAAGGTTTAAGTATCTCATAACAGCTATTGGGATGATAAACATTGATTAATCTGATCTCTTTTGAAAACTGTTTTAATATGTAAGTCTTGTGTCAATACAATTTAAGCCCTGTTACAAGAAATTCTCTCTGAAATTTTCTAAGTGTAAATTCCTTCCGAAGAGAAATTAACCTTCGGAAGACACTCTCATATCTTCCGAAGCATAATTTCTCAAAGGAAACTTTCTTCTCGGAAGAATTTTTGGTCTCGGAAGAAGCGATTGATTTCATATCAGATCTACTTCCGAAACTTACAAATTCTCTATTCGAAGCAACTCTAACCTTCGAAAGCAAAGATTTGGCTTCGGAAGTAAGAATTGCCTTCGGAAGACAAGTTACCTTCGGAAATGTTTTACACTCGGAAGAGAGATTTCACTATGTAACGTAAATTTTTTGGGCCCTACACTGTAAAAAGCAAAGAATTTGTTAATGATGTCGGATTATTTAACTGATTTTTAACCTTACCGCCACTATCATTTCATACACTAAACCATCACATCACCTTATCCTAACCCCCATTACCGCCTCTCCACAATCTTTTAAATAATCTCGACTATTCACTTTCACTCTCTTACTTGCAAACTTTACAGCCCTAGAAATTTCTCCTACTCAACTTAACCCAACTCAAATCATTCCTATTCAACTTTCCAAATGGCCTTCAACCCTCAGCACAACCAAGTCTTACTTCTTGATTCATCAAGAGATGTTGACTTCTCAGATATCATCTCCTTCCTAACCCAATCTTCCTACTACACCGCTCTGACTGTTAACCTCACAATTTACTCAAACCATATGTTTAAATTTTGGGCAAATGGTCAGACTGAAACCCTAAATGGGGTTCGTGTCATTCGATCGAGCATCTGTGGCCAGGAGTTGGTCATTTCTGAACAGCTCATCAGGGAGCATTTAGAGCTTCATGATGAGGGCGCTCCAACGGAATTCCCAAAGCATACTTGGATGATTCTTATCTCCAAATGGGATATGGAGGAGACGTTAGCAGGTCAACTTTTAACTTCTCGTACAAATGGAAGTTACTGCTACACGTGGTCCTTCACTGCTTGTCGAATAAATCTGAGGGATGGGATCAAATCCCATTTGAACTTGGGTGCCTTGTTCATGGGTTGGTAAAACGCCTCCGCTTCAACTATTCAAGATTTGTGCTGACTAACCTCATGGGAAATCTTTAGAAGGACACATTCTTCATGTATCCCAGGTTTCTCCAGCATATAATCAACTGTGAGCTAGACCAGAGCACGCTTGTCTGTGCAGCTGCTCTGACTGTTCCTCAGATGAGGCCGACCATCTTCAAGATTTTCAAGAGAGTGTCCACCAACTTCACAGGAAGAGATACTGCACTTCTTCTAGGTATGACTAGCCAACGCTCTTGGTGACATCCCTGTTAACCCCACAGGTGATGAACCCACACCAGCAACTACCCCCACTATGCCAACACTACCTTCTCCACCCTCACCATCACTTATCAGAGATGCCCTAAACGAACCCTTGTTCAATCTACTCTGATTGAACAAGCCCTCCTGTTCAACTCAAAAAGGCTAGAGTGGAACAAAGGGCTCCCACTCAGCCTGAGGTCCAACCATCCTTCATAATTGACCTCAATATGGGTCCTGAGTCTCCTCAGTCTCAGACCCATAAGCCCACAACCCAAGCTGAAAGCCCTCAGGGTGAGTCTCTATACTCCCCTGAGCAGCCAACAAGGGACAGCCCCACCAGAGGCTCAATGCCTATAGACATTGACCAAAGTCCCGGGTCAGTAGCTTTAACCATCCTATCTTTTACTGACCTTTTATTTAAAACTGATGAAGATATAACATCTCTCCATGGCAATGAAGTTGATCTACAACACCCTCTCCAAGATCAACAGAGCTCGAAGAAATCCATTATCTCTAGCCCCCATCAGCAACCAACTGAGGTGAGTCCCACTAATGTGGAGGGGACTCATGTAGATTCAGCTAGCACTACAGAAGGTGCCTCAATGGACCTTGTGGACAGTGGTAACATTTCTCAGACTGAATCTACGACAACCAAGCCCTTTGATGACTCTGAAAGAAACATCATTGAGCATGGGAAACCAGGGTGCCAAGAACCCACATCTGGTGGTGAGGCTGAACATACTAGGTATGTTACCTCATCTCCCTGTGATTCTTCGAAAGAAGATGAGGGAAGCATGCAACTCCTCATTCAAGATCTTCTTTCTAAAGTCTCAAACCTGGAATCTCAGGTTAGGACTTTAGAGGCAAGATCTACCACTCAGCAACTTGAGATTGACAATCTCAAGGCTCAACTAGCTGAGAAACAGACAGAGAGGTCTGTTAGGCATGTACCTATTCAGGCCTCCCTAACTTCCTCCTCCAGCTCATCTAGCTCTCAAGATGATGCTACCAAAAAGGGGGAGAATGTTCAAAGACAAACACACAAGGAACCACAGAGCCGGCCTTCCACTTCAACATCTTCCTCTCCCATTATCTCTGCGCCTAAAATATCTCAAGTCCCTCTTCAGATTGATCCAAGGATGCTCAATGATCTCTACAGACTCTTCACCAAGTTTCTGTTAAGATCTTCCTTTGAGCAGCCAAGTCATGATGCTGCAATGATCTACTTTGGAGCTAAAGAACTTCAAAGGCTGACTGCACCTTCTACCACTGTGGAAGAAGTTGGTCAACCTAAGGTCCTCATGGAACCTAAGATTCAATTTGAAGGGGAAATAGAACTGATGGCCCACAACTAAAACAGTTGGGACAGAATCTGCATCTCCTTTAACTTCCGAAGCTGAAGTTAAAGCCTCGGAAGAACAAGCTGAATCTTCCGAAGCTAAAATGGAAGCTGCGGAAGACTGTTTAAAATGTCTGAGGAACTGATCATCACAGATGCTATCCTGGAAATGGCATCTGAAATGAGCAATGAGGACTTTCCAATTGCACCTCCATCTCAGACACCATCTCTGACTCTCTCACAATCAGAACCTCTCTCCAAGAACCACACAGTCAGGATCTTCAAAGGATAAAGGAAAAGGAAGATGACTGCGGAAGAGATTCAGAAAGAGGAGAAGATTGAGAAACTTAAGAAGAAAGGAAGACTTCAGACTGAGAAGTTGCTAGCTGCCAGCACAAAAGCAGCCGCTTCCAATCAGGAGGTTGTCATCAATAAAAGAAGAGAGCAGATCATTGACCAGCTCATTAAAATGGGAGCTGCCAATGAAGAAACACTCCTGCTACCATTAGAGGAGTTGGTGGATCTGGAGAAGGCAACCAGGCTGAGACTTGAAGAAGAAGCCAGGTTGGCCTTAGAGGAAAAGGAAAAGAAATAGAAGGAGGATGAATTGCAGCTGAGGAGAGACAGGATAAACTTCCTACTCTCCAGAGGCTTGATCTTCAAGAACTCTCTCCACATAACGATAATACGATCCTCTGGCTCTACAAAAAAGAGCAGGATCAAATGGAGAAAGAAAGGAAGAAGGCTGCAAAAGAAAAGGCCAGAGAGAAAAAGAAGAAAGAAGAAAAGGCTAGGGTCACTACCTCCAAGAAGCTTACTGAGAAAGCCTGGATGAAGGACTATCTTCGGGCTCATGGCTTCTCTGGTAGGCAGGTGGGTCCTATGTCTGAAAGGACACTCCAACGGATTGTCAATAAAATTAAGGCTGACATCCGGTTGGGGAAAAGGAAAGAGATGTATAGAAGGGTAAAAAGAATGACCTTCACTGCTTCTACCCAACCACAACTTGAACCCTCACCCTTACCATTCACCATTAAACCTGAACCCTTCACCCCTGAACCCACATCACTATCCACTACTACTCCCTCACCTCAACCTCCTAAACTTCCCATAATCCAACCCAAAACACTAGCCAGAACCTCTAAACCTAAACCTACTCAATTACCATCCAAACCATCCTTTCAGCCTTCTCAACATCTCTCCCTTGAGGAGTTTAAGGCAATCAAGATGAAGCTCACTAATTGCACCACTTTGAGCGAAGTCTCCTGTGTAGAAGACTCCGTTAACATTACCTATGTAGACGGATCTTCAAGTTCCCTCACAAGAGACAGATTCCTTGATTTGCCTAGAGGAACTTTGGACCAGGCTGCAAGACTTTTGGGCCTCAATTCAGACTTTAAATGAGGAAGAAAAGAAGCTTAGAAGGAAACTGGTGACTCTGCTGGATACAAGAAAAGAGGAGAAGATTCCTAGTCAGCCTCTTGTGCCTAGAAGGAAGATAATCTAGTGGAGGTTTGATGAACCTTCTCACAACTTTGTTGTGGAAAGAGAGAATGGTGAAGTCAACAGACTCAATGCAACCTCTCTGTTACACTCCAGCAGATTTGATATTGCTGAGTTAGCAGAGAAACCATTCTCCAACCCCTCAAACTCTGAAACTGTTGCACTCGTCAAAAATCATCTCAGTAGTCTTCATTTGGCTGAGCTAATTGCAAAGGAAAAGATTGAAGAAGAGTTGAAGTTGAGAAGACAGGAAGACAAGGAAAGATCTCCCACCAAAGGTGCTGCCTTTCTACAGATGGTGGAAGGTCCTGAATTAGAACCTATAGTTTGATAGGAATATGATTACAGTTCCCATCAACTAACTCTTTTCAGAGGGCAACAACAAAGGGTACATGTTATCCAAGGTGACAGACTGGATTTCCTGTCTACCAAGGATCTGTACAAGCTTCTCAGCACCACATCAGGGAAGAACAAGGAGACATAGAAATATTTGCTCTCCTTGGTGCTAACTTTTGAGAAATCAAGGTAAGTGAAGTTTTGATAGCATCAGCCTAGGGGGAGTTTGTTGGATCAAGAAGAAGGCTAATGCAACCAAAACTAGATCACTTAAGTTATTTTGGTGCTGCATACAAAAGCTTCCGAAGCTTGTCATGGAACTTCCGAAGGTTGTAGAGTTCTTCCGAAGACAAAGGAAAAGTCCAACTTCCGAAGATAGAACTCTACTTCCGAAGACAAATGCATACTTCCGAAGTTCAAGACTTAGAAGAATAAAGTAAAGACCACTTCCGAAGTATGATGAAGAAGTCTCCAAGTCTTGGAAGAAGCAGCCTCTTTCGAAGTATAAAGTGGCTTCGGAAGTACTTACTCTTCCGAAGCCATTTAACCTTCAGAAGATGCCGCTATAACCAGTGGACACAAGTATGGTCTCTGACACTCCGCTGTAGACTTTAGATACAGCATGGCTTCTTCCTAAAGAACCATGTTGTTGACCATACTTTATTCCATGTTTACCTTTTCATGATAGTACAGTTGCCATCTTTAGTTGGTGACAAAAGGTAAGTTAGGGACATGTCCTGACTACCAAATCTCAGATAGAATTTATCTAAGATACCTTAACTATAGTCTTGTAGTATAGGTTTTAGCTAAAGGATCCCAGCTGGTATCAAAGTATATCGGCTGTAGATAGTATTATATATAGGTTCTCCTTGTAACTCATAGAACATAACGATCTGCTTGTAAGAGTCTTTGTATCTTGAGTTGAGAATCAATATATAAAAGTATCTTGAAATTATCTTTCTGTGTTCTTAGTTACTTTTCATATTGTGATCAACTCTTATTGATTCTTACCCGAGTGTGATTCTAGGTGAGTTTGAGAGAAAACCTTGTGTTTAAGTGACAAACACTGATCCTGAAATCTTGCTCCTTCATTTTCAACTGATGGTAACCAAATCAAAGTCTATCCTTGAAAACCAACTGGCACCTTGAAGTTGATCAAACAAATCATCAATCCTTGGTAACGGATATCGGTTCTTTATCATTAACTTATTCAGCTCACGGTAGTCAATACACATCCTCATGGTACCTTCTTTTTCTTCACAAGCAGGACTGGAGCACCCCAAGGGGAGATACTCGGTCTAATAAACCCCTTATCAAGCAGCTCTTGCAACTGCTCCATCAACTCTTTCATCTCAGTCGGAGCCAACCGATATGGTGCCTTGGCAACAGGTTGGGCACCCGGTATCTAGTCAATCTGGAACTCGATCTCACGGTCAGGTGGCACTCCTGGTAAGTCTTTTGGGAACACGTCTAGAAAGTCACACACAACCGGTACATCGGACAGTTGTGGTGTTAGTGCATCCACATCCTTTACATTGGCCAAGTAGGCATTACATCCATGCCTCATGCACTTTCCTTCCACCGCCATTAAGATTACTTTCGGGATCGTCATGACCATACTCCCGTCAGGCGCTGTCAAACTAATCATATTCTTGCGACACACAATGTTCGCCCCGTAATCCGCTAACCAATCCATCCAAAGAACTACATCGAAACCACCTAAGGTCATCATGAATGGTCTAACAGGAAATTTATGACCTTCTAATTCCACATCATAGCCTTCTGTCATCTTAGAAATCCTGGTAGACTTACCTATGGCAGTCTCTACATCAAAGGGCGCATCAATACTCTTACTACTAACAGACAGTTTAGCACAGAAAGTAGCAGAAATAAAACTTTTACTGGCATTAGAATCAAATAATACTAAGGTTAAAGTTTGGTTTACTAGAAACGTACCTGACACAACATCAGGGTCTGTCCTAGCCTCCTCCTGCGTTATCGTAAAAGCTCTGGCGCTCACCCTCAGTCCTTCTCCTCTGGTCTTCTTCACCCTAGAACCCTCAGCCCTCGGCTTCTTACAATCCCTACTCATGTGACCACTTTCCCCACAGTTGAAATACCTCATAGCCCCACAATCTCTAGCCATATTGTTAGGACCATGTACGGACGGAGTACTAATTGATTTACGTGTATACCAACTCAAATAGTGCGGAATCCTATTTGATTGGCGATCCAATCAGTGAGAACGCACGTAGAATCGATCTTAGAATGAATCTAAATGTTAAGAACGATTGCAATACGATTTTTTGTGATCTATGAACTTGGAACATGGTCTCTAAGGTCTCTGGACGGCTAGAGTACAAATAGGAGTCGAAATATTGAAAGTCTCTCATTTTTCCACGAATTAAGTGGTATTTATAGGTTAGGGTTAGTCAATCGTACGACTGGACCATTAGCATGGTTCAGTCATGCGACTAAAGCATGCGACTGAGTCAATCACACGACTGAAGGTTCAGTCGTGTGACTGATCTAGTCTCCTGGTTTAGTCGTGCGATTGGTCCATTAGCATGAAATATTCATGCTTATGAACCATTAGCATGGTCCATTCGCATGAAAACTTCATACGACTAAGTTTGAATATGTTTCTCAATCATTACTTGACTAAGATCTATTCAAACAACCATAAACCTATATAGTTAGTTCAATATGCGTTAATAAATAATAAACATTGAAACATACACTAAAACATTTAACATTAAGATCATCAATCGCATATTCCGTTTCATTCAACTCATACATTTCATTTACATTTAGGACATGACATACATATTACATTAAAATCGTAAACTAGGTACATATGTATCAACAAACTCCCCCTTGGACCTAGTTTCCTTCATCGTCTGGCTGGCCTTCATTAGCTCGTCAAACTTCTTATGCCTCTCCTCGACTGTGACTCCAGCATGTATCTCGAATGCAAAATAGAGTCTTATCATGTTCTGAACTGGAGGGCCTGTACCATATCCTGCGTATCATAGAATAATGGCCACATGTATAAAGTATAAACATCACTAGCTGACAGGTTGGTTAGCCACATTGGGTCAAATACCCGGATGGTCTCCATTTGGTGCTCTTTCTGCAATACTATGACTGCTTCACATGTTCTCCAATCATAATACCACCACTTGAAGTGGGGAGTGAAGTCATGTGGCATTTCCCACATGGGAATCTTTGACATAGTACGCGGAGGACTACACTTCAGCACCACTTTGGGTTTCCCAGTCCTTGGGTCTGCCTCTGACCTTCGAATATACCTCATAGGTTGTTGAGGCTTGAAGTTAACCCATCTAGTGTGGTATTCTTTCTTCAACGCAGCTACAAACTAGCCCGACATCTTCTTGGGGTCAGCATACAACAGGTTCATGCGTGCCAGCTGGTTGAGCTCAAAACCAGGGAGAGTCTTCAGATCATGTGGGAATCTGAAGTACTTGATTTCTTTCTCCCTCTTCACTGCATATACGTTGAGATCCTCAAAATAAGCCCTTGCTATAATCTTGCCAGACACCTTTAGATGCTTCTTTACTTTGTAGAGCTTGGCGTAGGCACTTGGCTTTGGCGCTATGCGTTGGGCACGGATCTCTACAAAACAAGCCGCCCATTCAGCCTTTTTGATCTCAACATCGGCATCCAAGGCTTGGGCTTGGCTTTCTAATATCTTGGCCTCCCTCTCCATCATATCCAGTTTAGCATACATATCACTGTCGAAAGTATCCCCAAAATCATGAACCACATTTCCCTCTCGATCAATATATTCTGGATAATGTTGTGCTATGACGTCTTCAATCTCTATCTCATCCACATCGTTGAGCTCGTCATCATTAGCAACATCGACGTAGGTGCATCTTTAACCAGTTCATCCGGATTTAACTGGAACATCTCTACTAGTTGCTCATCAGTAAGGTCGTGAATGATTTCTCCTTCTTCGGGAGTGTAGCTTACTGACCTCCTGACAATCCCTTGTAGATCAAGTATCATAGTGAATTGAGACTTGATCTACTACAGGGGAGCAACATCATATTCATCCTGCTGAGATGGTTGATCTGCTTGATTTAAAACATGTAACACATCATTCATTAGTAAATAATCAAGACAGTTAAATAATTAAATATATACATAAACATTCAATACATGAGTTTAATACATGATTCAATTACACAAAAGTTCAAAATACATAAACATCTAATCATTACTTTGATCTTGAATCATGGGTTCTTTAGCTTGCGGGCCCGAGGAAGAGACACCCTGATCCTGAGCTTTCTTGGATCGTCTCTCTCTTGCTTGAGTGGCAGCAGATGCAGCAGCATCATCACCCTTCTCATCATCTCTGCCCTCATCCTTTCCCACATCATCATCTCCTCCATCATCATCTCCTCCATCCTCATCATCCGTATCATCATCATCATTATCACCATCGTCATCCCCTTCTCTAATCTTTAGAGGCTCATGCTTGGATCCCTTGAGCCTTAGCATGAGCTTCTTGTTCTTTGCCTCCAAATCTTGTATCCTTGTACAGAGGATGTCTGCATCTCATGTAGCTCTGTGATCTCCTGACTCTGAGCCTCAATCCTCTGTACAAACGAAGCTTGCATCTCATGCAACTCCGCGATCTCTTGGCTCTGAGCCTTAATCCTCTGGGATTGGGAGACATTGAGCTCCATCAGCTGATTAAGCTGAGTGGCTCTCTGCTCATCTGTCGCCGGCAGCTTCAGTACTAACCGGTTCAGGTTAGGTAGCTGCTCCTCCAACCCAACGGATGGGAAAGAGGATCCAAAAGTAGGTGGGACCTGTGATGAGGTCCCGGCTCCATGAGTGGTGGTGGTGGTAGTGGATGAAGAGTAGATGGGTGGTGGGATATGTATGGATGGTGAAGGGGTGGTTGTAGTGGTGGCAGGTGGAGGTGTCGTAGGCATGATGGGTGGAGTGGTAGTAGTGGTGGTGGGTGGAATGGTGGTAGTGGTGGCTATGGTAGAGGTAGTGGTGGCTGTAGTGGTGGTAGTGATGAGTGTAATCTTCCTCCACTTAGTCTTCATCCCATGGGGCTGAGCCATCCTTTTTCTCCTCATGCCCTTTAAGGAGAATGCTCCCCTGGGATGCTGCTGGGCTGATCAGGGGCATCAGTGGGATCTGCAGCAGTCTCCCTAGACTCGCTAGGGCGTCCTCCAACCTCCCGAATACCTCGTTCGGTTGCAACCACCCTGCTCCCCACAATACGAGTCAACGGCTCCTCGTCTGTCTCCTCCTCCTCATCAGGACGAAAATCCTAATGGAAACCAGCTGACTCTGCTCCACCTTGGGTGGATGATGGAGATGCTATATCAGCAGTGGGGGCCCTCGATTGGGCGGGCCCTACATCTCCACCATCACCACTATCATCATCATCGGAGTCATCATCTGGGAGCACAATCTGCTCGACATCCGAATCACTATCCTCGTGGCGCCACTTCCTCCTAGAGGGCGCCACATAATCCTCTCAGGCCAGATGCCCGAACAATCTCCTGACAGGGGGCTTCACCTGCTCCCCCCTGTACACCTTCATGCGGCCCAAGGTGGTATCGTCCATCACCTCAAGCACTACTGCGTCCTCCTTCTCTTTGGGCAGCGACGGTAGCTTCTGATCAATGATCATCTGAATAAATCGAGGGTACATACAGAACCCCTCCTTCCCCTTCCCCTTAATGTTCTCCACCAGATAGGTGAAGATCATCCTAGAGAAGCTAAACGGGTGGTTCAACACCAACGCCACATAAGCGTTCTGGATCTAATCGGATAGCTCATCAAACCCTCCCTTACGTGAAGCTATGCACTTGAACAGCACATGGGTGAGGTACTTAAACTGGGGGCACAGGTTGCTCTTGTTGAGCACACCTGCATTGATGTCCCCAAAGTACTTGGCCCTCAGAAAGCAGCCTCAGACCGTAAGTGGATGTAATCATGTGGGGCAGTCAGCGTCATCTCCAAACTCTAAAATAGTCCTGAGATCATCCTCTGTGATCTCAATGGCATGGCCGAATATCGAGCTCCTGATGCAATGGGGCTCAGAGGACCTGTCCACAATAGTGCTTTCCTAGAAAGCCTGTTGGACTGAGCGATAAGGAGTACATGGTGTCGAGATGGCTTGAAATATCCTAGATCTCCGTAGGAATATGATGATGCCCTAGAACTCTGCAGCATTCCTAGAAGTCAAATCCAGGTGAGCACATATGTTGTGCTTAGTGCTCATGATCCAGCGACTCGTCATCTGTTACACAATATAGATAAACATTAGAGTGAGTAAATGAATAACCATTGAATTTCTTAACTTGAATCTTTTTGTTCGTCTATCATGCGAATGAATTATGCAAGTAAGGTTTAGTCATGCGATTGAGCTCATACGCACGACTGAGCATGCGACTGGGCTTAGTCGTATGCTCTACCAAGCGGTTGAACCAGTCGTGCGACTGAACTCATTCGCATGGTTCAGTCATGCAATTGTGCCATTCGCCCATCTCAGTCGTGCGATTGAGGTTCATCAGGCCACCCGTTCGCATGACAGACTATTGGTTCATTCAAATTCAAATTTTGAACAAATCATAGTGTTAGACATCATGGTATGGCTCATTAGTTTCGCAAACACCCAACATAGCTCCTAATAACCTTTACTTTAACATTTAACTTAATTTATCAGTTTATTGGTCAAACTAGTCTCGGTTAGTTTTAGGGCATAAATTCGAGTGTCGTGGGCACAGATTGTTGAGTCTTTGGAGTGTAGAACATCGTGCATTACCTGGACAATCATTGGAAATCGTTAGAACACAACAAATAGCAGTTTAGAGCAATCAGATGAAAATCGGGCAGAGTTTCGTTAACTCGTGCGATAAACAAGAACGATTGGGGGTGAATAGGGTTTGCGACTGGACTTTATCGCATAGCTAGTTCGTGCGATTGAATCTTAGTTGTGCGACTGACTCAATCGGTCACCTTCAGTCGTGCGACTGGGTTTCAGTCGTGCGACAACCCCATTCGGTTGCTTTCATTCGTGCAATTGGTTCATTTTGATGATCCAATTGCATGAATTTATCCATGTTGATAGTCCAATCGCATGTCTGGGCCATACGTGTAGCTTAGTCGTGCGATTGGGTTCATTCATATGGCCCAATCGTACGACTGGTCCATACTTATGGTCCAGTCGTGTGAATGGCTCATTCTTATAATTTTGACTCTATGAACATTTTACATTTATCCCTTTTAACACTTGGTAAAACATTACGAGCATTTGATCATCTCAGACATGATCGTTTTTAAATTTGGAAACATTTGATCACCTCAGACATGATCCTTTTAACAGTAAAATATTTTGTCACCTCAGACGTGACCCATTTGACATTTGAAAACACGTGTGGTCACCTTAGACATGACCCTTTTAAGTGATTAAATCCCAGATAAAATTCCACTATATAGTTCGACAATTAAAACTAAATTTGACTAAAATTTGAAACAAAATAAAACAACTATAACTAAAGAATAAAACTGAATGTAATTTTGTGATTTTGTGTGAGGTGGAAATTTTAAGATAGATATCTAGCAGATTTCTTTCTAGAACAATACAGCTTCAAGTTATTGTGACCATAACTGGAACGATTCATTATGGAATTGTTGATACATATATGTACCTAGATCCTGATCTGATGTAATATGACTTACACTTATGTAACTATTGGGTACTTAATGAAATACAAATGTTTGGTTGTGTTTATAATGTTTAATATTTCATTAATGAGTTGTTTAACGCATATTGACTTAATTATATAGGTTTGTGATTGTTTGAAGTGTTATACATAATGTTAGAATATTGAATACATTCAAACTTGGTGAAGTGAAGTTCTCATGCATCCGAATGGCCATGCGACTTAACAACTTCATGCGTCTGACTCAGTCGCACGACTGAACACTCAGTAGTGCGAATGGATCAAGCGCATGGCCCAATCGAACGAATGAACCATGCTAATGGTTCAGTCGCCCAAATGAGCAATCCTAACCTATAAATACCACCTAATTCATGGAAAAACGAAAGAATTGAATCCACTTCGACTCCAGATGTACCCTAGCCATCCAGAAGCCTCCAAGTTCGTACTCCAAGTTCATAGAACGCTATAGATCAATTCTCAATCGATTCTTGACGTTTGTTTCAATACATTATTGTTTCTACGTGCGTTCTCACTGATTGGATCGCCAATCAAATAGGATTCCATACTATTTGGTTTGGTTTAACATGTTAATCAGTTGGTGTTGGTCAAATACCAGATCCTAACATGTGGTCGGGATGCGTTGGAGAAGAGGTATGACGGGAATGCCTCTCTGAAGGCTATCAAGGCAAAAGCATTGAAGAAGGAGTTTGACAACTTCTCTTCAATGGGAAAAGAAAGCCTTGATGATGTGATCGATAGATTCTACCACTTGATGAGTGAGATGCACACTCATGGAGTGGTTACTTTGATGGAAGATAAGGTATCCAACTTTGCTGATGGATTACCAGATAAATGGGGTTCGTATGTTTCAAATCTCAGACAGAATGGAATGCTCTCGAAGTTAGACATAAATGACTTCATTTTGAAATTGAGAGAAGAAGAACTTAGGATGAAGTATCGAGCCCAAAAGGCAAGCTATGATCAGAATCCTGCACTCTACAATGCTACTCCTTCAGTCAAGACATCTGGAGCACCATTGCAAACCGCCTTCATCTCAAGCACAGGAGTTCCAGCACAACCCTTAACTTCAAGATCAGAAATGTCAGGGTCGTCTAGCACCCAATATATAGTACCTGAAGCAAATGCCGCAAAGCTGAAAACCGACAACCTCGGGAATGTAACTGTAGAGGTGGCCAGAGAACATATGGACCTTTCAACTGCGGTGGTTCACTCCTACGATGGATTAATTGCTGGAAAGATAGGTAACTGCCACGTGGTAGATGAAGATTATGAGTAGGTGGATGAAATGGAGTTGGAACGTATGGACATAATGTGGGCTCTGGCAAGTGCTGTCCGACGAGCTAAAAAGTTTGTCAAAAAGACCGGACAGAACCTGGTTGCAACAAAAGACACAACCTTTGGGTTTGATAAGTCAAAGGTTACATGCTTCAACTGCGGTGAGAAGGGACACTTCAAGAGGAAGTGTATAAAACCAAAGAAGACATGAAATGGAAATCCCTTCTCGTCATTTAACCGTCAAGACAAGTCCACTGCTAGTGATGCTGACTTATCAAGTAAGGATCCAAAAGCCTTAACTGCCAACGAAGATGAAGGACAGGACTGGAGCTTTCAGTTCGTCTCACCAGGAGAGTCAGATATAGCTAGTGTGGAGGATATTGATGACGATTCTGCAAGTGAAGGTGATGTAGTAGTAGAGATCGCAATGTCAAATTATGAAGATACTGCAAATGTGGTCAACTACCTGCCTGAAGAAGAAAAATCTGCAAATGCATCATCATCTGAATCATCCGAACCAGAGAAAAGCAAGCCAGTACTCATGGCTGATTCTTCTTCTACATCTCAGGTAAGTACTTCTGACCAATCGTTTAATAACCACGCTTGATTAGAATGTAATAAATTTAGAGAAAGTATAGATTCAAAATTTGCTAGGTTTTTAGATCATAATGATAGCCTAGTAAAGGACCTAGAATTGTGCATAGAATCTAATACAGTATTGAAACAAAACGAGCACTGTTACAAGGAAAAGATAGACCTGTTAAATAAATAGCTTAGGGAAACTGAGGTAGTTGCCTTTAACCAAGCAAATGACATTAGGTACTATCTAAATTCTCTTGAGGACACTAAGAAGAAAAAAGCAGTTTTAGAAGTAGAAGTCAATTCATTAAAACAAAAATTGCATAGTTGGACAAGCTCATCACATATTGTCCAACACTTAGTAAGAGAGAGAAATAATAGGGAGGGACTGGGATACAAAGTGGTTCCACCACCACCTGAGACCTTGATGAACACCAAATGTAAACCAATTAACAATAACCCCATCAAGGATCACGTGGTGTCCACTCCTCTGGTGAGTGATCCAGATTCATTAAGTAAATCAATTGGATCAGACACTAAACAGAAGGAGGCCACTTCAAAGGCAATAGGAAAAATGCCTTGTGTTAATCTGGAACAAGAATTTGAAAAGATTAGTTCTAAGTCAGGGTCAAACAAAGTCAAACAAGAACCTAAAAAGACTATAAAACCTAATCAATCACGGGCATCATGTCACGGTCCAAGTAAACAAGAGATCAAAGATGTAAAACCAGGTAAAGCAATTAAGTTTGTAAAACCAACTCATACATCAAACAAAGAAGTGTCCCAATCCAAACATAATAAGATCAACTATGTGACATCTGCATCTCCACCAAAAAATAGAAACCATCAAGTTAAAAGCAGATCCTGCTATAATTGTGGAGAGTATGGTCACATAGCATCTGATTGTCCTTATTATCAGACACTGAGGAAGAAAGTTGAATTTTCTACATCTACATCAAGATCTTTTAAAAGGAAATCAATGACGCCTTCTAACAGAGATTGTGAACCCAAATTTCAATCCATCAGCCAGTCGTTTGTTTATCACAAACAGGCCTTACACAAATCTGGTCTATGGAAAGAAAAAACCTCCTCAGTGCCTGAAAATAAGAACAAATAGAATTCTGATCAATCCTTAACCTCAAAGGGTCAGTGGGTTGAGTTTGTGATATGTGATGCCTCAGGGAAACCCAAGCCGGTTAAGGCTTGGGTTCCTGACATGAATTAATGTTTTCATTGACTGTGCAGGGTGTTCACTACAGTTCTGAAACTAACACGTGGATAGTTGATAGCGGAGCATCCAGGCACATGACAGGGAACAGAGCTCTCTTATCAAATGTCAGACAAATTAAAGGAGGGCATGTTTCATTTGCTGAAAATAAAGGCGGGTACATCACAGCCCAAGGAGAAGTGGGAAATGAGAAATAAGGTAAACTATGTCCAACAATTACAAAATAACTTACTTTCTGTTTCTCAAATCTGTGATAAAGGATTCAAGGTAGTATTTGACAACAAGAAGTGTTACATTCTAAAGAAGGACTACGTGTTTCTGGAGGATCAGATCCTTATATCAGCTTCTAGATATAATGATCTTTATGTTTTGGATCTCTCAAAGGCATCCACAACAGATAGTGAAGTCCAATGTTTCTTGTCCAAAGCTACTGAGAAGGAATCCATCTCCTGGCATAGGAGAATGGGACACATAAATCCGAGGAAAATGAATCACTTGATCCAGAATGATCTTGTGAGAGGAGTAAATGTCTAAAACTTTCAATTCCTAGATATTTGTGTTGTGTGCAAAAAGGGCAAACAGACGAAGAAATCTCATAAGGAAAAGAAAGTTCATTCTATAGAACTTCCACTTGAGCTTCTTCACATGGATCTATTTGGTCCAGTGAGTACAAGAAGCATCGCAGGCGACTTGTACTGCTATGTAGTTACCGATGACTACTCAAGGTTCTCTTGGGTAATGTTTCTGAAATCCAAATCAGAAACATTTGAATCCTTCAAGGATTTGGTAACTACTCTGGAATCCTTATACAAGCTGAAGGTAAGACAGGTGCGCTCAAACAACGGAACCGAGTTCAAGAATCAGAGGATGGAGGACTATTGCAAGGAAAAGGGAATTGTGCATCAATTCACCTCGGCTTATACTCCTCAGATGAACGGTGTTGCTGAACGGAAGAACCGCAACTTGATAGAGACGGCACGGACAATGCTTGTAGACTCGAAACTACCTATACAATTTTGGAATGAAGCAGTGGCAAATGCATGTTATACTCTTAATCGAGTTCTGATAGTAAAACGCCATGGAAAAACGTGCTACGAGTTATTACAGCGACGTAAACCTAACTTGGAATATCTCGAGCCGTTTGGCGCTCCGTGCACCCTACTGAAAAAGACTCGGGAGGGAAAATTCAGTGAGAAGGTTGATGAAGGGATCTTCTTAGGATACAACATACCAAACAAGAGAGTTTACAATAACTCAACAGGTCAAGTAGAGGTGTGGTGTAATGTTGATGTTCAGAGATATATCACACCACCTGCTGGAAAAGGGCCTGCTTACTTCTTCGACTATGATGGATTCTTCAAGTCCTTTAACGTATCTCTTTCTTCTTCAGAAGACGAGTGGGCAAACAAGATGATGTACGATGTCTTGAACACACCATCTCAAGATTCAACATGTCATGATCCTACCAACTCAGGGGGAGTAGTTGATGTGAGTGACTCTTCTTCTGATGAAGAAAATGAAGGAAATGATCAGATCAACCAGGATGTACAGGTTCCGACTACCATAAGTTCACACGCACCAGCTGGTGATGCTTCTGAACCTTCAGAACCTCAGACTCCTATTGCCTCAGATCGAGAACCAAATGTTCATAATCTTGACTCTGAGGTGGTTGTTCCGACAATTCCTGGCTCACGTCTAAACATCTATCATCCATTGGATAATATTATAGGAGATGTGAGATCAGGGGTACAGACTAGAAATCAGTTGTATTCAGCTGATTATGCCTCTGTGATGGAAAAAGGATATCTTCACGACGGTGCCTACCGCTGCTTTGTGTCTCAGTTTGAGCCAAAGTATGTTAATGAAGCACTAAATGTTAAGGCTTGGGTTAGTGTCATGCAGGAAGAACTTCTTCAGTTTAAGAAGTTAGGTGTATGGACACTAGTGGATAGACCTAAAGGTGCTAAAGTCATTGGTACCAAATGGGTTTTGAAATGTAAGAAATATGATCAGGGTGTGATCATCAGAAACAAGGCTCGGCTTGTTGTTCAGGGTTTTAGACAAGTTGAAGGTATCGACTACAATGAAGTATTTGCACCTGTGGCAAGGATGGAAGCCATCCGCATCTTCCTTGCCTATGCATCTTATATGAAAATCAAAGTTTATCAACTTGATATGAAGAGTGCATTCCTTCATGGGAAAATCAAAGAAATAGTGTATGTCAATCAACCCAAGGGATTTGAAGATCCATATCATTGGGATAGAGTTTACAAACTCGACAAAGCTCTATACGGGCTTCATCAAGCTCCATGGGCTTGGTATGAGAAACTCTCTACTCATCTTGTGAAACACGGATTTCGCAGGGGAGTCATTGACTGCACACTGTTTATCAAAGAAAACGATAGAGACTTGCTGCTAGTACAGATCTAATTAGATGACATAATCTTCAGTTCAAAGAATGAAGAATTATGCAAAGAATTTGAAGCAGTAATGAAGGCTGAGTTTGAGATGAATGCCATGGGAGAGATGAAGTTCTTTCTCCGGTTACAAGTAGATCAGACACCAAATGGAATCTTCTTACATCAGACCAAGTATGTAGGAGATATTTTCAATCGGTTTGACATGGAAAATGCTTCCATAGCTGGCACTCCATTGGCTACAAACCATGATGTAGCACCCGACGAGAACGGTGATCTAGTAGATGCTACTATGTACCGAGGGATGATTGCATCTCTCATGTATCTCACGGCCTCAAGGCCAGATATCATGTATGCTACATGTTTATGCTCGTGATATCAGGAAAGCCTAAGGTGAACCATTTAATTGGAGTCAAGGGGATATTTCGTTATCTGAAGGGCACACCCACACTTGGATTGTGGTACCCTCATGATGATGACTTTGAACTTATACCGTATAGTGACTCGAATTACGGCGGCTACAAGATGAACTACAAGTCTACATCAGCAGGGTGTCAGTTCTTTGGGAGAAGATTGGTAACCTGGCAGTGTAAGAAGCAGACCTCGGTTGCCTTGTCAACCTGTGAAGCAGAATCCATTGCTGCTGCAAGCTGCTGTTTCTAAATCATATGGATTCAACAGCAAATGCGGGATTATGGTTTTCAATTCACTTCTACTCCTATATTTGTTGATAACTCTGCTGCGATTGCAGTCACTAAGAACCCGGTCCAACATCCCAAGACCAAACACATCAGGATCAAATATCACTCATACGTGACTGTTTTGAAAAGAACTTATCGATGTGATAAAAAATAACACTGATTTTCAACGCCCAGACCTCTATACAAAGGCTTTTGATAAACCACGTTTTCTATATCTGTTAGAGGTCAATGGTGTTAAAAAGAAGAGTGAGGTCATTCCTGAAGATGACCATGTATAGTCCGATGCGTCGCGTCTAGTGTCTTTTAAAATTTCTTAAATTATAGTATTTTTAAGTATAATTCTCTTGTTTTGTTTACTGTTAGGTTTGTTAATTACACTTAGTGTCGGTCCTTGCTCATTAAAATTCTAAAACGCAAATCCTTAGAGGTTTTAGTATTTTAGGGGGAGAATAGGTATAAAAAAACGAGGGAAAAGGAGAGGCAAGCCGAATGAAATAAATAAGATCGTACGTGTGATACCGATTTAACGTGTCGAAGATGCTAGTACACAGGTACAAACCTTTGGGACTTTAAAAATCCAAAATTGAAAAAGATGCAAAGTTCAAGTATAAGTCTGAGCAGTCTGAGCAATATAAAAGGAAATATGATAGTTAAGCTAGCTACTACTAAGGTAACACAAAGAAAGTAGACCTAGAGGTTGCTAGACCACAGTTGATATGTTGGAAGATCGAACACAATAGATGACTAGACTGGTTGGTGATCTCAAGATTAAACTAAAATGTTTGACAAGCTGTGGGAAACACCTTATCCCTGGTTAACACAATCAACAGGATTCCAATAAGGGGTGACGAGCAAAAAAAATGCCACAAGTGTGCGTAAGACCAAAGAATGAGCAAAAGCACATGAAAAATGCAAATACAATCAAACTGATAACCTATGTTGTTGGTGAGATCTGTGCAAAAAGAGGAAAAATTGCTCAAACAAGAAGATAGGTTATGTGCCTCTCTGCTGTGCGGTGGCACTGACCTGAGGATAAGCATAACCTATATATTCTAGAACTCATTGTTGTTTGCCGCCTCTCTGCCGTGCGATGGCACTGACCTGAGGATTGGCTTCTCTTTGAAAGTTCTAAGAATAGTCTCTTCTTGAATTTCTACCCTTAGACCGCTCAAAAATCTCCTGAGGAATGTTGATTACCATATAAGTGTGGGATCCACAAATGCTTGTTGAAATAAACAAACCTTAAAACGATCACCAAACTGTGTTGAAAGTCTGTGTTTGGATTTAAGAGGACAAGTATACTGACAATCACTGTGGCTACAATTCTTGAAAGTTGAAATCAGTGTGGGGACCTAATAGTACTAGTATGATTTCCTAAATTTGCTAAATGACTCCAGATGAACAACAAGGAAAGAGCATCAAAGCTGTTTTTTTAATAACTTGTCCAGAATGATTTGAATATCCTGTATGATTCCAACTTAAATTGATCCATGTATAGCTTAAATGATTGTGGTTGCTCTCTCAGAATAATTATTCCTAGAACTACATCTTGGGAATTAACTCTCGTAAAAACACAAAAACATGTCTTAATTTTTAAATTTTCAGTATTATTTCTTTTATTTATGTACAAAGTTTGTCATATTTAGTATGTGTAGTATCGGACTATGTCATGGAAGTTGATAAGGGACCTTATCATAGAAAAGGTCACGTTTGAGGTGACCACACGTGCTTTCAAGTAAATGGGTCACGTCTGAGGTGACAAAAAGTTTTAAGATGATCACGTCTGAGGTGATCAAAGGTTTTTCAAGTTAAAATGATCATGTCTGAGATGATCAAATGTTCATAATGGTAAATTAACAGGTTAAAAGGGTTTAAAAGTCAAATGTCAAGTGTATGACCCATTCGCACGACTGGACCTTGAGTATGGACCAATCATGCGAATGGACCATACTCATGCATTAAATAGCCGAATGGACATGAGTATGACCCATTCACCCTAATGGATTAACAGAATGGGTCATTCGTCTGATTGGGAGCGTGCGACTAAGTCAGTCGACCGACTGAGCCTCAGTCGGCGACAGAATGTGATCGCTGAGTCAATCGCCCGACAGCTTCATTCGCCCGAATGAACTGAGCGAATGAGTCCAGTCGGCTGATTGAAAGTAGAGTCAGTATATAAAGGGCCGCAATCGATCGCATTCTTCTCATCACTCCTAATCGCCCTTATTTCGCATAGCCTACCGTTATTCTGCCAAATTTTCATCCGACCAAGATTTCATACTTCCATTTATTTTCTGACGATTGTGTGTGATTATACAGGTATAATACGATGAAATCTCACAGATTCAAGAGAAATGGTGCCCTATTTTGGGATGTTCGAATGAAACAAGAACCGAACCACTAAATGGCTTAATAACCCACTGAAACCATGTAAAATGTTAAAAATAAGGTTATTAGGTTATCAGTTATGGGATTGCGAGTCTAACGAACCGTTTCATAATGTTTAATTTCATGATTGTGTTAAGACTCGAACCTTAGTCAACCAAACAGTAAGTCATGCGACTGGTCAGATGGATGAACTCCAATCGCACAATTGAGCCAGAAGAATAGCTCAATCGGCTGAATTGGACATGCGAATGAGCTCAGTTGGCCGACTGAATCAATCGCAGGACCAGCCAACCGATTGAACTCAACCGCATGATTCATTCGCATGAATGAATCAGAATGAAATCAAACAAGATACTTAGAACTGATTTGTGTTATGTGAGTATCTGATGATTATGTGTCTTGTGTTTCAGATTGATGGCTGCTAGATGGTTAATCAACCCTAAGCACAACATATGTGCACATCTAGATCATACGACTCGGAATGGCGCCGAGTTTACAGAGATCATCACATTTCTTAGGTGATCAAGTATCTACAAGGCCATTTCTACTCCTTGCACACCCTACAGGTCTCTGCATCAGGCATTTTGGGAGAATGCTTCTGTTGATCGATCCCAAGAGCCGTATCGCATACGAAGCTCTATCTGTGGGATGGCTATCGAGATCACTGTTGCCGATATCCAGAGAGTACTTGAGCTGGGGAATGATACTGATCATCCTACCAAGCTACATCCACTAACCGTAAGGGGATGCTTTATAGTTAAGTATGCTGGGGACATCAACTCAGGTATGCTCAATAAAGCAACCTGTGTCCTCGGTACAAGTACTTAGCACATGTTATATTGAAGTGCATCGCCTCCAGAAGAGATGGATTTGATGATCTTTCAGACCAGATCTAGAATGCCTATGTGGCACTGGTGCTGAACTATCCTTTCAGCTTCTCGAGCATGATCTCCTCTTACCTTGTGGAGAATCTGGAAGCTAAGGGTAAGGAGGGTTTTTGCATGTACCCCAGATTCTTACAGCTGATATTCATGAGAAGCTTCCATCCCTTCCCAAGGAAAGCCACGATGTTGTGGTTCTAGAGATCATGGATGATACGACACTGGGTCGTATGAGAGTTTACAGGGGTAAGCAAGTAAAGCCCCAAGTGAAGAGACTGATAGGCCATCTAGCCAATGAGAGTTATGTAGCACCGGGGAGACGTAAGTGGCGTCCCATAGATAGTGACTCCGACGATGAGCAGCTACTACTCGCAGAGCATGACTCGGATGACAATGATAGCAGGAAGGAAGGAAATGTAGGACCCAATGCTATATTCCATCTCCAGCATCTGCCCCCACTGGAGATGGAGCGGAGACTGCTGGGTTCCACCAGGATTTCATGCCTGGTGAAGAAGAAGATGAGTCAGATGAGGAGTCGCTGACTCGGACTGTGGGAATTAAAGTTGTTCCACAAACGAGGGCTCCGGGCGGTTGGTGAACGCCCAGGTGGATCGGGAGAGATTGCTGCTGACCCCACTTATGCTCCCGATCCACCAAGCCGTGTACTAGGGGGAGCATCCTCCTCGACAGGATTGAGGAAGAAGAGTATGGCTCAGCCCCATGGATTGAAAAGGAAGAAACACAGAATCACCTTTATCACCACCACAGCCACCACCACAGCCACTACTACAGCCACCACCATAGCCACCCTTCCACCTACCCACTACCACCCTTCCATCCACCACCACACCATTCACACCTACATCACCACCACCATCATCTATACCACCACCAATCTTCACCACTGCCACCACCATCACTAGCCATCCTACAGCACCATCCTCTTTATCTCTATATCCATCAGGATCACCTCTGCCTCCCAGTGGCGTTGAGGAACAGCTCTCGGCACTTAACCGTGTGGTGCTGAGGCTGTTAGCGGCAGACAAAGAGAAGACTGCTCAGCTGCGACAGCTTGTAGATCTTACTGCTGCCCAAGCTCAGCAGATATCTCAGCAGGCACAACAGATGGAGATTCAATGTGCAGAGATGTCCCAACTCCGAGAGCAAAATGTTCTATCAGCAAAGAATATTGAGGAGTTGGAGACTACTAACAAGACCATCATGCTACGCCTAAAAGGATCCAAGGAAGAGCCACTTAAGATCAAAGAGGGGGATGGGGATGATAGTGATGATGATAGTGATGATGAAGATAATGATGGTGATGATGACACTGATGCTACTGGGGATGTTGGAGATGATGTTAGAGATGATGATGATGATGACTCACCTGTTGTGGGTGCCACATCTGCCAGTGAAAGGAGGACCAAACGAGCACAAGATCAAGGTGCCTCCATATCAGCCCCGCCAGCAGAAGAGCAGATGCTCCAGGACAAGAGTAATGCTTAGATGTCTTATTGTTGTTTAAAATCACTTGTATTTGGATCATGAGTAAAATTAATGAAATGAATGTTTATATGTAATGTAAATGATTATGCCTTGATTATTAGCTAATGATTGTTGTGTTGAATGTTTAAATCAAGCAGATCCTGATTCCCAAAGAGATGAATATGACATTGCTCCCCTCCAACAGGTCAAGACTCAACTGACATTGATTCTTGATCTGCATGGTATTGTCAGGAGATTGGTAATGTATACTCCTAAAGAAGGAGAAATCATTCACAATCTCACTGACGAGCAGATAGCCAAAATGTTCCAGCTAAATGCTGATGAGATTTTGAAAGATGCTCCAACTGTGCAAACAGAAAGTGACGATGAGCTTCAGGATGTAGATGAAATTGAGATAGAAGATGTCACGGCTCAACACTATCCTGAGTACACTGACAAGGAGGGAACTGTTATTCCCAATCTGGGAGACACTCTTGTCAATGACACTTTTGCAACTCTGGACAGGATGGAGAATGAGTCAGAAAAGGACAAAAAGAAGGCCCAAGCCTCAGACGCCAAAGTAAACATCAAAAAGGCTGAATGGGCAGCATGTTTTGAAGAGATAAGAGCCCAACACAGTGCTACAACGTCTACTGTCTACACCAAACTGTATCAGGTCAAGAAACATCAAAAGGTGGCAGGCAGGATCATAGCGTGGGCACATTTTGCAGACCTCAACGTTTACGCAGTTAAACGTGAGAAGGGAATAGAGTAGTTCAAATTTCCACATGATCTGAAGACTCTTCCAGTTTTGAGCTCAACCAGTTAGCTAAGTTAAACTTGCTATATGCTGACCCTCGTAAGATGTCAGGCTGGTTTGAAGCTGCTCTAAAGAGGGAGTACCACACCAGATGGGTCAACTTCAAACCTCAACAACCAATGAGGTACATCAGAAGATCTGAGGTTGATGCCATAACCGGTAAACCTAGAGTAGTGCTGAAGTGGAGTCCACCATGTACAATGTCTAAGATCCCACTACGTGAGATGCCACAAGACTTCACTCCACACTTCAAATGGTGGTACTACGATTGGAGAACGGGAGAGGCCGTGATAGTCTTGAACAGGAATGGCACAATGGAAACCATAAGGGTGTTTGACCCAATGTGCTCACCAACTTGTCAGCACAAGATGTTTATACTTTA
Source organism: Flaveria trinervia (assembly GCA_025506515.1). Lineage (NCBI taxonomy): Eukaryota > Viridiplantae > Streptophyta > Magnoliopsida > Asterales > Asteraceae > Flaveria > Flaveria trinervia. Next base: position 52,888,840 of record CM046444.1, on the reverse strand, counting down.
TACAAGTGGCCATTGTTCTACGACTCTTAGGATATTGTACAAGCTTTACAGTTCCAAAAGGTGATAAGACTCTGTTTTGTTTTTGAAATAAACCGGAGTTACCAAAGAAGCTAAGTACAAAAAGTTTGAGGAAATTATGAAAGATGTTAGACAATAGATAGATCTAGGTCAAGGAGGAGTTTGTTGATACATATATGAACCTAGATCCTGATCTGAATGTAATATGTCTTACACTTATGTAACTATTGGGTACTTAATGAAATACAAATGTTTGGTTGTGTTTATAATATTTAATATTTCATTAATGAGTTGTTAACGCATATTGACTTAATTATATAGGTTTGTGATTGTTTGAAGTGTTATACATAATGTTAGAATATTGAATACATTCAAACTTGGTGAAGTGAAGTTCTCATGCGTCCTAATGGCCATGCGACTTAACAACTTCATGCATCTGACTCAGTCGCACGACTGAACACTCAGTAGTGTTATACATAAGGTTTTTGAGAGGAAGTCTGCCCGAGCCTAGGGCTGCCGGATGAGAGGGGAGATCATGCTCGATCTTCCCCTTGCCAAGAGTCTTGATTCTTATGTTTAAACGAGCTTGTAATCGTTAGGTTTTATCAATGAACCATTCATTATAGTTCGTATTATTGTTTGACTTTTGGTTTGATGTTGTTTATCCTCCGTCAAGAATGCTCGGATGTTTATCGATCCAAGAAACCGACTTCACAGGAATCATACAGGTAATCAAATCATTCAGGAAGTCTAACCAAAATCTTTTGATGCTAGATTCTTGTTTTCATCGAGAGTCATTAGCAAGTTTAGGAAATCATACTAGTACTATAAAATGCACACATTGATTTGGACTTTCAAGAATTGCCGCCACGATGATTGTCAGTATACTTGTCCACTTAAATCCATACACAGACTTTTGACACAGATTGGTGATACATTATGTTGGACCAAAAGAACCAATGAGTCAGATCAGAAAAACCTTTAAGTCCCACAGACATCAAAACAACTGAAGTGGTCTACAACAGCTGAAGACAAAGTCTGAAGAACAAAGTCTGAAGACAAGTCTGAAGACAACTACTGAAGACAAAGTCTGAAGACAACTGCTGAAGACAAAGTCTGAAGACAACTGCTGAAGACAAAGTCTGAAGACAACTGCTGAAGACAAAGTCTGAAGATCAAGTTCTTAGAAGTTGTCACAACGGCTGAAGTAGTTCTCTTCAGTAGTTGTGATGGTTTACATTTCAGTAGTTTGTAATCAGTAGTTTTATTTTATGTAAAACATCTGAAGTTCTTATACTTCAGATGTTATAACTTCAGTAGTTGTAATGTTAGCTTATACTTAGCTTTTTGTGAAGGTGTCCTCAGTTGTTATGGATATCTTCAGTATTTTAGTTTACTTTCAGTTGTTTGTATAAATCAGTTAGTTGTCACTATCAAGTGACGTCAGCTGATGTCACATTCCTTATAAAAGGAATGTTGACCTAATTTCCCCGTATGGGAAGCTTGTGCATGAATGAAAACATTCTTTTTGCAGAAAACTCTCTCTCTATAACCGTTACTGTTTGATTGAATATTCATATTATTCTTGCTATAATTTCGTCTAATTCGTGTGCTATTCCGCTGCAATCCTAATCTAATTGATCAAACTAGATCTCGATCCTTTCAAATGGTATCAGAGCAGGTTAATCATTGATCGATTTAACAATTGATCATTGAAACTATTCTTTTGATATCTAAGTTTGATCGAATTAGCAAATTTGCAAGAATTGGTTATAGAGTTTGTTTTTCTGTTGCTTCCTGTGAATTAATTTGAGATTCTTCTTGTTTTAAACTATGTTGTTGAGTTTTTGAGTTAGATCTGTTAAAATCTCATTGAACCTGTTTGAATTGGTGAAAATAGCTACATCAATTAATGATCCTCACAATACTGGCTCCTCAACAAAGCCTCCGATGCTTGTTAGGAGTGAGTACAACATATGGCAACGAGATGCTCCATCACCTGTCTGTCAACAGTTCAGGTTATTGGAAATTGTGTTCATGGACCATATAAGCCTATGTGAGTAATCTGGAAACCATGAAATGGTTCCGAAGAAGAAAAAGCAATATTCAAATGGAGATCTGAAACTGTTTGAAATTGATGCTAAAGCCCATGGAATTCTGGCCATGGCACTGCCTAATGAAATCTATTCTGGACTTATGCATCATGAATCTGCTCATGACCTCTGGGTTGCTCTGAAAGAACAATTTGGAGGAACTGATGAGGTCTTAGCAAACAATAGAGAAATCCTTGCCCGAAATATGAGACATTCTCTCATAAAAAGGGTGAGTCACTGACTCAATAGTTTGAGTGATTCTCCTGTTTGATATCTGAGTTGAAAATGGTTAAATATGAATATACAAACAGTCAGATGAACAACAGATTTCTCATATCCCTACCTGAAAGATGGGACACATATGCTATTGTCCTACGCTCCAGTGCAAATCTAGACAATCTATCTCTCACCCAACTTCATGGGAAACTGTTAACATTTGAAAGAGAGATAGAACAGAAAAGGAAACTGACTTCATCTGGGAAGCTCACTGATGATTTTATACCAGGGAATACTGCTCTAGTTGGTCATGAGTCAGAATATGCTACATCAGAAAGTTCTTATGATGAGCATATTGATTTCTCTTCAAACAGTGGAGATCATGCTTTTGCTGGTATTGATAGTAATTCAGGATGTAATAGTGACAATCTGTGCTTTTTGATGGATGATTTGAAAGGAATTGTTGATGATGATTTGGAAGAGATGGATATTTTGAGCCAAATGGCATTAGTTAATATCAGATCTCAAAAATTTTACAAAAGGACAGGTAGAAAATTCCCTGGTCTCTCTGGAAAAACCAAAGTTGGTTTTGACAAGAACAAGTTGAGGTGTCACAAGTCCCATAGACTTGGACATTTTGCAAGAGAGTGTAGATCATCTGGATCTAACTCTTCTGCACCCTTTGTGACCTTTCCAGGCAATAATTCACAAAACAAAGGGCAACATTCTACCAGTTCTGGTCATCATTCACAAATCAATCATCTCCTGCATATTTTGTTCCTCAAGGTCAAATGCCATATCCTTATCCCTGTTTTTACATGCCTCAGTCCAATCAGGTTCCTGTACCCATAGCTCACAATCACATGCCCAACCTGAGCCTTAACCATCTCAATCAAGTCAACAATCTCAATCTCATCTTATCAATCACATCAAGCTTTTTCACTCCTGGAGTTATTGACTGGAGTAGTTTACCAATGATCTTTCTGGTTATTCTGAACAAGTGTTTTCTGGTGCTGGTCAACATGGTGGTGAAAATCCTTTTGGAAATCTTGCTCTTATGGCCCTGGAGTCTACTAATGGTTCATGCTCAAATGCTTCATCATCACAGGTACCACAAGTATCTTCTGAGGCTAAGGCTAAGTTGTGTTCTGGTCATGCATAACTGCTTTTGCTTCAATTAGAGAAGAAAATGTAGCTTTAATTAATCAAAATCTGGACCTAGAGAAAGTGATTTCCAAAAGAAAAGCTGAGTTTGAGTCTGTTTTAAAAGAAAAAGATGATGAGATTTACAAATTAAAATGCCAAATCACTGATGAAAAGGCTAAGGTAGAGGTCATTTTAGAAAATCATAAGAGTCTCAAAGAAACACTTGCAGTTACTCAAGTTGAGTGTGAATGTTGGGTAACATCTTGCAAGGGGTGTGAAATGCTTCTCATAAGCAACTGCTTCAAATGTGAAGTTTGGGATTGGATATAATCACACTGAACCTCCTACAAATTTTACTCCCAAACAGAAGTAAAATCTAAAGTGAAATCAATTCCCAAACCACACATCATCATGTGTTTCATCCTCAAGTGATAATGTACAATCAGAGGATGAAGTCAGTAATAGTACCTTAGCTAATCAATCAGCTGATGGTCTTACTGCTGATGAACACATGATCAAAGAAAAGCTGAGCACTTCAGGTGTTGTCTCACAAGGTATTCAAAGTACTGAAGAGCAAGTAACAACACCTAAAGAACATTTCAAACTAAATGAAACCAAACATGGTTTGACAACTGCTAGAGAGTCTATCAGGAAATCCAAATGTACTGATAGAAAACCTCTGAACAACAAGTCTTCAGTTGTTACAAATCCTTCAATACTTCACATAAGTACTGAGAGGAAGAAAGTATTGAAGAACACACCTTCAGTAGTTTCATCTTCTTCAGCAGCTGATCAACAGAAGATGAAGAAAAAGCCATGTGAAATATGTTGTCTATTCAATCATCTCACTAATGAATGTTGGTACAGAAAGGGTTCCAATTTAACAAAGATAAAATCATTAAAAAGAAAATTAATAAATGAAAGATGAATTTGAAACCAAGTTTGTGCCACAAACATCTCAAACTGATAAACCAAAGTCTTCACAAAAATATAAACAGAAGAAATAGGTTTATCATAAAACAGCTGAACATATTCCTTAAGGAGTATCAAAACAACAGACTAAGTCTGTGTCTTTCAAAAAGAGGACATGGTGTGTCACAGGAACCATTCAAAATCAAGTACTGATGTGTCTGTTGAACTGAAGGCTTTAACACCAATCAGACACAACTTGTTATGATGGTTCAACATCTGTTGGGGAGAGTTAACCAAATAGATGTACCTGTGTGATTAAACCACTGAAAAGGAAAACTAAGCCAAAATCAAAGGAATCCTTTTCAGCACCATCTCCATCTTCAAAGGCTGTTAATCATGACAAATCAGTTAGTATAAAATCTGTCGATGAGAACAGACCCAGAACCAAATTGGTTTGGCCTCAAAAGCTAACTAGTTGTTATGAATATGCAGGGTTCTTCAACATGCCATAGAAGCATCTGGTATGTGGACAGTGGAGGATCTATGCATATGACTGGGAGCAGATCTCTTCTTCATGACTACTCTCAAGGAAAGAGGGATTTGTTTCTTTTGGTAATGATGCTAGGGTTACATCATCGCAAAGGCTTTGTTTCAAATGGTGAAATAAGGTTTGATGATGTAATCATGTGGAGAATCTCAAGTACAATTTGTTGAGTGTCAGTCAAATGTGTGATAAAGGGCATGTTGCACTTTTCACCAGTCAGAACTGTCGAATTCTGTCTTTCAATGTTTTGAGTATGATTGACAAGATATTGGATGAACATACTCTCCTGAAGGCCAACAGGATTGGAAGAGTATATGCCTTAGACTTATCAAAGAAAATTGATCTAAAAGGCCATCTATGTCTGTTCTCCAAGGCCTCTCCTCAGGAATCTGAACTTTGGCACAGGAGGCTTGGTCATGTGAATCTTAGAAACATGAACCAACTGATCCTTCATGGTTTAGTGAGAGGTCTGCCATTAAAGGAGTTTAAATGTGATGACAACTGCTCTACTTGTTTAGAAGGAAAGCAACATAAAGTAGCATTCCCTCCAATATGGACCTTCTTCTTACATTCAAAAGATGAGGCTGGTCAAATTATCATCTACTTTGTGTTGCATGTGGAAAAGCAGTATTCTCTTTCTGTCAAGTGTGTGAGGAGTGATAATGGCACAGAATTTAGAAATCACACACTTGATGAATTCTATTTCTCTAAGGGAATCAAGAGGCAGTTTAGCATTCCAACAATCCTGAACAAAATGAAATGGTGGAGAGAAAGAACAGGACCCTTATTGAAGCTGCAAGGTCAATATTGGCTGATTCTGGTTTGCCACTAACCTTTTGGCTGAAGCTGTTAACACAGCTTGCTATGTGCAAAATAGAGTATTGGTAAATCAAAGATTGATGAAGACTCCTTATGAAGTGTTACATCATTTGGCTTCTCTGATTTCCTTCTTTAGAGCATTGGGTGTCCTTGTTATATTCTCAACACAAAGGATCCACTTTAGAAGTTTGAATCAAAGGTGGATGCAGGGTACTTTGTTGGGTATTCATCTACTTGCAAGGCATACAGAGTTTTTAATTGCAGAACAAAGATTATAGAAGAAACCTTGCATGTAAAGTTTAATGAATCTCCAAAGGAGAAAATCCCATAAAACCCTATGGAGTTATTTGATCTGGACATACTGCAATATGTTCCTTATCAGTCTCCAACTGTTGCAGGTTCTGTGAATCCATCATCTCCTGCCACTTGTTATCCATTTGTTGGTATAAATGCAAGTTTTAGTGATCAACTGCCTGAGTCTACTAAACTTGATGTTCTTGTAGCTTCAGCAGTTCCATCCACAACAAATGCTGATGAGATCTCTGAATCCTCTACTTCATTTGAATTGTCATCTCATTCTAGGTTTCAAGAATCTGGATCACCATCTGTTGCTGCTGAATCACCTACAAACACTTGCACAGATTTTATTGAATATCAAGAACTAAAGAATCACCCCATGTCTCAGATCATTGGTGACATCAATGCTGGTGTTTCAACTAGAAGTCAATTGTCCAATTTTTGCTTCTATGCTCTCTTCATCTGTCAGCAAGAGCCAAAGAACTATCATATTGCATTAAGAGACAATGGATGGGTTGAAGCTATGCAACTTGAGCTTCTTCAGTTTCAAAAGCAACAAGTGTGGGAACTGGTTCCTCTGCCCCAAGGTAAGTATGCAATAGGCACTAAATGGGTGTTTAGGAATAAAACTGATGAAAAAGGCCAAATTGTCAAGAACAAGGCCAGACTGGTTGTACAGGGGTTTTCCTAGAAGAAGGTATTGATATTATATGAAACCTTTGCCCCTATAGCCAGACTGGAGGCAATCAGATTGTTTTTAGCTTATGCTGCTTTCCATAATCTCAAAGTTTTTCAAATGGATGTCAAAAGTGAATTCTTATATGGTAAAATAAAAGAAGAAGTTTATGTGTGCCAACCACTAGGTTTTGAAGATCATAAACATCCAGATTGGGTATATAAGCTTGATAAGGCTCTTTATGGGCTAAAACAAGCACCCAAAGCCTGGTATGAAACACTGTCTAACTTTCTTCTTCAAAATAATTTCACTAGAGGCTCCATAGATAAAACCTTGTTCATTAAGAAAGTAGGCATGCATAAGCTCCTTGTTCAAATTTATGTTGATGATATTATTTTTGCATCCTCTGATCCACAGTTGTGTGATGCCTTTACTAAGTTGATGCAACAAAAGTTTGAAATGAGTGCCATGGGAGAATTATGTTCTTTCTGGGGTTGCAAATTAATAAAAGGCTGATGGAACTTTCATTCATCAGTCAAAATATACAAAGGATTTACTGAAAAGTTTGATTTACAAAACTGTAAGCCCTGTTCTACTCCCATGTAAAGCACCACACAACTGGATGCTGATCAGAAAGGTAAAGCAGTTGATGAAACTCTTTATAGATGTATGATTAGTTCCTTGATGTACCTTACAGCTTCTAGACCAGACATTATGTTTGCAACTTGTGTCTGTGCTAGATTTCAGGCTGCACCTAAAGTATCCCATATGATTGCAGTCAAAAGGATCTTTAGATATTTGTAAGGAACTCAATCTCTAGGACTTTGGTATTTCACTGGGCACTCTTGCAAATTAGTTACTTTCTCTGATAGTGACTATGCAGGGTGTAAATTAACAGAAAATCAACCTCTGGTGGATGCCAATTTCTAGGCAACTGTTTAGTTTCTTAGCGGAGTAAGAAACAAACCTCTGTTGTTACATCCATTGCTGAACCAGAGTAATTTGCTGCTGCAAGTTGTACATCTCAGGTACTCTGGCTTCAAAATCAATTACTGGATTATGATATTACAGAGACTAAGACTCCTTTACTGATGGACAGTGCTTCAGCTTTTTGTATTGTTAAGAATCCTGTCTAGCATTTTAGGACCAAACATATTGAGATCAGACATCATTTTATCAGGGATTGTTATGAAAAAGGTCTGATTGATCCAAAGTTTGTTCCTAGTGCTGATAAGCTTGCAGATATATTTACTAAGCTTTGGACAGTGCAACTTCCAAAATCTAGTGATAAGGCTTGGTATGCTGCAGCTTGAATGATTTGACAACTACTATGATCTCAGCTCACAAGTACTGATGAGCATCAGTATACAGCTGTCAAAAATAAGTACTGAAGTTATTTTATCTTCAGCAATTTTCATAACTACTGAAGACTAAATTACTTAAAAGTACTGAAGTACTTTATTTTTTGCAAAGTACTGATGTGGTTACAACTACTGAAGTATGTTCTAACAGATAAGTACTGATGACCAATGAAACATCTGAAAATCAGATAATCTGCTAAGTAAGTGTTAAGGTCAAATGAAACAACTGAGATATGTGAATTGACGACAACAACTGATGAGTAATTTTATTCTTTAATTGTTTCAAACAACTGTTGTTTCATTTCAAAACAACTGAAGCTCAAACCAAGTCTTCAATAGTTTTCAACTACTGATGACAAACACCAAGTCTTCAGTTGTTTCCAACATCTGAAAGTTAAAACCATGTCTTTAGTCGTTTTCTAACAACTGATGACTAAAACCAAAACTCTCAGCTGTTTTCTTTCAGTCGTTTCATAACCTATAAATACCTAACCCTAACTTCAAACTTTTCATAAATCGATTTCCGAATGTTCATCTTCCATTAATGGCGACCATGCAAATCAAACCATGACACAACTGTGTTGCCTACTTCACAAAATCGGCCTTTTGGACTAAGTTTGATGATGCCATTGATCTGATGGTTGATTCCCCGTATCGAACTGCTTTTCTTCTGAATCCAACCATCTATCCAGACACTCTTCGTCAATTCTGGACAAATGTCACCATCCATACTGGTGAGAATGATGTTGCGATCACTCTCCAGTCATTTGTAAACCAGAAGAAGGTGGTAGTCACTCTTGCTATCATTCGCCAAACGCTAGATCTGAATGACACTACCTTTGTCACCAAATACCCGAAGGGCACCATTGATCTCTCATTCATCAACCATGGATATGAGGGCAACCTAAGTGCTACAACCATTCTGAAGAAGCACTTCCATGATGCTGAACGCCTAATCTTCCACATGATCAATGTTTGCCTTGCCCCCAAAACCTCTTCATAGGATCAAATGTTATCCAAGTGGCAGCAGGTATTGTATTCTATCCTTGAACGCCAAAGCTTAAATTTTTCTGAAATTATATTTTTAGAATTAAAAGATCTGGCAATGAAACCTGTAGCTAACAAATGGCTATTATATCCAAGGTTTCTTATGGCCATAATCATGAATCAGTTACAATGATGGCCCTGTTGGCCTTGGAGTCCCTGTTGTGGTAGTTTTGCCAGAGGTATACTCCAGGCACAACTCTGACCCACACCTCAAAGAGGCTGCCAAACTGCTAAAACCCAAGCAGAAGGTACCCACAGCCTCATTCTCCAGATCCAAAGTCCCCTCCAAACCTCATTCCAAACAAACCAAAAAGGCTACTCAGGGAGTTGAGTCCCCTGATGATGCCCATGCAACACAAAGACAGGATGAAACTATGGGTAGTAATCCCCCTGTAGTTTCCAAGACTCTACCAGCTGAAATCGCTTAGGTATCCTCTCAACAGATCCTGATGCAACCAAAAATGGGAAAACCACATTACTAGAATCTATCTCACTTGAGAGGATTGCCATTGAAGAGCACCATTCACCCCAGGTGCACTCCTTTTCACACCTATCTCCCACTGAAGCCACCCCTACAAGTCCAACTGTGGTTATTGCACAAGTGCTGACTCAACTACATTCCTCTACCCCTCCCCAGAAACCTATTACCACTGGGAAAACCTCAACAGTTGAGGGAGAGGATTATAATGTGGCTGATAACCCACAGCACAGGGATCACAGATTTCAATCTCCCTGTGTAGAGGAGGAGATTAGAACATCTGGTGAGGCACATCTGGTGAGGCACATCTGGTGAGGCTGCCTCTTCTCCTGTTTCAGTACATGATCAGGATGAAGATGGTATCATTTCTAAGTCCTCACCAGAGGCAACTGCCAATGAAGGACATCATCCTGAGGCAGGAAGTCCCCAGTTCCAAGAAATAGGGGCACATGTGAATACTGATCTACACTCAGCACATGTTCATCCTGATTTCATCAGGAGGTCAGCTGATTCAGCACAGACTGATGGACCTGGGCTTTTTATTTGATGTTCTAGCCCACAATACTATTCTTGAGACTGAGGTATGCAGACTACAAGAACTGCTTGCCAAAATGTCACAAGAATCAAGTCCATCTGCACACATTCACCCACAGATGGCAGTTTCTCCTGAAACTATCCAACCCACTGAGCCACTCTCAACAAATTTGCCACCAGCCTCTGATTCAGGTACCATTTCTCAGGGACAGAACCCCTCTGAGTTAATGGTTGCTCCCTTTCAAACATCCTTACCTCTCATCACTTCCATAATCACAAACACTGTACATCAAGCCATTGATGAGAGGCTTTCCTTAAATCTTCAATCCTTAGTTGATGTTGTGTTTCTAAGAGACTTTCTGACATTCACACCCCTGAACCAATACAACCAAAAGGGGGAGTCTAAGTCAGTGAAAGTAGACAAAAGAAAGAGAGCTGAAGAGGAAGCAGAAAAAGAGAAGAAAGAAAAGGAAATGATCACCTACAGAGAAAGAAAAGCTCTGAAAAGACTGAAGGTGAGAAAAAGTTAGAAGAATTGATCAAAGAAGCTGATGAGCAACATAGCAGATCTATGGATAAGATTATTGATCAACTCTTCAGACAAGGATTTGACACTGCCAAACTTGACTCTGAAATCAGAAGTTAGAGATTCAAGAGATAGAACAAAGATGGGCAAGTTGGAGTGAGAAAGAAAGGGAAAGGCTGAAGCTATGGCAAGATTTATATCAAAACATCTGGAAAGATCAACCACTGAAGTAAAGTCATGGTCCAGAGAGTATTTTGGAGATAACCACCAGAATCTGTTCTTCTGAAGTATTTAACAAAGGATTGATCATAGAAGCTCTTGATGAAGCTGGTGCTGGGAAAGGGACTGATATGGCAAAATTATCCAAAGCTTCACTCACATCCAAGATGCTAGAGCAGCCTGCACAATCACCCAAACCAAAACAACCACCCTCACAACCCTCAAAACTAACTCCTTTACCCAATAAACCTACTCAACCCACTACCAATGATGCACCTAAGAGGAAGAGAAGGGTGTTGAGGATGGAAGAAGAAGAAGATGATGATGAGGATAATAGTCTGCCAATCTCTGATGTTCTCAAAATAAAGATGCCTGAGCCCAGGAGTCAACCAACAACAATCACACCTGACTTCCAAAGGCAAATGGTAAAAGTAAAACTTGAAGAAGAAGAACAACACAAACACATGATGAGCAGCTATTAAGGATGATTGATAAAGAGTTTCCCAAGACTTCACCATACAAGCTATGAAGAAACATGCTCAGAGGTTGTATGCTCTTAGATTTACATTCTAATATCAGAAAGAGAGAGTGAGAATTTGGCCTGACCCCAGAGTAAGTGACAGAATTCACAAAAAGAAGATTCCAAGCATATACAATGGCCAAGTAAAGAAGATTGTAGATGCTATGATAATGCTGGCCATTGTAGTGTCGCCCTAGGAAATCCTTGATGACTTCAAGAGAGCTTACAAGTCTAAGATGACTCCATAAACTTTACTAGAAAACAAAATGGTAAAGAAGGGGTTAATCTACAAGAAGCTTGAAGAAATAAGAAGAAATGAGCTCCAATTATTGCTTGAAGGCACTCATCCTGATGAATTTGCATACAGAGAGATAACAACTGTGGAGTTAAACAATGGAAAGCATATTAAGTACTTATCTGAGTACTATAGGCCTGAGTTCTTCTTTGAAAGTGGAGTTGAAGAACTCACAATAGAAGAACAAGTTGTTTTCCTTGAGGCCTATGTCAGAGAGTCTTACAGACTTATCATTGGGAAGTAGGTTTCATGGATGGGGTAACAGCTCTGTGTCTAATTCCCCAAGACAGAGTTCCCATTCATCCTTTGCCAATCAAACCTTCTGAAATCTATTCCCTGGCCTGAGCTTATATTGAAGATTTTTGAGCTGATCCAGATATTGTTTCTGCTAAAAAGTGGGACCTCAATAATTTTAAAGGTTTTGGCTGCATTGGTTCAGGGGGAGTTTGTTGGACCAAAAGAACCAATGAGCCAGATCAGAAAAACCTTTAAGTCCCACAGACATCAAAACAACTGAAGTGGTCTACAACAACTGAAGACAAAGTCTGAAGAACAAAGTCTGAAGACAAAGTCTGAAGACAAAGTCTAAAGACAACTACTAAAGACAAAGTCTGAAGACAACTACTGAAGACAAAGTCTGAAGACAACTGCTGAAGACAAAGTCTGAAGACAAAGTCTGAAGACAACTGCTGAAGACAAAGTCTGAAGATCAAGTTCTCAGAAGTTGTCACAACAACTGAAGTAGTTCTCTTTAGTAGTTGTGATGGTTTACATTTCAGTAGTTTGTAATCAGTAGTTTTATATTATGTAAAACATCTGAAGTTCTTACACTTCAGATGTTATAACTTCAGTAGTTGTAATGTTAGATTATACTTAGCTTTTTGTGAAGGTGTCCTCAGTTGTTGTGGACATCTTAGTAGTTTAGTTTACTTTTAGTTGTTTGTGTAAATCAGTTAGATGTCACTATCAAGTGACGTCAGTTGATGTCACATTCCTTATAAAAGGAATGTTGACCTAATCTCCCCGTATGGGAAGCTTGTGCATGAATGAAAACATTCTTTTTGCAGAAAACTCTCTCTGTATAACCGTTACTGATTCATTGAATATTCATATTATTCTTGCTATAATTTCGTCTAATTCGTGTGCTATTCCGCTACAAATCCTAATCTAATTGATCAAACTAGATCTCGATCCTTTCACATTAGGTTTAATTATTTCAACCAGCATTTGTGGATCCTACGCTTATATGGTAATCAATATTCCTCAGGAGATTTTTGAGCGGTCTACAGGTATTTTGGCAAGAAGAAACTATTCTCAGTGCTTTCAAAGAGAAGCCAAGCCTCAGGTCAGTGTCACCGCACAACAGAGAGGCGGCAAACAACAATGAATTCTAGAATATCTAGGTTATGCTTATCCTCAGGTCAGTGCCACAGCACAGCAGAGAGGCACACAACCTATCTTCTTGTTAGAGCATATATTTTTTTCTTTTTGCATGTAACGCACCAACAACATTTGTTATTAGCTTGATTGCATTTATTTTTCATTTTTTTCGTGTTTTGCTCTTTTTGTGGTCATCCGCACATATTTGTGGCGTTTATTGTTCGTTACCTTTTATTGAAAATAATTGATTGTGTTAACCAGTGATAAGATGGGAACCCACAGCTAGTTGAACAACTTAGTTTGAATTGAAGTCACCAATGAGGTCTAATCATCTATTGTGTTGAATCTACCGACACATCATGTAGTGGTTTAACAACCTCTAGATCTACTTTCTTTGTGTTACCTTAGTAGTAGCCAGTTTTACTATTATTTTTCCTGTTATATTGCTTAGACTTCTCATACTTATACTTTGAATTTCGCATCTCCCAAATTCTTTGTTCCTGTGTACTATCATTTTCCATAGTTCTTGAGTCGGTATCACAGAACAACTAAAATTAGCACTAACTTCTTAACCTATTCTCCCCCTGAAATTCAAAAACCGAAAATATTTTTGCAATTTTTGAATTTTATAAGACAGGAAATTAAAACAAAGATTAAAAATAAAAATAAGACACAGTGTCGGACTACACGTTTTCATCTTCTGAGATTACATCACTTTTCTTTTTCACGTCATTAACCTCTAAGAGATATAGAAATCTCGGTTTATTAAAAGTTTTTGTATAGTGGTCGACGCGTTGAAGATCCGTATTAATTTTAACCATCAATTAAATGTTTTTCAAAACAATCACGTATAAAATTATATTTAATCCCGATGTGTTTGGTTTTAGGATGTTGGACCGGATTTTTAGTTACAGCCATCGCAGCAAAGTTATCAACATATATAGGAGTATTAGAGAATTGCAAACCGTAATCCCACATTTGCTGTTGAATCCAGATGATTTGTGAACAGCAACTTGCAGCAGCAACATATTCGGCTTCACAGGTTGATAGAGCAACCGAGGTCTGCTTCTTACACTGCCAGGTCACTAATCTCCTCCCAAAGAATTGACATCCTACTGATGTTGACTTGTAGTTCATTTTGCAACCGCCGTAATCCGAGTCACTATATGCCGTAAGCTCCAAGTCATCATCATGAGGATACCACAACCCTAGTGTTGGTGTACCCTTCAGATAACAAAATATCCTTTTAACCCCAATAAGATGGTTGACTTTCAATTTCGCCTGATATCTGGAGCATAGACACGTCGCGTACATGATATCAGATCGTGAGGCTGTGAGATACATGAGGGATCCGATCATTCCTCGGTATATGGTGGCATCAACCAGATCGCCACTTTCGTCGGGTGCTATATCGTGGTTTGTAGCAAGAGGAGTTCCAGCTGTCGAAGCATTCTCCATATTGAACCGACTGAGAATATCGCCTACATACTTGGTTTGATGTAGGAAAATTCCCTTAGGTGTCTAATCCACCTGTAATCCGAGGAAGAACTTCATTTCTCCCATTGCACTCATTTCGAACTCTGCTTTCATTACTGCTTCAAATTCTTTACATAACTCTTCATTTTTGGATCCGAAGATTATGTCATCAACATAGATCTGTACAAGCAGCAAGTCACCATCTTTTTCTTTGATAAACAGTGTACAATCAATCACTCCTCTTCGAAACCTGTGTTTCATAAGATGAGTTAAGAGTTTCTCGTACCATGCTCTGGGGGCTTGATGAAGACCGTATAGAGCCTTGTCTAGCTTGTAAACTCTATCCCGATGATATGGATCCTCAAATCCCTCAGGATGGCTGACATACATTATCTCTCGGATTTCACCATGAAGGAATGCACTCTTCACATCAAGTTGATATACTTTAATCTTCATATACGATGCATAGGCTAGAAAGATACGGATGGCTTCCATTCTTGCCACGGGTGCAAACACTTCGTTGTAATCAATACCCTCGACCTGTCGAAATCCTTGAACTACAAGTCGAGCCTTGTTCCTGATTATGACCCCTTGGTCATCCTTCTTTCACTTCAAGACCCATTTAGTGCCAATGACCTTAGCACCTTTAGGTCTATCCACTAGAGTCCACACACCTAACTTCTTGAATTGAAGAAGTTCTTCTTGCATGGCACTCACCCAAGCCTCCTCGTTCAAGGCGTCACTTACATATTTTGGCTCAAATTGAGACACAAAACATCGATAAGCTCCATCATGAAGGTATCCTTTTTCCATGACTGAGGCATAATCAGCTGAGTATAGCTGATTTCGTGTCTGTACTCCCGATTATACATCCCCTATGACATTGTCCAGAGGATAATAAACATTAAGTCGTGACCCAGGAGTGGTGGGAACAGCTACATCCTGACCTAGATTGTGAATTCTAGAGTCAGAATCTGTAGTTGTTGGAGTTTGAGGTTCCGAAGTGTCAGAGGCATCAGCATTGGATGATGTGTACTTGTTGTAGCAGGAATCTGTTCCTTGTGTTCCACCTGAACATCCTCCATATCTTCATCGTCAGAGGAGGAGTCACTAACTTATGGTACTCCCCCTAAGCTGCTAAAAGATTGGCCTTGTGAACCAGATGTCGTCGAGTCTAGGGGCGGTGTGTTTAAGACATCATACATCATCTTTGTAGATAGCTCATCATCAGAAGGCGTGAGAGGAACGTTGAAGGACTTGAAAAATCCATCATAATAAAAAACGGCTGGTCCTTTTCCTGTAGGAGGGGTGGTGTATCTCTGAACATCGATGTTGCACCACACTTCTAATTGACCTGTTGAGTTGTTGTAAACCCTCTTGTTTGGTATGTTGTATCCTAGAAAGATCCCTTCTTCATCCTTTTCACTGAACTTGCCTGACTGATGTTTCTTCAGCAACGTACATGGTGCCCCAAACGGTTCGAGGTACTCCAAATTAGGTTTACGTCGTTGTAGCAACTCGTAACATGTTTTTCCATGTCGTTTAACCACCAAGACTCGATTCAAAATGTAACATGCATTGGCTACTGCCTCGTTCCAGAATTGGATAGACAGTTTCGAGTCTGCTAGCATCATCCTGGGCAGTCTCTATCAAGCTTTTGTTCTTCCTTTCAGCAACCCCGTTCATCTGTGGAGTATAGGCAGATGTAAATTGATGTACATTCCCTTTTCTTTGCAGAATGCCTCCATCCACTGATTCTTGAACTCTGTCCCATTGTTTGAGCGGATCTGACGTACCTTTAACTTGTATAGAGATTCCAAAGTGGTCACAAGTTGTTTGAATGAATCAAATGTTTCTGATTTGGATTTCAGAAACATCATCCAAGAGAATCTGGAGTAGTCATCGGTGACTACATAACAGTATAGATCCCCAGCAATACTCTTAGTGCTCACTGGACCGAACAGATCCATATGTAGAAGTTCAAGAGGCAATTCAATAGAGTTGACATTCTTTGCCTTGTGAGACTTCTTAGTCTGTTTTCCCTTCTTACACGCAACACAAAAATCCAGAAGTTGAAAGTTTTTGACATTAAATCCATTGACCAAATCATTCTGAACGAGATTATTCATCTTCCTTGGATTTATGTGTCCCATCCTCCTATGCCAGGAGATGGAATCTTTCTCAGTTGCCTTTGACAAGAAGCATTGGACTTTTTTGTCGGTTGTTGAGACCTTTGTTAGATCCAAGACATATAAATCATTGTATCTTAAAGCTGACATTAAGACCTGGTCTTTAGGAATGGTGTACTCCTTTTTCAACATGTAGCACTTCTTGTTGTCAAAGACCACCTTGAAACCTTTGTCACAAATCTGGGATACAGAAAGTAAGTTGTTTTGTAGTTGTTGAACATAGTTGACCTTGTCAAACTTAACTTTCTGATTTCCCACTTCTCCCTGTGCCGTGATGTATCCTCATTTATTTCCCGCAAAAGAAACATGTCTTCTTTTAATTTGTTTGACGTTTGAGAGGAGAGACAGGTTTCCAATCATGTGCCTGGATGCTCCACTATCTACAATCCACGTGTTTGTGATAGCACTATAACAAACACCCTGCACATTCAAAGGAAATGATTACTTAAGGATTGGGACCCAAGCCTTAACTGGCTTGGGTATCCCAGAGGAATCACACAACAAAAAGTCAACCCACTGTCCATTTGAGGGCGAGGGCATATCATGCTTCTTACTGACCTCAATATCAGATATTTGACTTGATTTTTCTTTCCAAAAGCCAGCTTTGTGCAATGCATTTTTGTGATAAATAGATAACTGGTTTATGGTTTGAACCTCAGTTTCATTATTTCTTTTAGGTGAAGTAATAGAATTCCTTTTAGAAGAAATCTATTTTGAATCTTGAAGCTCAACTTTCTTTCTCGGTGTCTGATACTGAGGACAATTAGAAGCTATATGTCCTCTCTTTCCATAATTGTAGCATGATTGAACTTCTACATATTAGGAAAGGCGTCTCTATAGGGAAGAGTGTGAGACTGGTGTGACTTTGGTCTTGTTGGGTTTCAACTCTTCTTGTTTGGATGTTTTAACTTCTTTAATAAACTTTACCTTTTGAGCAGTTGAAACATCTTTTGCCTTTTGTTTGTTTGGACTATTACGTGGAGCACATGGTTGGTTAGTTTGTTTAGTCACTTTCTGTTCAGAAGAAGACGTGGTAGATCCTGACTGTATATTAACCTCTTTAAACTGTTTGTCCAAATTAACAATTGGAATTTTCCCCTTATATTTCAAAGTGTCCTCCTTCTCTTTAGTGGCAGATTCCATCTTTTGAAATGTGGAATCTGGATCACTAACTAGAGGAGTGGTCACCACATGATCCTTAATAGGATTGTTTTTTACTGGTCAACATTTCATATTTAAAAAATCTCATGTTATGGTGGAACCACTTTGTAACCTAATCCCTCCTCGTTGTTTCGTTCTTTGACCAAGTTTTTAACTATATGTGAAGAACTAGTCCAACTGTGCAGTTTTTGTTTTAAAGAATTTACTTCGACTTCCAAAACTGCTTTCTCCTTTTTAGTTTCTTCAAGGGAGTTTAAATAGAACTTAATGTCATTTGCTTGGTTAAAAGCCACAAATTCGGTTTCCCTTAGTTGTTTATTTAATAGTTCTATTTTTTCTTTGTAACTATGCTCGTTTTGTTTTAAAACGCAATTTGCTTATGTGCACAGTTGCAAGTCCTTTACTAAGCTATCGTTATGATTTAATAACCTAGAAAATTTCAAATCAATGCTTTCCCTAAATTTATTACATTCAAAATAAGCATGATTATCAAACAATTGGTCTTTAGAACTTACCTGAGAAGATTCAGTTGAATCCGCCATCAGTGCAGAGATTGTCTATTCAGCTGCTGGAGATTTTGAACATGTAGTTTTGTCATCTTCTTCAATCATAGGTTTGACCACTTTCGTAGCTTCTTCAGTTTCTAACATGGCTATTTCGACTACGATATCGTCTTCACTTTCAGTGTCGTCATCCGACACCTCGACATTTGCAATGTTGGATTCTCCCGGAGGCACGAATTTGAAGGTCCAGTCTTGCCCTTCATCACCTTGAGCAGTCAAGGCCTTTGTCTCAGTGCTAGACAATGTAGCTCCCCCAATTGGTTCATCTTGATGATCGAATGTCAAGTACGGGTTCCCGTTGCCAGTCTTCTTGGGCTTTACACATTCACGTTTAAAGTGTCCCTTCTCTCCACAATTGAAACAGATCACTTTGGACTTGTCAAACCCAAACATAGTGTCTTTTGTAGCTATCAAGTTCTGTCCCGTCTTTTTAACAAACTTCTTAGCCCTCCGGACAGCACTTGCTAAAGCCCACATTATGTCCATACGTTCAAGCTCATTCTCGCCTACCTGTTCGTAGTCTTCTTCTACAGATGGAAGTTACCAATCTTTCCTGCAACCAACCCGTCATATGAGTGTACCACAGCCGCCAATAAATCCATGTGTTCTTTAGCCACCTCCACAGTTATGTTCCCAAGGTTCTCAGTCTTCAACTTCACAGCATTAGACTCTGGTATAATAAAATGGGTACTTGATGACCCAGACGTGTCAGACCCAAAAGTTATGGTTTGTGAAGGAGCAGTTGAACTTGAAACAAAATCCGTATGAAGGGGTGCTCCTAAAAGTTATGCTGTAGAAGAGGCATTGTAAAGCGAAGGATTTTGATCATACGTTCCTTTCTACGACCTGTATTTCATCCTAAGTTCCTCCTCTCTTAATTTCAGGATGAAATCATTTATATCTAACTTTACCAAAATACTGTTCTGTCTTAGGTTAGATACAAATGAATCCCACTTCTCTAGTAACCCATCAGCCAAATTGGAAACCTTATCTTCCATCGACATTTTAATTCCATGAATATGTAGCTCACTCATGAGATGATAGAACCTATCGATTACATCATCTAGACTTTCCTTACCTATTGAAGAGAAGTTGTCAAACTCCTTCTTCAACGTTTTTGCCTTTAGAGCTTTTAACAAAGCATTCCCGTCATAGCGTTTTTCCAAGGCTATCCAAAGTTTATTAGCCTGTTTATTCTTAGAGAAGTGATGGAATATATCCTTCGGTATAGACTAAGTTAACATGGTGTACACTTTCTTCTCTGTGTTATATTTTGCCTTCTGTGTGTCATTCATCCCTCCCAAAGTTAGTTTCTCTCCATCAGCACCTACTGCCATGTCATACCCTGTCTCGACTGACTCCCAAAGGTTGGGATCAACTCTAGTTAAGTAAATCTCAAAATGTTGCTTCCATTGAGGGTAATCGTCTAACGTTATTAGCTTAGGGGGTTTATTGTGATTCCCTGTCTCATTTTCTAGAAGTAAGAGGTTCTGGATTCGTGTGTCTCTCCCTGTAGTAAAAGCTGAGTATTGCTCTTCCATTTAGTTAACTTAATTTTTTTTGAGTCAAATACTTTGCTTATGCGAATAGACCACTCGTGCGATTGAACTTATGCGATTGGGTCAATCGTGCGAATGGAGTATGTGGATGAATTCAATCGTGCGATTGGGATTCAGTCGTGTGGAAGGAGAGTGCGGTTGGAGTCTATGCGAATGAAGCTGGTTAGTCATGCGAATGAATGAGACGACTGAGTTCAATCGTGCGTATGGAGGGTGCGAATGAGTTTAGTCATGCGATTGAGTCAATCGTGTGACTGAAGGCTGCTATTTTTGCAAAAACGACTGTTTTGAACACTTTGACGCAAAAACATGAATTTCTTATGAACCCTAATTACCGTATGACGAAAAACGTTAACTTTATAACCAGAAGACTTCGAAAACACTTTTTGACACAAAAAAGATTGAATTTTTGAGTGAAAACACGATTTTTAGGCCAAAATCGATTGAATCACATGTAAATCTAGAGCCAAAGCTCTGATACCACTTGTTAGGACCATATACGGATGGATTACTAACTGATTTACGTGTATACCAACTCAAATAGTGCGGAATCCTATTTGATTGGCGATCCAATTAGCGAGAACGCACGTAGAATCAATCTTAGAACGAATCTAAACGTTAAGAACGATTGCAATACGATTTTGTGCGATCTATGAACTTGGAACAGGGTCTCTAAGGTCTCTAGACGGCTAGAGTACAAATAGGAGTCGAAATATTGAAAGTCTCTCGTTTTTCCACGAATTAAGTGGTATTTATAGGTTAGGGTTAGTCAATCGTACAACTGGACCATTAGCATGGTTCTGTCGTCTGAGTAAAGCATGTGACTGAGTCAATCACACGACTGAAGGTTCAGTCGTGCGATTGAGTCATCCGTATGTCTCAGTCGTGTGACTAATCCAGTTTCTTGGTTCAGTCGTGCGACTGGTCCATTAGCATGAAATATTCATGCGTATGAACCATTAGCATGGTCCATTCGCATGAAAACTTCATACGACTAAGTTTGAATATGTTTCTCAATCAGTACTTGACTAAGATCTATTAAAACAACCACAAACCTATATAGTTAGTTCAATATGCGTTAATAATAATAAACATTAAAACATACACTGAAACATTTAACATTAAGATCATCAATCACGTATTTTGTTTCATTCAACTCATACATTTCATTTACATTTCGGACGTGACAGACATATTACATTAAGATCGTAAACTAGGTACATATGTATCAACACATATGACCAGGCTTCCCACACTTGAAGCAGACATTCAATCCCCACCTACACTCACCACTATGCTCTTTCCCACATTTGCCACACTTCTTCAATCCTGCACCAGACCTGACCACACGGCGATCGTCCACCCGTGCCTTCTTGTTACTTGTCGAGGCACCACCCCAACCAAACCTTTTCCCATTCCAATTCCGGTCACCACCACCCTTCTTGCTTGCCTCAGCCACCACCACCTCTCACTCATCATACAACCTTCCTACCAAATCAACCACCGACCTAAACGTGCTTGGTCGGGTAGCGATCATGTGCCTACGGATATCCGCCGACAACCCTGAGTATACCTCTTAATCTTTTATGACAGAGGCGTCGCCTGATCCGGCACCAACCGTGCCATCTCATTAAATTTGGTGGTGTACTGCTGATGTCTCATCGTCCCTGCCTCCAACTGCAGGAACTATCTCTCAACCTTGTCCATCTCCCTATGAGGACAAACTCCTCAATCACCAACTTTTTCAGCTCAGACCATCTCATTCTCCCAATAGCCTGACTACCCTCAGCTTGGACAATATTGTCCCACCAGCATAAAGATGAGTCCACGAAAGAGTGGGCTACAAACTTCACTTTCTGATCTTTTCGACACTCGTTGATGTTCAGAACAACTTCCATCTCTCTCACCCATCGGTGAGCAGCAGCAGCAGTGCCATTACCATCAAAAGTAGGGGGCTTAAACCTTTGAAATGCCTCGTAGTTACAGCCTCATGCCGCCTCTGGCGCATGCTCTTCTTCTTCCTCCTCTTCATCATCGGAGAGAACCATTTCAGGCTCTCGTTGCTCCCGTCCTCCCGAGGACCTATTTCTCTCTTTCCTTTCCCCTTCCCTCACAGCCTTGATAACTTCGGTCACCACAAATGGTAAGATTGTCTGCATGACCTGATGAACTTCTTCCACAACAGCCTTTTTTACTGAGGCTCTCAAGTTGGCGCTCTCATCACCACCCTCCGATGAGGGGTCTCGGGTTCTTCATAAACAACCTTTTCAACTCTAGGCCTTCCTTTTTTGGGTCGCGGTTCAGCACCACGACCTCAACCACGTTAAGCTTTTGAAGATCTACCACCGGCCATCCACACACACATTGAAAGATTCAAACACCAACACGGTCATTCAAGGGAACAGCTTAGTTTATGTCAAGTATAGTAAGTCCCTAATTATAGTGGCCAGTTGTGATTAGCCACTTACTTTACTCTTCATACTCCAAGCATTACCTATCCTGACTACATCAGTATCTAAATCTACAAACAACACATAACCATATAACATGCGCACGTAATACCGATTAACATTACAAAAATACCTAATGGCACACAGCTACTCAGACTGGCATCCCTTCCCTTTCCGTCCCATTTTTAGTTAAAGCTTAGGTTTATTTTGAAAATTTACCCATTTCCTTAAACTTTGGCTCTGATACCAACTTGTAAGGCCCTGTTCCCAGGACGCTTACAGCTGGTCAATCATTGCACATAAAACATATAATTACATCAATTTAAAGAAAACGTTGCAGCGGAAACATTAAAACAAACATTTCATTTCATTATAATAAACGCTTTTGCAAACTAATACAACATTCATACAAAATATGGTTTGTTCGCATTATAATGCACAAACATTGTACAAGAGAATGCAATCCAAAATAGCTTAGTAGTCGCCCTGTGCCATCCTCAGCAACATTACTTGCCAACTGGAAATAGATAAAAGTCAACGTTGCTGAGTGAGTTCTAGTTTTATAATAAAACATACTTTATCTTTCGTTTAAAAACGTCCTTTACTTTCTGTCAAATCATACCAGACTTAGAACATGATCACACATCGTACGTAGACATAGGTAATAGTTATTATCTTTATCATCGTTCATTTCATACATTTATGATCTTTCATTTTCATCTAGGTCCTGTCATGTGCTTAACCCCCCTCTAGAGCACCAAGCAATTCATCTAGGGTTAAGCGACAAGGATCCCATACATCTGGTCAATCATAAAGATTGAACCCCTGTGTGCATCCTCATGGGGTATTTAACCCGCACACAGTTGAGCTGACAACCCATCATTGGGTGTAAACCTCCATACATTTGCTTAATCAAATGGATTAAGCCCCAGTGTGCATCCTCATGGGATAGCTAACCCACAC
This sequence comes from Flaveria trinervia, assembly GCA_025506515.1. NCBI lineage: Eukaryota > Viridiplantae > Streptophyta > Magnoliopsida > Asterales > Asteraceae > Flaveria > Flaveria trinervia. The sequence goes on along the minus strand of CM046444.1, from coordinate 52,865,398 downwards.
ACGTTGAGCTAACACTCCTCATTGAGTGTGAACCTCCATACATTTGCTTGCAAGCCTTTCTTACATTCGTTCATTCATTAATGCATGCATTCTTCATTTCGTTCCTCTTTTCATTATCTTCCACTTTACGTTACATAATATTTTTCATTTCATTCATTAACATACAAAGTAAAGCCACGGGAAGACAATCATACAAAGCAAGGAACATGAACAGAAACATACAACATCACCATACAAGGCACAACATACATACATAACATACATCATACATACAATCATGCATAAGCACCCATCATACATCAAGCCCATCACAACGTCTATGACCTCAAAAGTCAACTTACATGAACCCCCGGGAATCCCACAAGTCAAAGCCTACATAACACTGTTCCCCTAAAAATTAGAAAAATAAACTAAGTTCTTACGGGCGCATGAACCCTATTTGGGCGTATGGACCCTATTCAGTCGCATGGCCTTCCATACGCATGAGAACACTTAGGCGTATGGGCACTATGGTCGAATGAACACTTATGCGTATGGACTCCCAGTCGCATAGCCTTCAGTCGCATGACTCCCATGCGTATGAGCCTCAGTCGCATGGCACCCATGCGCATGGACTTCAGTCGCATGCCTTTCGAACATATGGCCTTTAGTCACATGCCATTCGGTCTCCTGGCTTCCAGTCGCATAGCCCTAGCTGGGTGCAGAATGCAGTCTTCCCCGAACCTAATCTGCAATTTTCAGCTTCCAGCCCCTTTCTAACGTGTTCTAAGCTCAAATCAACCATCTTAAACCTTAGAAACACATACCACAACACCATTCAAGCACAACCAAGCCCGAAATCAAACCCCACCCAAATCACACACATACACATACAGATGGGTTTTTCACCCAACACAACCAAAAACAATAGCCATGTGTTCTAGCCCCAAAATCAATTGAAAACATGTAAAAGAGGGTCCTAGAACTCACCTTGAAAGCCTCTTCGGGTATAGCTTCTCACAAACTCACTTGACTTTGACTTTTGCACTTGATTCTTCGAGAAACACTAGGTTTTGGCTCTCTTCTCCTCTCTTTCTCTCTTTGGCCGAATGGAAGGGGGTGTGGGAGAGGGGTTTGGGCAGCCATGCCCCTTTTATACCCCCACTCCTCCAAAGATTTTCCCGTTTTGGAAAGTTTGGTCCCTCGACTTTGGGTTTTATTTCTTTTCTTTCTTTTTCTTCTTTCTTTGGATTCAAAGGAAATAACCGGGTGTTACAAAGAAGCTGAATGGCTACGTCAATTTTTGGAAGACATTCCAAGATGGCCAAAGCTATTATCGGCTATTTGCATACATTGTGATAGTGAGTCGGCAATTGGTAGAGCTAAAAGCTCAATGTACAATGGCAAATCAAGGCACATCAAGCGTAGACATAACAAATACGACAACTGATGTCAACGGGTGTTATCACGATTGACCATGTCAAGTCAAAAGTTAACAATGCAGACCCATTAAGAAAAGGCTTAAGCACAAAAATAGTTTATAAGTTGTCAAGAGAATAGGACTAAAGCCTACGGAAAAGGGGAATATGAGGGAAATCTAACCTAGTTGACTACTGATCCCAAGATTTAGGTTTAATAGGACAACTTAATCATATGAACAACGAAGTCATTATAGGGGAGTACCCTAAAACTTAAAGGGAGTGATGAGCTTCCTAGTCCATTCACTCTGGGGAGTACTCCGAACAAGTGACCAAAGTGAGGTTAAGCATATTAAGGTTAGATGATTCGTGGGAATCAATATAACTATGATGCTTTTAATGATTCATCGAATCACCTATGTTAGAGAGAAGTGGGGTCGCTTCAAATGGATTTGTGGGGAGGCGCAAATCCTAGAGCTCTCATAGACCCAGAAAAGTGTTCCATGACCATTAACAAACATGACAATGAGGGGTTGATCAAACCTGGAAGAGTGTTATGTGAATGTATATTGTTGTCTACATAAAACAGGGTCTGTTCAAAGACATCGTATCTACACACCACTAGGAGACTAAGTATACATCACAAAGAAAGGTTCAAAGGGAAGACCTACCTATCCTGCAAAACTTGACTGCTGAATTTTTTGGAGAATTGATTTCCATTGATGTGGGAGATTGTTGGAAATTTATTAATAATATTAATATGGTTATTAATATTTAGTTGATAAATTAATGTGTTGAATGAAAATTAATGTAGTTAATGACATTAGGAATTAATAGTGTGAGAAGTTGTCCCATATTGGAGGAAAGAAAGAATATAAAATAGTTTATATTCTTTAACCTCTTGTCTATATTGTTTCCTAAGGTGTCACATTAAGTGGATTCTCGAAGGGTGTGAAGCACCCTTAACTCGCACTCGCACACGCACGCGTGGCGTGGGCATGTAGGCGCAATATGGCGCTTTGATGACGCACTATGTACTTTGCACCACCGCGAGCTGCTTGAGAGCCACCTTAGTATTTTTGAAGGTTGGTTCGAGGGTCTGGTCAGGTGCGACTAACCTTGGTGCGTGGTTAGATCTGTGACTCGTAATAGTTTCCGTTACACGTTGACTGAAACCGACGACTATTAATGATGAATTAAATGAGCAGTTACGATTTCAAATTAATGACTGGGTGGTTGTTATGGTTTGCATTCCACTATAAATACTAAGTGTAGCTCAGAAGAAACACACACCAACACAACTCGAAACCTGCAGCAAAACAGGTTCTCTATCTCTCTGGATTCTCTTTTACAAACAAGTTCAAGTTTTAGATCAATCCCGGTAGTACAAACTGCTTCGGCTGTTGTATCCTGGGAAACAAAACGAGTTCTCCTGGGAGGCTCAAAATTTGTCTTAAGGGTCCCGTGTTGACACGATCCTCAGCTTTTAAATTTATGTTTCTTCTATTTTTGTAAATTCATCATTGTAAAAGAGATTGATAATCGTTTATTTATGTTCATTTGTATTGAGTATATTAATAAAATTATTCGATATTTTATTTTATATGAACAGTTTTTACATAATTCAAATATCTAAACAAACATTTTGATCAATGGTTCTTCAAACATATATGTTAAAGGTATAGCAACGTATCTTTCATTTGACATCTTTAATGGCTTGGTTATTCATAAGATTTACCTGCGATGGTTATGATTATGAATTCTTGTATCAACATCCATGACATAAATATGTGTAAGCCACTTCTGAATACTGGACTCTTTATGTGATCAATTTAAACATTCAAGCTACACAACTTTAATTGTAAGTCAATTTAGTTAATAACAATATTGATATCATGAACAATATATACTTTCATAATCATTCAGAACATTACTCACACACACGTCTTCATTTTTAACAACTTTAAAAGAATTAGGGGTGTTCAACGAATCGAATTAAAAATTATTGAATTATTCGAATTTTGATATTTTGATATTTTGTAGCTGGAATCAATTTTAATGTAAATTAGATTCAAAGGATTTGATTTGTATTTGAATTAGAACTTAAAATCAAATTTGAATTCAATTCGATTCAAATTTGATTGTCAAATTCAAATCAAATACTAATGGAATTTGAACTCAAAAAGGGGAAACCACCAACTTCACACTATAAAAGAGAGTTCATATCATGCAATGCTACTTCATCCTTCACACTATAAAAGAGAGTTCATATCATGCAATGCTACTTCATCCAACACTACCCTGTGAAGTTTACTTTTAAATAATTAACTCTAAGATCGAATACAAGAAAAAATCCCAGAGCTCAATATTCAATATATTCTTGGCATCAAGGACACACCATTCCCAAATAAACACCACATCATCCGCATATTAAACGCGAGAGAACCAACCCTCATTTGGAAAAGCTATACTATGGTAGACATCCACGGAAACCACCTTTTTTATTAAGACTAATAGGACATCCGCAATGGTTAATTAGGAAATTGAAAACAAGGTCCACCTTGACAAAGGAAAGCCATTTATGAGAACAGACGAGCTAGCTGATGACAAAATTCCACTTATCCATCTTTGTCATTTTTCTAGAAAGCGTATTTTTTTCTTCAAAATAGAGTCTAGAACAAACCAAATAAAAGAATCGTCAACATTTTCTATATCTATTTTAAAGATCATTTTCCTTGATTTCAATTTCTTAAGCCAAGAAAAAAACCTGGTTTAACATTAGTGGTCCGTCTAGAATACTTTGGTGGCAATGAAGGCCTATGAGGCTAACTTTCCCACAACCCCTTTTAACTAACATACTAGACTTCAAAATGGACTTTGTTAATCCCTATCAAACTCACCGACCTATAGTCACTAGTATTAGATGGATCTTTTGACTTGGGGATTAAGGCTATAAAAGATGATGGGCAACCCTTGGCAATTATTCCACATGGCTGAAAAAAATCCATAAAGTCCTGTTCAAAACAATTTTAAAATTTCTTATTGGTAGGGGTGATAAGAAACGATTTTGTATTATTTTACAAGCAAATGGAGTGACTGTCATATCTTTTAAGAAGTTAATACTAGAGATGTTCATCGTGATTTTGTAGAAAAAATTAAGCAATGAACTAATAATGTTTTATACTAAGAGTATAACACAAATTTAATGTCAACTCATATATTAAATTTTAAGTGGGACCGATTTTTGCCATGGTAAGTTCGTTTGTTTAGTTTGATTCTGCAAAAGGAGTAATATAAAACAGGGTGTTACAATGTAACGATTTAACGAGCCAATATCGGAGTTTATGAAACAAAAGTACCACTTTTGTAATAATATATATATTTTTTAAAAATCTATACGTCTGCAAAAATAAATGTTTAAATGCATATAATAATTATATATATTATTAATTACCAAAATTTTGTTATGCTTAATGAGTTGTACAATATGTTAAATGGGTTGCATTAGTTTTTGTTTTTCCTTTAATCCTGAAAGTTTCTTTTTTATTTTAATTCAATATTATTATACTTTTTACAAGTTAACCTTAAACATTTTTATTATTTTTAACTTTGGTCTCCTATACTTTTATATTTTATAAATTTTATGTTTTACATTTTGTTATAAATTTTGTGAGTTAACTCATCACAACGTGAATGTGTGGTTTAATATTTACCCTTATTTTTTCCTTGTTTAATGATCATGTCATAACACGTTAGTTTTAGATCGACTTACTTATTATTTTATATGTGTTTAAGTTCCACCTACGTGATTTAATGTTTTTACGCATACTCTTGGTCGGTTTTATTGTTTTTGCTTTTATTTTTTACACTACGAGTTTTTTCGGTGTCGACAACAATTGGCAATGATGCGCTATTGATGTTACTTGACTTAGTTTTATACCCCCGCTGCAATGCAAGGGGCTTAATGCTAGTTAATAATAATGATTGACTAATAACATCATCCACAGTAAGTCATAACACTATTTCTGAATTTTAAGGAAAATATGAAAAATTACGTTATTTAACGTGTACATCAAATCTTCTTTTCACATATAGGGTGTGTTCAAAAATATCCGAATCCGATCCGAAAATCCAAAAGTCCTAATCCGAAATATCCGAATTTTGGATATCCGAAAATTCATATTCAGATTCGGAGTCGGATAGTGATTTTCAAAAGTTTCGGATATTCGGATATCCAATTATCTGAAAACTAAAAATATATATTTTTTAAATTTTAGATATATTGAGATTTTTAGTGTATATTGTGATTTTTATGATATAAGTTGGTTTTTTATGATATAAGTTGGTTTTTTATATTATTTATATAATATTATATGTCTAATTATTATAAAAAACTAGAAAATAAAAAATGAATTTCGGATATCCGAATCACTATCCGTGTTCGTATCCGTATTCGAAATTTCGGATACGAATACGGATAGTGATTTTCAATATCCGAAATTTTAGGATATCCGAAATTCAAATATCAGAAATTTCGGATATCTTACATTGAACACCCCTATTCGCATATCTATTCCTTAAACTTTAAGGAGAAACTAATGTTCTTTTATCTCATCTTAAATATTTATTTCATAATAGATTTTTGAATATCTAAGAAAAAATAATAATATTAGAAAAAAATATTATTCAGTTCAAATATGAATAAATATGAAAGATGAGACGAGGAAAATATTTGAAAAATAGATGATAACTAGTATTAAGCCCCTTGCGTTGCGCCGGGGATGTAAAACGTGTCAAATAATATCAATTTTACACCATCAACAGCGACCATAAAACTAGAAAAACTCGTATTAAAAAAATAAAATGGGAAAAAAATAAAACCAAACGGAAAACAAACATAAAAACATTAAACTCCGCATGTGAAACGTAAAATTAAAAAAATAACTAAGTCGATCTAAAGACTCACGCGTTGTAAAAGGGCCCTTAAACTGAAAAAAAAGTAGACGTAAAAGCGTTGAACCACAAACGCACATTGTGACGTGTTAACTCGCAAAATTTAAACTACACATAGAAATTTTTTTTGTAAAAGATGAAAAGTATAGTGATTCAAAGTGAAAAGTGAAAAAACATAAGGGTTAAATTGTAAAAGATGTAAAACTTAAAAGTAAGAAATTATATAAAAAAACAGAAATGGATAGAACCTACTAATGCTTATGTACAACTCATAATACACAAATAAGTTGATAATTAGTAATATATATATATATATATATATATATATTATATATATATATATATATATGGGAGGGATTAAATGAGAACTAGCTTTTTTTGTGAGAACTCTAGAAACAAATCTCAACCACTAGTTTTCAATGGTAAAATTGTAATTAACAAAAACATATTTAAAAAATTTATAAATAAAAAAATAACATAAAAAATAAAAAATTAAAACACAAAATGTTCCCCAACTTTTCCTTTTTCATAAAAAATATAAAAAATTTATAAAAAATAAAAAAAATTTCCGTTTTTTTAACGAAATTTGTTTTACACATGTGTAATATCAGATTTACATATGTGTAAATCCAGTACTACACATGTGTATAACTAGATTTACATATATGTAAACAACGGACGTACGATTTTTTTTAGAAAAGTATATCAATATTGTAGGCGTTGGAAAGATAAAAAAAATACTGAATTTTATGGTGAAATTTTTTTGAAAAAATGATGTCGTGAAAAAAAGTTACGAACATTTAAAAAAAGGAGAAATGACATGTGATTTGAATGTGATAAAAAATGAGTGACTGAGATTGGTTCTTAGAATTCTCACAAAAAAAGTGATTCTCATTTGAACTCTCCCCTATATATATACACACACACACATATACACTTTATGCGTTTAATGAGTGTGAGTATAAAAAAATCACCTATTATTTATATAACATCAAGGTAAAAACACTTTATGCTAACATTTAATAACTCACAAGGTAAAAACATACAAATTGAATTGGATTATTGATATTGTAGCTCTACAAATTAAAAACATACACAAGGCGCATTGTTATTTCTTTTTGGTCGGACAGATGGGTTTGGAGTAAATGCTTTTTGTCATCCGTTTCCAACATTTTTGCACTAGAACAAACAAAAGGGGTGTTAGTTAAAGATTGTTATAGCTTAAATAATAGAGTGGTTGAATGGAATTGGAGATAAAAATGTTTCCATGAGATGATGGAGCTAAATGAGTTGAGGTCCATTTTGGCTTCGGTCCAATTTTCACACTAGGATAATAGTTGGCAATGTGGGGACATAAATGGAAGTTTATTTAAGGTGAAAGCCATTTAGTATTGTAATATCATTCAATTTATATATATGGTATCTATAAATTTTTTTTCGAATAATTAGGTTTTTGAAAAGTTAACATTTTTAATTGGAAAATGGAGATGGATCAGATGAGACGTTACTTGTAAGTTATGTGGGGAGCGGGATGAATCGGTAGAGCATCTTTTTAGCTCTGCCCCCTTGTTAATTCCATTTGGACTATTATTAGTTAATGGTGTAGTTTGCCTCCCATTTATACATTCTCTTTTAAATATCTGATAAAATTACATAATTTTATCCCGAATGACTTGTTAACAGAAAATGATACATACTATTATCCTCACATGTTATTTGTGTATTTAGAAATGAAGTAACAAGGTCACTTAACAATAAGATGGCTTCCCCATAAAAAAATATGGAGGATGTCAAAATATTAGTCTTATTGTGAGGGAAAAACTGAATGCGAAAGATGAATGAACGGTGTTGTTGTGAATTTTTTTGACCGTGAATTAATATTGTTGCTTTGTTTTTAAGTAGTTATGTGTTGATATGCTTCTTTATTTTCTTAATATCTTCGTAGTCCCTTCTTATATATAAATTTAGTTTTCAGTTTTACAATAATAACAGTAATAACAAACCTAACGTTGATATGGGGCCTAATTGTAGTCTCCATGACCTTATCCCAAGAGTTTATCAAACATTCCATAGTTGATGTTCATGAATAGTTTTAATAAACATTTGCACGATAAAACTTTATCGATATTGGCAATAGCCAAGATGAGTCTGGCAGAAGCGAAATGTGTAAGAAAAAGAGTGTATCTGCTTCTAAACTCTAAAGCCGCCTTGTTGTTGTTGGTGGTCTTCATTATTTCACTTTCCTCTTTCTCCATCCCCTCTCTACCCTCATCTCAAACCCCCCCAAAATGGCTTGATTCTACTCCGCGATTCGCCCCCCTCACCGGTGAGTTTACTCATTTTTATCACCACTCGTGCTTCAATTCTCAGATCCATTTGCTTTTATCTCACCAACTCCCTTGATTGATTGATTGATTGATTGATTGATTGATGATTGATTGATTGATTGATTGATTGATTGATTGATTCATAATTTGTGGTTCTAGTTTATGCAATTTATGGAGTTCGGTTTGGTTTTGTGCTTGTTGATTTTGATTTCCTGATATGGTTTGCTGTTTGTGAATGTAATCGTGGTGTGTTGGCTGATCTAGCTGTCACGTACCTCATCATGTTAATGCTGATTTTATCTGTGTTATCTTGTTTAGTAACATTTTCAATTGGTCGTTAATATCGGTGGAAAGTTGTTTTTGTGGTTAATTAAGTGGTTATGGTTTATGATTCATGATTGGCGTCTTTTCATTTGTTGTTGGTGTTAGGGTTAGGGTTAGGGTTTCATAAACTATTTAAGGATGGTTAGGGTTTCATAAACTATTTAAGGATGGTTAGGGTTTCATAAACTATTTAAGGATGGTTAGGGTTTTTGTACAAGTGTATATTTTTCTAGCTCATGCTTTCTAAATTCATCGTCAGAACATACAGGAGACTAGACCCGAAGGGTTTCCTGATGTTGAGTCGTGAAGCATGAGTTGGGGTTTGTTTTAGAGGGGCTCGAGCATCAGGGACACTTGAATGCATGGTGTTTTCCTCTATTTATATTATGTTTTGGTGGATCTCTTGCTGTTGTAAACAATTTAGGGAATATTGTATTTTTCGTGATCTTTTAGTGCGCTTCCGGCTTTCATACTTGTCTTGTTAAAAGTGGAGTGGTTTAGGGGTAATTAGATTCTGGTGTGGACATGCTTCCTGATCTTAAGTGATCTTGTTTGTTTATAAGTTTTAAAGAATCAGATGTTCCTTTGAATGTGGTCTCCATAGGTTAATTTGAAGTCATGTCAATCATTATTTTGGATATGATCCATATTTGTTGTATTCAATTATTCAAATACATTCATGTTTGACAAGTGACTTTTTGGTTTCCTTTTGGTGGTTAGTTTCTGTTCGGACTTAATTTCATCGTTATTTTTTATAATTTATTAATAATCTATCATCAGGCCTTGTTGTTTTGGCCCTTGATCTTTGACCCTTAAGCCTTTTTTCTTTAACGGTGAGGTCTTGGTGTCATCTTTTACCATCAGTAATTAGTAGTTGTTAGAATAACGCTTATACTTTTTCTTTGTGATGAAGTTATTAATTGCAAATCTGTCGGAAAGGAGGTAATATTATAATTAAATTTTAGAGGTTCATATTTTAGATCTATTTATTCTTTTATATTGACCGAGTATTTTTTTTATTAAATCCTATTTCTTGTATTATTAATCATGTTTTTTACTTTTGGTTTAAAGGTTTCTAGACTGTCATGGATGATGTAAAATCTGTTGCTACACTCTTAGAGTCAACAACCTCTAAGATACAGCAACTTCAGAGAGCATTTGCTGAGTTGGAAAGTCACCGAGCCGTAACCCTTAACCTGAAATGGAAACAAATTGAGGATCATTTTCATGGACTTGAGAAGTCCTTGAAAAGGCGTTTTACTGAGCTTGAAGACCAAGAAAAAGAGTTTGAAATAAAAACAACTCAATCCCGACAACTTCTGGAGAAGCGTCAAGCAGCTGTAATGGCCAAAGAAGAGGCTTCATTGGAAAGACTTCAAGAGAAACGGGATGCTGCTGTTGCTGCCATTGCTAATGTTCTTACTAAAAACATGAATGGGATCAGTGAAACCAACTCTATAGTGGAAGACAAACCACCTGCTGATGTAGAAAAGTCATCTGATAGTGATGTGATGGCCCTATCTGATAGTGATGTGAAGGCACTATCAAATCCCCAACTTGTGAAACTGTGTGAGGAGAACGATGCACAAGGACTCCACCAATTCATATCAGATAATCGAAAGAATCTTTCTTCCATAAAAGAGGAAATCCCAATTGCATTGAAGGCTGCAGCTGATCCGGGTGGTCTGGTTTTGGATTCTCTCAGTGGTTTCTACATGTCATCAGAGGACGGGAAAAAAGATTCGAATCTTTTAGGTCAACGTAGAACATGTATAATGTTAATGGAATGTCTTAGCATTTTGTTAACAAATCTAGGTGAGAACTGTGTTTCAAAGATTATTTCTAAAAACGTGAAGGAACGAGCAAGGGTTATTGCTGATGAATGGAAACCAAAACTAGTTGATCTTGATGTGGATGCTAGTAATGGGAACTCTTTGGAAGCTCATGCTTTCTTGCAACTTGTTGCTACTTTTGGTATTGATTCTGATTTTGTTCAAGAAGATTTATCCAAATTGATACCAATGGTGTCTCGTCGTCGCCAGACCGCTGAGCTGTGTCGCTTCCTTGGGTTGTCAGACAAGATGCCAGGTTGGTGTTCCTTTTCAGATTTCTCGTCTCAAATTGGATGTGTCAAAAATGGTAGTCTTCAAGTGCTTGCAAAGGGGTTGTTGGGTTAGGCTGAACCACAAGCATATTTTCTGGTACACTTTTGTAACTTCATAAATTTATAACGTCAAAATATTATTACAAACTAATCTACACTTTCTTTTAATGAAAATAGGGTTTACACGTTTTAAATGCACTTGACTACACATGTTAATATTGTATATGTACTAACTTTGAGCATATGTGCTAGTACTTATATATATTCAGAGTTTACTTTCCTTGGTGAAGATTACTGCATTCAGGGTGTCCCTAAAACTCATCTGCAATTTTTCCTTAAGTATGCGTGTGGAATTGAGAAAATTAGTAGGTTAGAGTTACTAATTATTATCTTTTTATTTTATCAGGTGTAATTGATGTGTTGGTGAATAGTGGAAGGCATATCGATGCTGTTAACTTGGTATTTGCATTTGAGCTTACAGAGCAATTTTCTCCAGTTTCAGTATTGAAATCATACCTGACAGAGGCAAGGAGAGTTCATTCAACCGTAAAATCTGCAAATTCTTCTCCTACTGCACAGGTTGTTTCTTATTTTCTGCATCACATGATATACTGTTCTGAAAGTCTTTGCTGAGGGCTCATCAGCTGCCTAAATTTCTTCTAATTACGCACTAAGTGCTGAATTAAGCATGTTACTAAAATCAGGAGGGATTTAGGTTTCTTCCATTTCATAAATTAGTAAGTAAAATGGCTGGTTAGTTTCATCCTGGTTCAAAGACAATTTCAAAAGAATGGGTTAAGACAATAAGACAATTTCACTTTAGTCCTTGAGATTTTTGTGCACAATTTAAGACAATTTCAAATAAGCTGACTTTTCTATTTTTGCCTTGCTCTGACAAAAGAATGGGTTAAGTTTTGGAATTGAAATTTCTGGTTCTCTAATATTAAGAAATTATATTGGCAAGAATCTGAACATAATTATATTAGTTTGAGTAGTTAACTTTTATATGTTTAACATTTATGGTGGGTCATTAATAATTGATTAATCGTCGAAGCTTTGCTTGATTTGATGATATTCTTAACTGAATGTTTTTCTTTATTCCACGCTCTGAAGGAGTGCATTATCTACTAATGCCTTGCTCATTAGTGGTTGCATGAATTGGTTGTAGGTTTTTGGAACTTTCTGTTTTTGTACTCATTATGATCTATCTGATTCATGCATAGTTAGAGGTGGCAAAATGGGTTGGGGTTGGTCACGTTTGGTACAAAATGGCTAGATTTAGTCACAGATTAAATTGGGTTGGGTTGATCATACACATTTATATGTTTTTTTCTTCTTAAATTAAGTATGAATGTACTAAATATGACTACAATACTATTTCATTAAGATATAATTAATCTAATTATTTGGAATATAAAAGTCTTACCAATATGTGAGCATTTAAGTGAATATCATGTCACTTTCAACCTATTCAACCCACATGATCTGGTTCATTTTGTACCCATTAGTTATAAAATATAACCACTTCAACCATTTTGCCTGTTTCATTTTAAAATTGAATTTTAAAGCATGCCTGTTAGTTATAAAAGAAAACAGAATTGCCACCTTTAAATTGCATATACAAAAAGTCTTGAGATTTATACGTTCAAATGTTCGAATTGTAGCATGATGTCAGTGAGAGAGAGCTGTCTGCACTAAAGGCAGTAATCAAGTGTATTGAAGATCACAAGCTTGAAGATGAGTATCCGCTGGGCCCACTTCAAAAACGGATTCATCAGATTGAGAAAGCAAAAGCTGACAAAAAACGAGCCACAGAAGTTGCAAAACCTCAACCCAAAAGACCCCGAGCCAATGGCATAGGCATAGCACCCCGAAACAATAACATCACTGCTGACAAGAAAAGCGTCTATGGTAGGATGACAGATAACAGGTATGCAGCGCCAACACAGTACATGTATGACAGCAGACCCTATGGCTACCCTGGTCCAGTTGACACCCACATTCCGCAGTATATGGGCACCCCTGCTTACAACATGGGTCCTAACCATGGTCACTATTTTGCAACTGGTTACCAGTACCAGGCTCCTTATCTGCACTAAGCTTGTAGGAAATGGTAAGAAAACTTTAATATGCTGAACTTATTTTAACTTCTAGGAGTTAACCCTGTTGAACTAATCAGATGTTTACTGTATTAATATTGTGAAAAATGGGCAAAAAATATGTTAAGGTTCTATTTAGTTCTAAACCTGGTTGTATTAGCTGATACTGGAAATGTAATCCTCTAATATATGCACTTCTTCTGTTAGTTGTGGTGGTAGGTGTGGTTATACTCTCTTGGCAGAGGGAGGTTGGTTTTACTTGTTGAGGTCAAATTCATTTTTGAATATTTTCCTTAGTAGCATTATCCAATGCATCAGAAAATATATAATCTTCAAGTAGTAGTAGGCAAAAAATAGGTGGTATGGTTTTTATTATTTCACTAAAAAAGTAAATATTTTAAAAACGAGATCGGCTCATTTACTTTTTGTATTGTTATATTGAACAGTTGTTTTAGAGTTTATAAACTATCACTATGATAAATGTTCATAAACTAAATTAATAGATCTTATCATTTATGTGTCCTAATATTTTTTTTAACAAAAAATGGCTTCAAAATGTTCTTGTTTGATATTAAATTAAATTAACAACTGTATTTGCACAATAAACTTAAATTTACTCCAAAGATTAAAGTAAATTTAAAATTAAATCATTTGACGGCCATTTAGAAAAAAATCAATAATTATGTCTTTTTAAAAAAAATCAATAATTATGCTTTAAAATTGAGAATCTTGTTTTCAAAACATCATGTGTATTTAATAACTTTTATTAAATAGCTTTGTTTTGGATCAAACTAAATATAATTTTTGTAACCTACCAACATTTATGAATAAAAAAAATCTAGATTTTATAAACTATGAACATCTTGAATCAAAATAAACAACTTTCATAAACTAGCTTTTTTTTGAATCAAAACAAACATAATCTTTGTAAACTATTAACATCTTGAATAAAGGAAAACCCAACTTTCATAAGCTATCAAGATTTTAAACCAAAGTAAATACAAATATGTAAACAACTTTTGTTAACTAGTAACATACAAACAAGTATGTAAACTCAAACACAACCAATTTGTAAACTAGTTTGTAAACTCAAACACAACCAAGCAACATCTAACAGTTTCTTAAAGTGAAACATACAAACAAATGATAAACTTTATCAAATTGATGACACCTTATAACTAATATTAAAAACTACAAAAGTCCTAATTCTTGAGTTCATGGAACCATAAAATCCAAAATCAAACCAAATACAATACATAAAACATGTAAAGATTGACTAAAAGCAAGTAATTAGATCATGCCATTACCAATTTCTTGCAGGTTACGAGTAGAAGAAAAAGATAGCAGCCCTTCGCGAGGTCACTAGACTGAAGGCCGGGGGGATGAAGGTGAAGGACGATCGGAGAGGAATGGGAAATCGATGAAAGATGTGATAGGGTGGGCTTTATTTTACAAAATGTTTTTGTCTACTTAATCATTCAACGATGTGTTTTATTTAACCAAATGACTCAATTTTCTATTGATTTATTGGTAGCCTCCTAATGGAATTATTTTAATACTACCAAACAGTCCTTGAGAGTTCGAATCTAACCTACCACTAGTGAGTATAACTTAGTTGTGTTGTGTAAGTACAAATAAGTTAGATAAACACTTAAGTTTCCTATCCAAAAATAATTCTCACACAACAAAGAAATATTTGTTGATGACATAGTGATACAAAGAGTCAAAGATAGTAGAATACGATAACAATAACAATTAAGCAGGTTCAAACTTCAAACATCGATTACAATGTTAAAGAAGCATGAAGCATAATATTTTTGGTGAATTTGAAAAACGGTTTCATACTTCTAAAAACTACAGAACCCCACCCTCAAAACTCCAAAGTAACAATATTGGCGCCAAAAATGCGCATCGCCGAGATCTCTTCGCCGGACCTCCGGCAGACACAGTCGCCGGAGACGATAACCGATCTACTCCACAAACTAGAAGCATCAACTTCAGAAATAGAACGACACTCGCCGGAATCACCTTTGCCGGAGTCCATCGCCGCTAATCTCCGCCACGGAGTGACTCAATTAACCTCACTCACACCGTTTCAGAACTCCGTCAAGCTCCACATATGGAAGTTGAGCTACCGTTTGTGGAACGCATGCATCGATCTCTGCAACTTCGTCCGTACATCATCATCTACAATTACGGAGGAGCACGCGAAACTCCGGCAAGTGTCAGCTGATCTTCTCTACGCTGCCGTTGACGTGTCAGGTGTTCCTTCTCCTTGCTTCAAATGCGCTTCGTTTTTTTACAAAACAGGTACAATATGGCATGAGCTTCGTAAGTTTGATCTCGCTAACAGTTGCTTCGAGAAGGCGACGGATCTGACGTCAAAAGTTGAAGCTACAAATGTGTCTGATCGTGAAGAGCGTAGGTTGCTTCTGGATTTGCATATCGCCAGATCAAAAACAGCTTGGGAGGTATCGGATAGAAATTTAGCTATTAATTTGTTAAATAGGTCGAAAAGAGTGTTGTTTGGAGTTGCAGAGAACTATATGGCTTTAGCGAACCAGTATATGTATTTTGGGAAGCTAGTTTTGTCTAAAAATGAAGTTTGTAGTGTCAATGATGCGTTAAAGTTGATGAGTGAGGCTTTGGACTTGTGTGAGAAGGGGTTAAGAAATGTGAAAAAGCCGGATGAAACGCTAGCTTTGAAGGAATTGAGGCTGAAGACGTTGAGATTCATGGCGGCGGCACATTTGCAGAGAGATGAATTCGATAGTGTTTTGAAGTGTGTGAGAGTTTTGAGAGATGGTGAGAAAGGAGAGGATCATCCTAGTTCAAGTGTGTTAGCGATGAAGGCGTGGTTAGGGTTAGGAAGGCATGCGGAGGCGGAGAAGGAATTAAAGAGCATGGTGGTGAATAAGGGGATTCCAGAGGGAGTTTGGGTATCAGCAATGGAGTCATACTTACAGGCAATGGGTGCTTCTGGGGTAGAGACAGCAATGGGGGTGTTTTTGGGACTTCTAGGGAGGTGCCATATCAGTGCTGGTGCAGCGATTAGGTTGGTTCAGAGAGTGATTGTTGATTGTGTAAATGGAGACGGACCTAAGGCTAAAGTGGTTGCTGAGTTTGTTTCTAATGACAAGGTGGTTGCTCTTTTTTCTGGAGAGCAGGTTGCAAAAGAGAGGTCTGGCATGCATGCTCTTCTCTGGAACTGGTATGTCACTGTTTTCTGCCTGTTGCTTTTTGCGAAAAAAGTTGAGGGCCTCAGTCCTGTAGGTCAGTGCATATGCAGTAACATCTTGGCTCAAAGAAGTAGAGAACGTTGATGAACTCTCACTTCATTAGAAGCTTTGACGTTTACCATTGTACATAAAGATGCTGGGTATAACAGTCTTCCCTATAATTTATAGGATACAACATAAATTTAGAATGTGGGCATTTTTTTCTGTGTCTATGCTGGGATTAATGTAATTTGACATTCACTTATATTTGCCACTTCTGTCATATCATCCTATCTGAATTATGTTGTGGGCCTGTGAATGAACAAACTGCAAAAGAGACATGTTATGGATGATGAAAGTTTTTATAATTACAATGTTAGCAATTACCAAATGTCACTGATATGTTAAAAGTTGTGCTGCAGTGCAGCAGATCATTTCCGGTCAAAGGATTACGAGGTCAGTGCAGAATTGTTTGAGAAATCTCTGTTATATGTTCCTCATGATATAGAGAACAGATCTCTTCGGGCAAAGGGCTTTAGAGTGTTGTGCCTATGTCACCTAGCCCTCTCTCATCTGGATAGAGCTCAAGAATACATCGATGAGGCTGCTAAGGTACTACCAAAATTTATCCAGAATATTATCATGAATAAAGCATAAATGTGCTTGATGGCTTTATAATCTTTTGATAATAATTTTCTTTTCTATTTCTATTTCACAATTGCAGTTGGAACCTAACATTGCCTGTGTTTTCCTGAAGGTACGTCTTCTGTGTGTGCTCTTTAAAAATGGGCAAATTGAATTCAGTATGATCAAAATTCAATTCCATGTAAACATTTTGTATTGCAAGATTCTAAGCACAAGTTCAATTGTCATACTCCATCCATCTCTGACAGTCTGCAACCAATTTTTGAGGGAAGTCACAAATTAAAGTTACATGCATTTGATTATCATCCTTAATAAAAATTAATGGTACTTGATCAAGCCCACAATTGTTGATAAATAATTAAAAAGTTTTCTTGAACCATGTGTCTGGTAGAAAGTTGCATCATTCATGCACTAGGGAGTAAACTTTAGCTCGTCATCTGTAAATAAATGCTTTCGTTCTTTATAGAGTGGTTAAATTGTGTCCTGATTATAATTCTACAGTTCAAGATCCATCTGCAAAACAATGATCATAATGGTGCTATTACTCAAGTGCAAGCAATGCCTACCTGCGTTGACTTCACTCCAGAATTCCTCTCACTCTCTGCCCATGAAGCTATTGCATGCCGTGCTCTTTCTGTTGCAGTTGACTCTTTATCCCGTCTTTTGGCATTCTTTTCCATGGGAAAACCAATGGCAACAACAGAAGTCGTAGTTTTCAGAACCCTTATCACAATTCTCATTCAACAACCTCAAAATGAAAATGAAGTCCTTAAATACATGAAAAGAGCCCATTCTCGGTTCTCTGATCTTGGACCTGAGCGGTTTTTTGGGACAGGTGAGGTTGGAAGAAGGGAACGAAATTGGTTTGCTTTGAATCTGTGGAATATTGGTTTGAAAAGTGGTCAGGAAAAGAATTATGATATATGTGGAGAACTTTTCAGAATGTGTGCTGAATATTATGGTGTTAGTATTGATGGACAAATGGAAGGAAATAATCTGATGGTTTGCAAGTCATTGATATTAGCTGTGTCTGCCATGTTAGCTGGTGAAAAGCTAAGTAACAACCCATTGTCAGACAATGAAGTCAAACAAGCAATTGAGTTGCTAGAAAGAGCTGGAAAGGTAGAGAAGATGGCAATTTTGACCCATTTACATGTGAACAAGGTCGATTCAGGTTATGTGTCAAACAAGTAAAATAAAATATGTAACTAAAACCTCCTTAATCATTTTATCAAAAAGATGGATTATTAGACACACTGATAATTGTTCTTGAAACAAGTTTCAACTTTTTGGATAAAAGGTGAATAAGGTCAACCAACCTTGCTTGACCCGACCCATTTCAACGTATACAAAAAGTACCTGTTTTTTCCTGAACCCTGGTACTGACCCATTACCCAACCTGCAGAGTTTGACACAACAGCAATTTGATTATTGATTTCCTTACTTTGATGCAGATACTAATGTCTGGCTCCACCAAGATCAACATAGATGATGATCAAAGCTGTACAATTGAACCCCATTTCTACTTTATATACACACTAAGTGCATACGATCTATACACAAGAACCAATGACACTGAATCAAAACAGCTTGTCTTAATCAAGAACTATGCCAACTCCAATATTGCAACACGAATCACCTCGTCCAGATTGGTCTAAATGCATCAGAAGGACAGCGACCAAACACTGAAGTAGCTACATTCTGTCTCAACACCTGCATCTCTTTGCTCCTTTCTTCTTCATCACTGATTATCAGATGGTTTCTGTCGTTCTTAGAAAATTAATTACTATCACGAGTGTTCACAAATGCAATGCTGATGATGATGGTAATGGTGATGATGATGGGGTGTACGCATTGTATAAGAAAGCATACAGGATTATGGTTGGGTTGAAGGCAGGAGAGTATCCTGTTGAGGAAGGGAAATGGCTAGCCATGACGGCATGGAACCGGGCAGCTTTGCCGGTGAGGTTGGGGCAGGTGGCGGAGGCAAAGAAGTGGATGGATATGGGGTTGGAATTGGCGGGCAGGGTGGCGGGCATGGATACTTATAAGTCTTGTATGGAGGATTTTGTTTCCGGGGTCGAAAAGAAAGTTGAGAGTCAGGGTCATCTCGTTGTTGGAAGCTAATGGTATTCATTTCAATCAAGCTTTTCTGGAGGTGGCATGCATGCATGCATGCATGCTTTTGTAGTCTCTACTAATGGTGCAAGTTTTGCTATATATTTGCCATCATATAGAATGCAAGAGATGATCAATAGACTTTACTCACCCAACTCTTATAATAGTGATTCTAGTTTAAGTGAAATTTTAATTCAAGCAACCATATCTCAAACAGGAGATCACATTCACAACCAAAAACTTGCAGGTTTTAATTTTTATACACGAGACATTTTGGAGTCAAACTATTTCTTAACGACTTTAAATGTCAAATAGAATTTTATAAAATAAAAATAAACACAAGATCCAGCACGTATTACGGATAATGGGAAAATCTATCCAAATGCAAGTGAACGAATAGCAAGTACACACGTGTATGTGAGGATCTAGAAATTTACTCCAAGAGATTATAGAAATCGAGTTATATCCAAGTCATGTGTGTCACTCTCGTACTATAAGCATTTGATTTGCTCAGATCTACAGAGGTTCCAAAAACTACAGCAAGCGAATTGACCAAAATGGCCACTGCAGCCTCTACGATGACGAGCCAACTGAAGAGCAGTTTGGCAACTTCGTTTACAAGAGGGCTTGTTACTCCCAAGGGCATTTCTGGCAAACCATTTGGAGTCTTGCCTTCCTCTGGCAAATCCAACTTCACCATCAAAGCTGTTCAAAGTGAAAAGGTTTTCTTCTTTCTCGTTGATGTTTTTCTGTTTTTTTTTTTTTTTTTTTTTTTTTTTTTTTTTTTTTTTTTTTTTTCTTTTATGCCCCTCAATTATGGGATGTAAACGAACCCTAACACACCGGAAGATCATTCCAACTCTATTTCAAAGATTTCTTTCAAGCTTGGTTTGTTTATTACTTAATTAATTAATTCTCTTTATACAAATTATTATTATTATTATTATTATTATTATTATTATTATATTTATATTTAGTCTTTGATTTGATTATGATGTCTGCAGCCCACCTTCCAAGTGATTCAACCCATTAACGGTGACCCATTCATCGGGAGTCTAGAGACTCCAGTGACATCAAGCCCATTGATCGCTTGGTATCTGTCAAACCTTCCTGGATACCGCACTGCAGTTAACCCATTGCTACGAGGTGTCGAGGTTGGGCTGGCTCATGGGTTCTTTCTAGTGGGCCCATTTGTGAAAGCAGGCCCATTAAGGAACTCAGAGTATGCTGGTGCCGCTGGATCACTAGCTGCTGGTGGATTGGTGGTGATTTTGAGCATTTGCTTGACAATGTACGGGATCGCGTCCTTTAAAGAGGGCGAGCCATCGACCGCACCATCGTTGACCCTGACTGGGAGGAAGAAGGAGCCGGACCAGCTCCAAACAGCCGATGGTTGGGCCAAGTTCAGTGGTGGGTTCTTCTTTGGTGGGATCTCAGGGGTCATTTGGGCTTATTTTCTTCTCTATGTACTTGATCTTCCTTACTATGTTAAGTAAATGACAATTGGTTGTGCAAAGTTGTATATTAAGGAATGATGATCGTTTGAAACAGATTGTTTATGATTTATCTACCATTAAGCAGGAGAAACTTTCACCTCAAATATGTTTTAATCTAGTGTATTTATGATAAGTAGAATAAATTATATTTTAAATATGATATAAAGTTAAAAAAACCTGGTTATAAATATAAGTACAACCAAATAAATCAGTTACTGTAAATAATGCGACTTTGAAATATAGTAGGCGCACCCACCCCAAGGCGTTTAAAATTAAAATGCCATATTTTTTTTCATTTATAGTAGTACCCATTAACTAGTCGTTGGGCACATAATTCTTTTTTTTTTCTATATACAAAAATTACACAAACCAATCTTATATTCAAATTACAATCACGCTTCTCAAGTTTTAGAAAAAAATGAGATGCTATTTATTATCATCAACCAATGAGGATAGTAAAACACATCAAACTTTTTTTTTAAAATATTTTCACCATTCAGTTCACATTAAAATTTATCACTCGGAGTGACATGTCACTTTATACTAAATATATAACTATTACAAGAAAACATAAACGTTTTATAAACATTAATACAATATTTATCATATTAAATATTAAACGAGAGTAGGGTTCATTCGTCGGCCCAGTCTCGTCCGTGAAGCTTTAACCATTTATTGATGTTTTTCCTGAAAATATTTAAAAATTTTTATTAGCTTTCGCTAAGTAAGTACACCTCTTTATTTTCAAAACATATTCACTTATTGAAATTTAACATCCAAAATCTTTATTTACTTAATCCTCTTTACTTCTTTGGAACTCAACACCCGAATTCTTTATGGGTTTATTTATAACCCTTGAAGATTATTAACTCATCTCTTTATATATGTGGAGTTCAACACCCGAACTCCTTATGATTTCAAAACCCGAAATCCTTACATATATTTAACTCCCCTTTTTATATATATGTGGAATCCAACACTCGAACCCCTTGTGATTTCAACACCCGAAATCCTTATATATATTTTACTCTATTTTTAAACTATCAATACACATACTTGGACCAATAATCATATAAATCATTTCCCCCATAATCACGTTTATCATAATAAACAAATTCAAAGCACATGTAACTGAACACGTTTCATCTCCACATAATTCATACAAACTCATAATAAAACATCATATATCATATAGTTAAACATATAACATAAATTAGTTACGGGTCAGTGTACTTACCTCTCAAATATCCTCACAAGCCAACAAATACTAACACAAATAATTGTCACTATGATTCTCTGTGTCACCTTTTGTTCGTGATGTGTGTATATATATATGTGTATGTGTATGTGTATGTGTATGTGTATGTGTATGTGTATTGTATGTGTATGTGTTGTGTGTGTATGTGTATGTGTATGTGTATGTGTATGTGTATGTGTATGTGTATGTGTTGTGTATGTGTATGTGTGTATGTGTATGTGTATGTGTATGTGTATGTGTATGTGTATGTGTATGTGTATGTGTATGTGTATGTGTATGGTATGTGTATGTGTATGTGTATGTGTATGGTATGTGTATGTGTATGTGTATGTGTATGTGTATGTGTATGTGTTGTGTATGTGTATGTGTATGTGTATGTGTATTGTATGTGTATGTGTATGTGTATGTGTATGTGTATGTGTATTGTATGTGTATGTGTAGTGTATGTGTATGTGTATGTGTAGTGTATGTGTGTGTATGTGTATGTGTATGTGTATGTGTGTATGTGTGTATGTGTGTGTGTGTTGTGTGTGTGTGTGTGTGTATGTGTAGTGTATGTGTATGTGTATGTGTATGTGTATGTGTATGTGTATGTGTATGTGTATGTGTATGTGTATGTGTATGTGTATGTTATGTGTATGTGTATGTGTATGTGTATGTGTATGTGTATGTGTATGTATGTGTATGTGTATGTGTATGTGTATGTGTATGTGTATGTGTATGTGTATGTGTATGTGTATGTGTATGTGTATGTGTATGTGTATGTGTATGTGTATGTGTATGTGTATGTGTATGTGTATGTGTATGTGTATGTGTATGTGTATGTGTATGTGTATGTTATTGTATGTGTATGTATGTGTATGTGTATGTGTATGTGTATGTGTATGTGTATGTGTATGTGTTGTGTATGTGTATGTGTATGTGTATGTGTATGTGTATGTGTATGTGTATGTGTATGTGTATGTGTATGTGTATGTATGTGTATGTGTATGTGTATGTGTATGTGTATGTGTATGTGTATGTGTATGTGTATGTATGTGTATTGTATGTGTATGTGTATGTGTATGTGTATGTGTATTGTATGTGTATGTGTATGTGTATGTGTATTGTATGTGTATTATGTGTATGTGTATGTGTATGTGTATGTGTATGTGTATGTGTATGTGTATGTGTATGTGTATGTGTATGTGTATGTGTATGTATGTGTATGTGTATGTGTCGTGTATGTGTATGTGTATGTGTATGTGTATGTGTATGTGTATGTGATGTGTATGTATGTGTATGTGTATGTGTATGTGTGTATGTGTATGTGTATGGTATGTGTATGTGTATGTGTATGTGTATGTGTATGTGTATGTGTATGTGTATGTGTATGTGTATGTGTATGTGTATGTGTAGTGTGTGTATGTGTATGTTGTATGTGTATGTGTATGTGTATGTGTATGTGTATGTGTGTTGGACCAAAAGAACCAATGAGCCGGATCAGAAAAACCTTTAAGTCCCACAGACGTCACAACAACTACTGAAGACCACAACAGCTGAAGACCACAGCTGATTACAAAGTCTGAAGACAAGTGCTGAAGACAAAGTCTGAAGACAAGCGCTGAAGACAAAGTCTGAAGACAAGTGCTGAAGACAAAGTCTGAAGACAAGTGCTGAAGACAAAAGTCTGAAGACAAGTGCTGAAGACAAAGTCTGAAGACAAGTGCTGAAGACAAAGTCTGAAGACAAGTGCTGAAGACAAAGTCTGAAGACACAAGTGCTGAAGACCAAAGTATCAGACGTTGTCACAACAGCTGAAGAGGTCTTCTTCAGTAGTTGTGACGGTTTATCTTTTCAGTAGTTTTATGTTTCATCTTTTCAGTAGTTTGACACAACAGCTGAAGAATACTTCTTCAGTTGTTGTGCTCATCAGTTGTTTTATATTTATCAGTAGTTTGTAAAACGACTGAAGAGCTTGTTCTTCAGTCGTTGTAGTTTCAGTAGTTTCTAATCAGTAGTTTTATTTCTGTACTTAACACTCTGATATGTTCTCAGTAGTTGTGAACATTTCAGTAGTTTGTTAAGATTTAGTTATTTTTGTAATAGATCTGCCAGTTGTCACTTTCCGTGATAACGGCAGTGGTTGTTGCACTCTATATAAGGAGTGTCAACCTATTGTAATAATTGAATGATTTGATCAGAAATATTCCATATCTATAAACATTCCTTGAATCAGAAATATATTCTCTCACTATAACCGTATGTGCTCTTAATGCATACAAGTATCGATTTCTTGCTACAATTTGTCTAATTCCTGTTCTTATTCCGCCGCTTTGAACTCTAATACATCAAACTTGTGATCGCTGATCCTGTCAAATGGTATCAGAGCGGGTTAATCATTGATCGATCTAATAATTGATCATTGAAACTGCTATTCAAGATCTAAGTTTGATTGAATTAGCTTTTGTTTTTGCAAGAAACAGTTATAGAGATTGAATTTTCTGTATCTCTGGTCATTCATCCTGAGATCTTTTCTTGTTTTCATTGAGTTTGTTGCGGTCTGTGTAAAACTTTTAAAAGCTTGAATTAAATTGTTTTTGAACTGAAAATGACTACTCCCTCCAATGATCCTCACAATACTGGTTCCTCAACCAAGCCACCAATGCTGGTTAGGAATGAGTATAACATATGGCAACGACGAATGCTCCATCACCTGTCTGTTAACAGCGCAGGTTGTTGGACATCAGTGGTACATGGTCCACACAAGCCTATGGTGAATAACCCGAAACCAATCAAATGGTTCCGAAGAGGAGGGAGCAATACTCAGATGAGGATAAGAAGTTGCTTGAAATTGATGCAAAAGCCCATGGAATTCTGGCCATGGCACTGCCAAATGAAATCTATTCTGGGCTAATGCATCATGAAACTGCCCATGACCTCTGGAATGCCTTGAAAGAACAATTTGGAGGAACAGATGAGGTCTTGGCAAATAATAGAGAAATCCTTGCCCAACAATATGAGACATTCTCTCATAGAAAGGGTGAGACACTGACTCAACAATTTGAGCGGTTCTCTTGTTTGATCTCTGAATTAAAAATGGTCAAACTTGAGTACACAAATATTCAGATGAATAACAGATTTCTCAGATCACTGCCTGAGAGATGGGACACATATACTATTGTCCTACGCTCCAGTGCAAGTTTGGACAAACTATCTCTCACCCAAATCCATGGGAAACTGCTCACGTTTGAGAGAGAGATAGAACAGAAGAGAAAGCTGTCTTCATCTGGAAAGCTCACTGAAGACTTTGTACCAGGCAACACTGCTTGGTTGGTCATGAGTCAGAATATGCTTCATCTGAATGCCAGTATGATGAGCATATTAATTTCTCTTCAAACACTTCTGATTCTGCATTTGTGAGTGTTGATGGTCAGTTTACTGGGTGTAATAATGACAATTTATGCTTTATTATGGATGATCTCAAGGGGATTGCTGATGACGACTTAGAAGAGATGGATATTTTGAGCCAAATGGCCTTGATAAATATCAGATCTCAGAAGTTCTACAAAAGAACTGGAAGAAATTCCAGGACTCTCTGGCAAAACCAAAGTTGGTTTTGACAAGAGCAAGTTGAGGTGTCACAAATGCCAACGGCTTGGACACTTTGCAAGAGAGTATAGATCAACTGGATCTAACTCCACTGCACCCTTTGTGACTTTTCCTGGCAATAGTCAACAACACAGAGGGCAACATCCTGTCACTTCTAGTCATCATCCTCAACAACAATCTCCTGCATATTTTGTTCCTCAGGGTCAAATGCCATATCCTTACCCTTGTTATTACGTGCCACAGTCAAATCAAGTTCAAGTTCCTATGGCACCACAACCTCATGCACTACCAGAACTTCAGCCATCCCAATCTCAAAAAACAACTCAACCTCAACAACACAGCTTCTTCACCCCAGGAGTTGTTGACTGGAGCAGTTACCAGATGACATGTCTGGTCATGAACAACTGTTCTCAGGTGCTGGTTAACATGGTGGTGACAGTCCTTTTGGGAATCTAGCTCTTATGGCTTTGGAGTCTGCTGATACTTCATTTTCTAATGCTTCTACACCTCAGGTATCACAGGTATCCTCTGAGGCAAAAGCCAAATTATGTTCTGAAACATGCATAGCAGCATTTGCTTCCATTAGAGAAGCAAATGTAGCTTTAATTAATAAGAACATTGAGCTAGAACAATTTTTTTCCAAAAGAAAAGCTGAGTTTGAGTCTGTGCTTAAAGATAAAAATGATGAGATTTATAAACTGAAATGCCAAATAATTGATGATAAGGCTAGAGAAGAGGTACTTCTAGAGAAGTACAAAGATCTCAAAGAAACCCTTGCAGTTACCCAGGTAGAGTGTGTGATAGATGGGTACAATCATGCAAAGGTTTTGAAATGCTTCTTAGTAAGCAATCTGCTTCCAATGTGAAGTTTGGCATTGGTTACAATCACACTGCTCCACCTACAGATTTTACTCCAAGAGCAGAGGTAGAATCTGATGATGAGAGTGATAACCAATCCATCTCATCATGTGATCTACTTTCTGATGCAGCACAATTAGAAGTAGCAGTCAGCATCAAGCCTTCTCTGAACCTATCAGCTGATGTTGATGGTTCAAATGCTGACACTCACATGATCAATGAGTTGATCAAATCAGGAGTAAATTCTGAAAGTCCTGAAAGGACTAGAGAGCAGGATTTAACACCTGAAGTTCAAACTCCAACTACTATAGTACTGAAAAGAAGATAACTATCAGTAGAAAGAGTTTGAAGGCTACTAAAGAGGAAGTCAAGAAAGCAAACAATGCTTCCAAAGCACTGAAGAGCAAGTCTCCAGTTGCTTCACCCTCTTTAGTTGATGATCAACCTAAGATGAAGAGAAACCATGTGATGTGTGGTTTTGTTCAATCATCTTACAGATGATTGTTGGTACAAAAGAGGTTCAAACTCAAACAAAAAGAAGAATTAAAGAGAAAATGGTAAAAATGAAAAATGAGTTGAGACCACATTTGTATCAGCAACATCAAATCCTGTAACCCTTAAGTCCTCAAGAAATCCAAAAAGGAAGGGGTTAAACAGGTGACAGCTGAGAGTGCTCAGAAGAAGAAGGTGCAACATAGGAACTTATCAAACTCCACGCAATGTGTCTGATGAGCTGAAAGCTTTATCACAAAATCAGACACAGCTGGTTATGATGGTTCAACATCTGTTGGGTAGAGTTAACCAACTAGATGCTCCTATGTTGAAAACACAGAAAAGGAGATCCAAGCCAAAGGATTCCTCTTCTTCACCATCTTCTTCCTCTCAGGCTGTTGTTTCAAATAAACCTGTTAGTTTACCATCTATGATGAGACCAGGCCCAAAACCAAAAAGGTTTGGGTCTCTAAAACTAACTGATTGTTTATTTTGCAGGGTTCTCCAACATGCCAAAGTAGCATCTGGTATGTAGACAGTGGGGGATCTATGCACATGACTGGGAACAGCTCTCTTCTTCATGACTACTCTCAAGGAAGAAGGGATTTGTTTCTTTTGGCAATGATGCTAGGGGTTACATCATTGGAAATGGCTTTGTCTCCAATGGGAAATCAAGTTTGATGATGTTAATCATGTGGAAAATCTCAAGTACAATCTCTTGAGTGTCAGTCAAATGTGTGATAAAGGCCATATTGCTCTTTTCACCAGTCAGAACTGTAGGATTCTATCATCCAAAGTTCTGCATTGATTGATAAGGTGTGGATGATCACACTCTCTGAAAGCCAACAGGACTGGAAGAGTGTATGCCTTAGATCTTTCCAAGAAATAGATCTAAGAGGCAATCCTTGCCTATTTTCCAAAGCCTCTTCTCAAGAATCTAAACTGTGGCACAGAAGGCTTGGTCATGTTAATTTCAAAAACATGAATCAGCTTACCCACAATAGTTTAGTCAGAGGCTTACCAATAAAGGAGTTCTACTGTGATGAAACCTGCACTGCTTGTTTAAAAGGAAAACAACACAAAGTCTCATTCCCTCCTATTGAAGTGCCTAAGTCCACTGCCTGCTTGCAATTACTGCATATGGATCTATTTGTCCTGTGAGAGTAATGAGCATGGCAAAGAAGAAATACTGTCTGGTAATTGTGGATGATTACTCCAGATTTGTATGGACTTCTTTCTACATTCAAAGGATGAGGTTGCTCAGAAGATTATTCACTTTGTGTTGTATATTGAGAAGCAATATTCCCTTCCAGTCAAGTGTATTAGGAGTGACAATGGAACTGAATTCAGAAATCATACACTTGATGACTTCTATCTTTCAAAGGGAATCAAAAGGCAGTTTAGCATCCCAAGGACTCCAGAACAAAATGGAGTAGTGGAGAGAAAGAACAGGACCCTCATTGAAGCTGCAAGGTCCATGCTGGCTGACTCTGGTTTGCCACTGACCTTTTGGGCTGAAGCTGTCAACACAGCTTGCTATGTGCAAAATAGAGTTTTAGTAAATCAGAGGTTGATGAAGACTCCATATGAAGTCCTCCATCATTTGGCTCCTCTGATTTCATTTTTCAAAGCATTTGGGTGTCCCTGTTTATTCTCAACACAAAGGATCAACTCCATAAATTTGATCCTAAGGTGGATGCAGGGTATTGTGTGGTTATTCATCTACTTGCAAGGCATACAGAGTCTTCAACTGCAGAACAAAGATGGTTGAAGAAACTCTACATGTTAAGTTCATGAATCCCAAGGACAAGATTCCACAAAGCCCTGTGGAGTTATTTGATTTGGACATACTGCAATATGTTCCTTATCAAACTCGGCTGTTGCTCCTGTCAACAGTTCACCACCTGGTGGTACTGCTGGTGCTGATGATGATGACGATTGCCGTACTCACCTCTTCAGGTTTAGTGATCAACTGCCTGATTCAGCTAGACCTGATGTTCCTGTAGCTCCAGTAGCACCATCCACAACAAATGCTGATGAGATCTCTTCGAATTCAACTTCCTTTGAATTACCATCCACTGATTGGTTTCAAGGAAATGATTCACCATCACCATCTGTTACTGCTGAGCCTGCTACAAACACTTGCACAGATCTCATTGTGTATCAAGATCTGAAGAATCACCCTATGTCTCAAATCATTGGTGATATCACTGCTGGAGTATCAACAAGAAGTCAATTGTCAAATTTCTGCTTCTATGCTCTCTTCATCAGTCAGCAAGAGCCAAGGAATTATCACATTGCTTTAAAGGACAATGGATGGGTTGATGCCATGCAGCTTGAGCTTCTTCAGTTCAAGAACAGCAAGTGTGGGAACTAGTTCCTCTACCTCCAGGTAAGTGTGCAATAGGCACTAAATGGGTGTTTAGGAACAAAACTGATGAAAATGGGCTTATTGTTAAGAACAAAGCCAGACTGGTTGTTCAGGGGTTTGCACAAGAAGAAGGTATTGATTATGATGAAACCTTTGCCCCTGTAGCTAGACTGGAAGCAATTCGATTGTTTTCAGCTTATGCTGCTTATCAAAACCTTAAAGTTTTTTAAATGGATGTCAAAAGTGCATTTTTGTATGGAAAAAATAAAGAAGAGGTTTATGTATGTCAACCTCCAGGCTTTGAGGACAATAAACATCCTAATTGGGTGTATAAGCTTGATAAGGCTCTTTATGGGTTAAAACAAGCTCCTAGAGCCTGGTATGAGATTATCAAACTTTCTTCTGGAAAATAATTTCACTAGAGGCTCCATAGATAAGACTTTATTCATAAGAAAGCTGGGCAGCATAATCTACTTGTTCAAATTTATGTAGATGATATCATTTTTGCATCCTCTGATCCAAAGTTGTGTGATGCCTTTACAAAGTTGATGCAACAGAAGTTTGAAATGAGTGCCATGGGAGAGTTACAGTTCTTTCTGGGGTTGCAATCAAACAAAAGACTGATGGAATTTTCATTCATCAGTCCAAATACACAAAAGATCTTTTGCAAAAGTTTGATTTACAAAACTGTAAGCCTTGTTCTACCCCCATGTGCAGCACCACACAACTGGATACAGATCAGAAAGGTAAAGTGGTTGATGAACACTTTACAGATGTATGATTGGGTCCTTGATGTATTTAACAGCTTCTAGACCAGATATTATGTTTGCTACATGTGTTTGTGCTAGATTTCAGGCTGCACCTAAAGAGTCTCATCTGATTGCAGTCAAGAGGATCTTTAGATATCTGCAAGGCACTCCATCTCTAGGTTTATGGTATTCTACTGGACATTCTGGTAAATTAGTTGCTTTTTCTGATAGTGACTATGCAGGGTGTAAGTTGACCAGGAAATCAACTTCTGGTGGATGTCAATTCCTAGGCAACTGCTTGATTTCTTGGCAGAGCAAGAAACAGACCTCAGTTGCTACATCAACTGCTGAAGCAGAGTACATTGCTGCTGCAAGTTGCACCTCTCAGGTACTCTGGCTTCAGAACCAACTTCTGGATTATGGCATTACAGAGACTAAGACTCCATTGTTAATGGATAGTGCTTCAGCTCTGTGTATTGTCAAAAATCCAGTCCAGCACTCTAGGACCAAACATATAGAGATCAGACATCATTTTATAAGGGATTGTTTTGAAAAAGGTCTGATTGATCCTAAGTTTGTGCCTAGGCTGATGAGCTTGCAGACATTTTTACTAAGCCTTTGGATAGTTCAACTTTCCAAAACCTGGTGTTAAGGCTTGGTATGCTGCAGCTAGAATAAGTGACAACTACTGATGTTAGTAATAAGTACTGATGATCATTGGTAACCATGTCACATATAAGTACTGATGAGTTCTTTTACCCTCAGCAGTTTTTATAACTACTGAGGCTAAATGTCTCACAAGTACTGAAGTACTTCATTTGTTCTAAACTGCTGATGTAGTTACAACTACTGATGCAGTTACAACTACTGAAATCAGTAAAAACAGATAAGTACTAATGTCCTATGAAACAACTGAAATCCGCCCAAAAAAGGCTGATGAATGTGTTGAGGACAGTATGAAACAGCTGAAAAGCTAAGAATTGACGAAAACAGCTGATGAGAAATTCTCTTCAGTCGTTTGTACAACTACTGTTTCATTCTAAACAACTGAAGCAATACCATGTCTTCAGTAGTTTTCTAACTACTGATGACTAATACCAAGTCTTCAGTTGTTTACAACAGCTGATGACAAAACCACTGTCTCAGTAGTTTCACAACTACTGATGACAAACACCAAGTCCTCAGTTGTTTCAATCATCTGAAGTCAAAACCACGGTCTTCAGTAGTTTTCTAACTTCTGATGCCTAACACCACGACTTCAGCTGTTTCAATGTCTGAAAGGATCATACCATGTCGACAGTCGTTTAAAACTGCTGATGACTAACACCACATCCTTCAGTCGTTTTCTTACCCGTACCCTATATATATCCCTGACCTAATCCTTCAATGCTTCATCATCTTCAAACCTAACGTTCCTCTCCAAAACTTCTCTTCTCAATGGCGTCCATGCAAATTAAACCGCGACACAACTGTGTTGCCTACCTTACTAAATCGCCTGTCTGGGCTAAGTTCGATACTGCTATCGATCTTATGGTTCAGTCCCAATACAAAACGGCATTCTTCTGAATCCCATACTACATGCTGAATCCCTCCAACAATTTTGGATGAACGTCACCATTACCACTAGGGAGAACAACACACCATCTCTCCAGTCGGTTGTCAACAACAAAGAAGTGGTCATCACTCCTGCAGTTATCCGCCAAATTCTTCATCTGGATGATGCTATTCTCCTGCTGGATATCCGAAGGGCACCACAGATCTATCCTTTGCCCAACATGGATATCAAGGCAATCTCAGTGCCTCCACTATCATGAAGAAACACTTCAATGACGCCGAACGCCTAATTTTTCACATGGTGAATGTATGTTTGGCTCCTAAGACGTCGTCTTGGGATCAAATGTCGACAAAGTGGCAGCAGGTAATGTATTCTATTCTTGAGCAACAACCGCTAAACTTTTCAGAAATAATCTTTTCAGAGCTCAAGGATATGGCTCAAAAACTAACTGCCAACCGTTGGATACTATATCCACGGTTCAAATGGCCATCATTATAAACCGCTTAATGCTGAGGGACTTGTTGGCTGGGAGTCCCTGCTACGGCTGTTCTGCCGGAAGTATACTCCCGGCACAACTCTGACCAGACACTCAAATTGGCTGCCAAGCTGCGCAAACCCACGCAGCTGGAACCCACAGCCACCACCTCCAAATCAAAAGTCCCACCAAACCCACCAAAAAGAAACCCAAAACGGCTACTCAGGGAATTGAGTCCCCTGAGGATGCCCCTGCACCACAAACGCAGGAGATATCCACTGGTCCAAACCCCCTAGTGGTATAAGGACTCTTCCAGCCATAGCCGCTCAGGATTCCTCTCAACAGGAGCCTGCAGCAACCACACAAGGGGTACCTACATATCTGGGATCTTCCTCACTTGAGGGGATTGCCATTGAAGAGCACCAACCTCCCCAGGTGCACACTGCTTCTATCCCTTCACCCCATACAACCGCCCCTCACAGCCCAACTTTAATAGTTGCACAAGTGCTGACTCAACTGCACTCCTCACCCCCTCCCCAAAACCTCTTACTACTGGGAACACCTCTACAATTGAGGGGGAGGAACACAGTGCAATTGAGAACCCACAGCACAGGGGTTTACCACTTCTATCTCCTGGTGTAGATAAGGAGCTTAGAATATCTAGTGAGGCTGCCACCTCTTCTGAATCAGCACATGATCAGAATGAGGCTGGTACATTGCTAAGACCTCACTAGAGTCAATAGCTGATGATGGACATTGTCTTGAGGCTGGAAGTCCCCAGTACCAAGCACAAGGGGCACATGCAACAACTGGTCTACACCCAGTGCATGTCAATCCTGCTCTAAGCAGGAGGTCAGATGATTCAGCTTCGGCTGATGATGACCTGGGCTTTTTCTACGATGTTCTTGCCCAGAACACAATCCTTGAGAGAAAGTCAGTAGGCTTCAAAACCTCCTTGACCAACTCTCACAAGGAGAAAGACCATCTGCCTCCACCAACCCAGATGGCACCTTCAGTCTTGAAGGTTCCCCAAACACTGAGCCACTCCAAACTCAACCACCTGCCTCTGCTTCAGGTCCTATTTCTCAGGAACAGAACCCTCCTGAGCAAATAGGTGCTGTACTTCAAAATTCCCTCCCTCTCATCACACCCATAATCACTGATATTGTGACTAAAGCCATTGATGAGAGGCTTTCCTCAACTTTACAACCCTTGATTGATGCTTCTGTGCAAAAGACACTTTCTGCGGTACAAACCCCTTCCTCCAATGCATCCAAAAAGGGGGAGAGTACTGCAGTGAAAGAAAAGAAGAGGAAAAGAACAGAGGAAGAGAAGGAAGAGAAGCAAGCCCAAGAGAAGGAGAAAGAAAAGCAACCTCTGCTCACTTACAAGCGAAAGAAAAGTGCTGATGATCATACTGCTGAAGACAAATCCTTGGAGAGCTAGTAAAAGAAGCTGACACTACACAGCCGATCCATGGATAAAATAATTGAACAACTCTTCAGGCAAGGGTTTGATACAACCACACTGGATAGTGAGATCAGAAGGTGGAAGTGCAAGAATACAAACCCGATGGGCTGGGTATGATGCTCTTGAAAAATAGAGATTGGAGATCATGATCCGCTTCATTGCAAAATATTAGGAAGATCTTTAATGGAGATTCGCGCATGGACCAGGGACAGTATTCTGGCTATAGCCACCAGAATCTGTCTGTCTGAGCAATTCAACAGGGGATTATTGTGGAAGCCCTTAATGAGGCTGGGGCTGGTAAAAGGTTGAAATGGCTAAACTTACAAAGGCGAAACTTACTACAAAGATGCTGGATCAACCTCCCTTCCACCCACTCAACACTGCCTACCCCTCAAATCTCCAAACCAATCTCTAAGCCCACACCAAACATCCTCTTTCTTCAAAACCAACTCCCTTACCCTCAAACCCATAGCCGATGATATACCCTTGAAGAAGAAGAGAAGGGTATTGAGGCTAGAAGATGATGAAGAGATGATGAAGATAGGCTGCCACTCTCAGCTGTGATTCAGTTGCCTAAGGCCACAAGTCACTCCTCAGCAATTACTCCTGAATTCCAAAGACAAATGGTTAAAGTGAAGCTAGAAGAAGAAGAGCTTCATAAATAGCATGATGAGGAATTGCTGAAGAGAGTTGACAAAGCTTATGCAGCCACATCTTCTATCATCAATATGAAGAAGCAAGCCCTCAGACTTTACACTCTCAAGCATACCTTTCAATATCAAAAGGAAGAGTGAGGATTTGGCCTGATCCCAGGGTCTCTCACAGAATTCATAAGAAAAACATACCTCAGAGATACATTGGCCAGGTGAAAAAGATCGTAGATGAAGTGATCTCTCTGGTCTTTGTAGTTTCACCCTGGGAAATCCTAGAGGACTTCAAGAAAGCCTACAAAGCTAATCTAACCCCTCAGAAGATGTTGGAAAACAAAATAGTGAAAAAGGGGTTAGTTTACAAGAGGCTTGAGGAAGTCAGGAAAAATGAGTTCCAGTTGTTCCTAGAGGGTAATCACCCGGATGAGTTTGCTTACAGAATAATAACAACTGTGGAGCTAAAGAATGGGAAACAGGCCAAATACCTGTCTGAGTATTATGGGCCTGAATCATTGTTTGAAGGAGGTGCTGAAGAGCTAACCATGGAGGAACAAATCACCTTCCTTGAGGCCTACACAAGAGAGTCGTACAGACTCATCATAGGAAGTGAGTCTCATGGATGGGGGAACAGCTCAGTGTCCAAGTCCCCAATATAGAGTTCCCATCCATACTTTGCCAACCAAATCATCAGAGACTCATTTCCAGGCCAGTGCTTATATGGGTCATCTTAGTATGTGTAGTGTATGTGTATGTGTATGTGTATGTGTATGGTA